>CM052330.1:15845914-16520435 GCA_028455615.1 Lasioglossum zephyrum | reverse complement strand
TTGGTCCTAGAAAGCTGAAATTTTGCACAGAGGTTTCCTTTATGATCTATACAAGGGATAAGAAAGGATATTTCGAAATTCAACTCCTAAAGGAGTGAAAAGGGGTTGCTACGTTTGTATGAGGAATATTTTGTTCGTGGTCGGATTTGCTTGAAAGTTGGTCTTAATGCTCTTTGATATAATTAATCAAACACCTATTTCGGCATTTAAAAAAATTCAAACCCTAAGGGGGTGAAAAGCGGTTGCAACGTTTGTATGAGGAATATATTGTTCATGGTCTGAACTACATCATACTTGGTCTTAATGGTCATTGATACAATCTGAATGGGGGGATTAAAAGGTTTTATGGAGTAACAATATCAATTTTTGAGGGCATTAAACAATTTCCAGTGCGAGCGAAGCTGCGGGTAAAAGTTAGTCCTCTAATAATATACTACGAAGG
The DNA here is from genome assembly GCA_028455615.1 of Lasioglossum zephyrum. Taxonomy (NCBI): domain Eukaryota; kingdom Metazoa; phylum Arthropoda; class Insecta; order Hymenoptera; family Halictidae; genus Lasioglossum; species Lasioglossum zephyrum. The sequence continues at coordinate 16,519,993 of CM052330.1, read as the reverse complement.
TTCGAATTTGGAAGCTCCGAAGCTTCGAAGCTTGAAAATCCTCGACCATCGACCTAGTTGAAACGTCTGCGCAGCGATTAAGCAAGAACCCGCCACGTTTCCTTCGCAGGATAGTGGAGAAAAGGCGAGGGGTCATTTCGGTTTCGGTTTCGCATTCGGGAGCCTCTGGACGCAGCGCGAAATAAAACGAACCCGCTTACCGTAATCGTATGTATCTGGGAATTTGGGTAGTGTCCGTTTGGTAACCTTGGTTATAACCTCATTTCGAGAGTACATCGAGCGATCGAGGGATCGAACGATCAACCGAATCACTCCGAATTCGATTCGCGCGGTTCTCCTTCTTCGAATGACCGAAACGAGCCTCGTCGACGTACGGGCTTTTGCGAGGATTAACGGTCTCTCGTGGTTACACGAATGCGAAACACCAGCTCTCGCGTTCATGCTCATTCCTATTCGTGCTTTCGAAATTCGTTGCTTCGATATTGCGCAATACACGTTCCTTCGAGCCGCTTTTTCTTTCGTTACCGTTGCTAACGTCGTTCTGGGTCCGGGCTCCACGTAAAGTCGAATCGCGGATCTCGAAACGTGCTTTCGGACCAATCGACTGATAGAAAACGCTTCCGATTATACAATACACGAACGCGGCGGAGAAAGCAGACGACACCCGGCGTTTGATACCAAACAGGTTGTACACGATCGATCCTTCTTCGATCGGACTCTCAATGTTCGCGCGGAAAGTGCGGAGAGCAGAGTGTCCGCCCGTAGAGTGTAACGCACCGTGCTCGCGCCGTTAATGCAGGTCAAGTTCTGTGAAGTCAGTCGATTGCCAATTTAGTCGAGGCTCATCTGTTTCCGACGACAAAATTACACGAGCCACGCCAGACAGAATATTTCGGCTTTCGAAATTGTACAAGTCGATATCGTTTGCCTTCGTCATTCCGCGCCAGCCCCCAGAGGAAATTCTCGCGTTTCTCAGCGTAGACGAGAAGAACAACAGATAAGAAAAACCTGATCGCCTCTTATCGTCAAGCTCCGACCTAACCTAAGGTACACTAATTTGATAGTATTTACTGGCTATCTTGGAAGAACGCTTCTGTTCTATCGATATCTTCTGTTTAGCGCCGATAAGCCTAATGTCGAATTGCGGGAGACCGGTCGGTTGCGGCGGGGGCGGCGAAATCAATGTCTGCCCACCGAGAGGTCCTCCAGGAATTTGTATCGTACCGCCTATTCCTCAGGGACCTGTATGGAAGCATTGCTGCCTCCGGAAATACAATTATCCTTGTTCGTTTCACAAGATACCTCGGCCGTTCAAGCATTCCACAAATTTCGATCTGTTCTCTCAATACTGAAGACACGGATAATGGCTTCTAATTAAATACTTCCCGATCGAAACTGTAATAATATTAAATTTTGTGTTTTCGGCGCACGGTTCGATCGTTAATAGACTAACAGCAAGTTTGCAAATTAATTTAACTCAACGTTTCGATCCCTGTGTGGATCATCTTCAAGAGAGACATTTTTGCGTCTGAAAAATAATACGTTTTTAGTGAATTTTTAACAAATATATTGCGGCACAGCTGTGTAAAAATATCGCAGAAAAAAGAAATTACAGCACACGTACTTGCTGTGGCAACAAAAAAAAAAAGATTTTTTAACTGAATAATAAGGAATAACTAGTAGTGATTTTTCGGCGCACAGGTTGGATCATAAGGTACACACTGTATGTAGCTATTTTGTAGGAATTACCGTAGAATTAAAACATTTTTAATAGCAAACGTGGTCTCGGACCAAATGATTCAAATCCGAATCTAAACGTTTGGGTAATTCCTACAAAATAGCTATATATAGTGTGTAACTTATGATCGAACCTGTGCGCCGAAAAATCACTGCTAGTTATTATCTTAAAGCGATCGAAATATTAAAAATCCATTCCGAATAATAAGGAGTTACAGAAAACTGAGTTTTCGTCCATGGTTGGTCTATTAATGATCGAACCGTGCGCCGAAAACACAAAATTTAATCTAATTAAATGCAATCGTTTGCCTGAAATAAGTCGTATCTCTGTAACGAGGGATGGTTGGACCACGGGATTGCCACAGGCAAAGGGAAAATGGAGCGAAACTCGGTTGAAAAGCAAGTTTTGTCGCGCACAGCAACGTGTCGGAAACATGACAGGATCGCCAACGAGTCTATCGCTGGTCTATCCGTCTGAAAATGGAGACGCGAGACGCGACCATCATATCTTGAAAATCGTCGGGAAGATCGAGTTATCACGACACACGAAACGTTGTTTCCTCTGACGCTCGTAGACGTGGAGCTAGACGCAGACGCACCCACTGATAAGCAGCAGAGGTCACGAATTCGAAGCTACACGCGTGTACAGATCTATGAATCTCAAACTGAGGAACTATGGACTTTTTTCTGGCATTATGGTGGAGTACGATTGCATCCTTGTCGCGTTTCTCTGCTTTCTCTGAACGTCGCACAGCATCGCGACACGTCCAATCCGAGACGATCAAGTCACATTTGATCTTGTGTCCTTGATAATGTCTACTGCTTTTCCGTATTTCTTCGTCCGTCGTCTGTGCGTCTATCATCTCTCATCTAACGTTTCTCGTCTCTCGTTTCTCGCCTTTCGTTTCTCGCCTCTCGACATCGATTCCAAGCTTCCAACTAGCATGATTCCATCGAAAATCTAACCCGGACCATTTGCCTTTAGAGAGTCCGCTTTCACGGCCGCGGGGCTTTTTCATCACATAATTCAGCGAATCTAACGCCATAATTTTTAAGTAACTGGAGAAGTATTTTGGGCATGCGACTGTCGAGTATTGCGAGAGCCTGCCGTGGCTACGATACTTTCGTTCGTCCCTCTTCCACGATTGTAACTTTTCCCCGAAATTTCTTCTGCAGTGCACCAAGGATGCGATTTTCAATTTTATAGGCAAATTTGAAGGAAGTGGCATGAAATAAAATCGTATTTCTAACGCTACTTAAATGGTAAAAACTTTAAATTTATAAATTTACTCAATTTTATTCTAAAATTTAAATAAATATATAAAATCCCCTAAAATTTTTATTACAAAACAGTGAAAGCTACAAATTAATTTTCTATTAAATGCAATTAACAATTTCTAACGCTACATAAATGGTAAAACCTTTAAATTTATAAATTTACTCAATTTTATTCTGAAATTTAAATAAATATATAAAATTCCCTAAAATTTTTATTACAAAACAGTGAAAGCTACAAATTAATTTTCTATGAAAATTAGACTGGATATATCTGCGGAGCCCTCGTAGATCGAGAACTGATAAAAAACTTGATAAATACTTTTGCATTTTATGTTCCAGCATTTTTTCTGTAAATTTTCAGAGGCTATCGAACGCATAAAGATCCACAGTCTATTGACAAGGAAACGTATCCTCCTCGGGAGGATCGATGGAGGATTGCGACGCGAGGATTGGCCAAACCAGTCGGACGCATTTGGGCCAGAGGCGTACGCGTAAACACGAGAGGATGGAGAAACACCTGCAATAGAATAACGTCAGGACGACTGGCGCCTACGTATCGAGCGGATGGACCACCCTAGACATCCGTATCCGTAGAAACTCGGCCGCGGGCGATCGGGCACACAGCCAGATTACGAAGCGACTTTTCAAACGAATCCACCCCTCAGCTCCAAGATTCTGCAACCAGAAAATGCACGCGTACAAGCGGACATAGTATGCACATGCTGCGCGAGTCTCGATAAAGAAGCAAAATTAACTGTATCACCGTTTATCAAAAAATTTATCATTACGCGTAATATGCATGTATTAAACGCGCGTAGACACGGAAATCACAATCGAATATCAGTATCGATGCTAATGCTAACAGTTTGGGAGTTTGTGATGATACACCTACGATCGATTGCGTAAGATATTAAAGTTAGCACGCGCAGGCTGGGTCTCACTTTCAGCATGTCAAGGACATCGGCGACAGACCCCGTCGGCCTAATTCCCCACGCGATCGCCACCAGGACGAACCAGAACAACATTAAAGTTTTCACCAATGTCTGCTCCCCGACTATGTACAGCCTTCTCCCTCTCTCCTCTCTTTTCTCTTTTCTACGCTAAAGCCTAGCACCATCCACCAAAATGCAATATTCACGATACCATATATACATAACACACGCATATTATTACGTATATTGTTCGGAAACAATAAAGCAGGGTAAATGAATCAAAAGAGATAGGCAAAGAAATCGTGGTTCGAAAGTCGTCTCTTTTTTCTCTTTTCTACGTCACGGTTCCTCTAACATCATCCACCAAAATGCAATCTCCACAATGCCATATCGATGTACATACAACGTATGTCTATGTAGTATCGTTCGGAAGCAATAAATCGACGTAGAATAATCGAAAGAAATAGACAAAGAAATCGTTCACCGAATGGACGTGTTCCGCAGGATTCGTAACGCATACATCAAGAGTGGAGGTGATTTTCTTGACTCTCAGGAAAGTTATCGCGATGATAGACGCGTTGTCCTTGACACGGCGCAAACACGCCATCGTCTCGAGCACACGAAAGAATTTTACTGTTCGGGCGCCGAAAGTGAAACACAACTTATTTAGAGGCAACGTGACTGGAAGTTTCTGTTCGGTAAAATTTATTGATCGAACACGAATAGGGTTTCCAATATCAATTCCACCGATTTCAGTGGTTTTTCTCTCTCTCCACCATTCCTCCTCTTTCGAAGGACGTTACGATTACACGCGATTCTTCTGGAAACATAATCGCCGAGTCTTCTCGCGTTTTATCTCCTCGCGCGCGCGCTCGCGTCTTCGTCCGTTGCATCCTGTCGAGTTCAACGATCTTGTTACTCGACTTTGCTCGCGCATGTGTGCATCCACCTATAGTATTGTAGACAATTAAAAAGTCATATTCGCGTCGCACCGCACCGCGTCGAATTCAATTATGAATAACGTGTTTCTTCATCGACTCTACGTGTCACGCGACTCAATCGCTAAATCGTTTCAAAACCATTCGCTGGTATGTCGCAAGCTGCGTAACTTCTCGATCTTGAATTCCGCACACGGAATTGTTGTATGCGAATTGATTTTCTTCCTTTTACTCGTTACCGATTAGCGTAGTTGACGCGCTCGTGTTCGCGCTCCTGCTCCCGCTCCCGTTGGCACTCGCGCACGCGAACCAACTCCGCCGGATAACAAGACTAATAAGAATAAGAGAACCCGGGAGCGCGCGCGTTCACTGTACTCGTTCTCGGTACATGCGTGCCGGATCGTGACCATACAGTTTAATTTTATTGTTCTTCAGGCGGTAAACTCATTTCTCGATAATGCCTTTGCATTATCAGATCTTGATCTGAGGTTCCAGTCAAAACCGATAAATAAAAGATAGATCAAATTTCCTATTTCTATGTTTGCCAGCCGAAATTTGCGTTATTCCAAAGCTTAACCTGAAAATGTCGCAGAACAGAATATCTTTTGTATGGCTACATTTATTCGAATTAAGTATATGTCAATAGAAATAAAGAGGTATATTCTTATTATTTCTAGTTTAACAATATTTATGGCTGTGTGGTTTCATAGTACAGACAAATGAATCAAAGTGTACTTCATCTAAAAAGAAACGCGTAACATTTTTTATATGGCTGCATTTATTCGAATGCTTAAACATTGATTATAGACAAACGAATCAAATTGTATTTCATCTAAAAAGAAACGCGTAACATTATTATCCGTTAGACTTTGTTAAAATTTTCACGACGGGACTGAATCGTTGAAATACGACAAGAGGCTAAACCAAAAACAAAATGGCTGGGTGGTTTCCTTCTCGCAGAATTTTTCCATTCCATTTACGTAGCGAATCCTCGGCTGGCGAGAAACATTTATTCACAACATCGACAGAACGTCGTCATCCCATGATCCTATCGTTGCATATTTATCGTGAATTGTGCGTGGCAATGATCCACATAATCCTCCCACCGAGTCATTGTGTGTGCTTGTTTGTTCGCGCGTTACACGTAAATGAACTAAACTAATCGGGAGAATGTTGCACGCGTTGGATCGCGCGTTCACGGTTATCTCGATCCTTTTTTCTTGAAATAACGAATTTCGAGGAAGGATCTACTTAGCAAGCGACTCTATGGGAAACGAGATAGATAGAGAGAGGGAGAGAGATAGCTGGAAAAATGTGGAAGGAAATGGAAAGAAACGAACGAACTGAAATGAAACACGAAGAGACAAATGTAATCGGTGCAACCCGTTTCTCTGTTTTCACGATCAGGTTTGCCGACAGACACTTACTAGCCATGTCGCTGACACTGGCATTGGCCTACTCTCTCCGATGTGGTTCGTTCTCCCGGCTTACCTTCGTAGTCTCGCTTTCTTTCGTGTCTTTTCGCCTTATCGTCCGACTCCCCACCCTCCTCTCATTCCTCTCTCTCTCTCTCCTTTTTCCAGCTCTTTCTCTGCCCCTTTCTTTCTTTTTCTCTCACCTTTCCTCTACCTTTCGCCGAGCTGCTGCCAAAGAAATTCGATACGAATAGAAATTGAGACTCCGCGGAGGAGAGACGAGGATTAGAAGTAGTGGAGAAGTGCCGAATCCGAAAAATCGGGCGGGGAAAGACTTTTCTGTATACGCGTGCACTATATGTTCCCACCTGTACGACACAAGCGTATCGGAAAAGGAAGCCAATCGAGTCTCGCTTTTTCTCGTGACCCAGTTTTTTGAGGGAAAAGTTGAACATTCTTTCGTGCAGTATCGTATTAATAAATATGTTGACGGTGAACGCGAAATCTCGGTACAATAAGAAAAATGGTAAAAAAAACGATGCTGGCGTTGAACGGTTGGTATGCGAGCGTGTTTGTCCGAGGACGAGCAAGGGTCCGAGGCAATCGAGAAAACCGATCGAGAAAACCGAGGAACGGAGCAACGACCGACCATCAAGTAGGTCGGTTGTGGGCGCACGCAATCGTCGCAACGATTTTGAAAAACTGTCGTTCTACTTTCACATGAAAGCACTTTCACGGTCGCTAACCTCACGGTAACGAATCTTACATCGAGAAACTTTTCGTCTTGCTCCACGTTGCATACGCGTGCATCGCGATGCACCCAACGCTCGTCCGATCGGATTCGATGATTTACGGGAGAACAGCCGCGTATACGATCGAGGCGAGATCTAGGCGGTTACGCCGATCGGTTCACGCTTTTCCATAAAACAACAGTTGATCCTGAAAGTTGGCCTACTATCGCTTCGAACGATAACGATGATACAGCTGCGAGCTGATGTCCGTCTTTGTTTTCCATCCGATCTCCGAGCGCATCTTTCCTCGCTTTCCTCCGTTCGTATCGATATGTACCTGGTCGCGAGCGTATCTTCGGTTGTACGACTTTCACGGTAACGTGCACGAGGAAGGAGAAAGGGAGAAAAGCGGGAGACGTGCAAGGTATCGATCATGGATATCGTCTTTTCTTTTAACAGCGCGCTATGGGAACCCGGTTTTTCTGGCCGAAACTACTGTAGCGTTATGTCGAGGTCCAATGTCTGATTATTATAGGTCGTTGAATTCGTCTTGATACCGGTTAGAATATTATGAAGTAAAGAATTTGTAAGAAAGCGAATACCGATCAACTTCTATTGGAAACATTTAGTTGTCAGATCGAGGTTAAGTTAGTTAAGTTAGTGTATAAGATATTTATAAAGGAATATTGTTAATGTAATTGCAGTTGAATGGAAAAGAGGAAAAGTGTTAAGGATTTGTAACCCTAAAGAGATCAAATAATATATATAGTTGTCAGATCGTCAGAGATACTTGAAAAGTTGTGTTAACAATGCCGCGTGTTCAGGAAAATTACTTTTCGTAGCTTTCTCATAGTAAGAAAAATGTTTCAATATACGAAACTTGAAAAATTGACTTGGTGTCAGGAGAAACGAGATTCCAGCCTATAGTGCAGTGTTTCGATCGCTTGGTCATGACCGTGGTAGCTGGCTTTGCGTGAGAAAACCCTCGACGACCCCTCTTGCAACGTGCATTGCTGCAATGTATCGCGCAAACAGGAAACAGCGAGTCGCGTTCCTCGCAAAACAATTTCCTAATAGTGCTCGAGCTTGGTTAAAGGTATTCAGCGAATGTCTATCGACAAGTCGCGTTCGATGCGTCCAAATGAAACGGTAGCGTCGTCATCGACAATGTTAACTCTGAAAGAAACCGCAAATAGTCATATCGCATCGTGTTACGAACTTATGAAAATGCAAACCGTTTCTCGAGTGACCTTCGCGGACAAGTGGGTCACAGGGTCTTTCGTTCGCAGGTTTTCAATTCAACGGCGAACCACCCGGTGGAAACGCACGGCGAAATAAAACGTTGCGAGAGACATTTCGCCGGTTTACTCTGTTTCTCAACATTGCTGACCGCGACGCTCGGAATTCCAAAACCGTGGACGCGGAGTACTTTTTTTTCGAAACTGGACATCCTCGTTGCGCGTCATCGACGACCAACCGCCGGACAACCCGTCACCTGAAACAATTGAACGAGCCTTCGTGTGTTAGAGGTTGAAAATAATATAACGCATCAAATCCGTCTAATAATGACATTGGTCCACCTGAATAAAAGTGATCTATCACAGTGATCGCAGCGTCACGATTACGGTCTTAAATTTGAACTTCATTCAAGGCGTTGATAGTTGTTTTTTTTAAATCTAGAGTGACTTCCCTCATTGTCCTCCTCATTTTTTCACTTCTATTGAATCAGCTCTGTTTTAAATACATCATTTACATTTTTTGTATATAATGTAAACTTACTTCGTTTAATGATATGAAAACATAAAACATTCAATTATCTTTTCTCAGTATTTAAAAAAGAAATAAATTAATCCTTCCTCTCGATTTGGAAATACAAATATCTATTTAAATAGAATAAAAGTGCATACAATCCCTTATATGTTTATAATTTAAATTAATGTTTTCGGCGCAAAGATTCGATCCTATGTTAACAACTAAGAAATTTAATGCTATATAATAGGATCGAATCTTTGCACCGAAAATTTATTTACAAGTTATCGATCGAGATAAAGGAAACACTTACATGTTTATATATTAAGTTTTACAAAATACCAATGTATATCTTAGCAATCATAGGAAACGCAAATGAGTTTGAGAAACGTCTTTGCAATCTACTAAACTTAATAAAAATGCTAATCAACCCTCTGCGACTTGTACGAGGATCAGCCATGCTCTCCGGCAATTAGAATCGATCAAGCATATCACAAATCCCTTAGAAAAATCACCGTGAAGGAACGTGATCGGAAAGCAGAAGTCGCGTCATCCCTCGATGATCGAGCGATGCAAATGCGTTTGATCGAGTTGGGAATGATCGAGGGCGAAAGAGGGAAGGAAAGCGGCGATGCGCTATGCGGGAGAACAGGGTTAACGAGGGGTTGGCCCTAAAGGACGAGAGACCGAAGCGCAGAGAAGTAAAGAGGGAAAGAAATGATAGGAGTGCGGATGCGCGACTGCATGCGCCGTTGCAGCGACGCCTTAGTACCGCAACCCGCCGTTCGACGTCGTCCCGGCGCCACAGTCTCTCTCCCCGCATGTACGGAGCCGGCTGAAAACTATCGTTCTACGTTTTCCTTCTTCTCTCCCCCTGTAACGTGCGCATCGATCCTTTCATCACGATTTTTCAAAATGGTAAGTTATCAGGTCGGTATCGAAACAACGAATTCGTCGATTCTTTAATTCTACCGTTCTACATACGACTCCTAAATCGTACTTGCGTTCATATCCGGGAAAAACCCCTGTCTCGTGCCGTCTCGTATCGTGATACCGTATCGTGACGTGTCAAGCCTTATGGCGTGTCTGATCGTCGACGTTTCGATACTACTGTGAATCATCCAACGACAGTTGTCAAATATCCGTCGCACGAACGATCATTACCAGCAACAATGCGCAGTAGATTCCGAACTCCCTCGGTTCATCTATACAAGATGTCTTTAAGAAATTCATTGACAGATTCGATGACAAGTGTCAACGCCTCCGCTCCGCATACAGCCACGCGATCGAAACGGTTGAAAATCAAACGGGAATTAAGTCTGACTCCGGAATACATGCTGTTATCCTACTTGATTCGAAGTTGGTGTAAATTGCCACGAGATAGCAGCACCTCGTGGAATAATTGGCCGCATCGCAGCGACCGCGGGAACCGCTTGTATCGTTTGATAATTTGAATTGTAGAGACGGCTGTGTTATTTTCATCGTGATCATTGACAGCAATAACATCGTCGTAGTTGGCGTCACCATCCTAGTCACCGGCATCGTCATCGCCATCGTCTTCGCCTTCACCCTCGCCGTCGCCTTCAACGGTTCGCCGATATTTCTGACAGACTATGTGAAAGGTGGTGAATTTCGCAGGTACTCGCGAGCACGAATCTGCCGAGCGTACATCGGGATCACGGAGGAGAAGAAAAGGAGGATCGTGCGAGCATATACCGGTGCTTGGGAGGTAGAGAATTGTCGCAGGAACGAGAGAATCGGCATCGCATGTCGTCGCGGAACGGTAATTCGGAAGAGATATCGGTGTTGAATCTGGTGGACGGGGAGAGTTTGTGCTACAGTTTAGCTTTGATACGTGGCCGTACGACAGCGGGTTGCGAGTCGATCACCGTGAGGAATCAGAAGAGTCAAAGTACGAGCGAATGGCCGATCGTGGCGGGAGAGTTTCGCGCGGTCGTCGAATTGGCACGAGGCCCAAACAAGTTGGAATTGGAAGCGGCCGGACGAAAGAAGAAGCTTCTTCTGATCCATGAACCGAGAACAACGAGATTACGGGTGACGCCGGTTTACGTGATCTGCGCCGGCCACGACGGATACTTTCAAGGTCCTCGCGGCGAAGATCGATCCCCGGAAAGCGCAGCGACCCGAATTGGTCTCGGCGCTCGGCTCCTGCAGGCTCTCACCGCTGAGAAATTAAGAGAGGCCGGTTACGAGAGGAAAACCTTTCAGCTAGAGAGAGACTTGGACGGGCCGGAATGTTTGGTGATGCACAGTATGCTCGACGTCGACAGAGCACGCGCGATGAGCCAACGAGAACTTTGGGAATTGATCGCGCGCGAACTGATGACCGGACCGTTGGCCTCCAAGCATCGGAAATATCTAGCGTTTTTGTCGTGTACGAGGTATCGAGGCGCGCCAAATCCTCGCACGCACGAGGACACGCTCGCGAGAACGCAGGGGCACGCGGCGCTCGGCGGTGGAGGATTGGCTCTGTTCGGCTCGGCGTGTCTTCACACCTGGCCGACCTGCATGAACCAAGTATTGGCAAGGTTCCTGGACGCGACGGTCGTCGACACCGAACAACTCATGGACGACAGCAATTACCGTGGCACTCACGGCGGCTGTTTCGCTACCACCCTCGGCTCGGTTCTACACGAGCTCGGTCATACTTTCGATCTCGGTCATACCCGCGAAGGCATAATGGGCCGGGGATTCGATTACGTCGATCGAGTATTCGTCGGCGCGGCTGGAATCGACTTTAACCGGAATCCTGTTCTAAGGAAAGATCCGCAACATACCACGGTCGCATTGAGCAGACCGCTAAGCGTCACGGTTACCGTCCAACAACCGTTCGCACTCTTGTCCAGCCCACGAAGAAGTCGATTACTGTCGGAAACGTCGCGTCCCTCGCCCTCCCAAAGTCCTCCCCGGTTATTCGGTCGATTATCGGCGCCCGCTAGTCCAGAACTCAATAGATCCTTCTCCAAGAGTCTGCTGCAAGCCCAGTCCGCCCACGCGATCGAACAGACTTGCTCTAATTCACATATCGATCGAACATTTTGGACAACCTCGTGCGCGGCCTTTCTCGCCTATCATCGATGGTTCAACAGCGAGGTGGACAACATTCCAAATCGTCGCTTCTACGACATTGAATACGATGGAAAAAGGTAAAGATCGTTCTCCATTCTTTGATCCATACTCCGCCATCCGCAATTCCCATCAGTAGGAATACAATAGTGGTCTGGCCGGAAAGTAGCGGGTGGATGTCCCCTTCGAAGTATTGTCCGTAAGGCTCCACTCATACAGGGCGCTGGCACCCAGGAGCCAGCGCTAAAAGTCATAAAAATTGACCGCAGGTTGACGGGTCCCTATTGTGCGTGCACGGAAGATACGTTTCCATGGGCCTGTTTGCCGTGCACGCACAATAGGGACCTGGCGCCCTGTATGAGTGGAGCCTTAGAAGCCACAACTTTCTTCCAGCGATCCTCCTATTCACGGAGACACTCGCTTCACTCGATGCTTACGAAACTGCGTATCGTTTTCAAATGACGACATGCAGAGATTTGTTGCATGGGCCGGGGCTACTTGTTACAAGGTCGCTTGTAACTGTCGCCAGGACAGTTCAATGACCTTTCCAGGTCGATGACCTTCGCCATTGAACGGTCCTGGAGTGTATATTATATTCCTACTTCCGTATCCCTCTTGACGCTACACCGCCATTACCACCGCATTACCAAATACTGCCGCCGCCGCCGCAGAAGCCACCACCGCCGCCGCCGCGCCGGTCGCTGCTATCGCCACCGCACCCGCCGTAATCGCCGTACCTCCTTGACCATTGCTCCAACTACCAATCTTGATATACTTCTAATACATTTTTCTGTTTGTGTGTGCTCGCAGGAACGTGGTGAGGTCGCGTTTCGGAGTACGGGTGATAGAACTTAGGGAGACCTCGGGCGGAATGGTATGCGGTTTCCGACAATTCCCTGGAACTCGACCGCCACTGGAAGCTCTGGTACCACCGGCTCCACCCCAGTGTCTCGTTGCTTTGACTCTCGTTGCCGAAGATTCGGCTGGCAACGTGCTCAAATATCCTCTCCCAACTGCATTTTGAAGTTCCGTGCTCGCCGTCCCTTGGCACGACCCGAAATCCTTGGACGAATACCAAACCAGTGCCAACTTATACGAATCGACGCGAGTGTGTTAATTTTTGTCGCGTGTCGCGTACCCATACGCGGCAAACGCTTCAACCTAATCGAACTTGAACTAGAATACGGAATATGCCTCTTAGTCGCCATGATTCTGTGAAATCAATCTTTCACGAACACGCTATTGTAAGGAGTCAGTTCTGTCCGTTTATACTTTATACCATCCGAGAATCGTTAGGCGAGAGAGCCTGTTCAACGTGTGAATGCGGTTCCGAGAGCTTTGTATAACGTTACGACGGATGCAAATGTGATTTCCTTTGTAAATTGTCATTTCATTAACGCTGGATCGGCTACGGAGTATCAATACTCGTCGGCGTGTATACACGTGTACCCGTCTATAAGTACACGTATCTATACATTTTACGTAGGTGTAACTTCTGTTTGTTATCGGCAACTTGGAAAAAGTCTTGGTGAGAAATTGCAACTATTGTATCGTGCCGTATAGAGGGCTCTTCCACAGGGGAATACCAAACGACTAGAATGCCTTATCGGTGATAATAATCATATAGGCGTAGCGAAAAGTACAAGTTAATGAGTAAGTGCAAACAACTTGATACCACGATTCAACGCTCTAACTTCTAGACGATAAAGCACGGTTCAATTTCAAAATGTTTGTATTGGAACGCGTTCTATTGTACATATACATACACACGCAGACATAGAACATAAATAACCGGGGATTATTATGGTTGACATTATGACCGTTATCGCGTGTTCACTATCTTAGAATTTTACGGTATTCGCGTGTTAACGATACGATGAAAGAACGAAACGATCGAGTCTGTGCATAAACCTACGCGTGCTTGTGCAAGTATAGATACATTAATGGTATACGTCACGTATATATACGTTCGCTACATCACATCGTAGGATAAAACTTAACTAGTCGCTATCTTAATCAGGCTTTATCGAAATGCTCGTTGGAACAAACGTTTATTCAAGATATTGTCGTTTTTGACATTGTTACCAATCGATACCCGTCGTTCGAAAGAACGCGACGCGTGCGGGAGGATCGAGTGATCGCGATTCGGAACAACGACGTGCTGCTGCTTTCCAAAACGATAAACTGTCTCATTTTGTACGCGTAATTGTTTCGAAAGTTCCATTTGATCTTCGTTTCGCTTGTCACCGACTAAAAGTAACCATGTCCGCCGTGTCGGGTACAACGGGAACGACGGACACGCTCGACAGTGAAATTAAAATATTGTTTCCCGAGATCGTTCAGCAGAAGATCAACACCGTTGAGTTTTTAGCTGCGGCACGCGGCGTTGTCAGAATAGTAGGTATGTAAACGCTTGAATCCGCAGTGAGACATAACCTACGCGAAATGCCACGAACCAATTACCCTCGAAACTAGACGATTACACTGGAAACTAGTCGATCAATCAATTAATGTTTCAGGTAAACTCGGCAAAGTCTTTGCTCCCGTCAGATATGATATTCAAGGGAATATCGACGTAAGTTTTTCGAAAATGCGAATACCAGTGCGCATACATCATCGAACTATACTATATACATATATATATGTACAGGGTGAATCACGAATGGTAACCAGTAGAGATTACTCTGTTATTAGCAGTCCGATCGAAAATATTTTTATCATATTTTAATCACGTGGAAGCTCTCTTGAAACTATTTGCTACACCTAGTAAAATATTTTCGATTGGAGTGCTAATAACAGCAATGTCTACTGGTCACGATTCGTGATTCACTGTGTATACTATACACGCGTCAAATTCGTCCGATATCTGTAGTACAATCTCTTCCAATCTAATTGCAGAAGCTCGCTGCTAGATACGCGACAGATACGGAAAGAAATGTAACATTGCAGGATATGATTCTGATCGAAAAATCTTCCGACCCGAAATTAGTCGCCATGGATGCTCTGTTATGGTTGACTAGGTACGTGCGATTCAACTCTGTGCTTTCTCGCGATAAAACCTGCTTCGCTTTTTTTTCTTTCCATCTTTCTCACTCCGCCTCTTTTCCCCTTCTCCTTCAACTTCTCCTCTTTCCCATCGTTTCTTCTTTTTTTTCTCTTTAATATGACGGACCCGAGTATTATTACAGAGGGTTACACATGATTTTACTGTTCTTCGAAAAAATTATTGAGGACAGTAAAACGGGTTCTCCGACAGAGGATTTGGTAGCGTTCCTTAAAAAATCCTACAAAGAAGCCCTAGAACCGTACCACGGTTGGATGGCGCAACAGCTTTTCGATGTAAGTGCGTATTTATCGAAATAGAATTATAGTGGAATTATCGAAACGTAATTCTTTTGGTTTCCTTTTGTTCTGAAGATTCTTTCGCGAATGGTTCCCACACGCACGCAACTTTTGTCCGCATTGTCTCCAGACGGGCAAGCCGGCGAAAGCGATATCGTAAACGACATGGAAATTTACTTAATCAATCTGCGGGAAAATGTAATGGAAATACAATCGTTTTATAAAGCTAATGATCTTGAGGATGCAAGATAAAAAATCGAGATCAATATTATTCGATGTACAAAACACACACAGAAGTGCTCTTTAGAAAGAGATAGAGTGAGAGAGAAAGATAGATAGAGAGTGACAAGAGGCACGTAATATATATATAGTAAACTTTTCGCGGATGATTTGGAAATAAATATTTATTAATATACAATCTTCCATGATAAATTAATACTTACTGGAAGCGTTATACAGTTGCGCCAAATAAAATGTTCTAGCACGAAGGTCTGCCAAATTCTTCAAGGCGATCACACCCGTAATTATTTCAAGGAGAAGAAGAGAAATCATAAAATAATCGATAAACACGTTCCTATCTTGAGACAACGATCCGTGATAGTAAACAAGGAACATTTCCAGAGGTAGTTGTATCAATAAAGAAATCAACCAACAAGCTGCCAATTCTGGAATCTGGCAAACACTGTTTTGTATGATCATTAGCTAATCAAATACTAGATATACATGGGGATTATGGCAATTTGGAGAAGTCACTGTTCTTTCTGTAGTAAAACTAACTTCCTATGGCCTTATTGTTTATGTAATAGCACTGGTGTACCCACCAGGTGCTACTGCACTTTATTCTTTAATGCAACTCAGTTTTTACTTTACTACAAAAAGTACAGTGCAAATTGCATCTCGTAGATGCATTTGTGCATCCACATAAAAAATAAGGTCATAGGAAGTAAGGATGTATGTTTGAAAACTTGTCCAAGTTCCTCGAATCAATCTGTATAACTATTGTAATGTGATGGCATGATTACCTTTCCACCAAGATTTCCAAGATATCCCAAATATAGCTTCAAACATTCAGACACCACAAGTATGAAAAATGTGATCAGCAATATCGCGTCGCTAACATCCCTTACGTATTTACTGTACTGGAAACAAAAAAACAAACAAACAGCCAGATTAATCGATTAGGTAACTTATTCACTCTCCACACCGAATAAACAAAATTATATTTACATTAAAATCCAAATTGACGACGGCTACCAGTAACCAAATCGGGAAGAACCAGAGATTGATAAACAAAACGATTTGAAAAGGTAAATTTGATTTTATTTTGTTTCTTGTCCGTTCCATTTTCTGCATTTCAAGAAATCAACGAACTCTGCCAAAATCTCTCATAGTCTCAAAGTTTGCATGCAAACACGACATTCTACGAGTTCAACGGGATTTTTGGTTAGGGTTATTGTTGACAGCGACATAGGAATAACAATGGAATACAAGTGGAGCGCGATCTACGACAAAACGCTGAACCTACTTGCCAGTACATAATGCCGGTCAATGTACATAGATGACGCCACTGCGTTATTTCATTAAATACTTTAACCTGTACAACTGTATACGAGGTTTAAACTTTGCGAAAATATTATTAGATTGTATCTAAGAATTATCATTTACGATGAGGCACCTGACCGAAAAATAACTGAACCAGAGTTGTCGACAGGTACTAATGATTTGTCTCGTCGCAGTTTTATTTCAGTAGCCGGCATCATTGAATCTTCCAGTTTCGTCATATTTTGTGACGCCTCTCGCGTAATCCTTCTCGGCGAACTTTGATCTACTTTTCTTGCTGTAATCGCGTTCCCTGGATCGAGATCGTTTGTGTTTACGATGTTTCTGTGTTTTCCGCGATTCTGTTGAACTCCGCGAATATTTCTCTCGTTTATGTCGATCCTTGAAGGTGTTCGCATGCGATGCTTCTGTACGGTCGTTTCGAAAATTGCTGACTCCATGATAATGCTGAGAGTCTTTTCGAACAAAATTGCGACAGTCGTAAGGAGAATCGCTAGGTGACGACGAAGATGCGTTCTGCAGAGTATCGCCGAGGTGTTTCGTTGGAGTTTCAATTTTGACGATATCTACAGCTTTCGCGTCACGATCGATTCGATGCTGTTGCGCTATATGATCAGTGTACACTTCCATTTGTTGATCTATGATCTCTCTAAGAATTTCCATGTGAGACTTTTTATTCGTATGAACTCCTCTGTGTTTAGCTCGGCGTCGTTTCAAATTCCGTTCCTGCATGAGTAACTCCAGACACGATAACTGCTTGTTATCCTTATGCTGATAAAGTCTGCAATAAATTATAAATTGTTACAAGTTTCACGTTAAAAACCAAACGATAAGTACATCGTTCGCGACGACTTACGACGTATCGGTATCTGAAAAGTCATGGCCAGTGTCCACTTTAATCGTACGGGAGACAACGTACTCGTACAATGCTTTCCTTTCGTCACGAGTGAAATCTGTGAAGATTCTATCGGATGTTCGTGGAATTAACCGATCACCCAAACCTATTATCAGTGTTAAGAATGTGGTATTTCAACAGACTTGTACATCATAAAGGCGAATAAAATAAGGAAACATAAAGTCATATACTATTCGAATATATAGAAAGAACATGAAAAAGGATATATAGTGCTTGTGCCAAGTATGACATTGACAATATTCTGGAAAAAGATTTCAGCAATTTAAAATATTTAAGGATACATTTTAAACTTTGTTTTACTGTACTAACCGATGTTTATGGTTGGGTCCTTCGTTCTCGCTTCTTCTATCACGCTATTTTGCAAATCTGCATCTGGAATTAGAAGCAATTATTAATAAAGAGAATTGTCATTGCGTGTCCGACTGATAAATGTAGTACTCACCCATTTTTATGGAGAAAGGAGAGCACAATTGTGAGTTTGGTTCGGACAATGGTAAATCGAATTCGTGGTAACCATCTTCTTTCCACTGACAATGCTCCAAATGTTGATCCAAGATTTCCTTGCTGACACGGTGAGACGAATCGTACGGACATATCAGACGGTTATCATTCTGAAGAAACAAACGATTATGTACTTTTATTTTAGATATCTACTAGATAAACTATATGCTAAATAAACATTTACCTCGATTTCAATGCTTTCCACCGACCAACCTAAAACAGATTTTATGTCCATGATATCCTGGTGGACTTTCTTCGTGAAGTCGCTTAGATTTTGATGCTGGGCTCCACGGTTATTCAGCGTGCAAGTTAACATTTTCGTTTGTGAAGAAAATGTATAGAAAATAAGTAATCAAAAGAACCCGTGAACGCAATATATTGTCACGTTTTTCTGACGGTCTGAGTCAGTCTGAACCACGAACTGTATAGTTGTATGATTTCGTCTCTTTTGTAAGTAAAGCGTAGTTTACAATCCGACCGTGGGCAAATAGAGCCCAGGCTCTACAACGCCATCTTTATGTAACATTTATAAAGAGAAGAATAAACCATAACCAATCCGACCGTTTGGTTCGGTTAGGTTCCGATTATTATTATTATTACTATTTTTTTTTTGTAAAATAGTTTTGATTATTTCGTTATTATCCATTGGTTGAATTGCATTTGTAATTTATTAATTTGTTAATATATTTGAGAACGTTTCAGACACTGCATGGTGGCATCATCTCATGGCGGAACGTAAAGTCCAATATGGCGACTGTCGACAATGTGAATTTCTATTGTAATATTGATCAGTTGCAAATTCTGTATATTTTTCAACTATTTATTGGTTTAATTGCAATTGTAATTTATTAATTTGTTAATTTATTTGAGAACGTTCCAGACACTGCATGGTGGCATCATCTAGCGACTAGAATTGAAAACTCAAAACCAGAATCAATTTAAAGAGCGTCACCGCTAGATGGCGAAGCTATTCCGTGCTCCATCAGCGGCCTATTTTTCAAAACCCATAACCGCGCGTAATTACCGGATTCCTAGATATAAATTTCTGCTTGAAGATGCGCTTTTTTACTGGGAATATTTTAAGCCCAGGAACATCAAATTCGATGCACTTGATCCTCCGTTATCGAATTTTTTCTATTCTCGAATATTTCTCGTCCGTATCGTCAATATCTTGACAATATTAATTACTGGATTGTTTTTCTGTTATCGAGGAATTATATCAATAAATTTGCAACCGCTGATGTCTATTTTAATGATTTCTCTTTGTTATTCGCTTTCTACATCAGATGACAGCACAATGAACTTTCAGCGCGCAACTCCTACCCTTTTTAGATTATCTAAACCCGTAATTATTTCTAAGCGATTAGCGGCTTTGTTCGATTACAGATTGCCTTTTGATTAGATTCGAAGCAGTTATTCTTTAAGGTTTATTTTTAGATTTAATAGTTGGATGAAGATGGAGAGTACGGAGCAGCGAGGGTTGCGGCAAGCAGCAACCCGATGCTTGAGCGACGTATCTATATTTCGTATTTTTCATCCGGAAGGGACGATCGACGATTAACGACAGAAAAATCGAAATCCATAATGATCCTTTCGCAGTCCTAAGGAGTAGACGTAATGTGCGTATATTTACTTTAGTACCCACCTGTTGCCGTAACCTAGTTTCTTACGTACACCGACTGGGAAGTTTTTCAACTTTCCAAGAATTCCTGAAATTCTGTGGACCTTTATGCCGTGTGCGGGGAGGAGCGGTCGATTAGAGTGAGCCGCGTAGATTCTGCAAAATATCGCGATTGCGATTTCGGCAGCGTTTGTTAGAGACGATTACGAAGAAGATTTTAATAAAATCAGATTCGTTTGTAATCAATATTTACACGTTTGCATCGTATCTTTTAAATGATCGTTACAGTTCACAGATAAAAAAGTTGACAAAACATATCTGATATTTTGTATAATTTCTATCAATTTCAATCTAAACAAAAACTTTTGTTTACTAATTCTCTAGCAAACTAGTCGGTCTAGCATCTTTAAAAAAGTCAAGTGGTCTTGAACCAATTTTAATAAAGTTAAGCGATTGTTAAGCGTCTACTTAATTAAGAAAGGGTTAAAATAAATGTAGCCATAGAGAAACTATAAAGTTTCTTTCCTCTTCTAGATTTTTGATGATGGAAACGTTTTAATCGTTGCGACCGTAAATAAAATGTTACTGCAGGGGGTTAAAGACGCTAGTTGAGTTCGGTTGAGATCCTGCCCCCTTAAATTAACTTAGGTAGGAGTGCGGTTTTAGTGGGTATGAGGACAGTCCCAAATAACCCCGGCCCCCAGGGGGCTGGAGTATGCACGAAGCATTTTCGCACTTAAAAAAAAGAAGGGGCTTAAAGACACGGTGGGTCGTAAAATTGGGGAAATTTCGACGAGAAAAGATACTCGCGTTGGGGCAGATCGGTGTGGCTATATATGTAGGTGTGAATAGTCGAACGTGGATCGATTATAGGAGATAGACGAGACCGATCGGCGCGTGGACTGACTGGCAGAGTGTCAGACCTCGCGGCGCGTACAGCGCGTAGGCAGACGGACAGACCTAACCCGGACCGAGCGATCGACGGATAGCCAGATGGATAGATAGTGGTTAAAAGAGGAAGGAACAGAGGTATGGCGCGACGCGTCATTGCACGTGCACGCACATTGATACCGATATTTATGCCCGCCAGTTAATCATGTCAAAGTCGTTTGATTTGTCGTTGGCTTTTATGGAGGGGAATTAAAACGTTCATTTTGCCGCAGACACTCGGTAACAGTGTGCTCGTCCTGTTAGCATTGTTGTTGCTGGTGCTGTCGTAATTGTTCTATGAATTATTTTCTGGACAACCCTTGCGCGACGTAACGAAACGGAAGGGAAAAGCTTTTTCGAAAATTACGTGTCTCGTTTACTTGGAAAATTTGTGCACGCGTTCGCGCCCGTTCTACAACCCGGAGCTAGGAAAGTTACCCCTCACGATTTCACACCGAATCGCAAAGATGGACCGATACATGTTTTTTTCTGCTTTCGCAGGAGCCACGTGCGTGCTCTCCGTGCCTCGTAACTTTTCTCCTGGCAGGAGTTCGAGAGGAGTGAGGCAGCAAGCTGTCCGATTCGGTCATTCCACTTTCGGATCTAGCCGAATCTAGGGGGTAGTTTTTTCCAGATTGCAAGGGCGCGGAATGCGCCCTTTTCTCGATAATGCAAACATGGGATTTTTCACGTGCTGTCGAATAATGCGATTTACTATTAAGGCAATCAAGCTTTCTCCCATATAGGGATTGAAACGTTGAGTTAAATTAATTTGCAAACTTGCTGTTGTTACTAATGATCGAACCGTACGCCGAAATCACAAATTTATTTTATATTACATTTTCGATCTAGAAGAATTTCATTCGTTAACTAAACTGTGTTACGTCACGCGAGAACCCCCTTTCGCCCCTGTGCCGAAGAACAAACTAGCGAGACGCGCGGAGTACGTAAACAAATTGTATTCCGGTGTCGCTTGGTGCAAAGTACGTATACACGTAATTGCGACACTGAAAACGTCTTTGGAAAGGTGCGAGCAGCTCTCGGACGAGAGGCGAGGACCGTATCGTGTATCTACGAGCCATATCGGCAGCCGGTCGCGCGACCGTGCGGCAGGGCACCTGTAATGTACATCAACTTTTATCGTCTGCTATCCGTGGAAACTTCGTTGATTGTATTGCCGGACGATAACCGTATCCGTCGTTCTACAATTTTCGAAGCGCATGCGATTCGACCTATTTATAATCCGCGAGCGATATACCTACTATAATGCACAGCGTGCGCGTCCGTGTGTTCGTCCACTCGAGCAAATAATTTCAGAATCAACGGGTTACTTGATACCAGCTTTTAGGTAGATTCCCGGAATTTTCGTAAGTATTAAAGATTGCGTCACGTAGCGATATGTTGCGATACAGTGTCGACGATTGCGTAACGAGAGCGTGGTAGTGGCCGTTGACAGCTGTCCATCGAGGTGGTTGGTCAGTGACGTGCGGTGACCCCGGTTCAACTCGAGAATAGAAATCCGAAAGAGTCTATCGAGAACTCGAGGATTCGACGATTCGAAGAGGATAAGGACGGGAAGGTGGAAGATGGAAGGTGGAAAAGGAGGAGGCATCAGCTAGGACCGATTCTAGCGCGCTTCTATCACGTTGGGCGAACGGGCGGACAGTTTCGAGGCGATTTGTCTTTCATTTCGGGTTAATTTATTGCGCTCAACCAGCTACCTTCCCCCTCGTTCTCTCTCCCCACTACTCGTCCTCGTCCCATTCCTCTCTCCCAACCCTCTTCTCTCGTTCCTTCTTTCTCTCTCTCTAGCTATCCTGCGGGTCTCGCTAGCCCTTACCTATTCCCTCTCCGTCTTCTCGGACCGTTTCTTATTCCCTTGCATTCTATCACCTAGTCCCTCTTTCTTTCTCCGTGTCTTCTCTCGTCTTTCTAGCGCTATTCTCGACTCTGCACCATTCAACCACGCCCCACCCAACTAATGTCCCACATAAAACTTGGTATCAGCGATCCTCAAACGGGGATTTACAATCCCTTCAAGCACCGCTGTCACGATAAATCCTCCAAGGCGACGTCGATATATCTTGCGCGCGAATACTTCTGTCCCTAATGGATACCCCTCGGTACATACAACGAACGTCGAAGCCGACACCAGTCTAGATCTTTCGTACGTATACATCCTTTCCAGTCGATTCGTCGTTCTAGCTGTCCTTTCCTTTGTTCGCCTTCCGCGATCCATGCGCGCGTGTGCGTCACTCTCCGTGCGTGATCGTGTGCCTAACCTTGCGCGTACGCGTCGCGTGCTCCACCGAGGGATGCCTTGAACTGCTACTTTTCGATCAATCGCGGTTCGATCACGCTCGTTACCAATCACGAATTTTTCCACAGTGACGTTCATGATTTTCGTGATCGCTTCTTGTTCGGTCTCCAGAAGGCCGAATGTGAGATTTATGGTTGTTTAGACGGGTCCCGTGGAAATCACTGATACAGATTTCCCCGACACAGTTTTCACCGACTTCAGATATGACCGAAAACGAATTTAATCGACAACGCCTTTAACCGACAGCGGATTTCATCGATAACAAATTTGGCCAACGAATCTAAAATCGTTGTCGGTCAAATTCTTGACGGTCAAATCTGGAGTCGGTGAAAACTGTGTCGGTGATTTTCCCAACACAGATTTGTGTCGTGAAGTCTTCAATTTGAATAAGAAGCATCGAATGATAACTGTATACTCTGTTATTTTATTGATTTTTATCACTGCGTCATCAAGAGAAATAAGGCTCGGAAAAGAAAATTTCAATCATTCGCAATACTTATAATCGTGTTGATTTTTCCATTGAATCTTTCCAAAATTTTAAAATGCAACTACGCAGGATTATATGATAAAAACTTATAGATTGTACCAGTATTATATTATTATATTTTCTTTCTCTTTTTGTGCATGTCCCTTATTTCTTATTAGACTAGTAGTCTTGTATCTTTTTTTTGTAAACACATATGTAAAAGAGCTTCAGTCCGTTTATAATAGTTAATAATAATAAAAAATAATAATGAAGTAAATTCACGTTACATCCAGGAGACGGAACGCAATAAAAAATTCACATTATATGCAGATATTTTTATGCAAAATATGTAATTGACGTATTTAAAGAAGAGAGCTAATTCAATCTAGATGAAAATTGAGGATGACAGTAAGAAAATCAGTTCTCTTCCCTTCTCTCACGTACGACGGAAACACGGGATCGTTCCAACAATTCATTATCGGTCGCGCGGTCTTCTTCTCGGCGATATTATCTAGTCCAGTTATTTTTTCCGGTTCTTCTGCTTCCCGTTGTTTTATTCGCGTCTGCTGGTATTCCCCCGGTTTTTGTTGTTCTTCGTTGCCACGGGAACGCTTGGGTGGGCGGAGAGGACAAGAAACGGTGGTAAAGATCCGCGGAAAACGCATTATCCAGGTTATAACGCCATCCTATTAGGACACTCGTCGCCGACAGTTAATAAGAGTAAAAGCGCGCGTTCGCGCAATTAAGAGCAGTAATAAGCGCCTTAAAGCCAATAAGATGTTTCCTAATGGAACTAGCTAACAACGCCGAGCCAATTATCTATGCGCTCGCGCGCGCGTATTAAAACGAACACAGAGGGATTCGCACATGCGACAAACCTTAATACGTAAGTCGAACACGGTTGTATCCAATCGTAGCCACCGTCTCGTTCAGATTTGGCTTTTCCCGTTTCGTTCGGAACGGGCCGCGTTTATTTCGCCGCGATAATACGCAAAGAGGAGGAATGCTCTCGACTCGACAATTTGTTCGATCGCGTTTCCGATAGGACACAGTAACTCCTCGACTTACGCGGTTAATTCGTTCCAGCATTTTCCGTTTGACATTTCTGTCAACCATGTTTATTCCATGTAATCATTTTAAAAAAAGTTGTACAAATCAATTTTTGCTATTGTATTTCACAATATCGACCAAACGCATTTCTTCAACGTATTTATCAGACGCGATTTACCAATCCTTCTAACCATACAGAGAAATTGAAGTCGTCTTTGCCAATCGAACAACGAATTTCACAGTTCAGGATTGTTCTTCTGATATCGCGTTATAATTTTACTATTGTCTTTCACGATATCGACCAAACGCATTTCTTCAAAATATTTACCAATCCTTCTAGCCTTACAGAGAAATTCAAGCCGCTTCTGCCAATCGAACAACGAAGTTGACAGTTCGGTATTGTTCTTCTGCTATCGCGTTATAAGAATCCGCTTGCAACGAATCCGCGTAAGTACTCGTTGTACGGTACCGGCAGCAATGATGTTTCGGGTATGCCGCTTGGAATACGAGGGATGCGTTTTCGCCGCGGTTGCTGCCACGATGTTTGCAGTGGATGGGGAAGAAACGGAACTGGAGAGACGAAGACGGAGACGAAGGCGGAGAGACAGGAAGACGGGAACGAACAGAAGCGAGGGGGAACGAAAGGGGTAGGAGACGAGGAAAGCCCAACGGCTTCTTGTCGGAGGCTTTCGGCATAAGTCCTCGTTATGATTCAACGCGCTTTAAGCCGGCATTCACGGACCACGAGCTTCGAGCTTCGCTCGACCCTTTGCCTCGCCTTTCTCTCTGCCTCGCTAATTCTCCCCAGCAAGTTACTTGTCCCTTTCGTATCCACGTTATCGAAACAAGTCTCGCCAAAGAAGTCGAACTTTCGACATCGAGAGTCGCACGTAACTTTTAAACGCGTGTCATACTCGATTTACCGCGAGTTAGAGAACGATTCGTCGTCGAATCGGTTACGAAACCGTCCCATGGATTCCGATGGATTACAGCCGGCAATGTATAATGTACAATGTATAATGCATTATGTATAGTATATAATGCACGATGCATCATGCGTATCGGAGGATCGTCCTTGCGATGGGTCCGCGTTAACCGTAACGATCATTAACTCGGTAATTGCACCTGTTTTCGCACGGGATGTCATACGCGGGATAAAATACGCGCGCACCGGGGGTAGGATGAACATTTGCGAAGAGAAATCTGAAAGATTTCGGGTACGTTCAAAGGGTAGATCGAGGGTTGCGAGTTACGCGTACACTTCACCCGCGAAAGGACTGGCTGGATCGGTGATGGATGGAGTTGCGTTTAGCAATCGCGGATCCCAATTCCAGTTCCAGTTCGAAGTTCCAGTCGCAATCGTAACCGCAATCGCGATCGCGATCGCAATCGCGAACGCAATCGCAATCGCAATCGCATTTGCACTCGTAGTCGCAGTTGCAGCAGTTGCACGATGCAAGCTGGACTGGTAGAGCGCGGGAGAGAGCGAGCGAGTTGGCGTTGTTTTACCGTAAGGGGTTAATTGCATTGCCAATAACAGATAATGCAACAATCAATGATTTAAAGGAGGTGGGGTCGGGAACGAGGTCGGGGAAGGGGATGGAGACGGGGACGGGGACGCGGACCGGGAAGGGGGGCGGGGACAGGGGACGGGCGCAAGCAGGGGGACAGTGACGACGACGGGGATGGGAACGGGGACTGGGGACGGGGACGCAGACGTGGCAGAGGGTGGTTGGGAGAAGGGCAGAGGAGGAGAGGGGACGGAATGGGAATGGGAATGGGAACGGCAACGCGGAAGGGGTTGGAGAACGGGACGTGGTCGAGAATGAGAATGAGAATGACGACGGGGGCGGTAGCCGGAGTAGATGAAGGTAGAAGCGCCGAAGAGCAGTATGTGGGATAGGGATAACGAGTGAAGCGAAAAGACAACCGGACGGAGGGAAATGCCGGGATATTGCAGCGACAAGCAGGAGGAGTGTATTCCACGCGACTCGTGCGTTCGGATCGGCGCGGCGGTATCGACGCCAAAAGGTATCGTCCACTTTCCGCGTCCCAATCGTTCGATCCACCGACTTCAGGTCGATTTACACAATCCGACAAATATTCTTCACCGCATCTGAACAGAACGTCGGTACGTGTCTGTGCGAATAGTATAAATCGATCTTAATCCTTTGTGCGTAATATGTACGGTGCGGCGATGGCCGTGCGTCGCGTGTCGCGCGTCGCGCGAGTCTTATCTCACGGATAAGAATTTTGTTCGTTGTCGCGGGAAAATAGAATAACGAAGGAGACGAGATTTTGCGAAGGATCGAAACGCGAGGCTTTCTCAGGGTAGAGAGCAAACCCATTACTTACTATAACTGCCGGCAACGGGGTAGGAGGCTGACCGAGGTAGGAGTTGCTGTCAAGCATCCATCATCGCGACTAATGGTTCCACTCTCCTGCCAATAACATCCGGGGGCGCACCTCCAACCGGCAACCCCCACGATTTAGTCGCTTTGTTCGATCTTATGTCCAGGTTTTCTTCGAGCTCACCGTTCCTCGGTTCAGAAATCGGAACAGGAGTCGAAAGGTATGGGAAGCGGGAGCACGTGAATGAGATCGTGGCAAGAGGCTGTGTGTGCGGTCCACGGGGTGCGCCGATACACTCGACGCTTAAACCGCCAAACGGAATTCATAGATCGTCAACGAGGAATTTTGATAATCGGTCCGGAATAGTTGCTCGCGGAGAGACGATTCGATTGCTGGTAAGCCGGAACGGTGGCACGGGTTTTCAAGCTTGCCGTACTATATGCGCGCGTACACGCACGCGTATATAGTATAACAGTGACGGTCGGATAGTTATTGCTGAGCGATTTGATAGGTGGATAATGACGAGTAATGACACGCCGCGGTGGGAATCGAATCTATACTCTCTCGCTTTGTCCAGCTTTGCTCCCGATGCGATTGTTGTTGGTTTTCCACTCGCTCGTCGCGCTCTCGATGTAACCACGTAGGGTTTTCGCAGTGTCCGTTGCGTCTACGATGTCGACGATCATCGGCGGCCCGGTATCCGTGAATTCCGCGGTGTTGGCGGCGTTGGCGGCGTTCGCGCGTCGCTTCCCCCGGCCTCTCTCGTTCCCTCGCGTTTGTTCCTGCTCCCTTTCAACTTGAACCGTTCCGTCCGCGGTACGCTACCAACCCCCGCCCCACCGCCGCCATCCACCCTCGCTTGTGTCGCGCACGGGGTTGCGGATGTGGATATGAGATTGCGTCATGCATATGCAGCTGCATTTGGCATCAGACTATGCCCGTCCGTCCAATCACTGCCGTGAAACTTGATTGTCGCCGATTAGCCCCCGTCGATCGACCTAATAAAACTGCGAATATCTCCCTAACCCTTCCACGCAACCGTCTTTCCATTCCTGGATCTCGAGTTTTTTCGTCAATCGACCTGTACGATCTTGTATATTCTCCGTGAAATGATCTCACCCATTAAACACGTACGCGACTCTACTATGTTTCTCTCTTCCCGAGTATAAATGGCATCGATAAAAGTCGAATGAAATACGGTAAAAATCGCGAATCCTTCTCGACTGCTCGATACCGTTCGGATGTGGCGCGAGGATTCAGAGCGGTTGTTATCGGTTTGCGAACGGAAGAAAGCAGTACCTGTTGCATACGTCAGTGATTCTTTTCGCAAAAATTCTCTCGCGAACGGAAGAAATCTTACGTTATTCGATGAAAACCGTCTTCCTTTCTACGAATCCATAATTCGCTCGACACCACTCGAAAACGATTTTACACGAGTAACGAACTGGCCACTTCTCGCAAACCAGTTTCGTTCCGCGATCCACGAAAAACTAAGACACGAAATCGACAAACCGTTTGATCGTTTGCTCGAACAATGTATCGCGTACTATTGTCGTTCGCTGGGAAAATGATATCGGTGCGCGTGGTTGTTAGCGAACGGTGTCGCGCGGTAAGGTGGACCCAGGAATATTGGTGGTGCGCGCCGTCGAAGCACCGGTTATCTTGGCAATTAATATGATTGAGGAGACATCTCTCACGTCTCCGTAATATCCAGCAATGGCCCAAGTTCTGATTGCTTTCCCCGTTCCACCTACGCTTTGCTTCGCTATCTCGAATACCATAACCCTAGCGGGTTTCCTGGCTCCTTGCACGATGTACCGAGTTAACGAAACCGAGTTACGACGTCTTACACGTCGCGCCGCGATCCCTGTTCCTCCGCGTCACCAACATTTTCACCTATCACCGCGGTTTTTCTCCACCACGTTCATGCTTGCCAGGGTTTCCGTTGATGGAAACACCAAAACATTTCTCGAGAGAACATCGCTTGTTTACAAACTGCTGTACAGTGCAGCACTTTTATCAGTATGATTTCAGTCTCAGTTCCGAAATGCAGTAATAATAATTTATTTAATTTCACTCACTCATTCATCGCTCTATTCTAATCTATCTCATGTTACATATAATATTGCCTCTCCCTCTTTTCTTTTGATTATCCCCTTCCTTTTGGCTTCGATACTCCTTAGCTATTGTTTCTCTCACTCTTCTACTTTGTACAATCCTTTCTATACTTAAGTCTGTTCTTATCAATTCGATCGGTGAAAAATATTGAATATTATATTAAAATTTACAGACGTAGTTTTCTTCTTTCTTGAGAAAGATCCATATTAGGATCGAAACGTTGAAAGTTTAATCAAGCTAGCAAAATTGCTTTAATGTATATTCTTGATGGAACCGTTGTGCCGAGAACATCAATACATATTTTGTTTTTAACAATCTTACGATCGATAACTGGAATAACAAGAACAGCTATCATCCGAACCATGCTGAAGTTTAGCTTAATGTATATTCTTGATAGAACCGTCTCGCCGAGAACATCAATACATTTTTTGTTTTTAACAATCGTACGATCTGGAATAACAAGAACAGCTATCATCCATGCTGAAGTTTAGCTTGAACTTAACTATTCCAATACACCGTGTCTTTTAATTAAAAAAAGAACTCCGCTCGAATATCCTTGAAGAGAAGGGAGTAAGGAGGCGGAGAGGCTGAAGATGTGGAACGTGGAAGAGTTCGCGAGGGTTGCGAGGGAGTATGACGGTGAAAACGGTACGTGACAAACCGGTGCCGGTTCTTATCTGCCGATCCCGTTTTCCGTCCCCAGGATGCTACCGATGGCGCGGTGTAACCATGATAATTCGAACATTCCACCGTTGCTCGACGTTTGCCAGACAACCTTAAACTCTCTCCCCTTTCTTCTTTTCTGTGTGTCGCGGAAGCAGCGGCGATGGCAGAGCGGTAGCATCGCCGATATTGCCAGCAGGAGTAACGGTGGTGCGCGTTGGTGGTGGCGACGCTGGCAACGAGCAACGGCACCTTTGTCTCCTCCTCCGTTAGCCAGGCGCTAGGTGTACCGAGCCCAGCCTCCGGCTGGCGTCGGTTTCTCTACCTTATAACCGGTATGTGACGTTATAATCGCGATCGTGCGGCTACCTACCCTCGCCTCGATCATCCCTCTTGCTTGTACCCAGCGTCCCCGACACCGCGACACCTTCGTCTACCATTTCGCCTCTCTGTTTTCCGCGGTCGTGCCCTCGTACTCACACCCACATCTACACACACACACACACACACACACAGCGTATCCACGACCACGAAGGGGACGGAACGAAAGGAAGAGACGTAGAACGTGCTCGTCTGTACCCTTAGCTCAAACCGTAACCGCCCCTTATGAACGAGTACGCTTTCGCGACCGTGTTCGTATGCAAGTATCGCAGCTTCAGACTATGTCACGATCACCTCGTAAACTCGCCAGCTTGGAATCAAACGCCTCACCCTTGGAAACGCTTCGATCGTGGCGTTGCATCGCGAACGTTGCCAGAAACTCGACAGTTTCTTTACGTAATATTCTAATCCCACGTTAATGTACATATAATACGGAAACAGTGGCGCACCCAGTAGGGTCGCACGCCCCAGAAAAAGAAACAAAATCCTGGAAAATTACCTAACTATAGAATAGCTGCTTCCTCTCCGATTTCGATGATTTTTGGATATGTTATATATAAAACTAAATATTTTGAACAACTTTTCCCTATACATATAAGGCATATCTCACTTAGGTTCCGATATATTTGCAAAAACTGCCGATACTAGACACTGAATTGAATTCTGCTTACTGTTGTGCGTCTGTGGCCTTGTACGTGTATTCTTTTCTGTTTACAAACATTAGTGCTCTAGTATGGGCAGTTTTTTGTTTATTGGCAATGATCGCAGAGTCACTTTAGTTACACGTCGCTAAAAAATGGTCATTTTGTTCAACTCGTCTCCCCTCAAGATTAAATCCTGGGTGCGCTATTCTACGGGAGACAAGCCCTCGCATCATACGTTTCGATTTCAAGGCTGAACTCTGCCAAGAGCATTCGTCCGACCTAAGAAAAAGCAGCAAATCTCCAGTTCTTTATAACCCTCCAGACGTTCGGACACCCCTACAGCGACTGTATACTATATACGTACATCCGTGCGTATACATTCCTCTCTTTGATTAACCTCGAGAAGAACGAAGGAAATCAAAGACGCGACGATCCTTTGTACTGTACTTTGTGCCATCGAACGAAGAAACGAACGAAGGACGTTAAGAATTCCTCCATTCTTTTATATTCGGTGGCTCGGATTGGAGTTTTTCGCCGCGGGTGTACCGGATGAAACCAGCCGAAGAAACAAGTCTGTTTCGTCGTCGGCACGATTCCATAGTTCGAATTCGTAAAATCGCGTTTCCCATAATTAGAAGGGGATTGGGACGAGGGGTAGAGAAGCCGAATGGCACGGGAGACACGATCGGCGAACGAATCAGTTGGGAACGTTGCTTGGTTCGGTGGTGCTAGCGAAGCCAGCTCGTCGAGTGTATAAAACGATAAATAGCCGCGTCACGAGCGCGATAGAGAAAAAGGAGAAAGACGGGAGAAGTTTGTGTTGGCGACAGAACGAGAGAAAACGAGAGAACGGGAGAACGAGGTACACAGAGATAGAAGAGATAGAGGGAACGAGAGAACGAGAGAACGAACACATGTCTGTGTCACCGTCGTCTCTCCTCCCTGAATCCTAGAATTTATGTCGGTCAGTGAATCACGTCAAAATTTGATTTGTCGATGGCTTTTATAGCGGCAAGTTATTGCGCGCGCGTTAGGTACAAATTCGGTATGGTATACGTCGACGATGTTTCAAACATTCCCACTTTGTCGGTGATGTTGCGTTCCAAAAGGAAGAGGATCGCGGAATCACTGAACAGCTCTCGCCGATCGATCGATTAACTCGTTGGACCGGAATCTTTGGACGTACGATGGTTGTTCGAGCATCAAATTCGGTGCGTCTAGGAAAATCCTTCGTATCCGTTGCGGGCCGGGGGCAGCGCCGGGAGCCGGTCCGCGACGGGACAAGTCGGGCCCGCCTCCGATCGTTCAAAGAACCAAATTTTGGGAACGTATATTTACCTGGAAAGTACGAGCGGATTTTCGAAACGTTGCCGCGACTGCAGTCAGGCGGCACCGACGGGAGATACGCATATATCAAGCGAGCACAACGAATATATCATTCATAATTTGTTCGGAACGGTTGATTTGTAGCCCGCGACGTGTGGCGTCGAGCTGTCCCCCTATACTCCTTCTCTCTCTCTCTCTAGTGTTCGTTCTCTCGCTCTCACCGTCCCTTCCCCTTCGTTTCCCCGTTCCCTCGTCGACAAAACTATTCTCTCCTGATCTCGCTCTCTCCCCCTACCAATCTCCAACCCCCACTCACCCTTCCCCACCTCTTTCTCTCTCTCTTTGTCTATCCTCGCGAGCTATTCGTTCGCGTACATTTCCTCTTCGCCACTCTACGCTCTCTTCCTCTCGCGGATTTTGAATACACCGCTTTCGGAGTTTCTCTGTCTGTGACGCACTCTCGGTGCCAGGCGAAACTCCTCTCTTCCCCCCACATTTTGATATATCCACGTCGGGTCACGTCACGCGGCGTTCTATCCCCTCTGAGTGTAGATTGAAATTAATACCCAATAATGCTTGTAAATCATTAGGGAAATGCACGAGCCGTGTTAAAACCGCGCTTCCATCCACGGCACTGACGGTGGACGTTCTATATTTATTCAACGTTGTCGCGCGAAAGTTCCTGCTCGTGTTCGCTGCTCCCGCTGGTTGACGGTTCGACGGAAAATAGCCGTCGACCGAAGATACCAGGCGGGGGAATAGAGGATTGTACGTACTTAATCCGGTGTTCCGTAGTAGTAAGACCGTGAGGCTGGGTGGGCTTGGTTAAGCGCGAGAGGGTGAGAACGTGAACACGAACGTCGCGATCTTCGGCTACGAATAGGTATATTAGACTCGGTACTGCAGAAGCGATACCAAGCCAATGGGCAAACACGAGTAAATCAAGATTGTCGGTGATTTGTAGCGGTCTGAACGTCTCTGCGAATTCGGCTCCTAAGTTTCGTTGATCTTCGTTGCGGTTGTTTCGTTCTCCGTTAAAGGGCTACGTTGTTACGATTTCGGTGAAAACAGTTAAAATATTCCACTGGAGATTCGTTTAGAGATTCGAGTAGTCCGAAGATTGTCCCGTTCGAAAATCGTAGCTCACGCATCGACCGATCGTTACTCGAATATCGACAACAGATTCGGAAGCGATCTCGGCGAGCATGTTTTCTTGCGGATCCGAATGCAAAGACTAAAAGTTCGACCAGGAGACGCGCGTACATGCAACAGGTGGCCTATAAAGCGTGGACGTCCGTTTATCAAGAACGAACAAGTGCATTCGCATTGACTGATGGATGTTCGGGTTCATTGTCACAGGTAATGGTGACACGTGGTTCGTACGTACCGACTTTAAATAGGAACAACGACGCGTGTCGGATTTGTCGCGACCCGACCCGTCCTTGCCTGCCGTCGAAAATATATTTTCTACCTCGAAATCCACGTGCACGTGATATGTAATAAGTCAGACTGCGGAGGTTCGTTCTATTTTCAATGTTTGGAGACGGACTTTAAGAAAGTGGAGTAATATGCAATTTTACTGCCAGTGGCCTTTGCAGATCTCGCAAAAATAAGAATTGTGCTAAATTCTGTGGAATTCTATATTTTATACCCTTTTTTGAGAATTTTATTTATTTTCAATTAATATTATTCTATCCTTACTTTTCATTCTTTCTACTTATCCCACTTCCTACTTACCTCACAAAAATAAGAATTCTGCTAAATTCTCTCGAATTCTATATTCTAAACCCTTTTTTGAGAATTTTACTTATTTCCAACTAATATTATTCTATCTTTACCTTTCATTCTTCCTACTTACCCCACTTAAATTTAAAAAATTAGAATATATTTTGGTTAGATTGGATTTTATCCAGAAAAACACCCGAGCTGGCCGAGAAAATTTTTCGGCCGCGGGCGAGGTAAACGGCACATTTGCCTCGCTGGGCCGCGGCAAACGACGTGTTATCGCATTGCTTGCCTCGCCCGGCCGATTCGTTTAACCTAATTTACACATAGTAAGGCGGGTTGCCGTGGTGGGCGGCGCACAGTGGGAAATTCTTTTGAGTTATTTTCTCTATGTTGCCGATGGGTTCCATGGAAATCACCAACACAAATTGCCCCGACACGGTTTTAACCGACTCCAGATTTTAATTGACAAATGCTTTGACCGAAAACGCTTTTAACCGACAACGATTTCAGATTAGTTGTCGGTCAAAATCGTTGTCGGCCAAAGTAATCGTCGGTCAAATCTGTTGTAGGTGAAAACTGTGTCGGTGATTTCCATGGGACCCGTTACGGATATCCTTGTGTAATCGGTGCACGATCGTCATACCAAATAATCTCAATCGGATGATACAAACATACATACTTTTCCTTTTTATATATTAAGATATATGTTCTTTGATAACAGAAATTAACCCTTGTATAAATCCCCTATATATGTAAAATCCCTTTCTCATAAGTTTTAGTATTCAAGTTCACCAAATCGCCTTTGAGGTTTTTTTACAATGCTCCCTGAGCAAATATTTTCCACAAAATCATACCTAATACATTACTAACCATACCCTATTATTATTCACCATATTTTATCTCAATATTAAATAACAATGTTAATCTTGGAGAACTGTAATCGTACAGTCAAGTAGATTCAAATTCAAGAACGATTGGTTTCATTATGTTTATTAAGGCACTAATAATTCACACAATCCAATGTACAAAACTAAGCTAATAAACATATTTTCTAAAAAAGAAAATCGTCTGCATCCAAATTGGAGCTGATTCTTTTCAGTGATTCGATTATCCGCCTATTCGTGTCTAAACAAATCGATCAGTCGATGTTTCTTCGATCGTTTGGACGCGACGCGAGGGTGAGCAGCGTTGTCGAGACTGAAAGTCGCGAGGCAAGACGATAAGACAGGGTGGAGCGACGACCACGCGACGCATCGATGGTCAGAGTAAAGCTATGGCACGCAAAGGTGCCTTAAGTTACGAAACGTTACATTCCGGCGAATTTACAGACGAGGTGGGACCATCGAGGCTCTGCATCATAGTTCCGCGTCTGGCTTGTCCCACGGCGATAGTAAAAACTTTTACGCTCCTTATAATTATGGGTAATTCGCGGTAATTAACGAGGCTGCTCAGAGTCACGCTGGCAATTTTCTGAGTAATATTTCTACAACGATAATATCGCGTTTTCCTACGCCACCGGTTTCTCAAGTAAAAGAACCTGCTTCGGGAATCTACGTTTTAGGTCTTGCTGGGCAGCTACGCTGCTTCGATCGTCGTCTTCGCTCGCGATATTAACCCTCTGTCGAGTGTGACTCCACAAGAAAGAAAAACGTAAAATTTAGAGTGCAAAGGGTTAAGACCCGTAGTATCGTGAAAATTAGGCTAAACGATTATACCAGATTATACGTGTCCGAAGAAATCCTTTCGATCTTCTCCTGTATGTATTTAACACGTTGGTCGCCACGTCACCCAAATATGGGTGACGCTCTTCTTGTTCGAGTTAATTATAATTATTATTTAGTATAGACGGACTGAAGCCCTTTTACATAAGTGTTTATAATGACGAAAAAAGAGAATGATACAAGACTACTCGTCTAATAACAAAGAAGGGACATGTACAAAAAGAAAAATTTAATAATGGTACAATCGATATGGTATTATCATATAATCCTGGGTATATACATTTTAAAATTTAGTAAACAATCCATGAAAAAATCAACACGATTATATATAGTGCATGATTGCTGCAATAATGCGATTCATTGGATTAATTAATCCATAAGTCAATTTTGCTGTAAGTGTTTGAAAACTACTCTTCTTCTCAATTCACGTTCCGATACGTAAAAATTGATTTGCGCAAATAGAGCGGAACAATCGATATGATTATTAATTAAATGAAAAATAAAGCTCTGATCGGATACTATTCTTCGAGCAAATAATGTTTCTGAGCTCACTGTCGTTAATATTGTGGAGTAATCATGATCAGAGAACGACATTAAATTATTTAGCTTTGTAAGGATTCGGTAACCTTGTGCCATGCGGGTTGCAGCCGGGTACTTTAGAAAGGGGCGCAGTTTATGATTACGGTGCGTACGTGACTACAGGCTATTTTTTGAGATTTAGCGGAACTTTCTTTTTTTATGATGATTTATTAGGGACTCCGTATTTTGGCTAAAGGTCTCGATAGCCGTTGACGCACCGTAAAACATCTGCAAACCAGATGCACGGCTTTAAGCGAGGGTACCCCCAGAAGTGGCCAGTTTCCCTCACCTTGGCACCTTTTTAAGGGCGTGCGTTAATTTTAAGACAAGATGTCATTGGTTTGCGGAAGTATCCGCCTACGACGCGGAAATGTATAAAAGAACGCAGCAAAGAAGCAACGTGGTTGTCGATTTAGCGCGAGCGAGCATTTATCTTGAATAAACGTCTTTTAACCCAAATATTTATTGTTTTCTGAACATCCTTACAGCTTATACGAACAAAACCTGAGAAATTTATGCTGCACTCTTTGAGCAGTATGATTTCTTACTTGATGATGCAAATCAAATATAGAATATGCAACATAAAAATATTAAAAACACAATATAGAATTCTGCGTACTGACGATCGGATTTGGTCCCCGGGAGAAACTCCACCGATTCACGCTGGCCGTTCAACGTGTTAAACACGTTCGGCAGATTTTCTACAAATTCCGGGAAGAATCGAGAAACTGCATGGATCTATACGTCGAATTTATTTCATCGGTTCCGCTGTAGATGACGTTCCGTAACGAGACATAAATTCGCAAGGCCGTGGTAAACAGAATCGTATATAATACGAGGTTTTTCCACTGGTCTGTTCGAGTATCCGGCGAGTATTCCTCGAGTCTGTTCGGCGACGCATCGGAAATACGAATGTGAGCGATAACTATCGTCGCGGGAATTGTGTAGCTAAAAAGACGGAATAGTTTACCGAGTGTTTAGCTTGGAAAAGGAATGTCGCGTATTCTCTGGTTCTGGGCCGGAAATGTGTTGGTGTCGGTCGGCCGGGTCGAAACGAACCGCGTTACCTTTATCTGTTTTCGCCGTTTGCGATCGCGTCTCATCTTGGTTCGATCGCGTAATAAACGCACGTGCTGAGCTGAATTCAGTTCTCGGGGGAGATCCGCTTTCCCTCTCTTTCTATCTCGGTCTCTTTCGGTACCGTCACGCTCGCGTTCGTGCTCATACGTGCACGAATAAATACAGACGCTGAACAGAACAGGTAGAGGAGTTCGAACGCAGACACGTGCGTACAAATACGGAGGGAGCGAGAGGTGGGCGAGAATCAGGCGAATAGAGAGAGAGAGAGAGATACCGGGTGTATACTAGTATACTGGTATACTTGTGTACTCGTTGGTGTGCGGAGGAGAGTTTACGTAGGGATGGAACGGTGGTTGAGTCGAGTGTAGGGACCACCACCCAGCCGTTAAGCTGGGTGGAAGCGTGGCTTGCGGGGGTGGCTGCCGGCAGTGTCGGCAGTGTCGGTGCTGCTGGTGCTGCCGGTGCTGCTCGGTATAAGCCAGTGCGCGTCAATAACCGTCCATCAGATGTAATAGCTCCCCGAGACACATCGGTTGCATTTAAATGGCTGCTTAGCCGACTCTGTCTCGACGCCGACGTGGATCTATGGAATTCCATCAAGCTCTACGGGATCCCTTATCGTCCTAGCCGGGTCGTCGCGTCTCGGTCCAAGCGTTCCCGGACTCGCGTTATTTTCTTTTGCGTCTTCCAATGGAGTGCGCTCTCGCGGTTACCATCCTCTCCCCGAGGAGACGGCAACTCGAAATTCGGAACTTGGATCATCTCTCTCGCGGGATCCAACACGAAACGACTCGATTTTCGAAATTAGGACAGATTATTCGGAAACGTTGCCGCTTCTATCGACGGTTCCTCCATCGTTTCCTCGAAGCGTGTAAGTAAGAGAAGGTAGAAAAGCGACGACATAATGGGAAAAAGATGATACAGTATAAAAATGATCTGGATTGAAAGAAATTCTTCGAGTCCAAAGGATTAATTACATTGGTTCGATTTTTTCGCAATGTTTACCTGGTCGCTGCTTCTATCGACGGTTCCTCGATCATTTCGAAGAGCGACGATACAATGTAAAAATGATTACACAGTATAAAAATTATCTGGGTTAAAAAAATTCTTCGAGTCCAAAGGATTAATTACAGACGCAATTATATATTTCTTGATAATGGTCTTAAACTAGACCGAATCGTTGAAAAAATTTAGAGTTATTTAAAAAATTGGTTAGTTAGTAACATAGGATCGAATCTTTTTCGTCGAAAACATCAATTTAGTTATTTACAAGTTGTCGATCAAGATAAAGGAAACAGTTATTAATTACATTGGTTCGATTTTTTCGTGATGTTAACCTCATCGTCTACGCTCGATCTTCACCTCTCCACTATGTACTGTAACGGTGACAGAGCGCGGCACCGTGAAAAACGTAACAACGAACGATTACCGAGTCTCGGCTGGGTCGTCTCGCCCCGACCGGAATAGTCACGAAGTAAAACGGGAGAGGAGTCGGGCTAACAACCCACGACACGGTCGAAATCCGCTGACTGGAAGATTTTCCGATTGCCTCCATCGACGAACCTACGTGCTCGTCACAACACAGTTTCGTTCCGACCGAACCGATCCTCGTTCTATCCTCTAGCTCTGCAAGTTCTTCTTCTCCGTACTCTGCCGTGTTGTCCGCACTCGTATCTTCCTTGTGTAACCGGCGGATCGTGCGAGAAAAGTCGTCGAAATCGAAACGAAAATGCGATCGGAACTGTAACTCGTTGTTTCTAACGCGATGGACAAGAATCGAGGAGAGGTTCGATTGTTTTGGGACGGTGGGTCTCTATGTAGGTCCTTCTTTTTCCAAGGTAGGTGTAACCCTCCCCTTCTGGTCAATTCCTCTGAGGGGTGACTTAATTCTTCACGGAAGTCGAGGCTGCGGGGGTTAGTCTTCATTAGACTTTTTGGGAAAGTCTTCGAAATCGAAACAGAAATGCGAGCGGAACTGTAACGCGATGGACAAGAATCGAAGATATGGAAGAGATTTGTTCGTTTTGGGACGGTGGATCTCTATGTTGGTCCTTCTTTTTCCAAGGTGGGTATAGCCCCCCTCTTCTGGTCGGTTCCTCTGAGGCGGTGACTTAATCCCTCGCGGGCGTCGAGGCTGCGGGGGTTAGGCGTGCTCGTTTTGCCCGCGGGATTGCCGTAGAGCCGTAGAGCCGTAGAGCATAGAGCGTACAGTAGACGGTAGACGGAGGTGGCAGCTACGGTGGCGATAGCGGTGAAGGGGGTACGAGAAGTAGGAGGGGTGCAAGGGGTGCTAGGAACGAGAGGGACCAGTGGGACCAGAGGGACGAGAGGGACGAGAGAAACGAGAGGGACGCGAGGGGGCAGTTACAGGCAAAAGGATCTGCATGGCGGCTCTACCGCGTCGCAAATCACTTAAACTGCGGCTGGTGGAGCTACGCGAGGGCAAGCTCGACTCTCGGGAGGGAGGGGTGTTGGATAGTCGAGGGTGCGGAGGAGGAGGAGAACGGGACGGGGTGAGTGCTGGATGGAGGACGGAGGATAGAGGATGGAGGAAGTGTACGAGGAACAGGGGCAAGAGGAGAAGAAGGCGGAGGTGGAGGGTGATTATAAGACCGCTCGGGGTTGCTGGCTAGCGAGGTAGTACCATCCGTTATGACTATAAATCTAAGATAACAATAACGTCCCCCTCACCTCTGAACAGTGTTCTCTCTCTCTCTTTATGTATGTGTGTGTAGCCGCGTTTCCCTCAGATTTCTATGTGTGCACCTTCGCTCCGTTCCTCTCTCTCTTCTTTCCTATCCAACGATTCTCTGGCTTTTGCGTTTGGTCCTTTCGATTCGTAGATTCTTTCCAGTGTCGTCCATCTGACCAGCTTGTCGTTCGTCTCGATCGGCGTGCAGTTGGATCGGCACGAACGAAATGGCAAAGATTTAGCGTGATCCGAACACACGCCGGTCCGATAAGTGCTAATTTGTATTGTATTGGATCGAGTCGAGTTGGTTTGTGTAGATTCATGTACACGTTAGGCGGAACGGAACGAAACTGTGTGGAGGATGGTCGAGTGGAGGTGGACGGGAGAGGTGGGTGGCAGGGAAGCAAGCGCGCGTGTATGTTTTCGTCCACGTTAAGCTCTTCGAAATTGATGCACACAGGCCGCTCGACGCGCATTTGTGCAGCGCACCTGTGAATTTATCGATATTAGCTGGAACGGCCGATACAGCTGGCGCAAACCAAATGGAACCGAATCCTGACCATTATTCCGGAACGCGTACGAAGGAAAAGGGAGAGACTCGAATGAACGCGACGTCGAAAGACACGTCTGTCCGAACTGCTGGTGTGTTGCGCCCGTTAGAGTTTCGTTGGTCGTCGGTTTCTTATTAGGTACCCGCTGGCTTAGGTGCAGACGATCGTTTCAAACAGGCACCCCCGCGTGTCGGTTGCTCCGGTGTTGCTCGCCTACTCGCTGTTAGAGCATCGGGTAGGCGCAACGAGATAACGGTTTGGCTTTAACGTTTGTACCGGGGTACGCTTTTAATTGGGCTTAATGCCGTAAACAGCGAGCGCGTTAATGAAAAGTACCTCGACGCGGCATTACTATTCGGTACATTAAGTCGCAAAATGAAATTCACAATCGATGACCACGCTGGGCCGTCGGCGAAAGAGTAATAATGCATCGCGATAAATATGTATACCAGTTTATCGTAATAATGAGTTCACCGTATCCCTGGATCGGACGGAGAGAAACACAGAAACACAGAGAATGACGGAACCAGACCGTAGCCGTAGCGTCCGCGGCTCACCATCCGAGTTTCCCCGAGTTTCCGAGGTCTGGGAGGAAGAAGGACGGCGGAACGGTTGCGTTGCGTTCGCAACCACGGTGAAATAGGCTGTTGCTGTTGTTGGGCGGGAGACACACGCGTGCAGTAGAGTGGCGGCATCGGCGGGCCAGCGGGCAACGAGCAACGAGCAACGAGCAACCAGCAACGATGCAGCCGGCCGCGTTTCGCTCGACGGAGGCGCGCCAGGGGTGGTGACCAAAGTTCGTTATTTTATTGGAAATTTTGGCGAGTCCCCGGTTGAATTTTGTGAATCGCGACTGTTCGATTGCTTTCAAAGGTAAATTAATATCGCGCCATGAACACGTGCCCATCCGATGCACTGATGAGCTTAATGAGAACGGAAGTAAAGAGCCGTGGATAAATGCTACTTTGATCAGCAACTAATTGGACTCCCGGGCAAAACACTAATTGTCAATGAACTCAAAAGCTAGGGATAAACCTTAATTCGTCGAATTGATTTTAGTAGGAGAACAACATTTGCTGGGATTCGCGTCGAGTCGCGTCTAGAACGCCGTTCAATCGACCACAAGAGAACAGAGGGGTTACGCGAAAGGTATCGCGGCGGAGGCAGTGCGAGGGTTCTGGAAATAGCAGGCGTTGCGCGCTGGCTGCAACGCGTGTCCGTTCAGCAATAAGGGAAATCGAGGAATGAAGAGCCGTTTGGGTACATCTGCTGCTGCGTCGTCTATCATATCCGCAACAGGGCCAGCTAATACACGTATAATTACTCGCGTCTAAGATTTATTTTAATTAGCCTCTATAACTTCTCCTAACGAGCGGAGCTCCGATTCCGCGGTCCGGCAAAACCGTTACGTCCTCGCGTTAGATTCGAAACGCGACGCAACATTTTTTCGTTTACCGAGGAAAAAATAGAATTTCTTCTTTCTCTTGTCGCGGCGAACTTGCGAAAGAAGGGGAGAAAGGATAAGGGGAGAAACGAAGAGATTCCCTCGGTTAGGATAGTTGTTCAGCGCTGCAATTCATTCGCTCCATTAACTCGTTCATAGGCGATCTAACGTCGTGGCGTTGTCTCACACCCAATAAGCCGGCAGTAAATCAGTTCTAGTATCCGCCTTACCATCTTCCACCCTTGTGCCTCGCTGTACGAGCTTCTCGAGGTTGGAAAGGTGGCGGCAAACCCGAAACTCAAGCCAAACGAACGAACCAAGGGCGAATCTGGCGAATCGGGAGGGTGGTAGCAGCGAGATGGCGAGAGTGCCTGCTGTAAGATCGCTAGCAAACCCGTAATCGGCGTAAACCCGGGGACTTGGACGGTTAGGATGGTTAGGCGGATCCTTTATCGTGCTTGCGTGCCACGGAAAGAGATGGAGAAAGAGAGGAGACGAGCGAGAGAGAGAGAGAGAGAAGTACGTAGAGCAATCCGTATTAGATTTCTCGCGTAGTCAGAGTAATCGTACCTACGAGAGGGGAAATCGGTGGTCGCCTCCAGCCTAAATCTATATTTCCATCTTCCATAACCCGTATCTGTTCATCTGGTACCACCGACGTAAACGATGGCAAGAGCATTTCGCGTAACCTTCCACCTCCCAACGTTTCCCTCCACTTCGTGTCTCCGCTTACACTCCCCTCACCGCTGTCGCCGTTCTCTATCGCGTATCAGTGGCGCACCCAGTGAGGGGCCAGGGGGCCAACCCCCCCAAGAAAAAGAAACAAAAAGCCTGGAAAATTAGCTAAACTGTGGAATAGCTACTTCCTCCCCGATTTCGATGATTTTTAGATATATTATATGTAAAACTAAACATTTTGAACAACTTTTCTTGTTCATTTTAAAAAAAAAGGTCAATTTTGTTTCAATGAAAAAAAAAATTTAAAATATAGGACTTTTTGATAAACTCGCCCCCCCCAAGATTAAATCCTGGGTGCGCCATTGTACGGGAGACAAACCCTCGCGTCATACGTTTCGATTTCAAGGCTGAACTCTGCCAAGAGCATTCGTCCGACCTAAGAAAAAGCAGAAGTCTCCAGTTCTTTATAACCCTTCAGACGTTCGGACACCCCTACAATGACTGTGTATTAAACGTTTATAAACAATAGTGTTTACAAACAATAGTGCTCTAGTATGGGTAGTTTTTTGTTTATTGGCAACGATCGCAGAGTCACTTCGATTACATGTCGTTAAAAAAAGGTGATTTTGTTCAACTCGTCGCCCCCTAAGATTAAATCCTGAGTGCGCTACTGTCGCGTATAGTATGTCGAGTCGCTACCCTCTTCTACGCAACACGTACAATCACGCACGCGTGTATGGTAACGCCTATGATCTACACAATACACTGGTAGTTTGGTATCTAGCCGGTCGCGTCGCGAATCTAACCGATTCGAACTCACCCCCTGCGACCACCCATAAGCGCGGCTCCGTATCCTGTGCCGCGACAAATCCTCCCGCGGTGTTCTTGCAGACCAGCGCAGCGCCACGGCTCCAGCACATTTTCTTGAAATACGGCGTCCCTGGGAGCATAAACGCCGTTACTATTCCCACAAATTGTAACTGGTGTTAATTATTGACTCGATACGCACCCCTGTTCTTGTGTGCGTGCTCGTCTCCTCGTGGTCGGGAACCGTAGATAGCCGCGCGTCTCCGCGAGCAAACTTCCAGCCAACGAAGAGGCAAATGGTCCGTCGAAGTACAGAATTTTCTGTGCAGGGTGTAGATTCAACCTTATGACGGACGGCCATTATACTTTTTGTACAGTGAAATTTTTCTCGATCGAAATTGTAATATACATTAAATTTTGTGTTTTCGGCGCACGGTTCGATCAGTAGTAGACAACAGCAATTTTGTGGATCATTTTCAAGAGAGACGATTTTGCGTCTGAAAAATAATACTTTTGTAGTATACATATACAAAGTAATTTTTAGTCTCGATCGCAACATTAAGATAAATGCCATGCTATGCTGATCGAACCATGCGCCGATAAAATTAATTCCAATTATCTTAATATTGCGATCGAGACTAAAAATTACTTATATATCATAGATGGAGAAAAATTTCCAGTCCGAGAAAAACCAAGTTCCGACACCGTCCAAACGATAGACATGATCGAACCATGCGCCGATAAAATTAATTCCAATTATTTTATAGTATAGATTGAAAAAATATTGCGACACAGCTGTGTAAAAATAACGAAAAAAATATAACACACATACTTGCTGTGGCAACAGGACAAACATTTAATAAAATATTAGGGAGTTACGAAAATCTAAACTTGCATCCATTATTTTTCAGACGCAAAAACATCTCTCTTGAAAATGATCCACACAGTGATCGAAACGTCGAAATGAATTAAATTGCAAAATTGCCGTTGTCTATTAGTGATCGAACCGTGCGCCGAAAACACAAAATTTATTGTATACTTTTTGTACACCCTGTACAACAACGTTTGCAGAATATTCACTTTTGATCGTTTGCGACAGGATCAGGGTTCTACGTGGTTGAACCTTGGATAATTTCGACGAATCTTAGATTTACGAAATACATGTTTGAAATTTTCATTGCAGAACAGTTAAAAAATTTGAAAATCGTCACCTTCGTTCTCCGTGTCTCACTGGTTGTCCCTCGTAGGACACTTTAGCCAATTATTCGGCTAGAAACGAAAGTGCGAGTGAAATGACCCTGGAATTCCTTCCGAATTCCGAGAATGAAGCTCGATGACGAACGGAACAGGACGAACCGAATCGAAAAACAGTGTAAGTGGTTCGTGGCGTGTCGATGTGGTGGGTTGGTGTCGTTTCGATTCGTTTCATCCGAAAGGAAACTCTCCTAAGCAGACGGACGGCGTACATATATGGAACAGGCTCGGTTACGCGTTCTCCTCTTATCGTACGAAGCATCCGACCAAATTGAAAGTTTCGTCTGAGAGGGAAATACATTTGTAAA
The DNA here is from genome assembly GCA_028455615.1 of Lasioglossum zephyrum. Taxonomy (NCBI): domain Eukaryota; kingdom Metazoa; phylum Arthropoda; class Insecta; order Hymenoptera; family Halictidae; genus Lasioglossum; species Lasioglossum zephyrum. The sequence continues at coordinate 16,475,094 of CM052330.1, read as the reverse complement.
TGAAACAGTCGCGAACGTATGGCCCGACAGCCTGCGGCTATTCAATCTAACCGGGGGTACAAAGCTAATAGAAATTCTACGTCTCTCGCATAAAGGAAACCGTGAAATAAAATCGAATGTGGATCCTCTTGCACGGATTACCCATAAGTTACACATCCGATTGCTGGACATTTACCGAACAGTTGCGCAGGTATTAGTGAAATCAAGTTTCGATTCTCGACTTTGCCCCGGCATGCTGCACAGCCTCTCGTTCCGCGTTGACTGCTACCCCGCCGGTGTTTTATCGCATCTGGAGTTTCGCGTATCTCTCGTCAAAGTAATAAACCATTAACGGTAATCGGACGGTGGCCGCGAAAATCGAAAGACCGTTAAACGCTCAACGATTTCCGACGATACTCGTTACCTCTTCAATGTAACAGACGACACACAATTGGATGTAATGTAATTAAACACTTAGCAGTCGAGGATTATTCACAATATTGTTTACATTATTAATCCTTACATGCTCCTAAAAAATAGTTGCATAAAAGAGACTAGGATAACAATTCACTCATTTTTATTTTACACGTTAAATCAACACATTACGTTTCATTTATGGCGTCTCATTTTAAAGAAACACTAAATAAGAAATTTTCTTGAAGTTATTTCAATAAGCAAGTAAGTTGACATATTTCAAAAATTGTTTTTAATATGTTCTCATCAACAAAATATTACTGTTTATGTTGTTTTAGTAATTCACAGACGCAATCATTATTTTCTTGAAAAGGGTCTGAACAAAGACCGAAACGTCGAAATTAATATGTTGCAAAATTGTTTTCAATTAAATTGATCGAACCGTATCTAATCAATGACGATTAAGTATTGTATGAGATATTACATGAATTTCGTATCCATAAAATGATAAGAATCATATAGAATTGAGATATTCCAGGTCGGAAGAGACGTTTAATTTCCGAGTTAAACCGGGACCTCGTGCGTAGGGGTTAATAGAATAGAATACATAGATTTGTAGCGGACAAAAGGTTTCGAGTAAAGAGATGATAATTCGATGGTGTCGAGACAGAAGTCAGGGCGAAGTAGCTGGGGACCTCGGGACAATAATGCGATGCTCGCTCCCAGGATTGTGGCGTCGAATTAAGATTCCGTGGAGGAAGCACCGGAGAATCCTCGTGGTAAAGTAACATGGGCTTAAGTCCTCAAGATAATTTACCGTTCAAACGTTAACCCGAAGCCAGTTCGGTTCGCCAATCCGGAGTGTTTCTACGGGAATTCGGAGAGGATGGGTAGAGAGGGAGAACGGAGTTTGGGGGTTACGGAGGAATACAAAAGGAAAGGGGAGAGAATGTGGCCAGAGAGGGAGAGAGAATTGGAGCAGGCGAAAGACGACGACGAGTCTAGGCTCAGGAATCGCAGGGACGAGAACAGAGACGAAAAGAGCGAGGAGAGAGTAACGTTTTCCTGGCCATGACACTGCGACGACGGCGGCGCTCGGTTCCCGACCTTTTTACCCTCGCTGCCGGTGACACATTTCTTGATTTTCAGAACAATGCGACCATAAAGCAACGAAGGCGTGTAAGAATGCGTGGCAAGCAAAGTATATTTACCTACCGTGTCGTAAATACCGAGAGATACGCGGAGGCTGGAGCGATCGGCTCGTTTCAAATGCTCGCCGCGTACAAACGAATTTTCGACGACACTTTAGACCAACTAGTTCGAATCGGACACGAAATCGGATGCATACCACGGCGGAACATTTCTTACATTTATTCTGCTACTACCATAATTCTGGAGGAATGCCACCAATTTAATTTTAGCAATTAATCCTGAAGGACCTCCGGGATAAAAACATATTCTTGTACTCTTCCGTATATCTTCTGTGCCTCTAGATTTTTTTTACCGTTATAGAGGGCAGAGAAATCTAACAAGGGGAAAGAATAAATTCTATATACCTAATTTAACAGTATTGGTTTCTTAGCAGCGAGGCTGAAATTATGTATTTATTATTGTAGGGAGTTATTTATATTATTTATATTTCGATATTTGTTATTATGATTATCGATTGCGTTCTTCAGATTGGTATTATGCGATTTGTAAGGAGTCTATACGGAGTTCGAAAGGATGCTCGACATGACGTGATGCTTCGTCGATCGCTCGCAGAAGACTGTCGTTTTTATTTTAACATAATCATAATGTAAAACATTCATTTAACAAAACATATGTCATGGCATGCACACTCACACTCAGTCATATGACATGCACACTTATATCATTCTTACAACAGCTTACAGATTTTTGATTATTCTGGTACCACGTGTGAAAAAGTAAAGAACGTGTTTGATCTCATATGATGTATCTGTTACATTTGAAATAAAATGTTAAATTGTTTGTGTTTACGGACGTGTTATTCTATCGACGATCCTACATTATTATTATTATACACGTATCTTCCCAAGAATAATCCCGATGCATTAAAATTCATTAAAACTCGGAGACCGAAGGACCCGATGTTCCGCATATCGTATAGAAGCGTTAACGAAACGCAATGCGAATACTGTCAGCGTCGCCGTCACCGCCTATGTGTCGCCGACGCGACGAGACGCGACGAGACGCAGAATAGTAAGGGCGGAGTGTGGAAAGATTGGAAGGACGCTGAGGAAAACGAAATGGAGAAAGAGATAGGAGGTAGGAGAAAAGGAGCCGACAGACGTTTATCCCTGGTCAGACCCGTGGACGATTCCACCAATAAGAGGCTTCTGTTAGCGAAGGGATCAACCGCTGCGAGATGATTATTTCGTGGCTCACTGGGATTGAATTCGCGTTGAAGAGTGCTCGACGGTGGGAGTCTCGGGCCAGTCTTGCGAGAAGGAAGGAGATCCGTACGTTCGGTTTTTTTCTCGGACGCAGCTACCGTTCTCAACAGCATTTTCACCGAACACGTTTCTTCGTTCCAATCATCGTCGAGACATCGTCCTGGCAACCGTTATCGGCGTTTACGCGATTCCTCTCCGCTGTCATTCTCGAGCAACTCGAGTGATATTTGTTTTTTTTTTCTTTATCAGTTTGAACCGTTATCATCGGCATAGATCGGTCGAGCGCGTTCGAGCCGACCGAATGAAAAATCGTGTTCCCGATAGCCGGAACGAAGCAGCCTGTAAGATCGAGAAACACGATGCGATTCTATTTAGCGGTGCGTCGTTTGACGGGGTTTATTGGGGGTGCAACAGGTCGGGTTAGACTGGAGTGTGTTCTCTCACCACCATCATTAGTCAACGTCACCACTCGATTCTCCCTCTTTCTCACCCTCCCACTCTCCCCGTTCTCCTACTCTCCCGCTCTCCCATTCTCCCACTCTGGCACATCTTGCTCGCGCGCGCTGTCTACGTATCTCTTCTTTGCGTATCCGTTCGTCTGGCTACCTGACCAACCGAATAGTAGTTTACCGTATCTATTACCAACGTTTAACGTCGAGCCACGTGAATCGAGCAAGGGTTTATCCCTTGTTTACTTGCATACCTACACGGGATATACGTGTACTCGTATTCCACGTACACGCGCTTTACCGTCGCGTGCACGCTTCCACGAGGGAAAGAGAGAGAAATATCAGGGAGCAAATGAAATCGATCTAGAAGCGAGCCGGGATAAAAAGCGAGAAAGTCGCGGAGGAACGACTCGCAAAACGATACACACGGGTCCGCGCGCGTGCCTCGAGAGGAGATTTCGTGGTTCGTGGAAACCGGAAGCCGGCTGGACGAGAGCCGGTCTCGCGGTGCTCGGATTGTTAAAGTGTACAGTGAATATATGTGCAGTTAGACTCGAATACCGGTAACAAAACGGAGCCGTCGGACTCTTCTTCGTGTCGGATCGCGTAATCCCTGCAGGATCATCCCATTGTTGTTAGCCCGCGTGTGGATAGGAGCTTTGTAGTTTCACGAGCAGAAGCCACGTTGCTGCATCTTTTCCCTACCTTCTATTCCCTGTTTCTACGGTTCCAGCGAAGGGGCATTCTCTCTGCCTCGGTATGTATAAGCTCTTTCCAACAAATCCACCACCTCGTTTAGACCCGTACCGTGGATTAGCGGGAAAGCCTTCTTCTTGCGTCGCGTAACGCGCCTGACCGCGTTCACGGTGCATGCTGCCACCGTACACGATACGTCTCCGTTTCCTTTTCCTAGCTGTCGTTTACAGTTCGCAAACTAGTCGCGACCCGAGTAAAGAGGGGGGAAAAGAATTGTTCGAATTACGAGGCTATCGAGAAAATTTCCATTGGCACGCAAGAACAGCGGTATCGGGATATCCAGTAATCGTAACGTGTTTCAACTATCCGTGGATTGAGCCAGCTTCGGCACGGGAAGGTTGAAAGCCGCTGTCAACGTCTCTCAGTGGGCAGCGCTGTCTAGTCTGTTAACCTCGTTATCAACCACCGGCCATTAGGGGTCCAAGGCGACAAAATGCCGAGTAAAGTGCCATCTTTCTCAAACAATTACGGTCCACGTTGTCGATGCTACACCGCACGTACGGCCTTCCTTACACGCTTGCTCGAATTACCGACGCATAGAAATTAACGACTTAAATCGGCCCCGTCAGAGTAAACGTTTTCTCCGTGGAAATAACATTTCGTTTAAAAGAACGCGTCGTTAAAAGCACGAGCGGGACAGCGTACCGCATAATAATTTAATGTTTTGGAAACCGTCGCGCGATAAAGAGGACGAACAGCTGACGGAGAAACAGCAGGAGGCCTCGGGATCACGATCCTGGCCATCGATCGAGCCACCCCCAACTATATGTTCCCGTGAGATCGATGCATGTATTTATCCCTGTAATTTAGTCGCATCGATTAATCGAAATACATCGGGCGGCTACGTTTTCACGCTCGTGTCGTTTCGGACGAGTCGAAAGACTCGTCGGTTCGATCGTTGTTTTCGCATTAAAAAATTGGTAAAGTGGAAGTACAAATCATCGAGCGACTACCGGTTATTTGGAAACGTAGCACCGACCAAAACTGGTGAGAATCGACGAGCTGCCGGGAGAGAGAGGGTGGTTGCAGGAGAAATTGGAGGTTGGGGGAACAGCATTTGCAGTAACAAAATGCGAAGCGCTGCACGCGTTAATTCCCGTCCATAAAAGCCATCGACAAATCAAACCTACGACATGATTCACTGCCGACATAAATACAACTAGATCAGCGTGTGTACGAGAAACGTGGTATGAGCGATGGGTCGACAGCCGTTTACCCCTGCCGCCCCTCTTCCGCCCCCTCCTCTCATCCCTTCTCTGTCTCTCTACCCCCTACCCCTCGCTCGCTATGTATGCGTGTCCTGTTCCTCGTATTCCTTCATTGGCACCGCCACCGCTACCATCAACGCCACCGCCACCGTACTGCTACGGTACCGTTACCGCTACCGCTACCGCCACCAACACCGCCTACGCTCTTCCGCCTCTCTTGCTGTTTCCTCTCCTGTTTACCTTTCCATTGATCCGATTTCATCTCGATCAGCTCAGTATCGAAGTATTCGGATGCAAGAGTTCCCTCTGTTCCCAAAATTCTAATCTCTGATCAGAGCTCAAGAAATCTAGCTGTTAAGCATTCAAATAAATGTAGCAGTACAGAAGATATAAATTTTCTTTTGTCGTCTACGACATTATTGGGGGCAAGGACGAGGAGTTAGCTGCCAAATAATGCAAATGACGCTTGGTGAACGTAAAAATAGGAGATTCGGGAGCGAGCAGTGCCGGATTAAGCCACGTAGCAGGCGAAGCAAATGCTACGGGCCCCACGTTTCTAGGGACCCTGCGGTTGAACTAAAATTTGGTCGATACTGTTCACAGATATTTTTGGTAACAAAAGAGTCATTCTTCGTGTTTTATTATATTACCGTGCAAACCCTAGGCCCCCCTGGTAACATTTCTTACAGGCCGCGCGCTGGCTTAATCCGGCACTGGGGGCGAGTGCGGTCTAGATTGATCTTTCCTCTATCGCTTTTGTCTATTGAAACCCCATACTTTTACAATAAACTAACCCGCACCGTAGCAATCCTGGAAACGAGACTACCTTTCAACACCGTCCTCGTCGAATTCGGCGACGTCCTGTCGTTTGAGGCTCGGGTCGAGTTCGGTTCGCGTAGTCGGTAGCCAATAGCTATTGGCTCGGAGTGGTCGACGGGTCACCACTCCTACCCCTCGCGAATAGTTCGGAGGTATAATATGCGGTGTTCACGGTGATTTATGGCCGCGTGATATTTCGATACAATGGCAGCCGCGGCGGAGGCAGTGGCGTCTGCACGGAAAAGGTAGACGCGCAAAGGGTACGGACAGCAGAGGGTACGGTTACGGGTACGGGACGGGGCGCGGGGGGAGGGGGGTAGGAGCGTGAACAGAGAGACCGCGATACACACCGGAAACGGAAAAATGATGGGAGGAGAAGAGCAAGAGAAAGGATGGTTTCGGGCTGAGAAGCTAGCAGTGTGCGTGGAGCCTGTGAAACGAATGTCCGCGTTTCTTGCGGCACAAACTCTATCACGGTGCCTCCATACCCATACACAACGCGGCTCGACTGCTTCGAACTCGAGTGCGAGTGCCGCGAGTACGAGAGCATGAGCACGAGCGGGTGAGGGAATGGTCGACGTGGAACCGGGAGCGGGACAAGGGGAGGATCGGAGGGGCGAGCGGAACGGTAAAAGAGGGTGCCTGTTCACTTATCTCGCAGCCCGTAAATAATAAAAATATAGACATTACGCGACCGTATATCAAGCGAGCGTGTTTGGTTCGTTTTACGTTTAAGATAAATTCAGCCACCGCGACGTCGGCGTCGTTCTCCCGACGTTTGCCCGGAGGAACGAATTAGAAGAAAAAACCGATGGAAAAACCGGCCGGACGTATTCTTTCCAAGAAATACCTTCGAATCCGGCCTCGCCGCGACAAAACTCGCAACGCAACCAGGATTTTCGAGATTTCTATTCATCGAACCTTTCGTACCGGGGTAGAATCGTTTCCAGGAGTACAAGGGTGCGGGATGCGCATTCTCGTTTAAAAATAAAGGGATGAACGGGTCAATCTAGACTGTGATCGCCCTCAAAAGCTCTATTTTTGAGTTTGCGAGACGTAATTAGCTATTTTCATAAAGCTGCGACAGCTACATGCTGTCCGATATACTACTTGTATAATCCGTATACAAGATTTGACCGACAACCAATTTAACCGACAACGCCTTCAACCGACAGCGGATTTGATCGACAACGAATTTGACCGGCAACGAATCTAAAATCGTTGTGGGTCAAATTCGTGCTGGTCAAATCTGGAGTCGGTGAAAACTGTGTCGGTGATTTTCATGTGTGGGACCCCTTTTGACTACTGTACGAAAAACGTCATCTTTGCAATATCGAAAAAAGTGAAGGTGCTTTCTCGCACCCTTGGAATCCTGGAAGCGAGTTTAGCTCATTAACGAATTGGGAAAAGGAGATTTCGTCGAATTTCAAGTGCGACGATGATCGGTAGGATGAAAGAGACCACGGTTCTTTGATTGGTGAGCCTCGGTTGGCCTATAGCGGTTGGCCGTTCGACGTTCACCCTGGCCGCGTTTGCCTCCTCTCGAAGCGGAGGCTGTGTGTGTTCGCGCACCGTTAAAAGACAAGATCGTCGGGGACGTACGCGAGGCAAAGGCATCGGCACTCCACGGCCGCTTTATAAACTATTCCTGTTGTCTCCTTGGGTATTATTCCGGGTGCTGATTTATAGATGCCATTAATTAACGGCCGCGCCTTTATTCGGACGAAAGGGATGGACCTATTGCTCACTGGTTAGACGCCAATTCAGTGCCATTGTTCTTGCGTCGTTTGCACACGTACGTAAGCACGCACACGAATGCAATCTCGGAAGCAAAGCGTGCGAATACGACGATAATTTTTCGCCGGTGAAATAAAGTCAGGAAAAGCGCGAGTACGGAGAGAAAGCCGTTTGAAGAGGGCAAGGTAGGAAGAAGGGGAAAGAATAGGGGAAGTTCGAAGTGGGCGGGCTCGCGAACACCGTCAGAAATATTTTTCCACTCGCGAAACAGCTTTTTCTATCTCTCCTTGCCCTTTTTCATTCGCACGGCCGCCGGTCGCGCGATTACGATTTCATCCCCCTCTTTCCTCGTCTTTATCCTCGCGAAACGTCTTTGTCACGTCTTTGCCACGTATCCGACAACATGTTCTCGGATAAAGAAACTCGTTGAACCAGTTTCCACGTAAGCAACCTCTTAATTTCAATAATTGTAAAATAAAAAACATGTAAGGGTGTGAATAGTACACGAAAGAAAAATTTGTGTTGTGTTTTCTTCACTTTCAACATTTTTTATGCAATTTCAAATAAAATCGTGAGAAATCATATAACTCAACTTGTTGCTAATAAAAGAGAAATTCTACGAGTACGGGATCTGCAAGTTTGCCGAAAAACACACACAGATCGTAGAACAGAAAGTAAAAATTTGGCTTTCGTGCACCCTTGAGAAAACCAAATGACTCGGCAAACTAGTGTTGAGCCATCGGTGGACGTCGAATAATTCTGCGTAATTGTCTTTCTTTGTTTCCGTTAATTCCTTGGACGTCTGGCGAATAAGATCGAAGGTAAAACTGCGAGCGTAGTAGCTGTCGGCGATATCGCTCGATGTCTCGCAACTCGTCGATCATTTTTCTGTCAACGAAACACGATGCCGACCATCCGGCGATATAATGATAGCTCTCTGAAATTTTCCACGCGCATTATTCGAGACGTAACACGTGTTCGTTGTAGCGCGTAATTCGTCCGGATCGGTGGTTGACAGGTGACAGGGCTGACGCGGGTCAGCACGTGACATCTGTCAACTGTGAATGTTTCGAGCGGTGACGGCCGCCGTGCAGTGAACGCAGGCTGACGTTGTTATCGAGTCGACACTGCTCGACGACCTAATGAGCTCGGCGGAGAGAGACGACGAAACACGCGGACACGCGCGAGGACACGCGCGAGCACACGCGAACGGGAGAGTCGAGGTGGGGTGGGCTCAGGTGGGTTGATGTGGGCTCAGGTGAGGAACTGTGTGCTGGACGATCGGATCGGGGAAGGATAAGAAGGATGAAGAGGACATAGGGGATGGGCGAATGGGGAAAAGAGTCAAAACAAAGAGACCTTACACGAGAGTCGAAGTGTCCGAGGAAATATCGATGCGATGAGTAGGTACGTTTACGAGGATCGAAAGCGTGGATGGCCAGTGAAAAAAATTGACCGCGACTTCTACACGACTGGAAACCGTGTATGGGTCGTGGGACGTTGTTGACGGTACGGAGTGCCAACCCGTGAATAGACAAAGGGGGGAAGGAGAGCTCGAGAAGAGGAAAGTGGCGGGAAAGGGAAGGAAACGAGAGACTCGTTATTTGTCACGGTAAGCGGCCTTTCTCGCAGTATTATTTCCCGCAAAGTGTTATTAACTGCTCTCATATTTCGCCCCTTTCCACCGCTCGCATGTTTTTCTTTTTTCCCTTTCGTTCTGTCGCTGCTCCCTTTTTGTTTTTAATCGTTAATAGCGCCCGTTCGTTTCGGCGCTTAATCGTTGCCGAGCGTTAAACCTTAGGCTTCAGACGTTTCGCTGTTAGATCGAACCGGCGGAACCGAGGCTAGAGAAGAACCGGGTAATTTTGGTGAGGGTGTAAGACGAGAACAGTGTCCTTTCGGCTAGGGTCGGTTGCAAATCACCGTTGTCGCGCGTGGAATAGTTTAAATAGTGTCGCAGTTTCGCCTTCGATCGGTGCCGACGATTCTTTCCGAAGAATGTCTACTTCGGGAAGCAGACAAAAATCGCGGCTATCGCTATCGTTTCGACGTTACGTTGTATTCTCGACACGTCGGGCGAACGGTGAGTAGCCGTTTAGTTTACGGGTGGTATGTGCGTTTACGGGGAGGTTGTCCGGCCCAAACGTCATTCCCATCAATGAAAAAATGACACCGATAAAAAATGCTTCATGACCGTTATGCGCCGGTGTAGGTGGATAAGGGGTGGTCAACGTAGCGAGCTGAAATCGACATGACCGTTCGGCACAAAATTTATTTATTATTTTTGTCGTGCGATTTTGTATCGTGCCCAACTGCGGTGAAATTAAATTATTATTTTGCTGGTATAAATCATCGGCCCGTGGAGTGGGAGGGGTAAAAGCGAGGGAAGTGACGCAGAGGCAGAGACGACTGAAAGAGAGCGAGCGAGAGAGAGTGGAATCGGTTGAAACGGTTGTGGCGCGGGGGAAACGGGCGAGGCAGCGATGCCACTGGGAAAGAACGGGAACGAAGTACGAGCGGGGGAGAAAGAGAGAGAAAGTGAATCGGCGAGTTGCGGGGAGAGAACGAGAGAGAAAACGAGCGAGAACGAGAGGGACGGACGGATAAACGGATAGACGGAGAGAGACGGAAAGAGACCGCGAGAGAGAGAACATCCGTTCGCTTTAAATCCCCGCAAATGAATATTTATATTTTCCATTGAATTACTCTTTCGGGGCGGCATAATACGCGTGAAATTGAAATATATTCGATAAATTATTTTATCGAGTAGCGGCACGACTAATCGGTGCTATATTCCAACGGAAAATCCCGATGCTGCTGGCAGAGTGAAATTTTACAAAGACTCGGCCGCGTTTAATTCTGGTAGACTGGACAAGGATGGCGGTGTCGGGTCGGTCGACTGCTCGGTACGTGCACGATCTCTCCGCAATCGTTCGTTTCGATCGTTTCTCATCGAAATCCGTAGGAACGACCGCGGGACGCACGGTATCAACGATGACGGCTAGATTCGAGCGATCGTCCAGTCGGAAGTTTGAACGATCAGCATAATCGCGGCATCGATCGAGTGGCTGTATGCCGACGTGGCGTGGCGTAACGGTGTGGCTCGATGTGACGCGACAAGGCAGAGAGACAGGGAAAGAGAAAGAGAGACAGGCCAGAGAGAGAGAGAGAGAGAGAGAAACGCAACGCTGCACGGCGTGGCGAAAACTTGTCCGAGTCCTCCCGCTTGCATAAATCGGCGAAACGATCTTGTTTTTCCGCTCGCGGTCACCGGCGATGAATCGAACGCTCGGGAACGGCGGGGGAACAATCGCAGTGCCGTTCGATCGACGTTTATACGCGTAAGAATGATTGCAATTCGTAACTCCGTGTAAAAGCCCATTCCGCGATTTCGTAATTCGAAATAATTATTGGTGCGCATTGCGACGGCCATTATCGCGGACAAACAGTTTTATATCGTAAACAGACGCCATTAACAAAGAAGAATTGTTCGGTGGTTTCGATGTGCTCAGCAACAAAAGCACGGTCAGATTACACGTACCGCCGATGTAACTGTCGTAATAACGAACTGCGTGGATTAATTTCGCAACAAGCACTGCGGTTCGCAAAATCCACAGTTTAATCTGTAGTCACAGTTGCCGCGGTGAGACAATCGCGCGCAACCCCCGATTCGCTTCGGTGCCGTGTCCCATCTTTACCCCCTCGTCGTTATCAGTTTCCTCTGCTATTTTTCGCGTCGCGTATATGCGCGTCGCTCAACCCTTTTAACGCACTTCTCCTTTATCCGTACAACGTGGACACCGTCGATGTCGTTGACGGTCGTAACGCCGCGAGTAGATACGTAGTCTGGCTGACCTTCACTTTTTCTCGTCCCTTCACAGAGTATTTTACGGACGTAGCTACTCGTACGATTAGATAAACGGAACGGTCGAATATAGGTATAGGCGACGAGCCCTAGGAATTTACGCGCAAGCTATCGGTGCTCCGTAATTAGAGTACATTCGACCCGCGCTAGAAACTCGGTGAACGAGAGAGAAGAAAGGGCTAATGAAAAGGCGGGGAAACGATAGGGGTGGTGGCGCGGAGTAAGGTGAGTTAAGCGTTTAATAAGCTTAATCACGCGACAGATCCGTGAGATACAACTTGCTTCGCCTCGGTAGCTAGGTGGTAGGTAGCGAGGTGGTAGCGAAGTGGTAGCGAAGTGGTAGCGAGGTGGCAGCGGCAACGACAACCCTTCCTCCGCCTGTCCCCCCTCTCCCTGTTCCCGATGTTTCTCTTGTACGCGTTCCACCCTCGCCACCACTCACCTCCTCTCTACTGTACCATCTGCTGTTACTATTTTACCGGCGCGGGCGGTTCTACCAATGTACGAGTCTCGCAGCACCCGCCAGCCGTTTCACCGCACGATCCTCCCGATTTAGCCAACCCTCTGCTAGAACCACCAAGACCACCCGGTCCACCCGTTCGAACGTTCTATTAACGGAAAACTGTTTATTATAGGCCATAGCCGAATAACTGATCAGCACCGGCCAGCAGGATGTCTCCCCGTCGGCGATCAGTTTATTGAAATCGTATTAATGAAGGTTTTTATGAAATCGGAGAAGACAGGTAAGCGGAATGCCGTGTCTCCTTCGCGAGGCACGCACCTCGACTCCGAAAACTGTAGATTCGACATCAGTATTCGGCGATTCCTCGACTCGCGAGCACACCGGCCGAATAGTTTGGCAACATTGATCATTCGGCGATAACGTAACCCGGTTCGCTTGTAACGACGTTACGTCGAACATAGAATAGAATTGTGCCGGAATTCCAGTCGAAATTGCCCGCGAAAGCGACACAGCTTCCTTGAATCGAATGGGCGTGGATCGATTCGTTTCGCGGACCGAAAACGGAGGATAATTCGAAGAACGCTGAATCGACGAGCTCTCTCGTCCTAACAAATGGCTGTTGAAAGAGAATGTCGTCGACGTTTGCCAGTGGGATGTGGGGGGGGGGGGTGGTTAAGGCCAAGTGTTTGACGCGTCCGAGCGTCTCGTTTCTTATTCTCGGAGTCTGTGTTGCGAACAGGATGAAACATGGTTCGTACGAACGGCATTAAGGGGGAAAGGTGGATGTGCTTCAAAGGTTTTCCAAAGCTTTCGGTTTTGGTCGCAGTGCTGACGGTGGTACCGTACGCGCGATTAGACCGTCAACCGTCGGATAATTAAGGAAGACGGTCCGACGAAAATCCCCTGCTCACGGTTTTCCCTCGGTCTTGCAGCCTCGTCTAGCTCTCTTCTCGGAATATGCATATTTAACGAGTTACAAACGCCGTGAGCGCGCAGGGTACGGCTACGGGTGGTGTACGGGCGCGAAAGCGCGGCCGAGGGTGCGAAAGACGTCCTTCTTCCCTCCACGGGTCTCCCGAGAGACGCTCCGCTTAACCGGAAATTACCCAAGTTTCTCACCGGCTACCGGTATGCGGAGCTCGCCGGAAAGAGAGTCAATCTTTCGCTCGACCTCTCTCGGGCAACGTCGCGTGAGACGCGTACGATTGAAATCGAGCTATCCGGATCGTTGAGGTGATCTGGCGGTGTTAGGGGATAGTGGTAAAAGCGACTTGCTATTTGGAGAACCGGTATCCAACCAGAAGCTGCGGTAGAGGAGTAGCAACAGGAAGAACAACAACCACAACAACAGTAACAGTAGCAGAAGCGGAACGGGATCGATGGTGCATGTTGGCTTGGATCGGATCGACTACCTCGCGGAGAATCCACGAGCGCCGCGTAACCGTGCATCGGGCCATGGTCTCGTGGAAGGTGGAAGGTGGAAGGTGGCGAGGGTGGACGAGGGTGGCGGACCGCGCTCGCACCGGCCGAGCAACATTGATACGGCCGGATCACAGCTACCGGACCAATGTATTTTACTGCCCCGAGGCTTAGCGCTATCGAAGCACGCAGTCACCCGCCATCACTCCGTGCACGGGTATGTAGTGACGGTAATAGTCACTATATCATTGGCTCTTGGTAATACCCTGGCTGCTGGCGGTGCTGCTGATGCTTCCCTTCGCTCTCTCTCCCTTCCCTCTCTGTTCCCTCTCCCATCGAGCCTTGCCGCCGCGCGTCCCTTCCCACCTAGTTACCCTTCGATCGCCACACACGGCTCACGGCTCATGGCTCACGGTTCACGGCTCACGGCTCACGGCTCACCCTTCTCCTCCGCTGCCGCGTAATGTTCGAAATGAAAACGAATGTATTTCGGATAGCGGTAAATACCGAAGCCGATTCGGTTGCATCGCGCTTAGCGACCCTCGCTCGCCTTTGCCCGACTTCTCTTTGTACTCGATCGCACCGCATAAAACCGCACAAACGCGTACCCGCACCAGAGATCGCGAGAATTTGCTTCTTCGTAACGCGGATCCTGCCAGAATCAATGAATCGACGCCGTTGTAGACGCACAAGCTTGATCTCTCTCCCGGTTGGTCCGGATCTCGATCTTTTCCTCGGCTTTGGCTTGCTTGGCGGCTTTGGATTCTGGACAGAGGAGATTGATCCGAGGTAGCATTACTTTTGGTTAGCCTCCGAGCGACGCGCTGTTAGTCTTCATTCCCCCGCGCCTCTCTCGTAAGTAGCCGCAAACTCCGGCACCTCGCTTGATTGCGTCTAGTTAGAGCCACGCCAGACTCATCGGTTCCCTGCCTCGCGTCCTCCACCACGATTATTTGTCTTCCCGTTTTAAGAGGCTGAAAAGGAACGCGACCGACCCGAACAAGAGATTACTCTGCTTTCGGTGATCGAGGCGTACACATCTTCCTTGGTAGGGTAGCGTTCACATGCGATGAAAAGATTTTAGTGAGACTTTTCGAAAGAAACGTTAGAGAGCCTCGATGCAACGAAGGGTTTTTGCTTGACAGCAGGTTACGCGGGGGTTGCAGGGTGTGCAGGGTGTGCGGAGGGCACAGAAGGTGCAAGGGGTACAGGAGGCGCAGGGTGTGCGGTGAATGCTGCTAAACGCACATCGGAACGTACATGCATACGTATACGTCTGGTCTGGGTGTACGGCACGTGAAATCCGATCGTAATTTTAGCCGCACCGCGCCTGCCGTACCTGCTAATCCATTCATACGCTCCCGAGTCCTCTTCTCTCTTTTGCTCTTCCATTCTCATTCTCATTCTCGCATTCGCTATCTAACTCTCCTGCCTCTACTCTTTCCCTCGCCATTGGTGCGGCGATGTACACACCAGGTCGGATATATCGGCCGGTATTTCAGCCGCCATGCGGAGGTAATGGATTCAGAAACGCGGCGGACACCGCGCGCCCCGTGTTAATAACAATCCATACTTATTGCCCGCATATTTTACCGATCCCCCGCGCCCTGCCGCTTGCTACCGACTATATTACAACATATGGAGAGCATAAACTTTTATGGCTACCCTTCTACCGTCGCCCTTCCTCCTCCACAGCCGCCACCTCCACCATCGCCGCTCTCCACCACCACTACCCACCACCGCTAACCTCCTCCACCTCCTCCACCTACTCTCCGACTGAAACTCCTTCTCCTCCTCCATCGACCACCTTTCGCGTAACCCATCTAACGACCGGCTGCCTGTTTCTATCCTTCCCGTTCCTCCCCCAAACCGCTGTCCCTTGTCCACTCTGGTGCTTCCGCCATTTTTTGCCATCATCCCCCCTCTGCCACCCCCCAGACCCATTCGACCCTACTTTTTCCATTTCCCATTTTCCGATTCGTGTCTACTTTTACTAATTACGAAACCAAGGAGTGGACACGCCGCGATCGTCGGATCCAATTCTGCCCGTTCCGATTCACGACGCGCGATCTTCTAACCGCGATCTACGCGTCGATCGAATATTTTTCGAAAAATATTCAATCTCGGCGACGATTCATCGGCGTATATCGACGCGTCCGATTCGTCGAACGTATGCGACGCGAGCATCTTGCTCGCATATTATAATTTACATTCGCGGCTCGGAGCAAGGACAATTTCGATGCGGACAATCGGCGTGCCGACAATACGAAACGTTAAATCATAATTTGGTTAATGCGGAATGTAATGTCGATGTTGGCGGAAGCGTCTCTAGATCCGTGTGCAGGGGCGGACAATGAGCGAGCGAGAACAAGAGGACAATATCTTGTTCCCTCGTTCGCTCGTTTGCTCGTTCCCAGCTAACAACCCATGCGTATTCGGTTTAGTTGGCTAACTGGCACGTTCGCGCCCGCTCAGCGGCCACGTGCGCGTCTGTAGCCTATGCGAGGGATTATAAATCGCGGGCCAATGAGTGGCTTCCATTTGTTATCGCGGTGGCTGCCAGGAGTTTCGCGCCACGGTGCGAAGGGTCGCTTTTAGGGTACGATGCGTCGAGATCTATTCGGTCTCTCGCGGGTCGTTCAAAAATTTAAGTGGTTCGCGACGATGCATCGGGCGCTTCGTTGGCATTCGAGTGATAGGAGTCCACGCATCGTCGGACCGAGCGAATCGGCCGGACGCCGACAGCCGATCTTTTTATTCCGACCATCGAATCACGATTTTATTATCAAATTATATTTAATATGCTTTTAGTTCTATTTGTCAGATGATTCTACAAGTTCGTGCCCAATTCTGTAATTGTAGAAAAGAATGGTGACTACACAATTGATTGATAAAGCTGTATTCCTTAAAATTTAACCATTGAATTTTATTTTCTAATCGGACTCTTTATTTATGTAATCTTCTAATATTTTAATTTAGAATGCATTGGATATAGATGTTGAAAAATGGACACTGGTAGTTTTGAAATAAAACAAGTCTTTATTTATGTAATCTTGTAATATTCTAATTTAGAATGCATTGGATAGGGTTGTTGAAAAATTGACACTGCTGGCTTTCAAATAAATCAACTATTTATTTTACGGCGCGGTAGGAAGCTCTTTACCAAACGAAATCATAATTTCAACTGACTCTAAGAGCAAAACTGTAGGAACCCTAAAAGGAACCAGGTCGCCTCGTGTCTCCATACTGTCTAGGTTAGACCCCCACAGTCCGATTCTTGAAACAAAGTATCAAATAATTCTGAGATCTTTTCATCGATACTTCGTAATCTCTGTTTATGAAAATACGATAGTGAAATCGTTGACTCATTTTTTACTAGGAACAGAATAAGTTCGTTGTGCCGGTAACTTATTGATAATCCAACAGAATGTAACATTTGTTATCATTGGTTCTCGAAGTATTTATGTAGGGAGAAGTCATATCAGAGATTTGTTATGTATTGATTTATTTGCGTTCTTCATATTTTGTAATATGCGATTTTTGATTATTCTGAATCGACGTGTTGAAAAGTGAAGTCTTGTTTAATCTCAGACGAAGATTTAAACGAGAAAATTTTTTTTATCGTATCTGTTACATTTCAAATTAAAAATAAAAATTAAAATTGTTTGTATTTACGCGGACGTGTTATTCTATTGACGACTTAAATCCTACATTTACGTTAAAAAATCGTTTTTCTCCTAAGTGTCAGCTCTGGTTGTACTCTTTGACTGGACTTGTTGTCCTTTGGCTATTGTCGGTAGCCCGTTGCAGGTTAGGAAACGGAATGATACGGAACGGAAGGTAACGCACGGTCGCCGGTCGCCGGTCGTATCGTTGTTCTCCTTTAACGTTAGATGTTGTCTCGGACGAGCTCGAGCGTATAGCCAGCTAATAATTATAAGTTAGAAACTTGCGAGGGTCGGCGTTTCGTGGGTTAGGAAAGGGGTTCGTCGGGTCGACTATGATAGCACAGGTTGCGAAGCGAGTGTTGGTCGCGGCACGGCGAGCGGACGCTATCGTGTTACGACGTTGTATTAATCTCCGTGCAGCTAGTATCGGCAGACACCGGTCCTCCAGTGGGTTACACCGCTGTTTCGCTTTCCGGTAGCGGAAGGAAATTCGTGCTGCGACTGCTTTTAGGGCGTTCGATGTCAGGAGACACTGCGGAACGTGGCCCGACACGTATCGCCCACGTATTAGTGACCGTGTACGTACATTGTTACCGTATCGGTGACAACGAATGCTCGCGTATGTCGCGCGTACATCGGAGAACATGAAATCGCGTGCCACGGCCAGGATCTGTCTCGTACGTAAACGTATGCGAAAGCAAAAGTCGACTCGTGGCACTGGTTTTTAGATGACGATGGAAAAACATCGGATGCCGAAGGATATATCCTCGAAATAGGTACACAGATTTTTGGTTAAAAGGATTCGGCGCAAAGATGCCGCGTAGGTGCTACTGGATCGTAGACATAGAATGATCGAAATCGCGTGCAGCGGGGAGGATTCGTCTCGGAGGGAAACGTATGCGAAAGCAAAAGTCGACTCATGGCACTGGTTTTTAGATGACGATGGAAAAACATCGGACGCCGAAGGATATACAGTATTTTATCCATATAAGTCCCCAGCACGGGTCTGCCAAGAGACATTTATGCGGCAGGGACAGTATTCTTTGACTTTTGCCGAACGTAGAGAAGGAGGCCTCGGTCGCCGAGAAATGTAAATATAGCTAATCCAAATTTCCAATTTCTTTATTTTTTATTATTTGTTTATGAGATTTCTCTAATTAAAATCATACCAAATATGATATAATCTCGATGATATATACTTGTTTAATAGACAATTAATCTTTCGGGCGCGAAGAAGGATAGCGTATGGGAAAGAAAGAGACACAGAGAGTCGCAGTCGCCGGCACATTTCAAAGGCTCGCCGGTGACTGTTCTTCCTTGCGCCCAAAACTTTAATTGTCTATTACACAAGTAAATATCATCGGAATTATATCATATTTGGTATGATTTTTATTAGAAAAATGCCAGAAATATGGTCATCGAAATTCCATAAAAAAATAATGGGAAATAGAGAAGTTGGAAATTCTGATTAAGCCTCTCGAGCTTCACGGCTCTTCAAGGGGGTACACCCCGCAGCAGTGGGGATAGATCTGGGACATTTACAGGTCAGACTTTTGGGACTTTTATGGATAAAATACTGTATTCTCAATTACAGGTACACAAATTTTCGGCTAAAAGGATTTGGGCGTAACGATGCCGCGTAGGTGCTACTGTAGACAACGAATGCTCGAAATCGCGTGCACACAACGGGGAGTATTCGTCTCGGAGTGAAACCCGTTTGTACGCGAAAGCAAAAGTCGAACCGTGGCTCTGGTTGTTGGACCAGTAAAGGGACGCCGATGTAAAAACACATTGAAGGATATACCCTCGAATTAGGTACACCGATTTTCGGGGAAAAGGATTCGAAGCAACGATGCAGCGTAAAGTATCGACTCGCACGTTAGCCGGCGCTCGTACAGAGCTTTGAAATCGCGAAACGGTCGAGGCCGCGCGCATAGAGTTTCATCTTGGGAGATTACCCGAATCGTGATCAAAGCGAAACGACGAAGAAACGAAGCTTGCTAACGACGCGACGCGTCGACCGGGTGGCGGTGGGGAGGGGGGGGGATTGGGAAAGGGGAGCAAAACTGGGAAACGCGGGAAAACGAGAGAAACGAGAGGGAAACAGAAGGTGGGGGAGAAACGGAACGGTAGAGAGAAACAGGGAAAGGCGAAACGCTTCGCGAGAGTCTCAGTTGCAGCGGCGGTTATTCCGGTTTTTTGATATCGGCCGGTTTTCGCGGCGGTAGCAGTATCGAGCTAACAATTAATTATTGGCGGCGCTTCAGAGGGCTGCCGGCTGCCGTAGTTAAACATTACGCGTTCCATATCTTACTGTGCTATCTAATCCCCACAGGGACTCGAGCGCTACTGCAGTAATCTCGTTTAATTGCTGGCTGTAGACGCGAGAGTCCCGTTCAATTAGTTTTTCAAATAAACATTAGTTTCCTTAACACGCGGTGCCATAACGTGGCGGAGGATGAGAGAAGGAGGAGGAGGAGGTGGAGGAGAACGGGAACGAGAGCGGGTACGGGAGCGGGAACGGAAACGAGAATGAGGATGAAGGGGGGATGGAGGAGGGGGGAAGTAGAAACAGCCGATAGCGGAAAGAAGATGGAAGCGCCGAAATCGACGGAGAACGACAGAGCGTCGGCGAAAGGGACAGAGATGTGGGAGAAGGACTGGCGAAGGGGGTTGGCAGGCGACAGAGCGAGAAAGTTAGAGGGTGGTGTAGAAGGTGGAGAAGAAGAGGAGACTAGTTGGTGCAGTTGGAACGCGGGTCGGTGGTAGAGGTGATGGGTCTGCGGAGCAGCAGGCTGACGGTGGAGGATGCGCGGGGGCGTTGGTGCTGGAGTTGGCGGAGGTGGCGGAGGTGGCGGAGGTTGGTGGAGATGGTTAGAGGGTGGAGAAACACTGGTGGAAGAGGAGTGCGCGGTGTCGTGGCCGCGGGGTAAGTAATTAACGACACATTTATACGATATCGCCCACGGGTGCGGCGGGGTGGGGTGCGGTGCGGTGCGGCGCGGCTCGGCGCGGCATGGCGTGGTGCGACGGGGCAAGGCGAGGCGAGGCGAGGCGAGGCGAGCCGAGGCGCTAGGCATGGTGCGGTGCGGCGAGTCGAAGCGCCCAGCACCGCGAAACGGTAAAGAGACACGAAACCGCCTCGCCGGTTTGCCGCGGAGTGCCGAGGCACAACGCGAAACTAAGCGAACTAGGATCTCGTTCGTAGGAAATGCTTCGCTAATAGGAAGCTATGCGTTCGACGATAAATACGTAACGTAGCTGGCTCGGTTCGATCTGTGGCCAATTCGCAAGCGAACCCGAACGTTCAAGATCGTCGTCGAATCGAGCAACGAAAATACGATTTTCGTATAGACATGCCCCTTCGATCGACGAGCGACTTTCGACGATGGATCGTAGGCTGGCGGCGTTGAATCCGGGGATCGTGGAAAAGGTAAAGGGGGTTCGACCTTTGCCTTTCGACGAATCGGAACGCGTTCGTTGCTCGCGCGGTTGGTTATGGTGATGCGGATTATTCACTAATATGATTTACGACGTATTACCCCGTCGTGCTAGCGCGCGCGACTCACAATGCGCACATAATGTGAGGCATAATTTATTAATTTTACTAATGGCTCCTGCCCATTATTATTGATTTCGGGCCGCGCCTCGTTCGGACGGGCGCTGATTTATCCCGGTCGTTATCGGCCCCATGTTAAATCGTCCGCGAACCAGGAGCCGCGAGAATACAATTCGACGATTCGTGTCCTTTTCCTTTTCCATTGGCCGTTATTCGAACGCTATAGTCGTTCGTGCTGGCGGATATCGATGGAACAGGCAGCAGGGGATATCCCTTCGTTCGTTTGCAGTCTCGCGCGTCATTGAAAAGCTGTTGTTTCGTTGCGCGGAAAGTAGAACCCGTTCCACTTTATCCCTCCGCGCGCTGCGTTGCTGCCGCCCTTCACGCCCTTCGTTGCCCTCCCCCGATTTTCTAGTCTCGGTTCGGTGTTCTTTCCTATGCTCCGCAACCACCCCTCTACCCTGTCCCATCCCGTCTCGTCCCTTTTTCCAACGAGCACGAGTGACCGGAAAATTCAAAGGAAAAAAGGAGCAGCGGGAACATCGCGTCGAGTGCATCGATAACGATCTAGACACCACGTTGCTCGAATGGCCGCGCCGACACGATATTAAAACATTAAAGTAATATACGAGCTCGCGCAAGAACCCACGGTTGACGCGATCCTCTGTTCGCGTAATATCTCGTCCCCTTCTTCTAATACCCTATTCAACGGATCCGAGTTTCACCGCTCGTTTTCCGGAGCGGTTCCGCGAGGGTTTACTTCCTTCGCTTGTTCCATACGAAATGTTCGCGGTATTCGAAACTCGATTGGTCGATTCGTTGAAAAATAACGCGGTTGACGAGACGGCACGGGGCGGACGTGGTAGGGTACAGGCCAAGGTACGGTACGAAACGGGTATACGGCAAAGGAGGCATTATATTACTCCTGGCCGATAAACCTTTGATGATTCCGTTTGAAGTTGGTCTCGAGGAAACGACGGCAGAGGTGGATGCAGGAATACAAGGTCTGGTGCACGGTGTTAGGAGTACTGTCACCCTCGACTTGGCCGGCAGAGAGAAGGGTGAGCTCTCACAGAGAGATTACACGAACCTCTCGAGTACCGAGCTCCAGCTACGTTAACCGCAAGCCGGACAGCCATTATTAGCAGGTACCTTGTGCGCGAACCTCCGGTAAGCCGTGCATCGTTGAATAATTAGAATGGTGCACGACTACTGCCAACCGCCGCGTCTAAACACCCACGAAACGCGCTACCGTTCTGCTAGCAGAGAGGCTCTCTTCTCGCCAATGCTACATACGCTACTCCCGATATCAAAGGCTCTATGTACTCTATTCTCTATATTCGACGGGATGCGCGGCGTGCCCGACTTACCTTCATCTACTCCGCGGTTCCTCGGGCTTCCTTGCGAGGAACGCTTTCTTGTTTTCTTGAAGCTGGAATCAGGCCGTTGACGAAACGTCATTACGATTTGTTGCTCGTCTTTACTTTCCTGAAACCGGACGGTTGGTCGAGCTGAACGTATCCGGTCGGTGCGTCACGAACGAATGTAACGATCGTTTGAAACGTTCTCTTTGATCGTACGTCGCAAAGAGACAAAAAAAAATTACTTTCTTCTGTCAGACGTTTGCTCGTTTCTACTCGATGACCGGCTCCCCGGCGGTGGAAAAAAAATTCCATTAGAGTGCCAATAACCAACCCGAGTGCTGTGAGTACGAGGCGCACCAAGTTTGACGATTAATTATCGTCGTGCGACGCGTGTTTGATGTCGAAGGAAACGTTAACGTGGCCCGATTGATCGGTTAATTTAAAGGGACGGTAAGACGATAGGAACGGGACGGCAGACGACAGACGGTGGACAGCAGGGGTGGACAGAGCTGGACAGAGGGTAGGAATCGTAGGAAGGAGTGCGAGCACGACGATCAAGGGGGGTTCGGTTGGGGTAGGAGGTACGGGGAGAAACAGCGATGGAACGGGTAGCTGGGAACAGAGGGAGGGAGGGGGGACAAGAGGACGGGGAAACGACAGCCCGCGGGGTTCTTCGTTCGAAGGTAAAACGCGAGCGGGTGGCGTCGAGAGGAACAAGGATCGAACAGAGAGGAAGCGAGCACGCGGTTCGAGCCAAAGCAAAGACCGAGTCTGTTTCGCACAGTTCCCTTCTGCTCCCTTTCCCTTCTGTTCGCCTCGACGAGCTACGACAGCTCTTTCATCCGCGGATGATTACCCACCGCTGTTCGTTGCTCTAAACAGACTCATCCCTCCTTCCCCCTTTTTCGATTTCGCTTCGAGACTACTTACAACGAATGAACCGCAATTTGTCGTTGCTTACCGATCGAATCGATGCGATACGCGTCAACGTTTGAACGCGGCCCGTACGGACACGCGGAAGAAACAGCCGTCGTCCCGCGTCGTCGTCGGTCTAATTGCCGAAGAGAGCCTTGCCGTTGTAGATTCCCTTCCAGTCGTTCTCAACGTTTACGTCACCGCGTTTCGCTACCTAGTCACAATTATACGGCGCGCCGGTGGGAATAACATTTACTCGGCGGAAGCGCGCACGAGTATCGTGGACTTGACACATATCACTTGGTCGCGTGACTTGCCTGGTTCTTGGTTGCATCGTCTCGCGACGGCAGCTTAAACTTGTTTCAAACTTTGCGTCGCGTTTCGTCTCGGCCTGTCCCTTCTCGTCTCGTCTTGTCCCGTTTAGTCTAAGTCTAGCTTGGTTCTAGTTCTTATTCTTTGGTTTGAAAGGTGAGAAAACGACAAAGGGAGAAGTCGATAAGACGGAGGTGCGAAGCAGGCAAAGGGGGATGGAAAATTCGCGCGGTTTCGCGGACGACAAAAGTTTCCTTCACGAATTAACCGGCGAGACGGCAGGCGCAATGTAAACCGAGATTATTATAATCTCTCCGAGGCTCGACCGCGCGGTAACATTAAACGAAAACACGCGTCCTTTGTTTCGTGGCTCGCGGAACGTAGGTTACCACGTATACGACCGGGGAAGAAGTTGAAAGAGTGCGAGGAAAGAACTGCCACACGGGAGAGGAGAGTTTGCTGGAGACTTTCCGATGCGGTTCCTCGTAGCGGAATCTGGACACGGATTAACTCGAAAGTTTGCGATGATAGCGCAGCGAAAGAACAACCATAATTGAGAGTTTGGTCTGAGACACTTTAAAAAAGATGCACATCCGTAGGTCATCGATTTCGACATTGTATTTAACTGTAAATGTTGAAATAAAACAGCTCTGGAAAAAAAAACATAATCCAAGGCTTCGTACAGACCTAAACGAACCGCGCACTGCGACTAACATTTCCAATAATTATAGAAGCTGCAGTGGTGTATACCACACAAAGAAATTCAGAACATGTATTTATAATTTTAATTGTAACATGCCTATTTAATAAGTCTGTATATTATGAATGGTTAGTGCGCGTGTTCGTGCGCGCCCAAATGTTCGTCGAAAAAAATCAAAATCCAAAGATTTTTGAGGTGTCGAATCTGCTGTTTGCAATGTAATTTATGCGCCATTTGCGCGAGTGGGTAGAACGTGTGTCGTCCCGGAGTTCAGATCGACGTAAGCGTCGGTTTAGGTAAGACATACCTGGGGCAGTTTCTATTTGCCGTTTTCATTGACAATAAAATTTAATTTAACCCTTCTGCAGTTAATCAAAATGTATAGATTACTTAAAATCTTGTGTGGTCAACATATTCGCACAAATTCTCATTTTATTTTATTTTTTTTATGCCTATAGATTGTACCAGTATTATATTATTGTATTTTGTTTTCTTTTTGTGCATGTCCCTTTTTTCTTATTAGACGAGTAGTCTTGTATCTTTCTCCTTTTCAGACACTCTCATAAAAATTCTCAGCTATCAAAGAAATTTTGTAATATTTTTAGAGGAACATTAACAAGTTGATGAAAGAAATGTATGTGAACGGGTACCCGGTTGGCTACCCAAGGGTTAAAGTTACTTATGTTGTGTCTTTTAATTAGTAAAGAACTGCGCTTCGATCATATCCTTCAACAGGAAGATCGAAAGGAGGCCATAGAATTAGAAACGGACCGCTCCTTGCTAGTGTGTATCCGTGGGACGTCCTAGCCGTGTGCCGCGCGGTCCACGGGTTGGGGCTAGTGCCGCGAGCACCTCCGCGCTCATCGTCGTCTCGCTTAATCCTGGGCTATTTATTCGCATAATAATAATAGTAACGCCGTTGGAACGTTTTCAAGAATTATTGCTGTCCTTGCCGGCCACGATAAATGAGTCCGGAGGATTAGCTAAACAGTGGCTCAAAAATGTTATTATATAGCTGCATGAATATTCATCGAGCCGCGAGTCGCGAGTCCGCGAGCCGAGTTGCTTTTAAAACGTTTCACCTCTGGTTCCTCTTTTATTCCGCGTTACGAGGCTGCGGTTCGACGCCGCCTCCGAATACATACATCCGCGTCCCTTCTTTTCCCTCTCGAACGGGTCACGACAGTTTCTGCCGAAACGTACCGACTGCTACCCGAAATATCGATTCTCCACGAGCCGAATTCTTGGCCGAGCGGAAATTACGAAGCGTTTCTCTTCGTGTAAAACAGCGTCGCGATAATTGGTAGACCAGATCCAGGAGCCAGCGAGAAGGATGGTCAATAACGAAGAGCACGTAGAAGGCGTGGCCAGTCTTCTTACAATTAGATCCATCGGCGAAGATTGACATCCAACCGAGACCCCGTATAATCGAGCATTCGAATGCGAGCGAACGGAATCAAACGAAACCGAATTAGACGATCCGGGAGATTCGAGTGTATTTAAATCGTAATAAGATCGTAAACGCCTCGACATTGTCCGGTGTCGATGAACCCACACACCGCTGCGCATCCCAACACACGTCGGTCAATTAAAAGGTCCGTTCGTTCATCGGTATAGATCGGTCGATTGATATTTAACGCATTTGTCGAATTTCATTTGCTCTCCGTCGAATATACGCGTGTAAGTGTGCAGCTATGCGCGATTGCCTTCTGTCGACGTGTAGGCCGCGAATCGATTCGAAACGGACCAATAACGAGCGGTCGCACTTCCGACGAAGGTAGGTCAATTAACGTCTGCATTGGTTTCGCTCTCGAAACGGTCTGGAACGTGGGCAGGGAGAAGAGCAACGATAGAGACGGGCTTTTCGTTGAAAACTTAGCTGGATCTTGACCGGTGGTTCGCGATGGGGTTTGCCATGATCGCGCGAGATCGATCGAGGGACCGCGAGGTTCGGTGGCACGGTAGAGCGGCGATCATGGTTTTGGTGTCGGAACTCATGGATCGCGACACGCGTAGAGGCATCGAGGCGTCGCGTCGAAGCGTCGCGAGTCGAATCGAGAACGGGAAGGGCGGAAGCGATGGATCGGACAGAAGCGGCAAAGACGGTCCAACCGGCTCGATAACGCGATAAGGCGAGGTTAAACCCATGTTTGGCGGGCAGGTTATAGGTTAAACGGTGAGCTAGGGGGTGCAACAGGTCGCGTGAACTTGGGTGAATTTTCTGTTCCAGAGCGCGCAGTCTGGCCCTCTCTTGCTTGCATCCCGTTCCCCCCTCTCGTCTCTCCCCTCGTTCCCCTGCCGCTACCGTCACCGCCGCTACTGCCGCCGACTACCGCCGACGCCGCCAAGCCATCCCGATTCCTCTAACCCCCCTTGCCTCTTCTCGCCCGCTTCAAGCACCTCCAACAACGCCGCCACCGTTCCTCGACTCTCTTCCTCGCACCTACTCGCTCTGTATTTTACTTTGTCTCTCTATTTCACCCCCTCCCACCGCAAACTCTCCTCCCCCTCTCAGGAGGGTGACTCTCTCACTCTCCCTCTCGGTGCTATGCCGTCATTAGTCAATGTCGACGCTCGTAGCACGTGGAGTCCCGCAGAATGCACCATCTGTTTGATATCCTTCTGTATCTCCGCTACAAATCCGGACTACGGATTTCCTGTCGCGAAGTCACGGTTGTTCGCTTTCTCGTGTACATACTTCTGTCGTTCGTATTCCGATTTCGCATTGGTAATTTCCATAGGGATTGGCCCCGCCGATCGAAACATTTCGTCGCGCCTCTTCCCGCCGTGTCTTGCGTCCGTGTGCGTCCGTGTGCCCGCCCGTGCACGAGCCTCGTCGTTCTCTATCTCTCTTTTTCCTTCTCATTCTAAATATCCTGGGACCCGCGGACCCAAGATGCTCACGGACCCAAGCACCGCGGATAGACTCGTTTCGTCGAACGGGAAAAATGAAAAGTGCGGGCACGGCCGTGCACGAACCTCGTCGTTCTCTATCTCTGTTATTCCTTCTCATCCTGAATATCCTGGGACCCGTGGACCCAAAATGCTCACGGACCCAATCTCCGCGGATAGACGCGTTTCGTCGAACGGGAAAAATGAAAAGCGCGGGCGCGCCCGTGCACGAGCCTCGTCGTTCTCTATCTCTGTTTTTTCTTCTCATCCTGAATATCCTGGGACCCGTGGACCCAAGCTCCGCGGATAGACGCGTTTCGTCGAACGGGAAAAATGAAAAGCGCGGTCGCGCCCATTGGGCGGAAAGGGCGAATCGAGAAGGAAGGGTGGAAGAAAGGGTTGGCTGCGAAGGATCGCGGAATTTAACCAGCCCTTGCCCTCGCTCGGCGAACAAAGCTTGATTTATTGTAATGAGTTTGCAGAAGTTAAGAGGTCTGTCCCCCCTCCCCACCCGGTTCGGACTTCTCTGGCCGCTTAGCTCGATATTCGGACTGGTGTGCGGTTTGATGGGGATCCTCGGATCAACCCCCGTCATAAACCCTTCTTAGCACCGACCACCCTCGTATCCCCCTGTGAAATATGCATGAACCTTCTGCATACTGATTGCGTTATTTGTTTCACCTAGTCGAAGGAAAGGCGTGCTCGCTTCTGTTCTCCGTTCGCGTATCTATCGCGTAAATGCGCGGATACAGCGAAGCGGTGACGAGAGAACAGCGACGCACATAGAAAGAAAAATTCAACGTTCTCCTCGTCGCTCCACTAAATTCCCGCACTAACGCGTCGCCGCGGTTTTCGCAAAGTTTCAAATACCTTCGTCGATGCGTTGACACTGTTTTTCGACGATTAGGAAACGATAACGAAACGGGACAGACCGATTTACGTTCGGGTTCCACCGGAAAACGGTGGAAAACGGACGAGAGTCGAATAAAAAAAATAGCTGCGAAAGAGGAAGAATAATACAGCTCACCGTTTCGTTCTTTCGCAGCCGTGAAATTCGTTTTCGGGCTGGATTTTCTCCCGAAAACGTTCGATTCATTGAGAACTGACGGGGGAGCCATAATTCCCGTCTCGGTTTGACATTAATGCCTCCCCTACTTCGTGCTCGGCAGATAGGCGAGGGGGTTAAGCTCGCTGCGACATATTTATGGAGAGGACGAGATGTTATCGGGCACGAGGACCCTGGGTTTGTCCGATCGCGCTGCGAAATCCGCCCTTCCTACAATCTACTTCGCAATTATCGGGCGCGACGTTAATATTTGAACTGGGACCGTCGCGTTCGTTCCCTCTGCTCTCTTCCCACGATTCGCAAAGAAGCTGTACCGTTCGCTTTGCGATTGTTCCGTGATTGTTCCACGATTCTTACTCGATCCCTGGGATGCGTGTTTCAAAGCGAGACTCGTTCCGAAGGAACACACACACAAAAAAAAAAAAGAAAAAACTTGAGAGAACGAGAAGGAGAATGAAAGAAAGACGCGAGACAGAGCGAAGGCGAACGGTTAACGGCTAACGACCAACGATCGACGACTAACGGCGAGGCGAGCAGACCAACCTCGTCGACGGAGACAAAGACGGAGAAGGAGACGGTGACGACGAGCGGTGGGGTAGAGCGGGTCGAGGTGCGTGTAAATTAAAGGCGTCATAGATTTTCGCGGTAGCCCGCAGGATCAGGGCCTTAGATTTGCGTCCGGCAGATTACCCCGGGGGTGAAATGGGACAATGGGCGTTAGTCTGGGCCGACGGCGTATAAATAAGGATCCCCAGGAAGCTTCTGGGGGTAAGGGGACAGCAGGCAGAGGAGATCCTCGCTTGGTAGCGACGTGGTAGCCGAGTAGAAAGCCCGGCTAGTGCTGAGACCGGTCGGCCGTCCATCTTGGCCGTCGCCGTGGCGGTCCTTATCTGCACTCACAGCTCCGCTGCTAGACGTCCGGTGATCTAGGGCACTTCTCCTCTCCCCTCCCCTCCCCCTGTCCACCTCTCTCTCTTCCCTTTTCCTCCCCTCTTCTCTCTTCTACATTCTCTGTCCGTCTCTCTATCGCTCCGGCTCTCTTCAACTTTTTCCACGCTTCGCAAGACAGAAGATATTTTCCACAGTCTCATCCTAATTCGAGTTTTCGTCTTCGCCTTCCTACTCCCTCCGCCGCGGAATAACGAAATCAACGAGAGATAGACGAGAATCGTAAACGATACGAAAGGTATTTTTCTAGAACGCGACACGAGTAGAAGACGATCTCTCCCGTGCGAAGGGTATAACGGAGTCCCGTCACACAGCTGTCTGTGCATATCGAATGAACGACTTTCCATAGGATCTCGGTCGGATCTCGTGAAACGTTAATCGCGGCAGCACATACTTATCGCGCGTTGCCGACACGTAGGCTCGTCCCGTGCGAGGCTGTTCGCGCGGTACTCGGTCTTCTTCCTTCTTCTCTCTATTTTCCTCCTTTCCTCTCTTGTGTTTGTATCTCTCGTTCGAAGAGGAAACGTTAAATATTCGAATCACCCGATCGGAATTATGGAGGAGGAAGGTCGCGCGTGAACGTCCGAAAGTCGAAGAGACCCGTGGTCCGGGTCAAAGCGGATAAACCGAGAAACGAGGAACAGCGCGGGGTATGGGGAGACGAAAGGATGCCGAGGGTCTTGGGAGGAACGAACAAGGTTTCTCGGAGATTACAAGTACGTCGCGAAAGGACGTTCGAAGGGAAGGTGTCGCGTTTGGAAAATGAGTGAAAGAAAGCAACGAAGCGTTTCTGGTTGAAGGAAATAGAAAAGTCTGTGATCGAACGGTGTTGTTTGCATGATAGTTGTATCGTTGGAATTTGGTTGAGCCACTGGAAGAGTGCAGTTGGTTCGCGGAGAATCTTTGTGGACGGAGTGGTTGCACGTAGAGAGCGGTTCGAAACTTCGGAAAAATCAATCCCGCCGGGGTTTCGCGAAACGCCAGTGTCAGTGCAATTCATTTGCATGGGAATTGCACTCGGCGGAGATGGCTGCAGCCCGGTATCGATTTTAAGTGGACCGGCAGGCTGTCCCGTCAGCCTGCTGTCTCGTCTTCCCTTGGACAGAAGCTACTCGAGGACGCGCAAGCGCCGCTGCGAAAACTTCTCTTCGTGGAAAGTTCACGGAACCTCTAAACTCAGAGGGCGAGCAGAGAGAGAGAGAGAGAGCCTCGGCCTCGATTCGCCTCGCTTCGATCTCACGTTTCTCCGTATTTCGACGCGTCTTCGCGCGCAGGCTATCGCGGCACGGGCTTACCGTTTCGTGTCCTTTTTCTACGAATCGCCGAAAATACCGTAGACACGTTGAGAGTTTTGCGGGCGACCGCTGCCACG
Source organism: Lasioglossum zephyrum (assembly GCA_028455615.1). NCBI lineage: Eukaryota > Metazoa > Arthropoda > Insecta > Hymenoptera > Halictidae > Lasioglossum > Lasioglossum zephyrum. The sequence continues at coordinate 16,444,772 of CM052330.1, read as the reverse complement.
AGGGAAACGCCATGGGAACGTGGCACGCTGTAGGAACGCTATGCGCGGTGGCCAAGCCAGTCGACGTAATCTATACGATATATTTTATGCAATACCTTCTTTCCGTGGTCGTCGAGTTACATTAAAAGAGAATGGATGTTTCGCGTTGCGAGAGAGTTTGGAATTGTACGCGAGTTTGAAAGTAGCTCGGGGAACAGCGCGGGGATTGGTAGATGGGTGAGATAGGTTAGGCATGAGTCGGATATCCCCTGTGGCCAGTACGTAAGGACAATAAGCCAAAAAGTTGGCAAGGCAAGCATGGCGGGAGCCGTTACCCGTTATGAAACTCAAGGGTGAAGTCAAGATTGTAATTAGCTGGCGCTAAGTTTCGAGGTTTCCCTTGTATTTGAATGCGATCTAGCCGGTCGGGAAGCCCGGACTAGCTAACCGAACTATAGCTAGCTAGTCGACCGTACTACCTCGCCCATCCTGGATCGTCGAGACGACTCCGTTTATACACTCGATACCGCTCGCGAGCGTTTCCTACCCCCTTCTTCCTTGCGTTTTCTCAGAGGAGAAACGACCACGCGAACCAGATAACGCGTATCGCTTGGAAATTTCGAAATTTCCGTAGGTGCATCTCTGCAAACACCGGAAACAGTTGAAAGGGGTTTGACAAAATCGTGTCGCGCGCCGAGCCAACGATCTCGGTTAAGCCGGCGTTCGATGAAAGGCGGTTACCGCAAAAAACATAAGCAAAAGCGCGGTGTGACGCATAACGACGCGATGTAGATCGTTGTGCCTGCTGCCCGAGTCGTGCAGGGTGAATGCGGGTAACAAGGCGGGGCCTCCCCGAAACACGTACGGCAATTACAACGACCGTTCTCGAAAGTAGAGAGCTTCTGTCCCACGATTGTTATCTACACGTGTTGTTTATCGATTGTTTCGTTGTCTGGAGGCAACTGGCAACCAGCAACGTATATCGTGTGTGGAGGGAGTCGAAAAGCACACGGCTGCCGGTAATTGCCACCAACGAAAAGAAGTTCGACGTAACTAACGATATCTTTTCGCTTCTGGCCAGAGGTATGCTTCCAGCGACAAGCTGCCGTCGCCTATCGAGACAGGAGACCCAACACCGGTTTCCGTCGAAAAACTTCCGCATTGAATTTTCCAATTTTCCTCGCATGATCTTGCGATGAACGGCGTCGATCGACTCGAATACTCCCGAGAAAGCGAGCCTGCCGCGAAGGTTCTTCAAGCAACTCCTCGGAGAAATCTTCGAACCGCCGTTCCACCGTCGAATTCGTACGGCAACAAATTTGTTCCGGATCGCGCGTAGCTGTAAAAAATTTCAGAGATGCATCGTTGTCGGGGAAGACGCGCGAAGAGATTCGGATGGAGTGAAATCCTGCAAGCGAGGGATCGAGAAGTTAGAATCGAAGGTGCGAGTGACGATTAGCTTGAATAGTCAGTGATTAATTAGTGTAGGATTTAAGTCGTCAATAGAATAACACGCTCGCGTAAACACAAACAATTTAACATTTAAATGTTGTTATTGTTATCGATCGTATGATTGTTAAAGCAGAAGAAGTATTCGATCAAATAAACATTTAACATTTAATTTTAAATATAACAGATACAATTAATAAAATTGGCTCATTTATATCTCCGTCTGAAATCAAACGCGTATTTACTTTTTAACACGTTGAACCAGAATAATCAAAAATCGCATAATACAAATTTGAAGAACGCAATCGATAATCATAATAACAAATATCGAATCGTCGCGTCGTTACAGTTACTAGCGACGCGACATTCGACGGAATTCTCGCCGCTCGGAGACGACTTCTCCCTACAGTAGTGAAACTGGTCGACGATTTTTACCCCGTTCAGACACGATGGAAACCTTGCGAATCTTAGTTACATCAGCCTGTTCGTATTCGTTTACACGTTGTCCGAAAAACGCGTGATTCCCTTGGTGATTCTGAACGGGGTTTTAAGGTCGATTTAGTTTAGCCTGGTTCGGCCAGTGCACCAATGCTTAAGGATAGGGAGTCCGACATCGGAAGTTCGGTCCGACATCTCAGCAAAATTTCGTTTCGTAGCGTACCAGACATCTCGGTTGCCGGAATTCTGCTGTAAGTGGCACAAAAATAGGCAGAATCAATTTCAGGCAGAATTGTGTTAATTCAATTACATTGTAATTCAATTTACGACCTAATTGAATTACTATTAATTGAAATACAATGTAATTCAATTACTATTTTAATCAGATTTGTAATTGAAATACAATGTGTAATTCAATGTAATACAATATAATTGAAGGTGTGTCATAGACACGTTACGATCAGCTAGTAAATTTATAAATAATGAATTCCTTCAGTTTGAAACCATCACATGGATTTTTCAACCTCTTCTTGCCTGTTACTTCATTTTTCATCATTCAATTACAATGTATTTTATAATTGTACTCCATTGCAATTACGAATTACATTGTAATTTAATTGAATGAAGGTCTGCATTATAAATTACAATATAATTGAATTACAATCTAATTAGATTACAATGTATTTTATAATTGTATTACATTGCAATTACGAATTACATTGTAATTTAATTGAATCAAGATCTGAATTACAAATTACAATATAACTGAAGTACGATGTAATTCAATTACTTTGTAATTATAATACTGAAGTAATTCAATAGTAATTCTGCACAACTCTGACTTCAGGGCGGACAGTCGGATCCCATGGAAATCACCAACACAGTTTTCACCGACTCCAGATTTGACCGACAACGAATTTAACCGGCAACAGTTTAGCCAAGGAATCTAAAATCGTTGTCGGTCAAAATCGTTGGCGGTGAAATCTGGAGTCGTTGAAATATTGTCGGTGAAAACTGTGTCGGGGAAATCTGTGTCGGTAATTTCCACGGGACCCGAACAGTCACACAGGCATCGGAAATTCTGAACTGTGACGCTCTGACTAAACTAAATAGACCTTTAGTCGCGTTAAAGATGGGAGAAAGAAGGGCTGATTGCAACGGTGGCAGACGGCAACAGACCCGGAAATCCCGAGACGAGGAGATGCGTGGGACGGATGGGCGTGCGAGTGAGCAAGCGCGTATTGCGATCGGTGGTACGCCCGGTACGGTACACTCCGTTAACGCGCTGCCATTTTCGATAAGAGACGTTGCAAGGACGAGGCTGATCGCGCGCGACGCGTAGGCAAGCTGCTCGTAAAGTGTTTAGCCGAGGGGAAGCTAGCTGGAGAGAGATAAGGGGAGCATGGTAGGTACGAAGAGAGAGAGAGAGAGGTGGAGGACTCGCCGGCGGAATGGTGTAGATGAGTTAAGCTACACGAGGTCTGACGGTAGTAATTGAGTGCCGCTCTGTCTAGTTAGCACCTCGTGCCACCGGCTGACTCCCGTCACTTTATCGACTAAACGACAGCGATGCGTGACAAATCCATCTTGCCTTAACCGCGGCGGCGACGCCTAGACGCGGCACGTCGATAATCGACGTACCATCCTACCTTCGGGTTTCGTTCGCGCTCTGGCTGACATCGATTATGGAATCGAGACGCGCGAGTCGCGACCGATCTCTTCGCGGTCTGCGACTGCGTTCGATGGTCTCCGCTAATTACCTACCACCGCGTCGCGCCGTTACAAACAAACCGGACGCCTCGGAGAAAAACGACGGGATGGCGAAGGGAAGGAACGGCGGCAGACATGCCCCGCGAGAAGGAAGACTGTTTGGCCGCTTTATCTGTCCGCCGAGTTGCCAGAGGAATCGTTCTTGCGACTAAGCAGCAACGAAGATTTACGTGACGCTCTACCGGGAGAAGATATCTGCCGCAACACGAGGAAACAACCAGCTCGTTTCTCTGTACACTTTTCTTTTCGACTTTTACCTTACCGTGAAATCGGCGCGGAATTAGAGATCGAGATCGAAGCAGGAACGAAAGCTAACAACCGAATACGGGGTTAGACCGAGATCCGACGAGTTTCTCTCCCGAGTGAATAATTAAATTACGCGAACGGGAGCCTTCGCGATGAAGCGTAGAAAGGAAGAGGGGAGGGAGTACCGGGAGAGTTGGGGGAGAGAGGACAAACAAAGCGAAAAGAAGAGACGAAGACGAGAGGAGGAGATGGAAGGACGCTCAAAGTCTGGAAGGTAGATGGTGGGTGGGAAGAGAAGGCTCAAAGTTGAAATTTCACGCGCCATTGTTCGATTCCGGCAAAGGAATAGGAGTTAGAAGCATTTAGGGACCGGCGAGCAAGCTCAGGGAGGTGAATTACGGTCGTAGATACGCTGTGGCGCGGAGTGGCGCGGCGCGGCGTGGCTCGGCGAAGAACCGAAGGGATGCCATGGAAGAACGGCCGAGGGTGAACGAGGCCAGGGACAAGGTAAGGGGCTGTGCCGGTGCTGAGACTTTAATTCCGAGCTACATCGACCGGCTAACGGAGCAACGATTCTTCGCCGTAAACGACTTCGATTTCGACCCTGCGCTGCGTGGCGAAACGAGATTAATCGGCGGTCCCTTCGTTCCGTTCGTCCTTCCTTCCTTGCTCCGTCTTTCACCGTCGTTCTCTCGGTCCTCTTTGCCTCTCGTCGTTCGCAACAGTCCAGGAAGGATGACGTAGGCAATGCACAGTGCAAACATCGAACTTCAGGCTTCGGATTTGCAAACGGGTGCGGGCATCTTTCTCGAGACGATGGGAAGAGATCGAAAGCGAATCGGAGTATAAACGGAAGAAGAGAAGGAGGAGAAGGAAGGACAAGAAAAAGTAGAAGAGGAAAGGGCCGAAGAAGAGAGACGGAGTCAGGGGAAAAGAGGAGGAGCCCGCATTCTCGGAGATTATCGTGCTCGCCATCAGCGTATCACAGCGTCACAGGGTAAGATTTATATGTAGAGTTTATTGTCGCTGAGTCCGCCCTACTGCGTTTTATGGATGTTTTTCGAAGGAGCGCTGCCGCCCGCGTGATCTATCGCAGCTTCCTCACCCTCCCACCTCGCCTTTGCTCTTTCTCTTTTCGCGTCCCTTCCCGTGCGTTCTCTTTCCGTTGTACGGCGTGCTGCGCTCTCTCTCTCTCTCCCTCCCTCCCTCGATCTCCCTCTGTTTCAGGGTCTCCCGGTGCTCCGTAGTTTGCTCCGATTCGGCAGACGGGGGTGGCAGACCGAGGGAGTCGGAGGGATTCCTAATGAACGCCACGACGGAGTCTCTTTTCTTCTGTATCCCTTTCTCGCTTTTCCGCTTGAATTTTCCTCGTCGGATTCGTTCGCGTAGCCAACCGTGTGTCGCTTACTCTACGCGTTAACGCGAGATTTATGTCTCGGACTCTTTCGACGATATCGCATTTACATTTTTGTCGCATCGCTATAAACCATCTACGTACCGTCCAACCCTACCAACCCGTGAACGATCACGCGGCGCTTCTTTGCCCCTCCGTTTACCGAACGCTACCATCGCCTATTAATTCGATGCGCGGGAAAGTATCAACTTAAAAAAAAATTGGTGGACGACGAGAGTAGGACGAATCGTCGGGGATCCTGAATTCCGGCGTGTAACGCGGTAACAGCACCGACGAATGGGTAGGGTGGTAGGATGATAGGGTGGCAGGGAGGGATCCATGGCGGCAGTATGTTACACGGGTTACCGGCCGGCACGTACGGCTCGCGTCCGGTAGTCAATCGCTCTAATACTCATACTTGGTGCGCCACGTTGCGTATCGGTGGTTGCGCGCACTGCGGTCCACTCTGCTCGGTCCGATCCGCTAACTCGTTTTCACCCCTTCTATCTCTTCGACCCTCGCGTACCATCTTTCTTTTCCGTTCACCCTCGCAGCGAACGTTGTTCGGTCGCGATCGAACCCGCCGGTCCCATTCTATCGGTGTCGCGGTTCTCTTTTTTCGTTGCTTTCGTCCTCGCACGCTTGTTTCGTTGCATTCTACTGTATCTGGTTGCGCATAGACCGCGATTATACGGAGAGCGCCGATGGCTTATTTACATGTAATCTAACGTGTTTGATTTAGTGATGGGCACTATCGACTAAAACTATCGAATAAATCGATAGTAGCCAACTACTATTTTGAGTCGACTGATTTTTTAAACTACCGACTAAATTCAGTTCACTGTATCAGTCGTCGAGCTATTGGTTGAATTGTAACGGGCGGGAGTTTCGAATAGATTTTATAAGATTTACTATAGATTTAATATATTATTAGCGATATCGAATAATTCGTTCAATAAGCTTGTGTATGTAGCATAAATAACAATTATTATACTAGAAATATTATACAATTATTAAATATATATACCATATATATTCCACTTATGGGAATAAAGTTTTAATCACAACCTAAAGAAAAAGTAGTATTTTATAGTTATATCTGTCAGTAACAGATATTTTGCTAAAAAGGTTCATTAACACTTTGCTTTTATATTGCATTATTATTAAAGGATAAATAATAATTTGTGATAGATACTAGAAATATTATACAATTATTAAATATATATATAAAATATATATTCCACTTATGGGAATAAAGCTTTAATCACAACCTAAAGAAAGTATATATATTTTATTTAAATTTTATGTAATATTTTTCTAAAAAGTTCATTAACACTTTCCCTTTATATCGCATTATTATTAAAGGACAAATAATTTTCAAATAATTTGCGAAAGATGAGACGTATAGACATAGGCATATACTATAGCCCGCAATCTAGACGTAACCACTAAAACAAAATTTTAGTCGACTAAACATTGAATAGTATGTAGCAACTAAATAGTAATTAGTCGATCACTAGTTTGATTCGTTCTGCGCAGCTTCGTCGTCAATTATTTCATCGCTCTTGCTGCTAGTCGCTCTCCGTATGATCAAGGCTTTAGGCTACGATCACAACATTTTGTCTCTTCTTCGCACCCTGTGACCGCGGCCTTACCCGCTCCCGCTCCATCGAAGCGATTGGATTCGGTCTGAAATTCCAGCAACGATCGCATCGGAATGAAAGAAACGGTGACGGAACGGTGAAAGCGGCTCGCGACCGAGCGAATCGATTGGCGCGTGTCCCTCGTCGCCGGGTGACCGGGCCTCGAGCCAAAGCTTTGCGCTCTCTGCGGGGTGGCTGTGAAAAATCCCTGAATTATGATAATGGCGCCGACATAATGCGATCCAATGAGGCAATCAAGGGGTGGCAGTGGCACGCTGGTGGCGTCGGTGGTAGTGGTAGGTGACGGTGGTGGTGGTGGTGGTAGCGGCGGGAACGGCATTGAACGTCGGTTGACGATATCGATGGTCGATGTCGATGGTCGATGTTGATGTTGGCGTTGGCAGTGGTCGTGTCGGTGTTGGTGTCGCTGTACGTGTCGATGTTGGTGTCGGGATATCAATACCGATGCCGTTGCCGACGCCGGTACCGGTACCGGTGCCGATGCTGGCGTTACGGTGTGACGCGAGTTACGAATCCCAGGATCGTATTAGCGTTACTGGCCACCGAGCCGAGCCGAACCGAACGAGCTTGGCGATCTATGTGTCGGGAACGATACAACGCGTGTTGCTGGTATAATTGCAGTTGGTGGGCAGCAGTTGCTCTAGAAAGACCCGTTTCCATCAATTAGCTTGGCGAAACGGTCGTGCGGAGCCCACGGTTCGATACCAATTGTTCGAACGCGCGCGCGATTCGGTCACCGTTTCCTGGCATCCTCTACTCGTTCGTCGCGTATCGAAAACACTTCGGTGTACCATTTTATACGCAACGACGCCCTCTGCGTAAGACGCCTAGCGCCGCGTTGTCCCAGCACATATACGTCGTTGGGCACGTGGACAACACGGATACGGGGACACGCGCATGCGACGCAACACCTACGGGTGACGCTCGTTGATAGAACGGGACGGTGCGCGGTAGTTATGGGACCATGAAGATGTTAATGACCATAAACAAGCAATCACGGTAATCCGCCATGAGTCACTCCGACTGTCCGGCCGACTACGTTGAGATACGACGTGCCATATGCGCGGCGAAACTGCAACCCGTTGCAGTTGAATATGCACCGCAGTCGGCCGACACGGACGTATCTCGAACCTCTCTCTCGAACCGCTGGCATTCTCGTTAAACCGCGCGGGAGGGACGCTCGGCAGGCCCGGACGCTCGCAGATCGCAGGACATTGCCGCGCTATCGCCTTTCTCATCGTCCGATTCCACTGCGAACGCAACCGATCGAATTGGTCTGTACGCGACGAATAGCTATTTTTTCACGTCGTCGACGAAACTGTTGGTGTGCAACGATTGCCACTTCTTGAAACTGTAGGTTCAAGGGGCCGTTTGTTTACAGTCCTTAGGTATAAGCGATCCTTGTAGGTAAGGAAAAAGCGAGGACCGAAGTCAGTTGCAAGGACATCATCGAGCCTATCACGTCGCGTCGTCACATTGTAAAGAAACCATTCTTGCTGGTTTAGTCATAAAGTTATACGCATTAAACTATTCGCATTTTAACATTGTACGCGCGGTATTATTATAAGATTCCACCACTTATATTTAATAAAGTCCGTGAGAAAGTATAAATGCCGATCACCGGGGAAAGGGAAGAAGAATCGAAGGCGTCGAAGGAGACAACAAACCGTGTCGTTGGAAAAGGCAAAGTATAGAGACATTACCGAATTCGGGTATTTTACGAATATCGATTCTCGCCGCGAAAGCTATTCCATTACCGTGTGCGGTATCGAGTAGGGGAATAGGATTTTGTAGGAGCGCGGGAGAGCTTAAATTTGGGTAACCGGTTTGTTGGTTTCCGCGGATATGGTTTCATCGGTGTGTCGAGCTTTCGGGAACTTAGCTGGAGTGAAATTTTGCTTGTCAAACGAACGAATCGTCGAAACGGAAAAGTTAATTTAGTTAGCTACGCGATAAGACTCGATAAGGAGCGACGACGTGGAATCGGCGCGGCTGAAGGACAGGGGGTAAAGGGCGGGGACGAGTAAGAGGTAGGAGGGGGACTGGGAGGTAGGGGGAGGTGGGCGAGAAATACGAGGAAACGGGCAAGCACGCGAGCGAGCAAGCAAGCAAGCGAGGAAGACCGCGAAAAGTTGGCGATGACGGCGGATGTTATTGGCAGCGAGGCCATTCGTCGCGATGATGGATGCCTGACAGGCGCTCGCTCGCTCGCTCGCTCGCCAGGCAGTTATAATAAGTAATGGGCTCGCTTCCGCCGCCGTCGCTGCCTGAAAGCCCCCGACTGCCTTGCCCGCTTATGCCTCCGATGCCCTGCGAACCTTCGTGCCTTCGCACCGTCTCGTTCTCTTTCTCCGCGATCGTTTACCATCCTTTTCCGCGAACCTCTCGCTTTCCTCTCGTTCTCTCTTTCACCTTTTCATTCCCTGGGGCTGAGCGAGGAGACCAGGCCACTCGTCTTCCTACTCTTTCCATCCGACCCTCCGCCGTTTCCTCTCCTTTCTTCTTCTCTACCACCACTACAGTCACCGCCGCACCGCTGCCTCCGCCTCCGCCTCGTCCTCCACCTCTTCCTCCTCCGCCTCCACCTCCTCCTCCTCGTAATAACTACAAATCTGTCACGCATTAATTCTCCGTCCGGCATAAATTCGAGCACGGTACAAGCGGAGAAGGAAAAAGTTATCGCGGGGGTAGAGACGGGTAAGCCGACTCACCCCGTTTCGCCTTTTTACCCCCATCCTTTTAGTTTCCTCCGCGCACCAAGAATTCAACTCGCTACGGCGAAATGCGGAAGGGATCGAACGAAATTTGAGAACACAAGTGATACGCGAATCGATCGACACAATTTTTCATCGATGAGAGACGTAGCCAAGAATATATTCTCTTTCGTTCTTCATCTGAGCGTGTTCATTCGGATTTGTTCTATCGTTCGAAGCGAATGGGTACAGATTGAGTGGGAACGAGTTGCCTAATGGACGCGTTACAAATAGCGGTGCGGTTACGTGGAGCAACGAGATCGCCGTGCTGTCGACGCGGATGAAAAGGGCGGCCGCGCTCCTCACGAAACGCGAAGGGAAACGACTCGCGTAACGTTGCTAAGCGGTTCATAAGGTAGCACGGAGAGCGTCGAGGTATACAGACGGAACAAGAGAGACGGAATGAGCGAGCGAGCAACCGTGAAAGGGAGAAAGTGAATGCGATAGAGAGAGAGAGAGAGAGAGAAATAGAGCGAGAGTAAGAAGAAGAACGGTACATCAACTACCGTGACAAATAACTCCCCTTCAACGGGGGTCTGCGTCATTTAATTTTCCTTAGCCCCACTGTCGGAATCGATGATCTGCTCTCTCCAGTATCTTACCGAAGACGAATGAGACGACTTAGACGATGTTTCACCACTTTCGAGGTAGGAATGGGGTGTGCGCCTGCTAGATCGATCGGCCGGATACCAATTATTCGTGGAAAATTAACCTTTCGCGTTCGACGGTATCCGTCGTTGACGTAAGAACGACGTGCACAGCGTCGAATCTTATTCGGACACGTTTCGTAAACGCGTGGAGAGAGTTTTCCGGATGACGATCCGGGGTGGGGGTGAAAAAGAAATTCGAAAGGAAAAGTCTAATTTCGGGGTTGATGCGAAATACGAAGGACCATCGACACCGTTCGAACGATCCTCCCGACGTTTACAGCCTTCAATTTGCCCTTCCGAGAAGGTGGCGGAGCCGGGCGAGCCAGGAATGTTAATTAAAGCCGTTCGCTCCTCGATCTCGCGCTTCGACTAATTAGTCGCGCACAATGCCATCGTGAACGCCGCGCCGGTAGAAGAGAGGTCTCGTGCGAGCGAGAAAGAGCCAGGCACAGTCGGGCAGCCAGGCAGTGAGGCAGGCAAGGCAAGGTTGGCAGGCAGGGCAGGCACGAGGGAAGGACAAAGCCGGTCACGCGGCGTGGTGCGGCGCAGCGCGGTGAAGCGCGGCCGGTGAGCTTCCCGGAGCTTCGGCAACGGGATGAGGAGGGTTAAGGCTACCAGAAGGGAACTGCTCGTGGCAGCCGGAGATCACTTCACTCGGATGCGAATGTCCAGGATATCTCCCCGTTCAAAGATGCTCGGCGAACGTCAAACCCGCTCTCGCTTCCCATTCACCGTCGTCGAGTCCGAAAGAAGAATGCCAATTTGCCGAAAGCTTCGTCCACGGTGGCCGGCTGGAATTCCAGAACGAACGTTGCTCCGCAAACGTCCGATGCTTTCGCGTCCCGACTCGTATTTCGCTGAATAAGGACTGACCGATATTGACCCGTCGCCTCGCCACGCCTCGCGTCGCGTCGCATCGGGACGCTCGAGCTTTCTCGTCTGTCGGATTTCAGACTGACGACGCGACGCGACGCGTCTCCTTCGCCGTTGGCAAAGCTAGGAAGCGAACGGGGATCGTTCTCGTCGAGCGGTTCTCGTCCATCGAGTTTGGCTGCGAATAGAAACGCGAACTGGGATCCTTCGAACGGGCTTTCCTTCCGAAAATTCTCGACGGAAACGGAGCTCGTAGGAAAATGTCTGTGCCATGATTGCGGCCGGCTGCGGATCGACGGCGTAATACGGTTAAAGAGAACGGGAGGGACGAAAGAGGAAGGAGCTTCGTACCGGGGACCTCATCTAAAGTTACAAATCGCAATTCTTCCATGGCCGTGGTTCCGATTCTGTAAAGTTATGTTATGGCGCAAAGTAAGCGGGATTTATCAAGAAAGTTGGTACAACTTTGCTACGACTATTGATGCAATGAAACGATTGGCTCCGCCTCATTTACCACTCCCAACTCGTGCGCGCTCCTTTCTTCGCGAACTCTCTCTCCTCGGCTTCGAGGGAAAGGTAATCTTCGTTGTCGTTACTCCTTTACCTTCGAGGATCGGGGATACGCTATTGCGCTTTCGACAACCGAACGCAACATCGCCGAAAATCGAGCAACGGTATCGGTCCGTTTCTTGTCGCTGGTAGAGAGGAACGATCGAAAGAGAAAACACCGATAAAGGGAGATAGATAGAATAGAGAGATACTGTTGGCGAGGATTCGGTGGGACGATGGTGTATCCTCCTCGGAGGGTAGGAGAGAAATCGTAGGTTTATCTGAAAATATTATGACGGTGTCGACCGCGTTGTCGGTGTAAGGTGGCCGCCGGTTTTGATACGTCCCCAGCGTAGTGTAGTCTCGCGCACGGTCGTATAGCCAAAGATATATGAACGGGATTGCAATCATGTCCGTGTTACTCGGGAGTGTCCTGTTGGGATAATATAAATATTGTACAGTCGTCGCCGTCGTCGTCGTCGCCGTTCCTACTGGTGGAGGTTGACCCGAGAGGGACTGATCACGGACGAGAAAGAAACGGAAAGACGAAGCGTCGAAACCCGGATACAAGAACACACGAAACAAGACATTTCACCAGCGAGAGCCGGTGCTAGTCGGAATATTGCCACGAGGAGTATTTACGAGGGAAGCAAACGTAAAGTTCGAACCACAGTTGGAAACAGGTTGAAATTCTCAAAAAATTGAATACAACAGCAGGAAAGGGAAGATTCGAAATCTAAGAAAATTCGAGGGCTCGAGTCGGAGAGGCAGGAGAAAAAGAAAAGCCACGAAAATGAAAAACAAAAAAAATAAAGGAAGATTGGCACGAGGAGTATTTACGAGGAAAGCAAACGTAAAGCTCGAACCACGTTTGGAAACAGTTTGAAACGCTCAAAAAACTGAATACAACAGCAGGAAAGGAAAGATTCGAAATCTAAGGAAATTCGAGGACTCGAGCCGGAGAGGTGGGAGAAGAAGAAAAGCCACGAAAAAACAAAAAAAAAAAAAAAAAAAAAAGGAAAAGTTAGCGGGGGTAGAAAAGTGGAGCGACTCGTATCTTGCCTGAATGGTACGCGGTGGGAAGGGAAACGGGTGGCGGGGCGGCAGAGTCGTACTGGTCAGATAAGATTGCGAAACCTGTGCCCCGGTCCCTGGTGTCCTTTAGCTCCTGGCTTCGGGGAAGGAAGATAGCGGCGTCGGTCGACTCCGGAAACGGATTTGGATCGGGAAACGGAGTAGTTACGGATCGGTGGTGGTCGTTTCTTCTGATTTTTAGTCAACGATCGCGACACGTTCGTGATACATCTCGGACTCGTATACGTAGCTACATCGGTTTACGGTTTGCGGCTTGGAGGATAACGAGAAGAGCGGGTGCGAGGGTCGAGGAGGACAAAGAAGTCGCGACTAAGTCCGTTGAGCAACTTGGTTGATGTACCGCAAGGAAAAACTTTCGTAATACCCTCGCCCCCGTATGGGATTACGCGAAAGATCGAAACGTATGTATGTATTTACAAAGGGAACCGTGCCTCCGGAGAATACCGCAAAAATTTTACAGTCATCCGTTTCCCTGCTTCCCATTTCCCTTTTCGTTTCACCCCCTTTGCAGAAGATCGTTTTCCTCGCCGCTCGCCGTTCGTCCTAATCTCCCTTCGAATCCTGGGATGATATTTGTCGATCAACGTCGATCGCAGCGTCACGATTAGCTGTTCTCGCGTGTTCCGAGATACTCGACGGGTCGTACGCGGAGACTCGCAGGGAATTTGTAGAAAAGGATCGTCGATGGATGGGGACGTACGAACTACATACGAATAGCTAGGAAACGCTCGATGGACTAGGACCAGACGAAACGGGACGGGACGCGTTTGTCACTAGTAGGAGCTTTTCCTCTCTCGAAAGCATCCCCATCGGAAAGTTGAAGCGGGGCGCGGCGCAACGGAGAGAGAAAAGGTTCGGGGGCAGTGACATGGGGAGAGAAGGGAAACGGAGTGACGAGGCTAGGCGAGGCGAGGTGAGGCGCGGAGTGGGTTCTCTGGCTCTCGAAGCAGCCCCGGCACTGCTTACTACCACGCGCCCGGCTACCCACTCCTGCAAACCACGTTACAAGGGTGGCCAGTATTTATGTACATTGTTGACTGACACGTGGATTTATGTACGTCCGTTATATTATGCGTCCTGTCGTCCGCCGTGTAAAGCCTGTACGCTGGTACCGTTTCGAGCTCGCACGCAACACGTATTTCCCTTGAACTCTTCAACGTCTCGCCTCGTGAAAATCGCGAATTTCCTCCGAAATCGTCCCAACTCGACGACGACTGGCTCGACTACTTTGAAGGATCACGGTGGTAGACGGGAAGATTGGTCTTGCCGAGGGTTATCGCGGCCAAATGCCTGAATAGATGCACGCTTCTAACGCGTTCGTCGACCGACGGTTGTTTGCGAGTCCTTCTTAGAGTCCGATACAAAGCTGACTGTTGGCCGGCATTCGCCAACCGACGTGACCCCCGGCAGTGCCAGCCATTGTGCCGGTGTTCTCCGGAAACCGTCTTAACTGTCGCTCGAATCCTTTGCATCGAATCGACCGTGTGGACGAGACAGCGGACGAGCGAGCACGAGAATGTTTTTGCGCGGACCGGATCGGTGCGTGAGAACCGCGTGAAAGAAGAAAACCGTATAAAAGAGTTTATCATGGATTTATTTGGATGGTTCGAGAATGGTGTTAGGGACGAGGTAAGTTTCGAAGGGCGAGTAGGGAAAGGATGAAGAGAAACGAAAAAATGATATGATAAAACTGAAAATATAGAAGAATCGAGGAAATTGAGGATACTGGGGTAGGTACTCGTGGTTTTTGAAGAAACGACGAGACACTAGCAGTTAGGGGTGAGACCGTGGCGACGAGCACGCATCGAGGGATGCAGGCTAGTAGGTGCGATGAAACCGAGCGCGATAAATATCGGGCGGAACGGTGTGTAGTCGGCGGAGTAAGCAGAAAGGCGGCGCGGGTGGCAGCGCAGCGGTTAAGCGAAACGGTGATGGTAGCGACGACGGCATGGCAGTATCGGTGGCGAGACGGTGTTACCGTAGGAGGGATTTTAGTGTCTCGGGGAGTAATAACGTCTCGGGGTGTAGATTATACGGTGTCCGGCCAGGAACGGGCGAGTGCCCAGTTGGGTCCTCCGATGATGCAAGGTCCCCCGGTGCCACCCCCGTCCGGACATATATTAGCATTCTAACCAACCATTATTATATGCCTGGTGAGCCGCGTTGGGCCGAGAGTACCACCAACGCCCATGTTACGTACTTGGACCAAGTTTACCAACAATTCACCGGGGCTCGCGCTCTATAATGGCCCCACGGCTGCTTAATTTATCGCGGTCGTAATTAATAGCTTTGTAATTTTCATACAGGCGTACACGGGCCGCGTCGCGGAATTTATGGATACGTTTTCGCTCGCGATTATCGATTTCGCGCGGTCGTCGACGATAATCGCGCCTCTCTAATCTCCGATGCATTCTTCCGTGGCGGCGACCCGACGCGACACGCTACTATTACGCGTCGCCTAATCCCTGCCGCCGAACCGTTCCGAGAGTCGAAGACCGCGCGTTTTATCCCCATCACGGCTAAACGCCATTCGTTCGTCACCATTTTCCAACCGAGCCGAGATATCAATTATTAAATATCCCGTTCGTCTTGCGAGTAGTTCCTTCTTTACGACGCTTAAATATAAAATAAGTAGACGGGCGTAGCGGTAAGGTGCTCGCCACGATACCTGGCTGACTTGTGGCTCCATTAGCGCCCCCGGCCGGTAACGTATAGCATAATAAGAGTTTATGTGTCAGGTTGATGCGCCAGAAGGCTACCAGACAAACTCCGCGTAGCATAGAAACCGTTATATTTTCATTAGACCCGCGAGAAAACCGTAACGATGGGTATCTTCGATGAATTCAACGGAATAGCACCAGGCCGTGCTTTACGCGTTTACAAATTGGCCGGAACCTTGCACTGGCCTGGATCTCTCCGTTTCCAGTTTCCATCGGGACTCTCTCACCGGGCCGGACGAGTGACGAACAAACGAGCGATGGTCGGTCAACTGGTTTCCGAGGCTCTCGCTTTGTGTCCATGTGTTCGGAAAGGCTCGGTTTGCGTTTCTCTTGGAGAAACGGAAGGGGGGCAAGGGTAACGACGTACTCGTCTATACGCAGTCGAGCGAGCGAAGCATTATGCAATCTTGGGGTAAACTTAGCACTTAAAGGGGACGGGGGAGTTAATGCAACGTTGTCAAGCAAGCGAGAGGATGGTAACGGAAGGGAGAGGCGTAACGAGGAACGGTGAGTCGTGGCGAGGCTATGCTATGTTATGCTAGGCGAGGCGAGACGACGCGACGGTCAGAAAAGCCCGATGGAAGGACCCGATGGGCGGTGGTCTATGGTTCCAACTCCCCGGGTCGGGGTAGTGGGTGGCTAGTTTGGGCTTGTAAACGTCCGGGTAGCCGGTACGAACGAGAACCCACATCCCTCCTTCCGAGATCCCTGCTCTTCGTTCCTCGTTCGACCGACTTGGTACCAGAGGAACGCGAACGCGGCACGATAGCCCCTTCACTATAGACACCGTAGTTGCGGCTGGTTGGCCGTCACCTCTGCGTCGACGCTCCCTTGTCTCTTCGACTGATTCAATTTGCCTGCCGTGTGGCTGTTTAATTACTGGCCGGAGAGTGGACCATGGATCGCGAGAGGAAGGGAATGCGGGTCGAAACGAGAGGTGCGCGGCGTGAGGCGCGGACTAACGCTTCCAGGCTAGAACACATAGAGAGAGAGAGAGAGAGAGGAGTTTCACGGAACTAGAAGAAGCTCGGAAGCGGAGAACGCGCTAGCGGATAAGGGAGAAGGAAAGCCGAGAAGGAAAGGCGAAGCCCGGTATCCGCTCGAAAGCGACACACCATCGTTGCTAACCCCGTTCACCCTATTCGCCTCGTTCATCCCCCCTGGTTTCACCCCTTTCGTCCCGTTGCGTCGGTCCGTCGTCGGTCCGTCGGTTCCGCCGCGCCGGTACCACCGCCACTAAGACACTAACGGAATAACGGCTTTCGCTGGTGGAGATTGTTGTTGATGCTAAAGTAACGGGCAGCCCTGAGGGGGCCGCCGCAACGGTACAGAGCACGGGGAAAGAGAAAGAGCCAGTTACACGAGGAGAAAGCTGACCAGTGGGGGATTGAGAAGAGGCGGCTGGGTCAACCCTGCAACGTGTCTTGCAAACCAAACGATTGTCCCGTACCCTCTCCTTGCCGCTGTTCCGTTGCCAGTCTCTCGCCACTCTTCTCTCGCCCTTTCTGCCTTTCGTCTCCCAGCATCTCGGGGACTCTGTGTTTCCGTACCCATTTCCGGTTTCCCTCTAACCCAGCATTCGCTCCTCGCTACGTATTCTCGCGTTCGTGTATCCAGCTTGCAACGTTTCTCGTAGCGGTCCTCCCTGTTCCTCCGACATTACGCTCGATTTCGAATACGATTTTATTGCGATCGAATAGAAAGGCTGACGCGAATTCTTTCGAAGAAACTCGACGATCCGACAAAGAATCCTATGCATTGTCGCGGGAAAGAAGTTCGATGCACGATTATTTCGATCGTTATCCAACCCCCGGCGTAGCACCCCTTCGGGTAAAGCGATTCGAGGGACAGCCGAAAAATACCGTGGAGGAAGGATGGGGCGCGAGTAAACGTGTAAGCATGTAAGCGGTCCGCAACTGCGAACCGGTTGACGCAGGTCACGCGAACCGATACACGTGTACGTACAGGTGTTCGCGTCTACAAGAGCGATTCGCGCGCAACAACGATTCGCTTCTCGTCGTAGATGAGGTTGAAAAAAATTTCTTCGAGCGACCGTTTTACTCAGCGAGAAGAAGAAGCGGTGGTTTCGAAGCGGCCCTCGTCGAGGGACGAACAAGCGAGAACGCGCTCGCGCGTGCACGGCCCCCACGGCAATAAAATCTACCGCGACGAGAAAGCTCGCATGTTCGCGTTTACCATTTATCGAAACTCCGTGCGCAAGATCGTAACTCGAAGGCGCGAGCCTGCTTCTGTCTCATGCAGATAGGTTTAAAAGCAGAACGTGCCGTATTTACCAATGCCCTTTTTCCTCTTTTCTTTCTTTTCGCTACCCGTTACAACGTTTTCGCTACGAAGATCCGAAGTCGACAAATTAAGGGAAGAGTATCCGTGAATTATACCTTTGCGTTTCGCCAGCGACATTCCGCGATCGTCGTCCGTCTCACGGTGGACGAGTTCGAGGGAAACGAGGAGAAGGTGCGAGACGGCAGGGGAGCAGAAAGAACGACGGAAGAGACGAAGAAAGAGAAGAAAAGGAAAAAAATTGTTGCACGAGGAAGGTCGGCGTTGCGGCCTCTCGTCTACGTCAGCACGGGTCCTGGTTGCTTTAATGGAGACACGTTCGCGCGAGCTGCCTCTTACGGCGGCAAAGCCGATTTATCTGCGCCCACGATCCCTTCTCTTTTCTCCCTTCTTCTTCCTTCTTCTTCTTCTAAAGTTCCCGCGTTCTCGGTTCTCGGCTATTACCTCTCGGCCCTACGCGCAGCATTCTGCCTCTAGCATCTTTCTTCGCCGAGTCTTTGAGCACCCCCACCCCCTCTCTCTGCCCTATCTCGGTCCTTGTCCTTCTTACCGTCTCGCTCGGACCCATTCGGACGGCCTGGCAACCCGCTTACAAAGAGTATCGTGTCTTACACGGGGATATTTCACTTTCTCGTGTTCCGCTTGCAGAAAAATCGAATGGCCGGCACGCAACGCTTCGAGTTTGTCAAAAACACCGCGGAAACAACGCCGACCGACCAACGCGTATCTTCGAATTTCTTCGGGAACGCGCGATTTCGTCAAAGCGATCAAGAAAGAATTTTTTAAGTTCGGCAAACCGAACCTCGTTGTGTTGCGTACGCGATAATTTAGTTGAACGTTAACGCATAACGATTATCAAGCCACGTCAGGTAGAACATTTCATTTACTAGGACCAAACAACTCTTGGATCTTTTATCTTCCTTCCACATTTTCCTCTGCAAAACCAATGATGTATATAAATAAATTGATATTTTCGGCGCACAGATTCGATCCTATATTACTAACTAAGCAGTTTTTCAAATTAATATAACTTTTTTCAACGTTTCGGTCAATGTATTTATTTACAATTGTCGATCGAGATAAAAGGAAACAGCAATTATGTATAGTATTGAAAATAACGCTATATATTTAAATGAATATATAATTTATTTTCCGTTTTACAAACAGACAAGTGAATATAAGAAACGTCACGCGAACGTCACACGTCTAACGAAGAGCGTCCTCCTCATTTGCTATTAGTGCGTCGCAGATGATGAAAAGCAACCTTTACTTTCCAACATATAGCAGTTCGCCGAAACAGTGAAAAACCTTTCCCTTGCGAATTCAAGACTGGACGGTTACGTCGTTCTACTCTTCTCGATTTCTATAAAGTGTTGTACTCGAAACCCGGGCTCCAACAGTCGCGCGGTTGATTCGTCTGAAAAAAATACATCTTCAAATCCGGCGGCGCGTTTCCGGAATCGTCGACTTTACGAGAAAACGAAGGCGAACGGGACAGAGATATCGCGGCTCTGAAAATAGCTCGGCCTCGTCGAGCGTAAAGAAGCCTTCAGCCTTAAGATAAGACCAAACGGTATATCGGATCGAAATCGAATCGTAGATCACGAGGGATTCTCGTTCGGGTTTCATCGAGGGTGGACGACACTCGCGAACATTCGAGGCCACGAAACTGACCCTCCCGTAGATTCTCGACTACCCTGAAATGGAGTGCGAAGAGAAATTGGAAAGGAGACGTACGGCTCGGTGGGTCGCGGAGAGAGAGGGGATGGCCGATGTTAGAAAGAAGCCTGGGCCGAATCGCTCCATCGCTTGATCGCTGGGAGAGCGAAGAACGCGGACTCGACGCGAGACGCGAGGTACGCGGAACAACCACGATGGAAGCACGGAGGAGGGAGATGGAGTAGGAAGAGAAGGACGGTCGAAAGAACGAGGTAGAAAGAGGAAGAAGAAGGCCAGCCGGAGAAAGAAGGCAAAGGCGAGTGCGGTAAACCGTAGAACCGGAACGGCGGAGTTTGCCCAGGAGGCAATGAAGCACGTCAAGGGGATGATGGACGTCTCCGCATAAACCTGACGAGTGACTCGTGGCGCCTTCAGAAACGACTCTGAGGAGCCCCCTACATCACTTTTATTACGGCCGTCCTCATTTTCATATCTCGTAAAACCTTCGGGGCTCTCTCCTCTTCTTGCCCGCGGACGAGCTTGATATACGTATAATCCACGATCCGATTCGCGTGGCGAAATTATCAGCTACCCTTTCCCCCCTTTCGTCTCTTCTCTTTCAACCGAACGTTCTCGCTTCGACACGAGGAATCCGTGGTTCTCCGTGCGGCTTGCAACCACGCGCGCGCTTCTCGTCGAGTTTCAGACTCCGCTGTCGGTCTTTCTCCCCGACTTTACCGAAACTTCTCCCTGGGAGAAACGCGTCCGTCTTTTCCGCGCTCTTGATCGCGCGTTTCTCTCCGTAAGCGGTAAGGGTTTCCTCTCAGTCACCGGCAACAGGACTGTCGTGAGTGCCGGTACGCTGCCGGCGACAGTGAATGACTGCGCTGCACGTGACACGAGACTGACAGGTTTATGCGAACGCGCGTGTGGGAACATAAAAGGGAACACGTAGCTATGTAGCTGCATGCTCGCCTGCGTGCTTGCTCGCATGCTTGCCGACTGGCTCGCTAGCTCGCTCGCTTGCTTGCTTGGTTGCCTGCTTGCTTGCTTGCTTGCTTGCCCACCCGCCCGCCTGCTCGCCTGCCCGTGATGTACGTCTGTTTGTGTAAGTGACACGAGGCGAATGAGTGACGCGTCTCTCCCCCGGCAAGGTCCCTTTTACCCCCTTTCCGCCACACCGGCCTTCGTTCCCAATTGACCCCATCCTCCTCGATTTTCTGAAACTCTATCGGAAAAATTTTACAAAGCGAATTCGCCGAGAAACTCTGGGCACTCGAAAAAATTAACGTCCGAGATACCGTTGAAGAGCGAGAGAGCAGTGAGAGAAAAGGAATCTAGATATTTCAAGGGTTTGAAATTTACGCAACAGCAACCAGCGACCTTTCCTTTACTTCCATCTAATTCAAAACTATAAATCGAGGGCGTCTGTTGTATGTATGATGGCGGACTGGCGCGAGCCTGCGAGCTCGGAGAACGAACCGACGCGACGCCGGTGAGAAAGAGACGCGGCGAGAAGGTTCGTGGAAAGACGAAACGAGAGCGAGAAAGAGAGGGAAAACGAAGGGTTGGGCGGACGGAGACTGCAGAGCCAGAGTAACGTAACAGATGCTGCACAATAAACACCTCCCGTCACTTCGCTCCATAAATCGCGCGGCGGGCTCCTAGAAGAAACATTCAACCTCCATCTACTCCTCATCCTCTTTTCGAACCGAGCTACCATACCAGCCAGCACCTTCTGCCTTTCGTAGCTTTAGCGAAGCATGGCTCGCGTGTTCGTTCTTGGCTGATGCCGAGACCGCGTCGGATTCCTTATCGGTGACCGACCACGCGCGCTTCCTATCGCGACTAAATTTCTTCGAGTTCTCGATGTCCTTCGGTTTCACGTGCGAACACCGATTGTTCGATGCGTTTCGTTGCGGCTCGGCGCCTCGTCTTACCCGTTTTAATCGCAGCGCGCGTTAACGAACTTACGTTTAACCGTAACGCCGCGGTAGGCCTGGCCATAAATTGATAGCGCGAGAGTAGTAAATCGTAGGCATGCGGTTGCCGTGTACTCTCGCGCATCCTACCGATTAGTCAGACACCCCTTTTTAATCGAGATTTACACGGCCAGTGGGACGATTCCATCGCGAACAGTTTTCGCGCGCGTGGATACGAGAAACCGTCGGAATTGCAATTTCGACGATACGAAGTTTACGGAGGTTCGCGGAGCTGGCGCAATCGTGGCAGCGTGGCGCGAAGCGGCTCCGCGTGGCTCCTTCGAAAAAGTACGGAGAGCGATCGCGCGTGAAAGTGACGCGTAGCAGGTCCGGTGGGCACCGAAGGGCACGAGAACGAGCAGCGGAACGAGCTGGATAGGAGACGGAGGTTAGGGGCAACCGTGGCCGCGCGCGGCCGTATTGATCTTATCCCCCGACATGAGAAATGCCCGCCGGTTTAATAAACTCCCGGGACTTATGAAGCACGTCAGGGTGATTCACGGCCGCCTCATTGAGTCGTATTTATACAACCGCGACTGATAGATTTATGGAGGACAGCGCAGCGTGGTCCCTCCTGCCCCCTGCCATCCTCCCCCACTACCCACTTGCCTCTCTACCCACCCTCCCCGCCTCATCCCTGGACTCCGTCCACGTGTAACTTTCCGTCCACCGCTGTCGCCGCCGCAACCACCCACCTGCCCACCTGCCCAACACCCCCCTCCCTCTTTGCTCTTTCTTTTCCTGAGGTTGGCTACGGTTTCGTACTCGTTGATCGTGACCATTGTCAGATTCGTCGGAGCGTTACGATGCGTCATCGGCATCTTTGCGTCCGATGTCGCGCGGACCTCTCGCGGTCGAATCAAATGGAACGGCGAAGTAAGATACCGAGAAGCGACAAAAGGAAAGACCGTAGAATGAACCGGAGATGGGGATAGCGAAGAGCAAGGTGGCGAGGAAGGAGAACGAGAAGAAGAAGAAGAAGAAGAAATAAGAAGGGGGCGGGTACGACGCGCACGGTGGACCATCCATGGATGTCAGAAGGGGTCCATGGCGTCACACACGCACCTCACTTTGCCATCGAGCGAGAGCGAGCAGCCTTATAAAGTAGCCGGGCCACGATTTAATCCGAAATTTATTTCCTCCATTAGTAAGAGCTTGTCTCGCCGCTTCGAGCGCGAGGGAGAGGCTGACGAGGACGACGCTGCCTTTCCATCTCCCCGCCATCCTCGCCGTTTTTAACCTGTCTCCTTTTTCTTTTCTTCCCTCTCTCTCTCCCCCTCTCTCTCTCTCATTCACTACCTCTCTGCCATGTTTCGTCTCATCGCGCGAACCCTCGGAATGCACGTCGGTGGATCGGTGCATCTTAAGTACACTACTACATTATGACTCCTATATCGCCATCTTTATTATATCCGCGACGCACCGGTGTACCCGCGGTCACGTTTGACGTCGTTTCTTCTTCTATTCACCTTGGTACTCTTTCTCGCGGGTCGCTAAGATTTCGGACTCTCGATCCATCCGTCCACGGGTTCTCTCTCTCTCTCTCTCTCTCTCTCACTCTTCCGAGAGAAAATGATCTCGCGAATCGAGAAGCGTCGCTCGGATCTCAGCACGGAAGAGAACGAGATACGCATCGGTCTGTACGAACAAATTGCTTCCCATCTTTTTTCTCGAGGATGGATCGACGCGACGCACGGATACCGGGCGAGCCACATGGAGCCATACGGAGGTTCGGCGGATGGCTCGGATGCAGGAGATAGAAAGGTAACGCGCGGCAAGTTGCAACGCGACCCAGAGTGGGGGCTGACGTCTCAGTCAGCGAGAAAGGGCGCCAGACCATACCGCGTGTGTCGGTGAACGCGTAATATTCTTCGCCTCCCATCGACTGGATCTACCGCGAGATTTCCGGACCTTCGATTTTACGACACCGTTACAACTCCATCCCCTTTCGCGTTTTCCACCGAAATCGAGTCCTCTCGAAGCGGCGTCAATGTTCTCGACAACCCACGGCTATCCTTGCGATTTCGTTTTCTTTCATAAAAAGTAAACAAAATTGAATGGAACGCGTTTAAATGTGGCACAATGATGATTCTCGATCGACGATCGGGTCGCAGCTCTTGGATCTACGCGCGACACCGCGTTCTTCAAATGCGAGTGATCTATGCGCGTCAAGAGGATCAGCGACGGATTGCGTAACTCGATGTCGACCGAATTCGAAAAATTAGATAAATCAACGAATATAGTTATTGTTCTTTCTCTCTGTTTCTCTCTCGGACGCGTTGCATCGGACGGAAGACTCTTCTGGTTGCCCGCGGTACCAACAGATGGCGCGAACGGTCTGAAGGTGACTCGTCCAAGAGAGGAAACTTCGAAGGCGATTCTTCGAGGATAGCTGAAGAGGATTGACCTCTTTTAACCCTCGTACGGTCCTCAAAAACAGCTGCATAAAAGAGACTAGGATAACAGTTCACCCATTTTTACACGTTAAATCAACACACTGTGTTTTTTATTTAGAGCGTCACGGTTTAAGGAAATACACTTCACGACACAGATATAAAATGATGAATAATTTTACAGTACGTGAAAATATTGAATGGGTGAATTTTCATCCTGAGGAATCGCATTGTTGCAATAATCATGCACTATTTATAATAGTATTGATTTTTTCATTGAATCCTCGCAAAATTCTCAAATGCAACTACGCAGGATTATATGATAATACCTATCGATTATACCGGTATTATTTTGTTTTTTTTCTTTATCTTTTTGCGCATGTCCCTTCTTTCTTATTAGACAAGTAATCTTGTATCTTTCTCTTTTTTTCTATTCTATGTAAATACTGTACGAGGTCATATATTTTTGTAGGACGGCCCCAAAATGTAGGTTATAACAGTTTTATTTTATCAATTTGTGTTCGTTGCCAAAGAACAACTGCCTGAAAAACGCCGCCGCTCCTAAAAACAGCTGATATTCGGGGTTCACACGCAGGGTATCGCCCGAACAAACACCAATCGTAAGATCCCTGTGTGTAGAATCCATATATCTGTATAATGCATATACCAATACCGCAATACTTATGTAAACAGAGCTTCTGTCCGTCTATAATATATAGTAGTAATAATAATAATGCATGATCAAAGGGGTTTGCAAATAAAATTTGTCGATTGATCAGAGGTAAGAAGATTTGAGGTAGAAGCAATGTACCGTTGACAGGTTGTCCGATCCGCGGGATCGAGGCGATCGATGGAATCTGCGGTTGGAGGATCGTCTTGCAAGTTATAGACGAACGATGAACAATCCGCATCGAGTTTATCGAATCGGCGAAGTGTATGGTTTTATGCGAAATACGCGGGGTGCGTCAGGTGCGTCAGGTGCGTCAGGTGCGGCACGCGGGCAACCAACAAATGAATATACGCGACTGCGGGATTAGGCGAATACGCAAACGGGTGTACGCGATCCACGGTTGCGCGCACAGTCGCGCGGACAGCGACATATACTCGGAAGCACGATTGTGTGCTCGCGATGGTCGCTCGCTATAAATCAGATTCCCGTGAGATAGCCGGGCTAGCTGCTTCACTCCGTTGAGTTTTATCGGGCGTACCGGCGCCGCGTGCTAATTAAACCGACGTGAAATAATCGCGGCCGTTTCACGATTGATCGTTGATCGAGGCCATTCAAGTACCGACGTATACGTTCTTTCCCTCGTTCGTGCGCACTCGCGGGACACGACATACGCGACTGACTTACGACTTCTAGTCGCGTTTCCCTCGACTCCCTTGGCTCTCTCGGCCCTCTCTCGGCCCTCTCACAGTCCCCTCTCTCTACTCTGGTTTTCGCTCATGGATCCACGAGTCTAACGAGTTTATCGGTCGGCGCTGTTTGCGGCGACGAAGCTACAACCACGATCGACCGTTCGACTAATCGGCGGAACAAGGTCTATTCGAAAGGGAACGCACCGACTTCGATCTCGGGGTCCCGCGTCCTCTGAATCTATCTCGAAAGAACGCGCCGACTAGTCTTCTTCTCCCCCTCGTTTCGCAAAATAGTTTACGCGCCGATCGGCCTGAAAGACTAAACAGGTTTTCGAGGACGTCGGTAGCAATAAAGACTAATACCGAAGTAGCGTCTAACTCTGTCGAGATACAGCCCGAGTGGGACGCGCGTTATCTCGCCGCGATGGCTGAATCTCGTATCTAAACGACGCGCGAGCATCCCTCGGCTTTAAAATATGAAGCGTCCTCGCGTTCCTTGACTCGCGATCAAGGACGTCTCGCGTCTTCCCCCAAGTCGAACGCGAGTCCGACCCTGCTTATCGAATTCGTCGCCGATTCTCGATCCACGATTCTCGATTTTCGATGCCGAGATTTTCGCAATTATATCGGCGACACACGTTTCCAACTGGCAAGCTTATTATCGCGGAACGTTGGATCCGGGAATCGATGGTGGAAGCCGCGGATCGGGCGTCGCGGCGACGTATTTCGCGCGGTCCCGCACGGAAGAATAAAGGCGAGGAAAGATGCTGCGAGGTAATTAATGGCGCGGCGAGTCCGTCGCAAATCACCAGGCCCGTCCTATAACTCACCGCGCTGACGCGTATTTAAATAGAGCCCGATAGACGAAGGACGAGATAGCAGTGTTGGTGAATCGCACACAAGCGTCCCCTGTTCTTCTGCCTTGTCAAAAGCGTCGCTGACTTCCAAACTTGTTTGGCTTTAACGGACTACGAGCGTGTTGCACCGTTCGAACAAGTAAAGACTCTGTCCCCCCTGCGCTCATCGGTCCGATACTTTGCAAAAGATTTCGTTGAGATTTTTTCTCGGATTCTTCCGCAATCGCCACTCTCTCTGTCTCTCTCTCTCTCTCTCTCTCTCTTTGCGTTCTTCCTCCTTCGGTTTCACCGTGAACGATCCACGGTTCGACGAATCTTCGGACCACGGGGTTCGACCGTTCGGGGTGAGTTACCCCTGACGCGAAATCCAGAACTACGATCCTGCCGAGGGAGCATCGTACACGGCGATGCCACGGCATCCTCAACCTACGCTATCGAAAAGCGAGTATTTATAGCTCCATTAAGGCCGGACTAAATCATCGGTGCAGCCACAACTTTGTTGTATCCAAGCCGGTACTGCCCATCCAATAGCTTCCCAACGGCGCGGACCTCTTGTCTAATATTTCGTAACCCGTGGCGTGGTCTGCTGCGCCTGTATATTTCAAGTACCGATACCGAGGGTCGCAGCATGAAAATTTTTCCGCGTCCCACCCCTACCGATCGAACAACGTTGCAAAGAATCGACCGAGAAGAGAGAGAACCGAGCGAGGCGAACAACGAATGAAAACGGGGACCACCGCGTATTAGAGCGCGGGACACGGGAGAAACAGAGTTGAAAAGCGACGATTTTTGTTTAATAAAGCAGTCTTTCGTTAGCCTTCGTAATCGGCACATCCAGATAGAGCCAGACCGTCGGTTTTTCGAAGAGAATCAGACGGACTATTCAGTAATCGTTCCTCAAAGCAAGATAATTTATTCTGGCGAACAACGAATAAAAACGGTGCTCACCGCGCCGTAGAGCGCGGGACACTGTAGACACGGAGTTGAAAAGCGACGATTTTTGTTTAATAAAGCAGTCTTTCGTTAGCCTTCGTAATCGACACACCAAGATAGTACACAGAACGTCGGTTTTTTAGGGGAATCAGACGGACGTCTTATCCTGTTTTCTTTCCTCGAAGCAAGACAATTTATTCTGACGAACAACGAATAAAAACGGGTCTACCGTGCCGTATAGTGCGGGACATACGAGAAACAGAGTTGAAAACCGACGATTTTCGCTTAGTAAAGCAGTCTTTCGCTAGCCTTCGCAATCGACACACCAAGATAGTGCTAGAACGTAGGTTTTCAAGGGAAATCAGACGTCTTATCCCGTTTACGTTCCTCGAAGGGAAACAATTTATTCTGCCGAACAACGAATAAAAACTGGAACCACCGCGCCGTAGAGCGCGGGACACACGAGAACCAAAGTTGAAAATCGACGATTTTTGTTTAATGAAGCAGTCTTTCGTTATCCTTCGCAATCGACACACCAAGACGGTACACAGAACGTCGGTTTTCGAGGGCAAGCAGACAGATTTATTCTGCTGACCGCGGGTACTGAAAACGTTGAACCCGAGACAACGGAAAGCGTGGAATCGTTCGTCAAACGACCGGTCGAGATTCTCTAAGGAAAATCGAAGGAGTAATCGCGCGTCTGCGCCTATGCGATGGAATCGGCGTGGAGCAACGTGGCGGCAAGCATCGAGTAGAGAGAGAGAAAGAGAGAGCAGGGGACAGCGGGCAGCGAGCATCCGGTCGGTCGGCGGTCGACGGTCGGTCGATCGGTCGATCGGTCTATCGGGCAATCGTCGTTGTGGTTCGCAACGACGCGTACCATGCTGGTCGGTCGCTATCGAAGAGCAGCCCTTGTAACATAAAATGCTGATTTTATTTAAACGCCAGTCCTCCTTCTCCCTTGCCCCCTACCTCGCTTCCCCCAATCCCTCGGAGCGCGCTCTCTCCCTACCCCCCTGCCCTTCTCTCTCTCTCTCTCTTTTCCTGTTCGTTCTCGTCCAGTTTCGTAGCCACCGGTGTATTTATCGCGGGGCATTCCGGCCGGACGTAAGTATGTCGGTCCCTGGTACGCCCGTTAATAATGTCCTTAATCCTCGAGCTCGAGCTCGAGCCCGAACCCAAGCCGGAGCCAGTGCTCTGCGGCGATCTTCCCACCCCCGCCGAGCTTTTTTGCATATATCGCGGCGAAACGTACACCGAGAGCCGACCGAATTCACGTTTTTCGAGAAGCTTTTCCGACGATACGTGACGTCTACTTTACGACCGTTTCGATCGGTATGGCGCGGTCCCGCGACGCCGCTGTTCCCTTTGTCCCCTCCGTTCCCAGCGTTCCCAGCGAGTCCGTGCCCCACCTAACCGCTTGATCTCTCATCTCGTTCCGTTAACGAGCGGAAGCTATCCTCGCGCGTCCTAATTACCGTCGATCACGACTCCTAAGCGTTGATCGGTGATCGAATATCGTTGAAATAATCCCGACAATGAATTGTAGTGTCGTACTATATAATTCCTCCTGTCTCGAGACAGAGGACACACTGGAAACCAAAGGGAGTCGGTCGATTAAAGGATCGTCGACCGCGCGGAGGAACGAGCGAATAGGGTAACGCCGTTGCAGTATGTACGTTGTGTCGCGACCGTTCGCGGAGACTCCCGTGAAAACGGAGAGAGGCGAAAACGAGAGAGTCGAGAATTTTATCCTGCGAGGAACGTGCACAAATTAATTAAAAGGCTACGCGAAACGAACCGGACCGTCTAATTATCAACGCGGGGGCGCAGCCTCGTTTGGTGCAACTACAAAAGTTAGGAAAACCGTGTGGGAGGGTGGGGAGGTGAAGAGCGAGGGTCGACGACGTTAGCTTTCGCGGAACCGAGAAACGCTCGAGTCTCGGGTAGCGGAAAGGAGGTTGCGGAGAAGAGAATTTCAAGCCACATCGAGACAACCGGAGCTAAACAGCCATCTAAATGCATCCGAGGTGGCGCTCGCTGCCATTACGGCTGATGGACGCTTATTGACGCGCGCCCTGCCAGCAACCGAGCCAAAGCCTAGGAGCCTCCAGCAACCCCTCTAGGATTCCCCGATCGAGAGAGACTCCTCTTGCTTCCTCCCTCTCCTTTGTCCCTCTGTCTCTCGTTGCCCCTCGCCACTGCAGCTACCTCCGCCGCCTCTGCTACCGTTTCGCCTTCTTATCGAAGAACTCGGTACAAACCCCCGTTCTCGTCTACTTTCCCGATGTTACCGCGGTGCAACCCTTCCAAACGTTATTCTCCAACCGTGAGAACGCGCTGCGACTCTGGACGGAAAGATCAACGGTCGACATTGATAACGTCGTCCTAGACTGAAAAAATCGTTAGCCACGTTCTCCGTGATGCGATTAACGTCGATTGATCCGAGCTCACGCGTTTCAAAAAGGATCGCAGCGCGTCGTCCCCAGGCGTAAGGAATCGAAAGGAGAACCTGCTGAGTTCGCGTAGTCGAAGGTCGGTCCGGTTGGTCATCGGGGACGACGCGATGGACCAGCGGTGTCGGTTGATTGGCTCGCATCGATCCGCCGTGCTGGGAGCAATAGATCAGCGAAGACACTGACGCCATGCTGGCCTCGGCAATCTCTCTCTCTCTCTCTCTCTTTCCTTCTCCCTCTCCATCCACCTTTCTCGATCTCTCCTTCCCTCTCGTTTTTCTTTTGTACCGGATCGCCTCCTCGATCCGCGACGATTGCTCGAAACGCAATGGCGAAGACGGACGCGTCCAGGTAGACGAATATTCGTAAAGATCAGTGATAATTATCTCTATCTTGTCGAAAAGAATCGAAAAGCAGACGGGAGTGGCAAGTTTCGTGGAAGAGTCGCGTCGTAGTTGGTGCGATACCGCGTAGGGGTGGACGAACCATGGAAACAGGGGAGGGAAAGAGGGGAAAAAGAAGAAGAGAGGAAGGAAAAGCTGGCCTTGGCAATCTCTCTCTCACTTTTCTTCTCCCTCTCCATCCATCTTCCTCGATCTCTCCTTCCCTCTCGTTTTTCTTTTGTACCGGATCGCTTCCTCGATCCACGACGATTGCTCGAAACGCAATGGCGAAAACGGACGCGTCCAGATAGACGAAGATCAGCGAAGATCGGTGATAATTATCTCTATCTTGTCGAAAAGAATCGAAAAGCAGACGGGAGTGGCAAGTTTCGTGGAAGAGTCGCGTCGTAGTTGGTGCGATACCGCGCAAGGGTGGACGAACCGTGGAAACAGGGGAGGGAAAGAGGGGAAAAGAAGAGGAAGGAAAAGTTAGGGAACTGGATTGGGAAAAGCGAGAGGGAAAAAGAGAGAGAGAGAGTAGGAACCGAGGAGTGAGGGGAACGGAACAGGAATGGGAGTGGAAGCAAGGGGAGGTACGGTTAAGAAGAGAAGGCAGCCAGAAGCGAGCTCGCGGCGTTCGCGACGCGCTGTTGTTCGATTCGGGCCGCGCGGTTGCGGAGAATACGAACGGCCGAATTATGAAAATGGTCCCCGTGTGACGCGGCAACCACCCTCGCCAGAAGAGATAGCTTCGAGCAATAAACATACCACCCTCGGCAGCCCCGTGACACGCCTTCGATTCTCCGGCGACTCGAGTCGCTTTCAGACCAGACGAGAGACGGGGAGAGCAAGGCTGCTGGGTTGTGCTGGGTGGCTGGGTGGATGGGTGGCTGGGCGGCTGGGGCGACTGGTCGACTGGGCGACTCTGAAACGGTTGGGAGGACGGAGAAGGGGCAGAGGAACGGGATAAGTTGCACCGATTCGGTCCGATAAAGTCTCGAAACTCGCGGAACGGACGAACCGTTTCTTTGTTCTCGTGTGTAGCCGGTGTACGATGATCGCCCGCGCGCGTATCTCGTTCTCGAATGTCGAGATCGTTGCTGTCTTTGCCAAACCGGGGAACAAGAGTCTAGTTGTCTCTCGAATGGACGGATATGCTCGACGCGCGACTAATGAGGAAAAGAATTTGTCGGTTTGTTGTAATCGCCATTTAGCCGGTTAGCTCGTTTAGCTGGTTCCCGGACTCTCGAACTCGTCGAGTCGCTTGTCGGTCGACATCCGTCGTCCATTCGACCGATTCGTTTTCTCGCTTCGGCCCCGTAAATCTTTTTCAGCCGACCCTGATGGACAGGCTTCATACGCTAATTGGCCACTCTTTTTTTTAGTTTTTGGGACGACGAGTTCGGTCTGGCCAGTGGGTTCAACAGGTGTCGTGGCGGTGGGTCACGGGAAACTTTTATTTGAGCGCGCGAGCGAGGGAACCCGTGAGAGGAATAGGGAGAAGGAGAGTGAGGGAACGAGAGAGCGATGTGGAAGGGGTGGAGAAGCAGGGTGAAAGAGGAACTAGAAAGGAGGGTGAGGGAAAGAGAGAAGGGGGGGTGTACGCCGAGTTGAGCGAGCGAACGAGCGAGCGGGAGTCTATTAGTTCACCCCGGAAAAACGCGACCCCACCGGATCCCTCTGTACGTTGACTCGACCCCGTTGTTTGGTATCGCCGATTTTTTTTCTTCGTTTCCCCTCTTTTTTCCATTGAAACGCGTCGACCACCGTAATCGCTCTGTCGAAGCAATCCCTCACTCGGTCCGATCTCACGACAGAAGGTCCGATAATCCTGCGCGTTGTCCACGCGGCCGAGTTTTGCCAACTTTTCCCGTGCAGTGTTCCCGTACAGCGCGAGAGCGACGCTAGTCGTTAATATTTCCACTCTTTTATCGGATCTATCGGCGCGGTACGCGCGACTGATCTCGTTACCGCTAACCGATCTTTCTCCTCTTTTCTCTTTCTCTCTTGTTCTAAGCGATCGTACATCCGCGCGCGTGTGTATATGTGTGTGTATATATGTGCGAGCGTTGTTTTCAACTCCGGAAACGATCGTCGTCGACTCATCTGAAATAGACGATTGGAAAAGAACGAACAGACGATGAACGCGGGACTCGAGCATGACCGTTGAACGATCGATTCATTGTCGTGAAAGGTATTCAAGATGGTCTGCGCGGGATCGCTCTCGTCGATCGATACGTTTGTCGCGGCGGCAACGTTCAAACGTCATCGGTCCATTCAAAACGAATATCATCGGATAGATCGGTTTCTTTTATTTGCGTCTCTCGTTACGGGTCTTGTTTCCTTTTTCCCTTTACACGGTACCCCTCTTTCTCCTTCTATTTCGCGTGGAGTCGGTTTTCGTCCCGTTCGGATCCGCCTTGTCTCTCCCGTTGGGAGTCGTCGAGTCACGGCTGTCCTCTTGGACGTCTGTCGTCGAACGGACTCGGTAATCGGTTGGGATCGATAGCGAATCAAGGTGGAGATATGGTACAGGATTGAGTACCGTTGATGCGCGAATGGACGCGTTTAGCGTACGGTCGTAAACCGAGAAGCGGGTGCTACGAACAGACTGGAAAATGGCTACGGAGAGGGAAGAAGAGTATCGGTCACGAAACATCCATCGAGTTGTCGTCTTGGACGTCTGTCATCGAACGGACTCGGGAAATCGGTTGGGATCGATATCGAATCAAGATGGAGATATTATTATTATTATTATTATTTATTATAGACGGGCAGAAGCCCTTTTACATAAGTGTTTATAACAAAACAAAAGAAGGATACAAGACTACTCGTCTAATAAGAAAGACGGGACATGCACAAAAAGAAAAGGAGGAAAAAAAGCAAATTATAATAATATAATACTGGTATAATCGATAGGTATTATCATATAATCCTGCGTAGTTGCATTTGACAATTTTACAAAGATTCAATGAAAAAATCAATACTGTTATAAATAGTGCATGATTGTTGCAATAATGCGATTCATTGGATTAATTAATCCATAAGTAGATTTCGCTTTAAGTGTTTGAAAATCCGGTCTTATTCTCAGTTCACGTTCCGGTACATGAAAATTGATTTAAGTAGAAGAAGTAGAGAAGAACAATCAATATGATTGTAGGAAGTCGAGCCGATAGATTTAAACGACGTGAAAACACTTTTTTCGATCTAACTGGTCAACGGTTGACCGTCGACAGTTAGATCCAAAAAGGTAAATACGCGATGGGTGAACGACGGAGTAAACAAGCGAATGCGAATGATAATTAGAAAGAGAGCACCTTAATGTATATATTGTGCGAGGTAGGTCAGACGAGGCAGTCTTCTGAGAATTTGACGAGTAAAGATAGTTTTTTAATAGAACACGGGACGTGAGAATTCCTATTCTAAGAAATAAAGAGTTTTTTAAATTAAGAGAACACGAGACACGAGACACGAAGTAAAACGAGACTGCGTCGATTATCGAGATTAGCTGTATTATATTAATATTTAATAAAGAATTCTCAATAAAACTCAATTCTGACTCTACATGATTATTAATTAAATTAAAAAGATATGGTACAGGGTTGAGTCCACGGGGAAGGGGGGCAAGTTAGCCGTCGGCTGCTTGTCCAGTAATTAAGGGGGGTTGCGATTTAAATGGAAGGTGTAGATATAAAGACAGCGGGGGCCCAGTTGAATACAACAGTGATCCTGGCCGTCCGCAGTAATGTCTAGGGACGGCTATTTGGGTTTAGTTCGTGCGAGTCGGACATTGGCCATCCTTATCTTCGGCGATAGTTATCCATAAGGGATTTCCCAAAATTAAAAAAAAGGGTTGAGTATCGTTGACGCGCGAATGGACGCGTTTAGCGTACGGTCGTAAACCGAAAAGCGGGTGGTACGAACAGACTGGAAAATGGGTATGGAAGAGGGAGGAAGAGTATCGGTCACGAAACATCCACGCCAGCGCGCGAGACATTCGCGAAGATGACGGGACGTATTCCGGCACGCATTGTTCACGCTGCTTCGTCCCTCTCCGCACGGCGATAGCAGCTAACCAGACATCTCGAACATCGCATAATACTTTTGTATAGGTTAGGTAAGGTAACGTGGCCGTAACGGGCCGATGGAAACGAACCGAGCGGAGATAATAGCGACGAGATAAGAGCACCAGCTCGTTACATTCGGCGTGCCAGCTATGCGACCTCGTTGTCATTCTCCTCTTTGGTTTGGAACGCGTGCTCGCACGATAGTTTCCGATACTCTTGGCCAGCGCGCGACTTTCAACACGGTAAAAAGTTGCGGGATCGCGCTGATCGGTCGCGCGAATCGGTAGAATCGCGAATCGAAAACTTTCCAGCGAAGCTCGATCGCGGACTGCGATCGTCGGTGAAAATTATCGGATCGCGCATAAAATCGACGCGAACCCGTTGCATCGAGGTCGCACAAAAAAAATGATCTCGCTGGATGATACGCCGAGCGATCGGATGGACGAGCATCGGTTGGCCGAACCAACGAGGAAGATCGGCGAACCGACTCGGTTCGACGCGAATCGGCACGGATCGGCGTTCGATGCTCGGTGCTCGACGCCGGTGGATCGGTCGACGCGTAAACATAATATTTCCACAAATTACAATTCCGCGCTTAAATCCCGTTTAGTCTATCTTTATGCGTCTATGTCGAATCAATATTACGAATACATATTTACGAGCAAATTCACCTCGAAACCACCAATAAGCCGCGTCCTCGTATACATTTCCCGGCGCACGCGTTCCCCGATACGGTCGAGGTTTTGATTTTCGTTCTTTGTTCATTTATTTGTTTTTCCCTTTTTACCGAAAAATCTGTCGATTTACGAGGGCCACCGTTTCCATCGCATCGACATTACCGCGTATCTGGTTACGCGCTTTCATTCGTTTATTTATCGCACGGAAATTTCGCTGATTAGTATCGTGCGGACTGCACTAATGCGTTGTCTCGTAATTCATCGATTTTAACGGGGCTGACCACGCCGGTCCATTGAATCCGCTCGCGGGGCTCGCTGACATTCGCGTATCGTGACGAGCTCCCGCAAAAATTATGGATAATTTCAGCAGCGTTTTCGCGATTTCGAAAAACCACAGCCATCGTTGTCCGTTATCTTTCTCACCTAAACCACAGACCTTTCGTGAACCATACAAACTATGGACGAATCGTATATCTCGTCGCGATGTTTTTCTGCGGTATCCGCGAGGCGGGATCATCCTGCAAAGGAGAATCGCGTTCGTCGGAATCGCGCGTTAAATTTCTCGGTTCTCGCCGAGATAAGACGGTCGGGGGACGGAACTCTGTCGAAATGGAAATGGACAAAGTTTCGTCGTGACCGTAACCCGGACAAAGCTTGATTCGACTGGATCCTGGCGGAGCCAACGCGAGAAGCGCGAGACCCGCGAGACGGAAAAGCTCCCAATTTCTCTGTGACGTTTGTTTTAAACGGAAAAATTTCACAGTTTTCTCCGATCTGCTAGCACGCTCCGATACGACGATTGCCTCGCTAACGCGAGTAGGAGACTGTATCTATTCGTATCTAGTCACGGTGAAAGTTTCGTCCCGAGAAGTATAACCGAGGACTAGACCGACCGTTTTCGGAAGGAGGGACGAGGGGGGGGGGGTCGAGCTACAGTTTGGCACACGGCTTCGAGTAGGTACCGGAAACGAGACAAACCTATGAAACCCGAACCTCTGTCTAAAGCGGGGCACCGGGAGGAAATACGCGCGCTACACTAGGTTCGATAGTCGTTATCCGGGTTGAATCTATTCCGTATTCCTCTGCTACCCGGCCGCGCGTTCGTTCATTCGTTCGTTCGTTCGTTGGATTCGCCGTAGCAGCTATTCCCACAATTCCTGCTCTTCCCGCGTCTGTCTATTCGCAACTATCCAACTTTATCGAGGAAAACTACGCCGTCGAATCGGAGGATTCGTAACGTAGAAGATAGAAACGATCGTTGGCGATATGGTCAAGGTAGCAGAGCGATTTTCTTACCCTGACATACACAGAACAGCGGAAATGAACGTTGCATGTATTGGTCACACGCATTGTCGTTACTGATTGAAATCGGTAACAGAAACCGACTGCAGGTTACGGGGAGATTGAGTGAAATAGATCTGTGAGTGAGAGGATCGCTTGATGTCAATAAGAAATGATACAATATTTTATTCATAAATGTCCCAAAAGTCTGACCTATAAATGTCCCAGATCTATCCCCACTACTAAGGGATGTACCCTCTTGAGGCGCCGTGAAACTGGAGAGCCCTCGGTCGCCGAGAAATATGACACCATGCGACTCGGATATATCGGTGAGCCCACCTAATCAGAATTTACAACTTCTCTATTTTCTATTATTGATCTATGACCATATTTGTGGCATTTTTCTAATAAAAATCATACCAAATATGATATAATTCCGATGCAATGTACTTATGTAATAGACAATTAAAGTGTCGGGCACAAGGAAGGATAGTCGCCGGCGACTCCGACTCTCTGCGTCTCTTTATTTCCCATATGCTATCCTTCCTCGCACCTGAAACTTTAATTGTCTATTACACAAATAAATATCATCGGAATTATATCATATTTGGTATGATTTTAAGGGTCCCATGGAAATCACCGACACAAATTTCCCTGACACGGTTTTCACCGCCACCAGATTTGACCGACAACGAAACTGAAATCGTTGCCGGTCAAATTCGTGTCGGTGAAAATCGTTATTGGTTAAAGGAGTTGTCGGCCAAAGTTGTTGTCGGTCAAATCTGGAGTCAGTGAAATGATGTCTTTGACCAAAAAGTAGCATCGTACATCTGTCGGCTGTACGTTTTATGCCCAGTTTATGTCCATACGTCCGACGTCCGTTGCGTACGTCTCTAGGATGCCCGATGAACTTCAATTTCGAACATTTTGTTTCTGGGACGAATCTCGGGCATATTTCGGACATATCTCGGACATACGGATGTGATTCGAACATCCCTGGGACATAAGAAGGTCCAACATGGACGTACTTTGGACATCTATCGGACATCCGAGCGTCACCTGGGGAAAAACGTGTCCCAAGATCACACTAAGCTCTGCCATAAATTCGTCGAAGGCTAATAGATGTCCCGGGGTTCCATGGAAATCACCGATACAAATTTCCCCCACAGGGTTTTCACCGACAATATTTCACCGACTCTAAATTTGACCGACAATTACTTTGGCCGATAATGCCTTTAATCGACAACGATTTTGACAGACACGAATTTGACCCACAACGATTTTAAATTCGTTGTCGGCCAAAGTAGTTGCCGGTGAAATGTTCTCGGTGAAAACCGTGTCGGGAAAAATTTGTGTCGGTGATTACCGTGGACCTTGTTCTCAGCTGTGTCTACTGTCATCGACTTGCGGCCTTGCCTGTTAAAACAGGAATGTCGAGCAACTATGTCCTAGGAGTAAGATACGAGGTCAGCGATAGACGATTCTCGGTGCGTGATGCGGAGGTGGGGTGTTGCGGCGGTTGCGACAGTCGGGGGTGTCGTTTAACGGCAGTGTCGGCCGTTCGAGCGGCAAATCCATCAGGCGGGTGCCTGGGCATCGTATCCCCCACGGGGCGGATAAATACTTATTTAACGCGCTTATGCATGCCGCCGCGGTAGCGATGCGACCCGTAAATCTGTCCGAGGAAGCACAATGCTGCTAATTATATACATTCCCGTGACGCGAGCGCGGTCGAGCGAGCGAGATGTCGAGAGAGAGACCGTCGCGAGAGGGAACTCCGGGAACGGTTGGAGAGAGAGTCTGCGAGAGGTCGAAAGGGAGAAAGACGGAGAAAGATGGTGAAAGACGGAGAAAGGGAAGGAAGGCGACCTCTGGTACCCCAGGAACGGCGAGCCACGCTCCCCGAAACCCTTCCCCTCGCCTCGCTTCCCCGTACCGTGCCGTCGGCTCAAAAGACTCGCAGATTTATTGCCAAAGAGAGAAGGGAAAATGTCGACCTAAGCTCATACGTACAGGCTTGGCAGTTTGTATGCCCGCGCACTCTCCGTTCGGAGAGGTTACGAATCTAGCGAGAAAGACGGACGGACCGAAAAAGACGAAGAAAGAGAGGCGGGAGTGAACGCGCGCGCGCGAGCGAGTAAGCTGAACACGCGCGAGTACGCGGAGCGCAGGGGGTCGACGAAGACCGAGCCTGCTAGGATATCGGAAGGGGTGGCTCGCAGAATGAGCGGTGTCGGAGGGTGAACAAGGTGAGGGGAACGCTTACCAGCGCGGGGGGTTGAACCGGGGGTGACTGGGGGTGACCGGGGGCGACTGCCAGAGACCCTGGGACACGGGACACGGGGGGCGCGGTAAGGGGAACGGCCAGAGAGAGAGAGAATCGGGGGAGGGGGAGGGGGAGGGGCGGCAAGAACTGGCAGCAGAGGAAAGAGAACGAAGCTATAAATTCCATCCCTCCGCGTCTCTGCTCGTCGTGCTATATCGTTGATTTATAAATATGACTGTAGCGAAGTATAATAATACGTACGTATCCACCGAGCCGCGTCGATGGTCTCTCCTGCCTCTTTCCCGTGTGTTGCCTCTCCTCCCGTTTCGCTTTCCCTCCGCATCCCGTCGTTTCCCCTTGATCCTTACCCCTATCTCTCTTTCATATTTTCTCACCACCGATCAGCGTCTTATCCGATCTAACGGTGTGCGTTCACTATGCACAAGAAACGGAAGAAAATGGGAGAATTGTTGGATCGGTCGATCTCGGAGCTACGACGTTGAATGCTGTTTTGGTTCGCCTTACGTTGACGTATCGTCCAGCCGGTCTCGTGCTCGTAATTGAAAATTGATTTACGCGGGGACTGGCCAGTGTCGGTCGATCCGGTGGAGCTACTCTCGTTTCGATAGCGTCTCGGAAGGACGAAAGGAAGACGGGTCGTCGTGCACGGGTCGGTGGAAGTTGAAACACGGGAGAACATGGGGCCGAGTGCGGGAAGAAGCGATGCGGAGAAATACAAAAACCAGACTCGAACGTGGCATCGTCCCCTTCACGGCATAACGTCAGTGGCAGAATATAATCAGGATTTGTAGCGAAGCAGCGCGTCGCGGCGGTACGGAGGATGGTTATGTCGCGTCCGAAGCAGACGCGTAGACTCGTAGAGAGCTGTAGAACCAAGCGTAGAGCAATGTGGAGAGACCCGGTGCCGCCGTAGAGCCGTCCGAACGCGATGGGTTCCAACGGAAGGGGCACGATGGGTCGGAGAGGAGGGGTTCGTGGGACGCGAAGCGGAGGCGCTGGTGAGACGCTCGGCCGTTATTAAGGCGCGACAAGAACTCTGCCGTGATGAGCGAGCCGCCGTGCCAGAAGATACCGGCAGTGATTTATGCGACAGGGACATCTACTGAGCGCATCGAGCATACCGAGCGCACCGCGTCGACCACCACCGCTGAACCTCGACGACTGTTCCCTCCGTATCGTCTCGCGGGGCCCGAGACCGTACCGAACATTCCTCGCACCATGTGTCGCGAAACATCGCGCAATACCGACCCCGTCTCTTCTCCTTCCATCGACAACGTTTTGTCCGTAGCCCCGTTTTCCCACGTTTCGTCCCGATACGTTTTCCCTCTTCGTTTCGGCGATCCATCTTTCTCCCGACATTCCGTTTCTTCGGCCCTCTCTCCGTCCTCCCGTCCGTCTACTTATCCAACTATCCGCCTCTTCTCCCCGCTGTCGCCGATAAGTCAAAGTTATCCTCGGCAGAGAAAAATGCCAGACGTTTCCCAGAGCAGAGAAAGGCCGGCTTTCTCCAGCGTGATTTGTGACGACTGCTCGCTCAACTCACCGTGGCAATGAGTCGGTCAGTCGTAAATATCCTGGCAGACTTTAAGACGGCGCGCGGTGTGGTGCGATGCGGTACGATCCGACGTGGCACGATGGTGGACGGATGGTCGGATGGACGGATAGACGGATGAACGAACGCGGAGGATGGACGGATGGCCCGACAACGATCGTATCGCCGCGCCATGAAACCACCGAGAATAATCACCGTCGCCAAAATATCTTTCCGTACCACTGGAACAACTTTCGAGATCTGTGTGTCGCGTACAGCTTCCGCGGAATGTTTTCGCGATCGATCTCCGAGAAAAAGCCGCGAGTCGAAAAAGATGCCCGCAGCCTGGCCGAATCGCCGATCAAATT
Source organism: Lasioglossum zephyrum (assembly GCA_028455615.1). Classification (NCBI taxonomy): domain Eukaryota; kingdom Metazoa; phylum Arthropoda; class Insecta; order Hymenoptera; family Halictidae; genus Lasioglossum; species Lasioglossum zephyrum. The sequence goes on along the minus strand of CM052330.1, from coordinate 16,404,659 downwards.
CACGATCGTTCGGTAACCCACCCACTTGGACGGCGAAGCACGGCTCGACTCCACCCCCCCTTTAAATCACTCGTTCTTTAATAATGGACAGATCCCATTATAATACCCAAGATTTATACCTGTGGCCCCCTTTTCTTTTTAGCGATAAATTTCATCGCCTTCTCCCCTTTTCTTTTTCGTCGTCGATTAGCAAACTGTCGACCGGCGAACGTCTCGTAAAGATCGAAATAACTTTGAAAGGAGCAACGGTCGAGAGCGCATCGGACGGCCCGAGTCGACCACGATCGAGCACGATCGCTCCTCGTGGTTCGAGAGCCTCGCGAGAGTCCATCGGAAAGAAGCGAAACAAGCGAAAGAAGGGAGAGAACGTTGAAGAAGGGTGAGAACCGGCGAACGAAGAAGGGGGGAGAGAAGGGGACGAAGGAACAACGGGTTCGCGTGGCTTCGGGGAGTTGACGTACGAGCGATAGGAACCGACCAGACCTATAAATATCGTTGAAACGCGTCAAATAAATTCGAAGCTTTCCCATGACACGGCGCAAAAAGGGAATGGGGTGAGCGATGGTCCGATGCTCGCCGCAAGGGTGACCCCTATTTATTGCCGAATTAAAGCGCGTCACCATTAATTTGCATACCGCGAGCGTGTACGATCCCGAAGGAACGCGGAACGTCATCGAAATTCGATACCGCTGGACGATTCTTACCGATTCCGAGAGGGACGGAGAGATATCTTCGGCCGAGCGATCGGTTCGCGACAGTTGCTGTACCGTTGCGATGGCGAACACCACCGGTAAGACGAGCAAGAAGGAGGGCACAGAGGGAAGGACGCGGAAACTCGGATAGGAGTAAGAGGGGCGAGAGAAAATGGGGAGAGAGAGAGAGAGATTCGAAGGAGAGGTAACGAGCCGCTCGATGCGCGCCATAAATTAGCAATTATTTAATTTTCGTAGGGCTCCGGGTCCTTAGACGGCTCTAAATCAGTCTCCGTTGCAAAAAGCATAGATAACTATGACGCATGGCCCCCGGGAAGAGACAGGGGTGCGCTCACCGGATTGCGGCGGTGGTGACTTGGTTCGGACGGGTAGAAAAGCGACGAGGAGAGCCACCGGTGAACGTACGAGAGACGAAGACGGTTGGTCGACGCGAACAACATCGAAGAGAGGTAGGGGCGAAAGAGAGAGAGAGATAGAGAGGTCGAAGAGGGGAGAGGATACGGACCGGTGGTCGAAAATCTGAAAGGGGCTGCGAAGAGAAAGACGAAGGGAGAAAGGGCAAGGGAATCGATGAAACTTGCGACAACGGTGAGAAGAAAGAAGAGATAGAGGAGCGGAATCGGAAGCGGAAACGCGAGGAGCGTGCTCCTGTTTCTCGCGAGCCACGAAGAGCATCGTCGTCGGTTCGCCGCTGGTATGGTTGGTCGATCCGTCGCGTCGGTCGGTTGGTTGGTCGCCGGATAGAGCTGGATAGCTAAATGGGTGGTTGTACGATAACCGGTGGTGGGTGCACCGTACGACCGTTGTTGCTCTTGGTACGTCGTTGCGCGTGTAAACCGTGGACGGGAGACGAAGAACGGAGGACGGAGAGAGCATGGAGAGCACGGAGAACGGTGGTCGTCGAACGGGCGTCGGGGGACGAGGATCGAGGGACGAGGTACAGGGAACGAGGGACGAAAGAGGACGATGGAGGACGGTGGAGAGGATGGCGAAGAGAGGGAGGGAGAGACCGAGAGGAAACCGGAGCGAGCGAACGGGCACACGGAGCTGGGCACAATGGCAACTAGTTTTAATTACAAAGTAAGGTGAAGCGATCAATCATAATGATGTACGTGAGGCAGGCGCGGCCTCTGGGGTGTCGAGGGTGGGATGCAGCGTCGAGGAGAAGGACGAGGAAGAGGAGAAGGGAAACGAAAAGGATGAGAAACGGGGTGGAGGAGGAAGGACGGGCGGGGGCTAGCTGGCGGTGACGCGGCGGGACGGGACGAGGGGGCTTTCGCGTACACTTTGCGTATAATTTACTGGCACTGGATATACCTGAAGTTATGCTATACCGAAGCTGCCGTTGCACCTCTTCGTTTCGTTGTTCGTACTTCTCTCCTCTTCCAACCTCGCTTTCGCGAGCTTTCGCTGTTGTCGACCGATAGCGCAAAGGGTTCTTGCTCGTATTCTCTCTTCCTCCTTGTTTTTCTCGCTTTGCTCCTTCCCTCCCCTTCCTGGTCGCCGCGTCGCGTCTCGCGCCTTGTCTCGCCTCACCCCTCGCTGCGTTCCGTTCCCTTCCGTTTTTTCCGTTCCTCTCTCCGGTTCGACGCGTCCTAGCCTGGTTCAGCTCTCGAGCCTGTCCATCTCGCCGTTAGCTTTTCGACTTGGTTCCTTCTCGAGACTCGATATCGCGTTTCGCGGACCGGACGTCGTCGTTCACAGTTGTTTTCTCGAAAGTATCCGATACGCGTCACGCGATATTTACGATCGCTAGTTCTCCGAAGAAGTCGCGCGGCGATCAATTCCTCCTCCGTGAATCCTGTACGATCGAAGAAGGAGGAGCGAAGACCCGTCGAATCGCGCGGATATATAATTAACGCGACGCGAAGCGGAATCAATCGGCAACGAAACTTTACGCCGACTGAAGAAAAGCGATCGGATAAATGATTTTCAGAAGCTTGGTACGCGTGCTGCTCCGCCCGTGGAGTTGCGTCGGTGCTTATCGGTCCCTGCGAATGCGAGCAATTTCGCGCGACTAATTAGTCTCTCGTTAGCGAACGCGTCGTTCCACGAGCGGGAACATAAAAAGGAGATAATTTTGCAATACGAATCCGCGACTTATCGGTTTCGCCGGTCCGCTCCCACCGGGGACACTTTCCAGCGCGCGTTTCACCGCTGTGAGTTCGCGAAGCGATTAATTAAATTCTCGGGTAATCAAATATGTCACTCAGCCGTCCAGTTTTAATTAAAGTTCGGACATTATCTATTTGCTTTATCATCGTCGAGTCGACTATCGTCAACTCGGTCGGTTGAGGGCCGAGACGAAACCGAACGTCGATTCGACGCGACGCCCGTCGAGACGTTCGGGAGACGTTCGATCGAAAACGAATGGATTCTCGCGCGTCGCGATTTTTCAAACTGTTCGAGCCGATCTATGGATTAGGGATCGTAACGGCGTGATCGTTCCTTTCCGAAGTTTCAGACGTCCGAATCTTAAGGTACTAAGATCGGTGGTGCATTCTCGTTGTCTTTACCTTTATCTGTGCCTTTGTCGTTTCCATCGATACCGCCGTTCCCGTTGTCGCCTCCTGCTTCGCGTCGCGTCGTGTCGCATCGTATCGCATCGCATCGCGCCGCGACGGTAAGATGGTTTTACGTCTTATGAGTTCCCAACTGCGGCACCTCTTCTATTCCTCGCAATGATTTCGTCGCAATCACCCCTCATCCTACCCAGTGCCAGAACCCTCGACGGAGCGGTAATATCGGAGAATGGCGCGACGAAACTACGGGAGGCGGAGAAGCCGACCGACACTTTTGTCAATACACGCGGAACGAAGGAGAAAGACACCCGCCGAAAGAGACGGTCTTTCTCTACCGGCGTTCCCGCTATAAAGACCACTCGTGTCATTTCGCAATGACGAAACTTTGCCCCGAATTCTCTCCTTCCTTCGTGTTTTCCCTTTATTCCTCTTCCTCCTCTTTCTTCGGCAACGAGCTCGAATCTGCCGCCGTTACCGCTGCTGCTGCTGCTACTACTGTCGCTGCTTTTCCTCTCTCTCTCTCTCTCTCTCTCTCTCTCTCTCTCTCTCTGTCTGTCTCTCTGTCGATGCTGTAACCTTTATCTTTTCTCTGCTTGTTGGTATCAGTGAGGTTATGAAATAAAGTAATGCCAGGAATCCGTAGTGAGTGAATATAAAACCATGATATATACAATTTATTTAGTAGCGAGCGAGAGTACGAGTTCAACTAATTTCATGTTCCAAGTCTGTCTTCGAGTAGGCTGTTTTTATTAATGGTCGAAAGGTAGGAGAAACCAGGAATAAAAATAAATTCTAAATACGTAACTACAGTTTTTCTTTTGTACGAATACAGTATTAAAAAAAAGGAACGAATACGTTAAGATGTTTCGCGAGAGATTTTTCACAAGAACAAAGCGCTTCTAAACAATTTCTTCCGATCTAGAATAATTCCATACCTTATGATTTTTGAAATTTTATGAATATGAAATTGGTACAATACCTTATAAAGTACCTAAATGTTTAGTAATTGATTAGATACTGATATATTTGATAATGTAAATAATATTTTAAAGAATAGTACAGCAATTTTAAGTGGTGCCTCAGAGGGGACAGCCGAGTGCAAAGGGTTAATGGTCGAATGGTAGGAGAAACCAGGAATAAAATGAAATTCTAAATACGTAACTACAGCTTTTCTTTTGTACGAATACGGTGTTTAAAAAAGGAGGAACGAATTAGTCACGGTCGACTAAGATGTATCGCAAGAGATTTTCCACAAGAAATTTCGTTCCTCCGACTCAAATTAGACAGACGACTAACCAGCGAAAGTCGACCGCGCCATGCGACTAGTCAAAGTATCCTGGAACGAGAGAAGGATGGTACCAACAGAAGAAGCGATAGCGGATTAAAGGGAAGAAGAAAAAGAAATGAAAAGAAACGAAGAAGAAGAAGGACAGTCCGGTCGGAACAAAGTTGGAGCCGGAGCGTAAACGGAGCGCGATGGAAGGACACGGGCGCATTTGATATGGACCGTAGATAACTGGTAACGTACGCCGGGGGCGGACTCCCTGTCATGCGGCTACATACCTGCCTACAAGACCGTCCGTTTATACAAGGTGTCTCACGCAACTATCGCCGGGGAATGTCAGGTCCTCGTTCGAATTTTACGAACCCTTGCGCCGAAATATTTTCGTCTTTTCATCCACCCTTAATTTCCGACTCCACCCCCGAAAGGTTCTCCAGTGGTGTCTCCGCGAGATTATTGGTAACCGAGGATCAGTGGAAAAGCAAAAAACTAGTCGGACGATTATATAATGTTATAAAGTTATACAGTGTAGATAAATCGGTTGTTTGGATGGTACACGGATGCGTCGAAATTTGTAAGCGTCGATTACACGGGACACCCTGTAGATCGTTTGGAACAACGACTGCCCCATAGCTCGACCGACTTTAAGCGGCCGCGTAAACGAGTCGATCGTAGAAATCGGGGGTCGGTTGGATTCTGCGAAGTATCGGCCTCGACCCAACGTCGTCTCCGGAGTACGCGAGCATTCGCGAGCATCGTCTAATCCTGAGACTTTGACCGCGGCATATTATTTATATCGGTGGAGTAGCGGACGACTGGCAGAGTCGGGCGCAGAGTTGGCGGGGCGGGTGATTGCGACCGGTGGTGTTTGTGTCGGCGGTGCCGATGCTGCTTGCCATGTCTGTGCATGGGAGTGTGTCTGTTTGCCTCTGGTTGTATTTGTGCCTGCTGGTTGTGCTCGGTGGCTGAGCCTGTGCCCGTACCCGTGCCCGTGCTCGGTGGCTGTGCCAGCGACCGCGACGACCAAGCTCTACGATGCTCCCGGTCACGACTCGCGGGCTCCCGTATTTGAATACAATGCATTATATTGTCCGCATCATATCATATATCTCCCTGCTAAATAAACACCGTCTCAATATTTAGGCTCGCGAACCGCCCTGCCGAGAGCTGCCGTATCTCGAAGTATACCTTTACCTCGGACTAAGCAGGGTTCAGGGTCGTCGTCGTCGTCCGTACACAGAGACAGAGAGGAGGAAACGCAATCGGAGCAGCTTTCGACTGCAGAGACTCGAAGGACTCGTGAAACGCAAAGAATTTTTCGGTCGATCGAAGGGACGGCTGCGTATGAAAAACGAGAGTCGACCGTGGCCGATTTCGCGGCAATGAAACGAAATGAAATAAAACGAAACGGACCGAAGATATTAGCTTTCGAATCCATATCGACGCGTGTCGCGCCATCTCGTGGCCGTGTTCGTGGTAATCCGATACGTCGGGTCGACGTCAATTGACATTTAACATGCAGCCGCGCACTTGCCGTTATATGGATCTGTTGGCGCAGTGTATCGCCCCGGGTTTATGATCTCATCGGCCGATTGATTTATGTCGGCAATTATAGCGCAGCTAGGAGTGACGCACGGCTCCGTGTCCCGAATGAGTTATGGGTGTTAATCTCGGGGAAAACCAATGAAGGGCGGCCCTTCGACGGCTACGTCGACGATCGTTCGCCTCGTTTCGTGCTCGGCGTGCTTCGCGTCGCCGTCGATCTACCCCGCGCTGTGCCTCGTACCCTCCCCCCTCGTACCCTACCGTATCGTCTTTCTTTCGCGTTCCCCGAGTTTCCCGCGTTCTCGCGTTTCCTCGATCGACCGCGAAAACCACCGGCCACATTATCAGTCGACGCACGGACGATGTCTCCTCGTTCTTTAATCCGGCGTGACCCGATCGTTCGAGGCGACGCGAAAACCGTTTGGGTGCTCGCCAATCCGCCGCTCTTCACGAGCCTCCCGAAATATTAATGATCTTTAACCCTACCCGGCTTCAAATCGACGCGCTTCGTTTCGTCTCGTCTCCGAAAAACGGATAGCGAACTTCCTGAAACTTCAGTGCTCAGGATCTTTCCCGGACGTTTCGTATCCACGAAACGAGGAACAAGATCTTAGTACGGAAATATAGTGAAGCGGCACCGGTGATTTTTGTTTCTACGTGGACTACTATGCTCTCGTCACCGCTCCGAGGGAAGGCACATCACGTGTCATAACTAGCAAGTAACTAGAATCTTACTAGATTTTGTGTCGAAGCATGGGTTTGCGGGCATACGTTTTTTTACCTTATATGAGCATATTTTTCGCTGCGCAAGGGTTCATTTGATAGAGGGAGGTTCATTGCATCACGCTGTGCCCCATCATATGAGCGAAAAAAGTCTTTTTGTGACAGAAAAATACATCGGAATCTGCTGGTGTTTTTCGTGACGTTTGCTCTACTTTGGACTTATTTTTGTGTCACAAAAAGACTTTTTTCACTCATATGATGGGGCACAGACTGATACAGTGAACCTTCCTCTATCAAATGAACCCTTGTGCAGCTCAAAATATGCTCGTAATGGTAAAAAAACGTATGCCCGTGATTGCATTAAATTTCCGCATATTCCGTTCATGATGCCAGAGTCTAAAGTAAGTCTAGAGCCAATTTAGGTTCAGCTAGTTAGCAGATGGCACCTAGTCAGGACTGTCAACGTGGAATTGTAACAACAAAAATATATGGGGCTTGAGTCCACTCGGATCTATTAATAGCAATAAAGAGATTAATAAAAAAAAAGAAAAAAACGTGGAATCATAGGAAAATTGAAGCGTTAGACTGATACATATGTATGTTTATCACAAAAAAACACAAAAAAATTACCGCAAAAAAAACTTCCTCGGCGCAGAGGTTGCTAACACTGATAAATACCCTAGAATAGGTATGTAACGTGGTGTGCCTAGGCCGATTTGGCATTTTTTATATCTCGCGACGATGCGGTGCAGGGGGGGGGGGCACCCGCGCCGTGTAGAGCGAAAATAATCGAACCGCGACGAGACAAAACGCGGATAGAGTTTTCTTTGTTTAATAAAAAGCAGTTTGTCAAGCATCAACTACCGAACGAATGTCTTTTTCATTGATCCCTCACCACGTCCCTTTTTATCCTGCGTACTCCAATTTTTACAACAACATTCGTTTGATTTTGCCGTGATGCTCATCGCTCCGCAATGTATTTGTGCCCTTAGGGGGAGGCGCATCTTTCCCCATACGGTTGACGATACGGGAGGATCCGACAGGTTCGAGAACAACGGTTAGTCCTCGGTGGAGCCGTGCAACGAACGAACAGGAGGAGCTCGACGAAAGGAGAAGAAGGCGAGAGGGGTATTTACATTGCTAATGTATCGCTGGCCTAACTTCTAATTAAACAAATTCGCACAACTCAGCGCGGAGCGCGGTTGCCTCGTGGAATTGCTCCGAGCGAAGAAACGACGACGGAAAGGGAGAAAGAGAAGTCCACCCGACTGTTCCGCGGAGCAGCGGGGAACTAGGAAACCAAGGGGAAACTCCTCGCCCTTCCAGTTACCGGAGGGGTCGCTCGTTAGCGCTCTTAACGCGACTTACCGCCTGGAGCGAGAATCTCCAGTCCCCCGATTCATCGAGAAGAAGAAATGAATATTTATAAGAAACTGCAAAATAGTACTCTAATCCTTTCCTTTTTTCTTCTGCGTCTCCCTTCTCCCCCTCTCTCTCTATATATATCGTTTGCTCTCCCTTCTTGCGTTTCCTCGTTGCAGTCTTTCCTACTCGGAAAGACGGTTCCATCCCACTTTCCATTCCGATTCGGATTCATCCTGTTTTTAGCCAACCTCGTTCCTCTTTTTCTTCGTGACGACTATGTACTCTCCGTGTCTCGCAAGTTATATCCTGATAGGAATTCGGCAGCAAGCCTCGGGTCATTCCACTCGCAGTTTCGCGTCCAGCCGAATTATTCGCTAAGTGTATGACGTCACGGCCTAACCATTGGCTCCGAGCGACTCCCTTTTCCCGTCTCGAGGGACAACTTGCGAGGCACGGAAAGTGGATGCGGCGAACACGAGGCCGAAAATCGCGGTCTACGAATTTTCTGACTATCTGCGAGCACTTCCGGCACGATAAAACCGGGCCCCGGGCACCTGCGGACCCGACAGAGAACCACGTCTTCTTCGTTCGATAAGGTGGACACAAAGGCGGGCTTTGTGTCGCGAGGTGTGACGCGCCAGGCGAACTCCGTCGAAACGAATTATCCCGGAGCTTGGAAGATCCTCGAGCCGAATATATTTATCCGTGCAGGAACGTTTGAACGCGTTCCTCTCGAACGATACCTGGCCTCGAGGATGGTTGCCGCGCAGAGTCGCGTAGGTGTGGATCCGTGGAGCAGGCTGAGCGGCGGAACGAGCGAACGAGCGGCACTTTGTGGCCTCGTAAAACAGCGGCAGCCCTGTAAATCTGTTCCCGAGTGTGCCTGCTCCGGCAGATTCTCGTTCCACCTCTTCCCTTCTTTCCGCGGTCGCACGTTCAGTCTCGCGCCAGCACCCGCACCTTCGCCGCTGTCCGTGTTACCTGTCAAGCCGAACTTCAGAATCCCGGAAAAACCGCGAGGGCTGCGCGCCTATCCTCGCCGCGCGTACAACATTTCGGGAAAGAAAAGACGAATCGATTACTGTTGGGCACGTTCGACTGTACATGTCGCCGTTAGACACCTCGAAGCGAGCGCCCGCGTATGAATGCAGCGGAAACATCCACCGATACATGTGAATAGGATCCTCGCCGAATTTCAATCTGTTTCGTTGTAACCTCCTCACAGTGCCGGATCAAGCTTGCGCGGGGCCCGTAGCAAACGTTACTAGGGGGCCCTAGGTTTTGCACGATAATATAATAAAACACGATGAATGATCGTTGTTTTTTAACAAAAATATCTGGGAACGGTATTGACTAAATTTTTGGTCAATTTTCTGCTGCAAGCGCGGGGCCTCCAGAAGCGCGAGGCCCGTAGCAAATGTTACTAGGGGCCCTAGGTTTTGCACGATAATATAATAAAACACGATGAATGACCTTTGTTTTTTAGCAAAAATATCTGAGAACGGAAACGACCAAATTTTAGGTCAATTTTCTGCTGCTAACGCAGGGCCCGTAGCAATCGTTACTAGGGGGCCCTAGGTTTTGCACGATAATATAATAAAACACGATGAATGGCCTTTGTTTTTTAGCAAAAATATCTGGGAACAGTATTGACCAAATTTTAGGTCAATTTTCTGCTGCAAGCGCGGGGCCTCCAGAAATGCGGGGCTCGTATCATTTGCTACTCCTGCTATAGGGCTTAATCCGACACTACCTCCTCAGTGAGTACACGCGAATTTTACATTGGCATTATCTGCGATCTCGGCGCTGATAGTTTTGCTGACTTCCCAAAAAGGAATACCTTCCTCTCTTTATTCCATCTTTTGGTATATATAACAGTTTAAATTCAATGTATTAATAATAAAGTATCATATTGTTTACGTGTGAACGATTTAATTCATAACTGACAAACGTTGATTCCATGAGTACGGTGGAGATTAAATAAACATGTAAGGAATATAAGGTCTAGATTTGATCTTCCAAACTCGTTATTCCAACAGAAGAGTCGGTGAAAAAGTTGACCAATGTAGTCGGTTACCAAAGCAGGCAATAAAGCAGTCTTTTGTTAGCTTTCCTGTTGCTGACTTCCCAAAAAGGACTAGCTCCTCTCTTTATTCCATCTTTTCGTATATAACAGTTTAAATTCAATGTATTAATAATAAAGTATCATATTGTTTACGTGTGAACGATTTAATTCATAACTGACAAACGTTGATTCCACGAGTACGGTGGAGATTATATAAATATTTAAGGAATATGAGGTCTAGATTTGATCATACATTCATTTCATTTATTCGATCATTTAGATTTATTCGATACCTCGACATCACCTCTATCCTCCATAGTCCAGTCGCCAGGTACTTTTACCTGGAATTCAGGGGTATTCTGTGGTGTCGAATCTCAGTTTTCGACCTCATGGACCCTGTACCAGCTTGGGGAGGGGAGGAACCACGATTTTTATTACCTTGTTTTGGTTATTCGCCTATTACTCAAAAACTGTTTCCCAAGAACTTTTTATTTTCATTTTTGGAAAGAGCATTAAATTTTCTTCAAACTTCGCTGTTCAAACGTATTTTTTGACCCAGTAGGCACCGATAGACAAGTTAGCACAGGGTCCTCCAGTTCGAAAACTCAGATTCGACACCCCAGAGTACCATTAAACGACTTGTAAAAATTTCATTAAGTTCGAAATACTTTCCAGGCAGACACCTTTTTTTCGAGCTGCCGACTGGACTACCTGTACTCTAAAATAGTATTCGAACAATCGATATGACGCAATGACAACAGGGAGAAGATAACGCGAAATTTGAATTGGTTGAATGCGAAGTAAAGCCCGTTGTTCACGGTACAAGGGGCTCGTGTAAAGCGAGAAACAAATGTAACGAGGTGGTCGCGTCTTACTCGGATAGTAGCTTACCTGATCAAGCTCGCCTTACTCTTACCCTCGAGCGGAGAGGCCTTCTTTTTGCTGTGGTCCGTTAGTATGCGCGCGCGACCGCCGTAAAGTAGATGTACAGATCGCGCGTATCTCAGCCAACTAAATTGGAACGAGACGGGCCGAGAACCGAGAATGAACGAGAAATGGAAAAAAGGCGAGACGGCGAGATAGAGACGAAAAGGATGGGACGGTGTAAAATCCGAGGAAACGGGCGGTGAGACGGCGGGGAGAACGACGAACGAACAGGACAACGCGCGGGAGGATAACGCGAACACCTACCGGTGAAACAGCCAGCGGCTTATCCGGCTGGATATCCCACGCGTTCTTGGCCCACCGACGCGCGACGTCTTCATCATCAGCGGAATTGGAATTATCGGAATAATCGGTGGCCGAGTTGCGCGACATTCCGGTCGATTCTTTCCGCGGTTTCAGAGTATTTTTCGATCACGAACAGCCCGCGGCACGATCGACCGGTCGAAGCGGTTTCAATCGAACGGAATCGAATAAAATCGAAACCCGGAGGAGAAGGAGAACGCGATGGCGCAAAGACGCTGGGAAGAGGGTTAGGGGTTACTTTAAGGACCTTTCGAGAGTCGGTAGCCTCTCCGGCGTCGATGTTTTATTTTATCCTCCTCGCTCCATAAGATCGCATTCTTTACGACCCATTGGACGAATTCATTACCAGCCTGGGGCAATGGGTAGCCGAACTTCGCAAACCTCTCCGTCGACCCCTCCTGCATCTCCTTGCCGTCTCTCGTTCATCGTCTCTCTCTCTCGCTCTCTCTCTTTCTCTCTCTCTCGATGACCGGTAAACCAAACCAGTAGATCGGTGGAACGATGGATCGGTGGATGGAAGAGTAAACGAACGCACAGTCTTATACTTTATAACATATATATTTATTTGAGCTTTAATTGCATTTTAAAATACAACCGAAATAATTAAATAATGACAAATCTGGTAAAATGGTTTCAAGAGTCGCGTATACATGATGCATATCTTTGTGGTTGCGCATTTGTAAGTAGGTAGGTACTTTTCGAGCGTATTTTTCGCACGGTTGGCCATTCGCGTATCGCTTATTTTTTTTTCCTCTAGTTTCTGCGAGTGTGTGCACATTCCGCGTTTATTATTTTTTTGTGCGCGTGTTATCGATCTTCGCATCCACGTAGACCTCGTGTCTCGTTATTATTCTTTTTTTTTTATTTTTCGTCCCACTCTCAGCAGTCGTATAGAATTACAATAATAGTAGTAATATTATCGTTATATCGATAAATACTTTTAAAGTCCGCGATGGAAGAATTAGAGTTTACAAGAAATACGTATACAAGTGTGTTCCGTTCCAGATTCGGGCTCCCTCGTCCTCGAACGCGCGCGTAATCATCGTTCCTCGGCTAGTTTTCTCTCGCTTGACTCGGATGCCGCGCGCCGGTGCTTTTCGACTCGCGCGCGCTTCTCACGTGCACTTATTCTCGCGCAACCAAACACGCTTCGCGCGTCTTGTCGTCCCTTGCCGTGTTCCCGTTCCGTCACCCACATTCGCACGACTCTTTCTCTCGTCACGTTCATTCGCTCCCTTTCTCTCGTTCAATCTAGCACGATCTCTGCTATCGTTCTTTCTCTTGCTCGCCCTTCTCGCGATCTTCCGACACTCGTCGACGCAACACTCGACTGTTCGAAGCTCGACGATATCGAATACGCAAACACGCAGCAGGCACACGGACGGACGGACGGACGGACGGGCGAACGGACGAACGGACTAACCGACGCGCTTTCTCGCTCGTCGTCGTCAAGTACACACGCACGCAGATGCAAGACTATTCGCTCCGTTGGATTGTCGCACCCCGACACGCTCTCCCTGGGGGTTGCGATCGATTTTTCGGTACGCGCAGCGATTTCAAAAAAAGATTTCTTTGCTCTCCACGCTATTCAGCGTTCTCGCGTTTTTTAATGTTTTGCTCGTCGTGGTATAGATTCGATCGTAATCAGTATACACGGTGGTGTTTGTTGGATCGCGATTATTCTCGAGCGATTAATAATGACGGTATTTTACATCCTTAAAATGCCGCGTCCGTTCGCGCGGCGCAATAAATAGTTATCTCGAAGAAAAAAGAAGAAAATTTACAATGGTCTACTCGCGCGCTACGAGTGAAGGAAAACGATATTGTTTCGAGGACGTCGCGTCGCGCGCGCTCTCGACTCGCCCCGGCCCGCCCTGGCCCGCGCGCGTTCCGAGCAACCGCGAGCCTCGCTATTGCACCGTATCTCGTTGCTTCTCGCCGCCAGAGTGTCCGTCGAATCTTACGCGTTCGTTATCCCGCTCCGGTATCCGGCTATCAGGCTCTCCGGTTCTACGATTCTCTCACACTCACTCACTCTCCTATCTCTCTCTCTCGCGCGCTCTTTCTTTCCCTTTTTCGAGGAGAATCGACCTCGAACGATCTCACCGGTTTCGTCGCAATAAGTATCAACAAAGAGATTCCTATACAAGGGCGGACCCTAGCCTATCCTATGCTGCGCTAATCAACTACGCTCTTACGTTCTAGAGGTATACATGATGATCCGTCCTTACGACAGCCGTCACGGGTAAGCTTCCCCCCACGTTCGCCTTGGAAAATACTCGTACCCACCCACGCGTTCCTCGTCTTTCGCGTTTCACGGTTTTTCTCTATTTCTCTCCCCTTCTCTATACTTCTCTCCCCTTCATCCATCTCACTCTCTTTCGCGCACACACTCTTCCAAGTTGTTGACCACTCTGTTTCCGATCGTATCCCCACCCCGTTGCCCCCGTGTTTTTTCACGTGTCGATCCGTGGCGTACTTACTAACCCTTCCTCCTAATCGTATTCGGTTCTCGTTGCACGTCGTAAACGCCCTTAAGTATTTATAAAATCACAAACTTGGCCGCGCGCCGAGCCCCTTGACTCAGCAGTGCCGCGAGATATGGTGGCATCACAATTTAATTTAACGCACGTTCGACGTTCGACGTTCGACGTTCGACGTTCGTCTCCTCGTTGAACGGGATCGGTCCTCGTCGTTGGCGCAACTCGACTGTCCGCACGGCGACGAGAGAGATCCGCGCGGAAAGGGCTAAAATCTTCGAGCGACAAAACGCGACGCGATAATCGAGGGCGAACCACGACGCGTGTGATACTGCGACGACGAGAAGCGGGACAGGAATCGGCGAGAGTCGATTCGCGACGACGACAGTTCTTATTCGGACAGCGAGAGACCGCGAACGCGCGAGGATGGATCGTCGAGGTCGAGGTGTTCGAAAGTCGAAATGTCTCCGAACCACTCCGGTGGTCGCTAAGTTTTACAGTCGTTACAGTATAGATACACTTATGTACAAGTGGCACCGCTACTTACGGGGCTCGGACTATACGTATTTGCTGGACAACTGTTTGGCCAGCTCCGTATACTTGAGAAATTTCGAGTGCGGACTCTCCTCGAGGGGAGATGCCGCTGACTGTGACGGGCTACCGTTCGCCTGCGAAAGCGGCGGCGACTTGTTGCGCTGGGACGTTGGCGGCGAGGAAGAACTGTGACCGGTCGCCGGTCCCGCCGCAGGGTTCTGGGAGACCGCGGCTGCCGCGGCTGCGGCAGCTGCAGCTGCGACCGCCGCGGCTGATCGGCCGATTGTTAACGGGTCCGGGATCACGCCGTCCTTCACGAAGTGCATCTTCGAGAGATGGTGCCTGTACGCGCCCTTCGAGATGAACGGCGTGTCGCAGAAGGCGCATTTCATGATCGAATCGGCCGTAACCACGGCGTCGTTGCAAGCCCAGCTGAACGCCAAGATGGCGCCCGGCGTGGTACCGGATCCCGGCGTGGAACCGGATCCCGGTGTAGATCCAGATCCTCCACCGCCACTAGCGGCCGATCCTAAGCCCGACGTCGATCCAGGCCCGCCGGCGGACCTGCCGGTGCTACCGCCGCTGCCACTGCCGCTTCCGCCTCTCGTCTCAGTTTTGTCGCAGAGTTTCTGCAACGCCGCCAACGGATGACTGCTGGTCTTGCGGCCGTGCGAATCGACCGGCCCGCCAGCGTTCCCTCCGCCGCCTCCGGCGTTTCCTCCGCTGCCACCACCCGACAAGCTGTCGAACATCGAGGAAAGTGCGCCTAGGCTGCTGGAGCCTTTGGTGTCGGGGGTACCACGCGGCGTAACCGATCGGTCGCTGCTCGTTGGACTGCTCGTACTGTTTCTGCAAGGACTACGAACCAGCTGTTCCATCTGCCCGGTGGATCTGGGTGTCGGTGGATTTATTCGAGGCGACATCACCTCTCGCCCTTCCTCCGTGCTCTCGTGCAAGCTACCGCTCCCGGCGCGTCGATGATTGAACGAACTCTGCTCCTCCTCGTCCCTGCAGTCGTCCACGATCTCCTTCTTCACGTACACCTCCCGACCGCTTGTCTGTGACTGTTCTTCCTCGACGGTGGCACGTTCGTCGGTCTCATCGTCCTTTGGCTCCTTCTTCACGACTACCGTCGCCGAGGCAGACGGTGGCGCGGTCGCTGCTGGTGTCGCAGACGATGTCGTCGTTGCGCCAGATCCCGATCCCCCGGAAGCGGCGGTGGTCGCGGCCGCGGCCGCGGATGATTCCTCGTCTCCCGATTCTTCCGTAGCCGGGTGATGACGTCCCGCTGTTAGACTCTGTGGAACCAACTGCTTATCCGGCGTGACTCGATGGTGATGCGACGAATGCCTTTCCGAATGACCCACCGTGGAGAGATCCAGCCGCCTCTCGGGTGTCATCGCGTCGGTTCTACCGCCGCTTCCACGTTCCGACACCGAGCTCGACTCGCTTCCGCTGCGTTCTCTTCGGGCCGCCATGCTCGTCGAGTAGTGTTGTTGTTGTTGTTGCTGCTGCTGCTGTTGTTGCTGTTGCTGGTACGATCGGAGGAGGTTCATGGTCTGCGGGTCGACAAGAGGTTTCGTGTAGTCGACGCTCTCGTCGATTCCCAGTCGCTTCAGGATGCTCGTACCCATCGGTGCACCGGGTTGAGCGTGATGCAAACCCGGCGCGCCGTGCCTCGCGCGAGAATCGAAGCTTTTCTCGATCAGCTTCTCGATGGCGTTCAAGACGGACGGGGAGGAGGAACTTCCGGTGGACTCGTTGGCGGTCGGGGTCGGCGTGTCCTTGCCAGGAGTGGTCGCGTCGCTGGCCGAGGAAGGTGATCGATGATGCCTCGAAGAGGAGAGCGGCGAGCTCTCGTCGTTCGCGCTCTTCCGGCCGCTCTCGGTCGGCGGTAACGTCGCCGACAGGTGGTTCGACATCAACGCGTTCTTCAGAAAGTTCCGTTGGTTCGCGCTCACCGTACCCGCGCCGATACACTGTCGGATGTGATCGACGAAGATGCTGGTCTCGATCTTATCGCCGCACTTCTCGCAAGTTATGCGGCCCGCGTGTTTCCCGAGACCGTGGCCGAGACCCGTGGCAGCGTCGCCGTTCTTGAATTCGTTCTGCGCCCGCTCCAACTCCAACAGCTTCCTAACCGGCAACGATTTCTTGCGTTTCTCCCTCGTCTGCCGACGACGGCCTCCGCTCTCGGTGATCGAGCGCATAATGTGTTCCTTGTAGTGGGAGTTCTTAACCATGTGATTGCTCAGCTCCTTCAACGAGGTGAACGCTTGATCGCAAACCTTGCAAGTCAGCACCGCGCTGACGTGACTGCTGGTCGCGCCGGAACCCGGTGTTCCTGTACCGCCAGCGTGGGGACCGGTGGAACCGGAATTACCACCAGGTACAGCGGTTCCACCGCCACCTCCACCACCGCCACCGCCAGCCACAGACCCGCTACCGCTACCCCCGTTTCCTCCACCGCTACCGCCCTTGTTCTCGTCCGAGGACTTCCACGAGATGATCTGCTCCTGGGAGATGATGTTGGTGTAGTGCTGCGTTTGTTGCATGTGCGACGTCATCTCGGCGAGCGAACGGAAGCTCTGGCCGCACCACATGCACTTGAGAATCTGTCTGGTCTGCTCGGCCCCTTTGCCCAGCCAGACGTCCTGCCCGCGGACCAACTTTCTCGGCAACGGCATCGTCTCCTTGATCAACAGATTCAATTCCGACGGGCTCTGTTTGCTACTCGGTGTCGCAGACCCTCCGACCCCGGGACCAGAGCCCGCGTTACCGCTAGACGTGGTCTGAGGTTGATGAGGCGGCTGAGGCGTCGGGATGTTCTGCACGTTGCTCTGCTGGGGATGAAGCGAGGATCCGGAAGGTGGTACCGGCATGTTCACGCCGCAATGTTTCGCCTCCTTCATGTGCGTCGTCATCGCGGCCAACGTGGGGAAGCTTTGCTTGCACCAGACGCACTTGAGCACGTCCTTCGCCTGATCAGCACCCTTGTTCAACCAATGGGATTGCCACGCGCTGTGACGACTCCCGGACGTTGATCCAGACACGTTCCCAGCCCCGACACCGGCTCCTCCACCGCCGCCACCTCCGCCGCTACCGGTTGTCACACCCCCGGAACCACTACCCGCCCCGTTCCCGGATGCAGATCTGAAGAGATCCTCCCCGCCCAATTTGCTCAGCTCGCTCATCTTCTCGAGCGCTTTGGTCGCCTCGCTTGGTTGGTACTTGTTCTCCAGGGCGGACGGTGGCTTCAGTTTGCCGTTCCAGAGTTGATGGTGGTCCACCACCACGCCGGCGGTGCTCTTCGGCGAGAGTTGCTGCTGACTAGTAGCGGCGGCCGCTACCGCCGCGGCGAAATAAGGGAAATGCGAGGCGACCACGGGGGACGTCCACGGCGATACCACGGGCGGCCTCCCGAATCCGGCGGCTGCTGCCACGGCCTGCGCGGGGTCTTGATGAGCCGCGGTAGCAGCCGCAACCGCTGCAGCTGCTGCAGCCGCAGCTGATCCGGACGTCAATCGCGACGATTTGCGAACCGGTGGAGGCGAGTCTTCCGGTCCGGGACGTTTCCTGCTCCCCACGGACAGATCCAACGGCCCGTTGTTCGTTTCCGTTGACGAGGAAGGGGTCGGTGGTTTGCTTAGATTCAGGATCTGCTCGTCCTCGTCGTCCTCCGTCGATGATGCCTTTCTCGTGCTGAAATCGAGTACCGCTGGCAACGGAGTGGCCGATGGCGAGACCTCGCCGACACTGCTTGGAGAGACCAGAAGGCCGGGGGTGGCAGCGGGTGGCGAACACGAGGACGAGACCAAAGGCGACACCGAGCCCCGGGATAGGGGCGAGTGACCGAGCAGCAGCCTCTGGTGAGTTTGTTGCAAGTACGCCGCCATCATGGCCGCGGAATGCGATGGCAGCAGGGGGTGACTGCCGAGCGGAAGGGGCACGATACCGCTCGGGCTGACCGGACTCGCGCTGCTCCTCGTTGCAGGCGGCGGAGGGCTACCAGTCGCCGGACCGGACGATTCCCGAGAATCTCTCGATGGACAACGCGGACTCATCGGTTCTCTGAAACATCAAGCAGACCAAGAGCTTGTTACATCGCCTGCTCGACAAACGGTTATTGCGCGATTAGGTGTCGCGTGCGCGCGAAAAAAAAAAATGCGGACAAACGCGAACGAAAAAATAAATCGATACCTGTCGAAGACGCGTCAACGCGTGGCGTACACGAGTCCTCATTCCCTCTAACGCGGATACGCTGCAAGGTTTGCAGCAGCGTCGGTTTGGTCGCGGATTCGAAAACGGCGCGCGGCGGGCCGACCGAGCTCTCTCGAGTAGGTTGCAGGCGTGTCGACGGCTCGCTCGTAACTGACTGTTCCTGACTGAATGCCGAATGCGTGCCGCGAGATGAAAGGGGAGCAGCGGCACGCATGCAGGGGAAGTTTTCGGGGTCAGGCGGGGCGCCGCGAGGTTCGGAGGCGCCACTGACGCAGCCGGTAGCACACGCATACGCGCACGCACCAGCGCACACTGTTCTATATACAAGAGCGTACACGCACGGAAACGCACATCGCGACCGCCCCCGTGGCAAGCGGTGATGCGGCAAAGCGGTGCCGTGCATAGGCGAAGCGGTGTCACCGACGAACTTGGTGGGATCGTCGATTGCCGGTCGACGATCGCCGGTCGTCGTGCCGGTCGCCAGTTGCCGGTGCAGCGCGACGCGTAACACGTGCCTATCTCTATTAGCTGTATGACGTCGCACGGCAGTCACCGATATCAGTCTGGCACCGGCTTGTTTATCCCCTCGTTTGTCTCTCTCTCTCTCTTACTCTACCACTCTGTCTCCATCTTTCTCACCCTGTCTCTCTCTCTCTCTCTCACTCTATGTTTGCGTTACCCGACTTCCCTACTATCCCGTGCCCTCCCGTTTCCGTCGCGTTTCCCTCTCCCTTTATCGGTGCGCGTCCGTCTCGTTTCCCTTCGGAGGCATTTAACACCGTTTGCCGCGTCTCGCTCGTTCACGAGCCGCCCCGTGCCCATCCCCGCACCGCTCTGCACCGCACCACGGATCCGTGACGATTCGTTGCGCTCAAACAACGAGAATACCAGTGTGCGTACATACAACGAAGCTCATCCGACGTCGGCGACTTCAAAGCGAACGGCAGCATCGCTCCCGTTGATTTAGGCGGTTTACGACGAAGCCCCCGAGAGTAAAGCACCGGCTAATGAGTTTGAAGCGGATCGTGTTCGTTGAAATTTACGTTTTTACGTTGGACCGTCTCCTCGCCTTCCCATCTTCCCGACTCGCTATCTGCCCACCTACGTGTTCTCTCTCCCCCCTCCCACTCGTACCGTCGTTTCGGTTAGCAAAACTCTCGTTTCGAAACGATGACATGGACGACGTTTTCGTCGGACGCGGCATTTACCTGTCCGGAGGTCCGGTGTCCCTCAAAATCGTTGGATTCAATCGTGCTGTGGCGGATGGCGGTGGAGTGGGCGGCGTCGCATCCTCGTCGTCCTCCTCGTCGGTTGCGTCGCCGTCCTCGTTCTCTTTGGCTGCAGCCGCGCAAACCCTCTCGCTAGGACTAATCGGCCCGTCATCCTCCGCGCAATCGCCCTCCTCTCCTTGGAGGTCGGCGGCCAGCCCTGGCCCAGAGCCTTCGACTCCGTCCTCCCCTGAAATCAAGATATTCCACGGTTATTCGATTTGCCAAGCGTGGACACACCGATTCGATCGGATACCCGCGACGTTTCGCGGGTGAAAATAGACGATTCGGAAATGCCGTCGCGAGGCAAGACACGCGCGGACGCCCAGCGAAACAATGCCGTTATCGCTTCATTAATCTGCCTTTCGACACGAACGTCGACAACGTCTACGGCTTCCGTTTCTTGCGTCTCGACTTTTAATCGAGCCGTTTGCGCGTAGAAATCGTATAGATCGTAACGACGAAACTATGACATTTGCGAAGACGGTGTATAAGAATGGCGAACGATCTCTCGGGACGGGGATGGTTCCGGAAGGCGAGCCACGAGCCGCGTGCCACGTCGCCATCTTGTTCGAGCGAGACGGAAGGCCGAGAATGCCGATCTTTGGCCAAGGAAAACGAAAGAGGCGGAAAGAAACTCGCACACCTCCCTTCCCGAGAGGGTGGGGACAAGCGGATCGAGGAGCACCGTCCTACTTTGCCGACTGGCCAACCAAACGATCGTTTGTTCGCCGATGGGTTGCAGAGCAAGGAGGGAAAAGAGATCGCGCATCGATCCACGGAGGCATCGGCAACTAATTACGCAGATTTATGTCCCCATTGTCCATTGTCTCTCTCGACTGGAGCGTCCCTCCGAAGCCCTGCGCGACCGTGAACGATCCCGATGGCAGGGAAGCTGCACGCCGAACGGAACCGAGTCGGGCAAAGCCGAGTCGGGTCGGGTCGACTCGATTCCATTCGATTCCATTCGATTTGATTCGAGCCGAGTGAATCGGATGCGGGGAGGCGTTCGAGGTAGAAACGACCGAAGATCGCGAAGACGGTGACGTCGACGTTCGAACGAGAAAGAGGACGACAAACCTCGAAGACAAAAGGAAGGATACGAGGAACGGTGCGGAATCGAGAGACTGCAATCCAGAAGGGATACGCGAGAAACCGAGGGACCAGGGCGGACCACCGGAGGACAGCTCCGCCCGTTCCGAACCGAGCTACCTCGATCTCTTTTCCCCTTTTCGTCCTGTCGAGTCGGTTTTCGTTCGTTCTGCCTTCTCCTCCTCCCGTCACCTCCTTCCGTTTCGTTTTGCTAAGCGCGCGTCCTTCGCGCCTTCCTGGCCCTTTCTCTCGTCTTCTGCGGACGACGCGACGTCCTCGCAGAGGGAAACGGACGGCCGAGCAAATTAGCGCCGGATCGGAACGAATATCTGCCGTTTTTTGGATTCGAATGCCGCGCGTAAAACACGCGGCAAACACGAAAAAAAGGGTTGATGAGTGACGATTTTTCGATAATACTACTGAAAATAACGAGCCTATATTTTATTAATATAAGATATACTTTACTTTCTGCTTTACAAAAATGAATAAGAGGAACCAAAACTAATACAGCCAGAACTCTATCTGCTCATCGATGACATTAAAACATAAACGCGTCTATATTTTATTAATATAAGATATAGTTTATTTTCCGCTTTACAAAAATGAATAAGAGGAACCAAAACGAATACAGTCAGAACTCTATCTGCTCATCGATGACATTAAAACAAAAACGCGTCTATATTTTATTAATATAAGATATAGTTTATTTTCCGCTTCACAAAAATGAATACAAGGGACCAAAAAGAATACAGTCAGAACTCTAACTGCCCATTGATGGCATCGAAACAAAATTCGCAACGATGAGAGCACAGCCGATCTTGCAAATCGGTGGGCGCTCTCCCCATTGGTCATTGTCGTGGCACAAAGTCTAAAGAGCTTACTTCTCAACAAATATTAATTCGTAAACAACGCCAGGTTTCCCAGACACAGTCGACCAGCGAAAAATCATGATGATTCCAGATCGAATTTCTGAATCGATTCGTAGTCGGCGCCTAACGAGTTTCGCTTCGTTCCCAATTCGGCCGGAGATTATCGTTCTCGCGACTCGGCCGCGAGGCGGTCTATCGTAAATTTTCATACGCTCGTGGTTTACGGTAGCGGCGAATCTCGTCTCGAGCCGTCTGAATTTATGCGCCATCGGCGCGTTAAATCGTTTACGTTTGCCAGCAATTAAACTCGTTGTTGCGCACGAAAGCGTCGCGAAAATTGAAGGCGAGCGCCGCTTAATTGTTTGCAGGGTAAATTCAGATAAGAAGAAGATTTTCTTTTCGCGCCGTTACACGGACCGCTATCTGTGCCTTGATCTTTCGGCGTTGACGACCGTTCTCTCTGTCCGACGTGTGCACGTGACTCGAAGCGACTCGACGTTTCGACTCTCTCGTATACACGAGAAAACCTCCGAACGAAACAGCGCGCGTGCTGCGAGGAAAATCGGAAAAGCAGGAAAACCGAGAAGGTTGGAAAACAAACGGGGCCGCAAGAGAACGAAACGCGAGACAGAAGGCAGGAAGGAGCGACGACGAGAGGGAGGAAACAAAAGGAGCAACGGAGTAGGACAAGGCAGGACAGGATAGGAGAGGAGATGAATTCCTGATGCGAGAACCGTCGGGAGGCTGGCGAGGAGAGTGACAGGAGGCAGACGAAGAGACGAACGGATGGACAGGCAGGCAGCCGTACGGACGGACAGACGGCGGACGAACGGACGGACGGACGGCCGAGCGTGTGCGAGCGAGCGAGAGAACTAGCTATCCAGCTAAAACGACGAAGAGAGAGACCAAGAGAGCAAAGGGAGGCTCCGCATTGTGATTCTCTCGCGGTCTGCCAGAGTGTGACTGACGGGTGAATCCATTCTCCTTCCCCCGTCCTTCTTTCTGCCTTTCGCTCGTTCTCCCACTCGCATCCCTCTCGCCGACGTTGCTTCTTCCTCTCGAAGCAACCGGCTCTCGAATCCGCGACCTCGAAAAGATCGTTCGATGCGTACGCCGCCCGTACTCTAGTTTTTCGGTCAACATGTTTCGAAATCCTACATCTCGTAGATCGGTGATGAATCTGCAGGTACTCGCACACTTCATTCCCGGAAGGGTGCGACTTCGAAACAGCGAGTCATTCGACGCGTACGCCGCCCGTACTCTGGTTTCGGTCAACGTGTTTCGAAATCCTACATCTCGTAGATCGGTGATGGATCTTCAGGTACACTAGCACTTCATCCCCGCAAGGGTGCGACTTCGAAACAGCGAGCCATTCGACGCGTACGGCGTCGATGCGAATGTTTACGATTCGGTCTCCGGGCCGTTTCTCCTCCCTCCTTGTTCTCGTGCGGCCTGGTCTGGTTCTTCTTTTTTGAATCGCTTTGTCTTCCGAACCGAAACGTCGGGTGGTCGTATTCGTGAGTCACTTAGCCGTCCGAACGAGACGACAGGACAGGACCGAACCGAAGACGGAGCACCGACCTACGATAGTCTACCTGACTGATTGACCGATGAGGCGACTGTTATCCTAAGTCAACACTCACTCCATCAGCCTGTCGAATCGCTCCCCCATTCTTCGAGCCGCGCCACGTTCCATCGTTCTCCTTCTCGTTCTTATTCGAACGGGCTTCGGGGCCTCGCGATTCCACCTCTGCATAAAAAACGCGTCGTCCTCCTCGCGGATCTCCGTCGATTCTTCACCGTTGTTTCTCCCCAGTCACCTCACAATTGAGACGTTCCCTAGTACTGAATCGAGAGTCCCGGTCATCCTTTGCCCGGAAACATTGCGATCCGCGATCGACGAGGCGCGACAAGGTATCGAAAGCGGAACAAACCGCCTTTCCCTTCTGCTTCTCATAGGGTATTCTGGAAGCGCGGCACTTGGACACGCCTGGTTCAATCCCCCGCGATAGACCGTCGTGGAAATCCCGAATCCGCATCGACTGATTGCTTTTCTCTGGCACCTTTGCCTAGCAACTTTTCACGCTAACGTTGTCGTCAATGTCGGCTCGAGGTGCCCGCACGCGCTCCAGTTTGTTCTCACGTCGCTCCTTTTCAATGTTTCTCCCTTGCCGCGACCATTCCCGACTCGTCGGTACGCGGGATTTCCGGCGTTTCAACCGGGTCGATTGTTTCTCTTCGGTGGGAAAAATTGCGAAAATATATTTGCCAGTACCTCGCAACGAGGAATCCGCGAAAGCTTCGCTGGCGGGTTACAAAGCGAACAGGGTGAGTCGATCACGAATTCGATCGAGTCGATCTTCTTTGCTAGGATCGTTGACCGCGAGTTTCGCGACAAAGAACGCGGTGGGAAAAATTGCGAAAAATATAGGGTTACTGCACCAGTGAATAAACTAGCACCAGCAAATGAACGCTTTTGTATATTTCGACAAATTTTAAGCTGCACGGCATACTAGCGATAATGACTCTTGGGTCAATAATTATTGTTAATAAATTATCAATAATAATAATTATTACCAATAATTACTAGAGTGTAGTGTTCATTGAGTGGTATTTTATATATTTTTTATGTAACGTTTAATAAAGAAAAATAATAATAATTTCATTTTATTTGTGTTCATTTATTTTTGACAAATGAAGTATAGGGAGCCATTTGGCATATATGAGATTCTTTAATTCACATATTTTCTTTTAAATAAAATATCTGCCTGAACAATTTCTTAAATGTTCATTCTCTGGTGCAATTAACCTATTTGCCAGAACCTCGCAAGGAGGAGTCCGCGAAAGCTCCACTGGCGCTGGCGGGTTACAAAGCGAACCGGGGTGAGTCGATCACGAAATCGATCGAGTCGATCTCTGCTAGGATCGTTGACCTCGAAACATTGTTGACCGCGAATTTGCGACAAAGAACGCGATGGGAGAAATTGCGAAAAATATATTTGCCAGAACCTCGCAAGGAGGAATCCGCGAAAGCTTCGCTGGCGGCTTACAAATCTAACCGGGGTGAGTCGATCACGGATTCGATCGAGTCGATCTCCTCTGCTAGGATCGTTGACCTCGAAACATTGTTGACCGCGAGTTTCGCGACAAAGAACGGGGACGGGGAAAAAAAGCGACGACGAAGGGAGAAACGAAACGAGAAGGGGCGGAACCGAGACGAATGGAAAAGGAAGGAGGGCCGCGAAAGTGAAAGATGACGAAGCGACGGACGCGTCTTGAGCGAACCACGTACCTCTAGAGCATCAAAAACGATAAGAAGAAGGATATCTCTGTGTGAAAGTATTGCTCAGATTTCGGTGGCAATCCAAGGATTACGTGGCTGGGAGTATATCGTGCGTTTCCTGATTCGTCGAGCGATGCATGGTAGCGAGAATAAGCGATCGAGCGATTCGCGTCACGAGTACTCGACCGAATGGTATTAATGATCGAGCGCGTACGGTCGCGCCGTAGGTGCGTTCGTTGATGCAGGTAGGACGACCGGATGATGGATGACAGGGTACGCGTCGTCCGGTAAAACCGACGCGACCGTTGGTTCGGCCGTTCCTTGGTTTGTTGGTTCGGTCGTCCCGTCTTGTCTCATCTCGTCTCATCGTCTCATCGTGGGTCTCTCCGTGCTTTGCCTGGTCCGTTCACCCGATCGCGCAACAGGCGACAGTGATGATCGATGCGTGGCTGCCGTAGGTGCTGCCTAAGCAGCGGTCACTTCCGTTCGACAAAAATTGAAAATCCTTAAACTCGTTTCGCTAGGATGCTTGGTGGCGATCCAACTCTACGCCGATAAACTCGCAATCCTCCGAGTCGAATTCCCTTGGGAAACGGTTGGACGCGGGGATCGAGAAGAGAAGTATCGGAAGCTGGGGAAAGGGTGTCGCGGGATGGTGGGCCGAGGTGGCGAGCCTTCGAACAGCTCGGTGACGGGGCATGGGGGCGACGGCCTGCCGTAGCGGCGGAACAGAGACGACAGGAGGACACCTTCATCACGATATCCGTCACTCTTCTTCCCTTCTACGTAACGCCGTCCTTGTTCCGCGTTCGCAACCGCCGAATCTGTTGGGTTGCCGTGTCTCTTTCTTCCTCGGGGTGTCGTCGCCTTTCGAAGGCGTCGCTTCTGTTACCGACTGTCGGCGCAGAGTCCGTGACAACAATAATTGTCAGCGAAGCAACGTCTCTCGAGTCGACTGGGAGAACACCGAGCGAACGGGCGACGAACGAACGACAGTGTTAAAAAGTAGACTGTGGACGGAGGAAAAAAGGATACGGGGCTTCTGCAGGGGAAACGAAGAGAGCGAAAGGATCGCGAGACGGATGCCGCGGCTTCGCGAGAAAGACCGACCGACCGACCGGCTCTATTTATAGAACCGGCAACAAACACGGAGCAGCTGGTGTCGATCCGTCCGGTTATCGTTTCGTTTGCACAGCCTCTGTCTGTCGTGGCCGCGCGAAGTGGTCGTAGCCGCGGTCGCGTGACAAACGGAACCGTCGATCTCCGTCCGTTTTTCACGGCGTCGGATCCACCGATGGACCGGTAACAGGGACAAAGACCCTACTCCTAACCGCGCGACGTCTCGGCAAGAAGTCCGCGGCCTCGTGACAGCCGTCAAAAAATAAAGCGTGACCGGTCCGTATCTTAATCCCGAAGACGTGCAGAGGATATCCCCGCGAGACGACCGACTGGCCGGACTTTGCCGCGAGGAGCGGCTCCCGAAATAGGCTGCCGCTTCGAGAGGCGTACGAACGAACGAGAGAACGACCGCCTCACCGATCCGTCCTAATAAATATTGTGTCAACGTAAATAAGTGTGCGATGCGGTGGCGCGAGGAAAGGCCGAGGAAGAGAGAGTGCGTTCAACGGGGGAACGAGCGAAACAGCCAACGGGCCGACGCGACGTTCCTCGGAAGAAGACGGCCGCACCAACCGGGAACGATCCGTCCTCCGGATGACGGACGGCTGATGTACGGAAGGACAGGTGCGCGCAGCTTTCGATCTCTTTACCGTTGCCTCGTCTCAACGTTTTCCGCTTCTCTGTTCTCTCGCGTGGACGAGTTCACGATGGACCAGCGGTCGTGCGACCAAACATCTGACCCGTAACAGCGGGAACACTTGATTCTCTCTGCATCGGGGTTCCATCGGTCGTTGCGACGTGGACGGTCGGATCGAATCTGATTGGAACATCGGTATCGAGACAGGGAAATTGTTCGAGCGCCGGTCGCAAGGGGGTACCCGAGCTTCGAGGCAGATTTATGCGACGCAGATGCGGCAAAACGTATAACTCGCTCGCTCGCCAATAATATCTGCCCTCCGTTTCTTAGCACCCCCTCCCTCCATCCTCAAAAACTCATCGGAACGAGAGACAGATACACAGCGATACCGGCGAACTCGAACGAACTCCACGCGCGTTTATTACGAATTGGACGGAATTACCAACGAGTCCGGGGGTACAGGTCGGGAGGGTTCGACGAAACGAAGAAAGATAATCGGGAGGGACGGAAAGAAGAGTCGAGACGGGGTGGGTTGCGGCCGTGTCGAGGCTAGTTAGTACGGGATCGCACCACCTTTGTTTGCACGCCCCACCTTCGACACCGACGCGACAGCACGCACACGCGTTGCCTGTATGCGTCCACGCACACGAACGTCGCAGCGGCGGTAGCCGAGGCATTATATCGTGAGCACAGAAGTAATTTATAGTTGCAATAATTTATTGGGTACCATGGGGTTTATACTTGCCTGACGCGTAGCCATCCGTCACCGTCAGTGACGTCACCTCCCTCCACATAATGACTACCTACGCCCCCTCCCCGACTCCTCTCTCGGCCGCTACGGCAGTCGTACCCCCTTCCTGCCTCGGTTACCGTACACCCTCCTGTCCAACGAACCCCACTCTTTCTCACCGGTCGACCGATTTCTCCGGTCGCGTCTTGCCTCCGCGCTAGTGCGCGAACACGCGAACGGACTTTCGAAGGGTCGATCGAAAAGGGACATGGAAAATCCGAAGAAGAAAGTCAAACAAACCGAAAAGTTGGTCGCGGGTTAGATCCCCACCGCCGGCACCTCTGGAAATATTCCATGTGCCATCTGAATACTGTGGTGCCCAATGTGGTTCGGAACCCACCTTTAATCCAAACTGTAGGTCCCGTTGCGAAATAATTCTCATAGAAGAATTCAAAAAGCGACGTTAAATAAGGTAAAAAAAAATCAAACGAACCGAAACAGTGGCCAGGGGAGGGACGCGTGTTCGACTGGGGAGGGATTGGTTGTAAGAGCGCGACGAGGAGCAGTCGCATCCAGCAGACGGCGGCTCTCGATGGCAGCCAGAGACGACGAGTCGGTCCAGAACTAGATACGCTCGTCACGTTTCTAGCTCGCCTCCCGCGAGAGGAACGAGCAAGAAGGAACGGAGGTGGAGAGGCCGAGGTGCCTGGCGGAGGAGGACGAGGCGGACGAGGAGGAAGAGACGAACTTGTCTCGCGGAGAGGGAGATATCGCGTCGCGGTGTTCGTGCTGTCGGAGGAAGCCGACGTTGCGAGTGGAAATGACGTTGACGGGCGTTTGTCACTGTCCCCGGCAAATAATATCCAACACCGCCCGGTACATATATATGTATATGTATTTATATATACACATATACCCAGCCGCTTGTTACCTTCGCGAAGCTTTCTCGGCGTACACACGGTCGACCGTGTGACGGAAAGGGGGACACACCGTGGACGCGTACGCGAATATGCGCGAAGTATAATCGGTTCTGTTCGTCCTAGTGGGATATCCTTTCGGGGTGAATTTTCCTGCTCGACGCACTCCTACGGTCTCTCTTTCTTCATCCTCTCCACCCTTGACGCAACCCTCGGACTCGCAACCCCAACCCCTGCCAATAATCCCGTCTTCGCTCTTTGGTTTCCGTTCTCGTCCCACGATCCCATCGCGAGTTTTACGGTCCGAAATGGATCACCGAGGAGAAGAAGGAATTGCGGTTTATCGGGCGGGACCACCGGCGCGACCCTAATTAAATTTGGAATCGCGAACGAATCGAGCGAGAGGTGGACGTTGATCGCGACGAGTTTTGTCCGTAACGAGTTTGGCTCGCGCGAATTCGGGAATTTTTTTGCAGGAACGAGAGGCCTCGCGCAACGCGCGACAGAATCTTTGGCGTTCGATCGATCGACGAAGCGAGCGAGGCACGTCGAACCGTTTTCGTTTGCTCTGGCAGGAGATAATTAGGGAAACGTGTTCGAGCCGAAGGAAGGAGCGCGTATCGCGCGAGAACGAGGGTGATGGAATCGACTCGATCGGGGAGTTCCGCTACGCTGGAAGGTGGAAAGGGTGGTACGAGGGTCTTGGCGACAGCCGTCAATCGATTGTCAACCGGGTCAGGCGACCAACCTAACCTAAACCCTCGAATCCTCCTTCTCGTCCTGTTACTCGCGTACGTATCGGTCCGGGCACTGTACGGAACATCTTCGCCTCCTTCTCTCACCCTCTGCGGCGGCCGCCACCACCCTCTTCACGGATCTTCCGAGCCACCGGAGGCCGTATACCAGAAACCCCTTCCTCTCCGCCTCACCACCGCTTGTTTTCGATAACGTCGCGAAAGGTACGAGAGGACAACGCCTTGGCAACGCGCGTCCTACGAGACAGCCTGGACGGAATACGTGTTGCTCGCGTTTATCATCGTTTCTTCGCTGTAGTCGCGGCAACGAGTCGTCGGCGTTTTTACGCCCGTTACGTTCGTTCGGAATCGCTCATAGTCAGACATAGCAGTCTAAACAGAAGAGCACCGCCGCGTACCATCCTTTGGAGGACCGAGAAAATTAGGGTTACTCGTAATTGCGGATGATTGAGCGAAATTCGGAACTCGATTCGACGATATACACGAACCGTGAGCTGTGCATAGCAGGGCGCACGAAACGAGCGATCCACCGACGATTTGTCTGGCTTACCGCAATAACGATCTCGCGGCTAGTTCGCAGAATTGGGTCCGTAAAGCCGAGAGCTGTGATTAAGGGCTGGTCCATCGGTCGTCGCGATTCTGAAAAGGTTTCATTCGCCTGGCGAAGATCTGGTCCGTAACCGAGCTGAAAGTATCGTGGAAAGTCGAGCGAATTCGCGAGGACGAGTGCCGCGGAATAAGGCGAACGTCTCTAGCGGTCGCATAGCCGCATAGCCGCTTAGCCGCTTAGCCCGGCTTTCCGGAACCTCCCACCCCGAGCGTCCACCGTCGATATCAAGACAGCCGTCCGACAGATCAATGCCGTGAGCGGCGGCGGCGTCGACGACGACGACGACGACGACGACGCCTGGGCGTCCATCGCGTTCGCCCTTTGGACGGATTCCAGTTGACGGACACGAGCGATCCGCGTCACGAGACACGGAAGCACTCGCCCACGGAAAATAGTCGAGCAGGTCGATTCGAGCAGGTCGACGAAGGACACGATGCGAAACCGCGGGACAATGAAATGGACCAGTGAAACCACACCCGTCCGTTTCATTGTATATTCGATGCGGGAAGATTTTGTCTTGGAGCCAGTGGCAACGCAAGGGCGAACGTAAAGGGTGGAAGAGCAAACTAGTCGACTTGAGTCCGGCCCGGTTCAAGTCCGTCTGATGGTTCTCGGGACATCCGAATATCGTCCACGGAACGTTTTATTGGTTTCGTCTCTCGTGGATCTCCGGTGAGATCCTCGAATCTCGGCGGGTCGGGAAACGCCATCCGGGATGCCGGAGCATCCTATCCGTGTTGGGTGCCGGGCTGCGATTAAAGGGGGGTGACGATCCGTGACGTCGAGTTATTTCGGAACGAACGGGAGGAGAACGGTGTTACGGGAGAGGTCCGCGGTAGAACCAGAGAATTCGCAGTAAACGTATGTAGGTAGGAAGCCCGGTTTCTTCGTCGACGCGCGACCAGGAAGAACGCGAAACGCGCATTCCACGCGTGTCCATTCTGTCGGCACTCTGGGACCGTGATGGAACTAACCTCGACCAACCGACCGGTCGCCCTTCTTCTTTCTCTCCTCTTTCCTTTTCGTCGCCTCCTGTTTGCCGACCGCCCCCGTGCACCTCCGCGCGGCGAATATGCTTCCGCTTTAATAGCTTTCGGATGTCCGTCGTTCAGGCTAGCCCCCTTCTTCGAGTACCAACCGGGAGACCCGTCGAGAATTCCACGACGACCAATTCGATTCGCGCGCGATCGATCGAACGCTCCTCGCGATCTTTCGACCTATTGAAAGAGGTACGGGGTGTGGTACGCGAAGCGCGAAATCTGGTTCGCGATAACGAAACAGCGAAAGCTTCAATCCCCCCCCCCCCCTTCTGGTCGCGCTGTCTATCTCATTTTCCGTAAGGGCGAGCTCGACTGTGCAAAGAAGAAGAGAAACGAAAAGGTAGAGAGAGCGAGAAAGCTAGAAAGAGAGAGCGAGATAGCAAGAGAAGGAGGGTGAAGAAGGAGGAGGAAGAGGTGGAGGAGGTGGTGGAGGGCAGAGGACGAGCAAGAGAGAAAACAAGAGGGATCTAAAGAGGGAGCAAGGGAGAGGATAGCTGTTTCATCTGTCACCTGCAGACGCCGCCTTCCTTTCCGTCATCGTCCCTCTCACCCGAGCGGCAGCCACCCCCAGCGACCCCCTTTAATAATAACAACAATAGAGCTGGACTAGCGGCGGTCGGTCGGCACGGTGGCATGTGGACTGGAAGGGGTCGGGGACGTGGGTCGAGGACCGGGAGCCGAGAGCCAGCAACCGAGAGAGGGTTGGACGGGGAAAGAGCGGCGCGTCGCGTCGCCTCGCGTCGACTCGCCACGTCTCGCCTCGTCTCGCCTCGCCTCGCCTCGCTGGAACGGTACGGGTCACAAGACGGCCGTGTCACGTCCGCTTCCAGCCTCGACCCTTCTCCTCGACAGGTCCACCCCGCGCGTCAACTTCACCCAGGGATGTAGTGGACCACCTTGAGTTTAGCTAGCGTACGTTCGATATCGGGGCGCGCGCAACTACGACAGACCTCAACGTCGCGTTCCCGTTCCCGTTCTCGTTGTTGTCGTTCTCGTTCCCGTAGCCGTACCAGCTCCCGTTCGCGTTCGCGTTACCATTATCGTATCTTTCTTGCTCGCGATTCGCGCGAGCTATCCGCGTAAAAACTATCCGCCCGAATTTGCGGGCGATGCGGCCCACACGGCTAAGAACCGTCGAAAAACGAGAAGATTGTGTCGCATCGAGCAATTCGAGCGGTCTTCTCCTCTGAATTCGGCATTGCTCCACCATTTACCATTTAACGTATACCGTCCACCCGTTGGTTCGGTCATCTCTCGCTACCCTTATTACTCGTCGCGGCTCAACTTCATCAGGGAAATGTCGCGGCGGTCCCTGGAGCGGGAGTATTAACTCGCGCGCACACGCCTACACCATAGTCGCGTTCGTACACGCGACACGGCCCCGCTAACGTCCAAAAACGTCTAGGTGCGCGCGAATGCGTCCCCAGTATTTCGCCATAATGCTCTCCGTCCCGTGGTGGGGACGAAACTCGTTCCACTTCGCATGTATGTATGTACAACGTAATACGACGCGGAAAAAATGTAACATCTATTTCGTCTCTACCTTTCCTGGGCCAACGTTCTCCTCTTTTTTTTCGACGCGTCGAAAACGCGTTGAAAAAACCGTGCGCGACGAATACCGCGAGCGACCGTTTCGGAAAAAGAATAGGGAATCCCTGGGAGGGAGAAAGGGAGAAGTAGAGAAAACGGTCGCGAGCAAATCGGCGCGGCGACGCGACAAAAGGGGGAGGAAAAGCGGGGGCAGTTCGACCGGCAATGAAATAACTGTTTTTGGAATATAGTTTTTGTCGGGAAGTCCCGGTGATTTCGCGCTGATTCGTGACCCACGAACGCGTCCAGAGCATTAATCGTTCGTAATTTCATTCGATTTAATTACCTGGCCGGCGCGCTCGAATCGAACGAGGCATTAAACCGTCCGAATCGGAGTCGAATGTTTGCATTTTAATACGCGCCGCCGATGTTCTCCGTTCGCGTACACTTTTGCCGTTCCCTAATGATAGACGCGTAACGAGCGCGACGCTGCATCGATTAACGCCCGATAATTAGCAGTCGGAAAACGCGGTTTCCGCGATTACGCGATCGCGTGATCACGCATCCCGTTCGCCGTTGCGTTTCGTCTCGATTCGCCGAAAGAACGAAACAACAACGACGAAAAAAGAGTCGAGAGGAGAGAATCGGGAGTCGATCGTCGCCAAACAAATTTCAGGGGACGAAATTGCATTACACGATGCTCGTACGAAGACCAAATAATTTGATGAACATGATAAACCAGCAGCCGCGTGTCCTTCCATTTTCCAACGGTTTTTATTTTCGGTCCCCTCTCGGGCTTTTTTTCGTTCGAACGATAATCCAATTGAGAACGACGATGGGATTGAATTATTAATCGAATGACGCGCGTGGCCGAGGTCGCACGGTCGTTCGCGAGGGCGCGTACCAGTTGTCCGGATCCTCGCGAATCACGCGTCTCGGTTGGACGATGCGACGCGCGTGGCCAGACGACGCCGAAAATTTTCGTGTTGTTTTCCAAGTCGCGAACGTCGACTCTTCGATCGATTCGGGCAAGTTTCGCGAAGTCCGCGTCGAGATTAAGAGCCGCGGACACGCGTTGAACGAACACGCTAATGTAAATAAGATCCTCGGAGGTTTCCGCACGGGGTCCAAGACTGCGCGCATCTCGAACCGAGGATGAACACGAAGATGCGAGGAACGAAAGGAAAGAGAGAATCGAGAGACGGAGAAAAGAGGAGGGCGTGAGCGAACGAAGAAGAAGAGAAGTAAGAATCGTCGATGAGAAGGGGTAGACGGCCCCGAAAGGAGCTTTGTCTCGATCGTCGTCGGCCTTGAATAATCTCGTCCTCGGAAATTTGATCGACACCGGTCAAACGAGTCGACCGGACTTCAAATACACAGGTACGCGGTCGGTTCTCTCGGTTTCCTTCGCGTTATTCTCTTTCGCTTGCTCACTCGCTCGCTCTCTCCCCCATCTCTGCCTGTGTTTGCTTCTGTTCAGCTTTCTCCGTTGCCTCTCGTCGATCTATTTTTTTCTGGCGTTGATTCGTGGGACGCTACGAGAAGAGAACGCGTTCTTCGATCGAAGGAGTCCGGTAGGAAGATGCGACGTTACGGGCTCCCTTTTCGTTCGAAGAGGAACACGAGAAGCGGCGGAGGTACGAGAGCGACGAAGATCCCATATCTTCGACGAAGAAGCAAAAGTCCGAAACGTCGTGAGGAGGTAGGCACGCGGCCGGAATAACTCTCAAACTGTCAGAACGATAATCTGACGGCAGCGACGTGACGGACGGAACGGTACGAGACGGGATGAGTTGAGATGGGACGGAACGGGACGAGACAGGTCGGACGTACCGTCCACTTCGCGTCCACTCGATCTCCTTTTTCGCTCGCAGCTCCACCCTTCTCTCGCCGCTTTCTCGTCTCCGTCTCGGACAAGCTTCGACGAGATCGCGACCGACGAGATCGCGACAGCCGATACGCGTCGATCGGTCTTCGAACGATCGATACGAACGAGAACAATCTTCCGAAATCGCGGTTTTATCGCGAAGAACGCGTGCTCGCCTCGGCATGGACCGATACGCGTCGATCGGTCTTCTCGCTCAACGATCGATACTGTAGGGGTGTGAATGTTTAGAGTGACTGTGGACGCAACACCGTGATGCCAGCGTGTTTGGGTCTTGTATGAAAGGAAGTCTGTTTGGGCCGATTGGGCCGAGGTGTGAAAGAAGAGTTTTATAGGTAATTTTGGTTCTCGATCGTAATATTCAGATAATTAGAATTAATTTTTGCGGCGCACGGTTCGATCATTTTCTACACTCTACAATTTAGTAAGCAAACTCAAACGTGTCGATTCGGATGTGAATCATGGTGCTTGAGGTCCGTTTGCCATTAGGATTTTTTTTAAAAAGAAAGGTGGTGTTTCGTTTCTAATGATAAGTGTCGAATGGCTAGGCTTTACGTGAGTAAATATAATACAAGTGCATAAAAAGGAACGAGTGCAAGGGCCAAATGGTCAGAAGAGTGAGAGTCCAGATTGAGAAAGGTTGCAAGAGTCACGAGTGAGCGAGATTTCATTAATAAAGAGAAAAGTATTCGAAGTGCCGGAGTTATATTATTTACCCTGCTACGCCTCATCCAAGAAGTAGGAGTTTTCGAAAATATTCCTACGATACGAAGGAGAACAATCTTGCGAAATCGTGGATCGCGGGTTTTATCGCGAAGAACGCATGGACGATACGTAGATGCGAATATCGTTCGTGCGCTATTCGAACAGGGTTGACTCCCGAGGAAACGAAGATGGGAACGATGGGATGGGATTGGGATGAGACGAGGGGACGCGCGGTCCTCCGAATCGAGAGACACGAACGAGAAATCCGAGCGGGTCGAACGGTGTCGGTTCCGAATATTAATTCCAGTCCCGTCGTCCCGAGTCATCGTCCGAGTGCGCGAGACAAGACGAAAGCCAGGTGCATCGAGACGGATCGAGGTCGTCGCGACGAGGATATTAATTGCGACGCGACGCGACTCGACGCGACGCGTACGAGAGAAGCGAAAGCGAGGTCTCTTCGATGGCTTCTTCTTATTCCTATCGCGTCGCACCGATTGATTCCGACAA
This sequence comes from Lasioglossum zephyrum, assembly GCA_028455615.1. Taxonomy (NCBI): domain Eukaryota; kingdom Metazoa; phylum Arthropoda; class Insecta; order Hymenoptera; family Halictidae; genus Lasioglossum; species Lasioglossum zephyrum. Next base: position 16,369,014 of record CM052330.1, on the reverse strand, counting down.
GCATAACCAGGCTGGGTGTAATCGGAATAATTGACGTCGATGGGAACGTGTCGAGCGTTCGGGGGATCGTCTCTTACGCGCTCGTTCTTTTCGGTACGATTTGTTTAATCGCGGAGTCAGCGGGACGAATCGTTAAAAATATTCTCCCGCGACGATCGCGATCTTCCATCTTCTTTTTTTTTTGCCGCTCGAGACGGAAAAGGGTGGAGTGCGGCGGGGTAGACTCGGAGACGCAAGGAGACCGGGAGCAGAAAGCAGCTGGACGCTTTTGACGCGATGCTCGGAAAGTCTATTGTGGCTCGGGTTTGAAAGGCTCGCCTGGAATCGCTATCCACGAGGAACGATAGCATCTAGCGAGATCGGCCGTCGGCCGTGGAGAATTAAAAAGCAACGAGGCCTCTTGCCGCCCGCTGGCAGGTGGAGGAGGAACCGTATTATTCGACGCCGTCTTATCACTGGTCCTCGCATTAATCCGAAGACGAAAGAACACGCGACTCGCAGCCGTACGGGCACACCGTTGGATCGCGATTCACGAATATACGAATCACGAATCAGGAATCACGGTCGTGTCCCCCGACGACGAATCTCCTCCGTTTCATGGGTACCCCGCGTCGAGCACACGGCACAGTTTCGCCGGGCAGTTTTTCATCCCGTAGCGCAGCACCGACGATCGTCGTGTCCGTGGCTCCTCTACCCCGTCCGTCTTCCGTCGATCCCTTCTGCTCGACAAAACGGAGAGAGCCAGTTTGGTTCGCGTCCGCGATATCGCTCGTCGTGGTTAGCCGGTCCTCCTACGGCCGCTCGACGGAAATAGACGATACGCGTGGTAATAAATATCTCCGTATTATAATTAAGCCGAGTCCGAGAGTGTGGGATACGCGTTACGTACGGGAGACACGTAGATGGATGGACGACCAAACGTACACCGTGCGAGCGAGCACGACTAATCCGACCTAGCGAGTAAGACGGAGAGAGAACGGATGTAAGCTAGAGAGAGAGAGAGAGAGAGAGAGAGAGAGAGAGAGAGAGAGAGAGATGGAGAAAGAGAGCCTGCTAGCAGAGAAGGACGAGAGGGAGACACGATAGTCGCGGGAGGGGACAAAGAAGTGAACGCGACAAAGACGGAAAGTCGCGAGTGTCACGGAGACAAGGAAGCTCTCTTCTCACATCGCGATCGCGACAACGATGGCGCGCTTAGCAACCGTAACTCGTCGTAGTTATCGGTAGTGGACAGTTATATCGACGCGGTTGGTTGGAAGCATGCTCGGATGGCGCAGCATCGGCGAGCTACGAGAGAGGAATGAGCGCGGCCTTGTCAGCCCGTCCGGCACGTCCGTCGACTGCTCCTTGAGTGGCAGCGATTCATTCCGCTCTCCTTGCACTCGCGCCCGCACCGTTTCTCGCTCCTTCGAAGCCAACCAACACGCACACCAACCTACCGCAACCAACCCATCTCATCCGCGTTTTACTCTGGTTCGCTCCGCACCGCGCCTCTCTATGCTATTCTCTTTTTAACGACCTCGCGTCGAATACTCGTGCCGCACGCGGTCCAACTTTCTCGCGCGACCACACTCATCGGCTGCTCAACACTTTTCGCGTGCCCGTGAAATTTTCATTCGAGTCGAACGGTCGCGAGGATAACCGAAAGGAAAAACACTTGGCGTTTACAAGCGGACATAAATTTTCGATCGATCAATGTCGCGGCAGTGGCGTATGCAAACGCGTCCACTGGAAAACCCGATAATTAATCGATATCTGAGCGCGGTATCTCGATCGAGATAATGGAATAGATCGTCGCGAAAATAGCGCAAGGACGTCTTGTTACTACGACACCGCAGAATTACGCTTTTCGTCGGTTATGCTCGAAATCTCGGACGATCGCGATCGCGATCCCGTACTCTAAGCCCGGAAGGATGAAATCAACCGCGGTCGACGATGTCAAGCTGTCCTGCGATGGTTTTCTCTACATCTCACTCACTCTCTCTCTCTCTCGGTCGTAGTTTCCCCTGTTCGTATCATTCTCTCTTCCCCTCTCGCTCGCTCTCTCTTTGGTTTGCATACGGTATACAGTTCGGCCAGCAGTCGCAGCCCCGCAGTCGGCTAATATCTCGTTCTTTTGTTGCGTTTCGCGACAATTTGCCTGCCTGCGCTCACAACGAATTTCAGCCTGATTATTCGGGGCGGTGCGGCGCGGAGCGACGTCGGTTCGCTGGATTAAAATGCTGCTAGTAGGACTACGCGCGGGAACGCGCAGGGGGAGAACACGCGAAATGTTACCCTCGGGCAGCAAACTTGCATCTTCCTCCCCTTGGTCCTCCTCTCCATCCACCCACCCCTCTCTTCTCCCTCTCTCTCTCTCCATTACCTGGTTTCATCGCCCTGCTGCTCCTCTCCCAAGATCCATCCCTCCGGTTTCCTAGCTCGATTACAATATTTACGCTGTTCCTTAACCCGACAGGGTCCACGTGGGCTTCCAGCGGATCCCCACTGCTGAGATATCCAATCTATTTTTCATATTTCTTTCGCTAGCATTTTGCAATACAATGTAGCTTCTTAAAAACCAGTTGTATCGGTGTAATAAAGACATTAAAAAGAATTCGAAAAATTTTTTGATGCGGATACGAATACGGACGGGGCAGAAAGCATAGATGTGTAACGATGCGACGATTCGATATATTTGTTGTTTATTGATTTATTTACGTTCTTCATATTTTGTAATATGCGATTTTTGATTATTCTGGTCCGACGTGTTGGAAAGTAAAGACGTGTTTGATCTCAGCCGGAGAATTAAACGAGACAATTTTATCGTTTGTATCTTTTACATTTAAACTTGAAAGTTAATTATTTGTGTTTACGGACGTGTTATTTTATTATTATTATTATTTATTATAGACGGACAGAAGCCCTTTTTACAGAAGTATTTACAAAGAAAAGAAAAAAAAGAATAAGATACAAGACTACTTATCTAATAAGAATTTTATCGACGACTTAAATCCTACAGATAACTGATACCTAGTTCGTGTTAATTTAACAAAAATCATCATAAATAAAAATGTTTTAATAAAGATAAAACATTAATTACAAATGCGAAGAAAATATAGTTTCTATAGTATTGAATTTGCCGCGCTTTTCATGCTCGTCTTTTCTTTTAATTACCAATAGATAGAGCGACGATTAGCAGAAGAATTGAAGAGAGACAGATACAGCGATTACGCAATAGAGCACACGTGCAAAATACAAAGATGAAAAGTATAAACAAAATTAGTAGTGTAGGCAGAGAAGTGATAATAGTAAACTTTAATTGTCGTTTCTTTGTTTACAGGTAAGGTTGTAAATAATTGTTGTTAAATAACGAATAAAGACAAAATTTTCTTTGTTTACAGAGAAACATATTTTCATTTATCATACTGAATAATAATTGTCTTATACGAATATTACTTTGGGGGTCCATTAGTACTCCACGTGGATACTTTCGTTCACGTGGGCACTGGTCGGGTTAAGGTGGGATCTCCTGAACGCGTTTGTACGCAGCGTTTTCCGAACCTCTATTCGTCGTAACTTACAGCTGTGCTTCTTGACGGAAAACATTGCATAATCAGACGCGCTTAGGAGATCTAACGTTTACGGTTGCCGTTACGGTTGAGAGATTCGTCATCGAGAGACGAGAAGCAAAGTTGCGACACATGGGGAGCAAAGGGGTAAAACAATCGAAGAAAAAGCGAAGGGAGCGAGGTTGTCGGGAACAAAGAGAAAGGGGATCGAACGTATCCGCGACAGAGATCGGACGTCGGCCACTGTCCGAGTATAGATACCGCGCTCTATAACGCGCTCAGGTAGACAGGTAGTACGCGGCGCTCCCGCAGGAGAGAAGGGTAATGAAACGGGGAAAGGGGAAGCGAGATCGAGAAGGGGGACGGAGAACGCGCGGAGGGCACATAAGTCCGCCACTGACATCGCTGCAATCCTCGCGTCGGACTCGAGTATCGACAGATATTTAAATGAATATTCCTCCGCTGTTAGGGATCCGCTCTTTGAAATCAAAGCAGAAGGTACAACGGTTCGTTTAGACGTCCGCCGATATTCCAGGGCTGCCCGGATCGTGAATACAGAATTTCGCGTGTCACGTCACTCGCGGATTGCTCGTCGAGACCGGCTCTCTCGCGAGCAAAGGCTAGGTAGAGGCTATCGGAGCCAGGGAGTAGTCGCGCGTCCTTCGACAGGCCGCGTTTGTTCGACGCACGAACGCACGCACGCACGCGGATTCGTGCTTTTTCCCGATGGTTAAAGATCACGAATGATCTCTCGCGAATATTCGATTACAACGAACAGCGATACAAGAACGACAAGGAACAAACAAGAGAGAACGAACGAACATGCCAACGCAGCGGGACGAAAGCGGCTATCCGTGGACACGATTCCTTTCGACGAAATAATTTCGACGGCACGGTGCAACGATCGAATTACATGCAAGCTGGGAGCAAGGATCGCGATCGATTAGAATGCCCAAAGAGTACGGCGCTGCGAGAGAAGCGGTTCGCGAAAGCAAAAGGTGACGCGAGCGCTCTCGTTCTAGATGCAAAATTAATAAAAATGCGTGCGAATTGTCTCGCGCGCGTGCGTGGTTGGTTCGTGCGTACCTACACATTGCGTTTGAGAGAGAGATATTTACCGGTAAGATTATCGCCGCGTTGTTGCGGCCACCGAAAGGAAGGCCTTGGCTGCTGCTTGCTGCGCATGTCTCCCGTCCGGTGCGGCGGCTGCGAACCGCTCGCTTTTCAAACGATCGGAGACCACTACTTACCTGAAAGAGAAAAAGTCAGAATGGTCAGATATATGCCCTGTTCCGACTACGATCGAAACGCGTCCTCGTTCCTTGCGAGGCGGTCGCGAAATTCTTCCCGTCCCTCTCGGTTCTCTCTCTCTCAATATATATGCATAAATATACAGGCTGTCTCAAAACTCCTTCAACATTCAGAAATGGGAGGTTCTTGAGTTCATTTGGAACAACATTTTCCTTTGCAAAAATTACGTTCGCGGTTTTGTTTAGGAGTTATTAACGAAAACCACGGACCAATCAGAACGCGGCTATAGCGAACGGAATCGGACTCGGTGACAGGTTCCACTAAGCGTGGTGTCGGCGTTGGCAGAGCCAGAATCAATCCGCTGTAATCGCGCTCTGATTGGTCCCTGTTTTTCGTTAATAACTTCTAAACAAAGCCGCGAACGTGATTTTTGCAAAGGAAAATTGTTGCGGATAGCGCGAGCTCCGCGGCGATACGCGAGTATTATAGGCCAGGGGAGAGAGAGGTGCCGGGGACACCAAAAAAATAACACCTCTCCCTTTGCCGATCTGATTCTTCGAACACAGCAGCTTGCCGATGAACATAGAAAAAAAGGGAAAAAAGGCACATACAGGTCGAATTGAGTAATCTCTTCCTTTTTCATAGTCGGTTAAAAAGTTACTTGCTGTCGACACTTTACCGTACGCACTCCCGCTTTGGTTGGGCGGTTAAATAAAGTCTTTGCGCTTCTCTGGCCGTCTATCTTTTCTTTGCGAAAAATTGCGGCTTCGCTTGAGCTGCGCCGCACTCAAAAGGTCCCCGCGCTTCTCAGACCTTCTAGTGTCTAACCTACACTTATCTCTAGGTTCTCTAGTTTCTTCAACTCTTTATTTTCCTATTTAGAATGAATTTTGCGGCCCACGTAAGGACGAGAGAGAAACACCACCTTTCTTTTCCTTACTATTGTAGGAAGTCGAGTTGATAGATTTAAACGACGTGAAAACACTTTTTTCGATCTAACTGGTCAACGGTTGACCGTCGACAGTTACATCCAAAAAGGTAAATACGCGATGGCTGAACGACAGAGTAAACAAGCGAGAGCGAATGATAATTAGAAAGAGAGCACCATAATGTATATGTATATTATGCGAGGCAGGTCAGACGAGGCAGTCTTCCGAGAATTTGACGAGTAAAGACAGTTTTTTTTAAGAGAACACGAGACGAGAGAATTCCTATTCTGGAGAAATAAAGAGTTTTTAAAATTAAGAGACACGAGACACGAAGTAAAACGAATCTGCGCCGATTATCGAGATTATCTGTACTAATTTAGTAATTAATAAAGAATTCTCAATAAAACCCACATTGCACCTTCCTGACTCTACACTATTAAACATTTTTAATAGCAAACGTGGCCTCAAACACCATGATTCACATCCGAATCGACATGTTTGGGTATGCTTACAAACTTGCTAGTGTGTAGACATTGATCGAACTGTGCGTCGTAAAATTAATTCTAATTATCTTAATATTACGATCGAGAACCAAAATTACCAATATCTCTATTTTCCTAGTAGCTCTAAGTTAATTATAAGTGGCGACGGGTTCCTGCGATTTGGCTTTTTAATAAAGTGGACAATTGATCAGTGACTTCTGAAATTGAACTTAAAATGCTGGTGCCGTTCTTTCAACTCAACCCTTCCACGACCTTTACGATCCTTTACAAAAATGTTGCTTGAAAAGAACTCAGGAACCACCGATTTCCGGATGTCGAAGGAACTTCGAGACACCCAGTATATCAAAGAAAACGATCTGCTACGTAAAAAGTGTTCGTCGAGCGATGTTTTTCGTAGGGGCTGCGCGGTCGAATCGTGTCCCTCGAACAGCCGCGAACCGCGTTTCCCTGGTCTCGTCCCCCAACTCTTCCACCCCCTTATTCGGCCGTTACCAGCCCTCCTAACCGGCCGTATATCTTTCCACCGTACGCCCTCAAAAGCGGCCGCCTTTGTTTCAGATATTTATGAGGCGTTTTAATTCGCGCGCCGCGTCACCCGGCGTCGTCGGACCTCGGCCGGCGTCGGTGTTACGCGTAGACTTCGGCTAGCCGGTAGGCGCGGGACGCCGGGCGACCGAGCCGCCGAAACTGTGCAGCGCGGCGCCGATGCCGGTGGTGGAGGCGGTAGGGGGATGATCGCGTTAAAGCGCTACCATCGGGGGTATAGCGGGGTAGGCATAATAGGCGTAAGGGTGACTCGATAAAGCGACAACCCCTCTGTCCCCTTGGCTGCCCCCACCTTTTAGACGCAGACCATAAGCGCAAACAAACTCTCGGCCGTATATCGTCGCGAATGATTTCGCGTCGTCCCCCTGTCGTTTGTCGGTCTCCCTGCTTCTACGACCGCCGCCTTGTCCGCTGCAACCCCGACATGCGACACCACGGTCGCAGCCAATCCTCTTTCTCTCTCTGCCGCGTTCTCATCCGCGGGATGTCGCGAGAACACGTTGAAACTTCTCCTTAACCCGGGGTTCCGTGAGGAAAATCTATCGTCTGTGAAAGTTCGATATTCCGGGGGTGTCGTACGTTCCGGTGATCCACGAGGTGTGTTCAGCGGCGACGTTGTCTCGTTGCACCGACGGCACCGACGACGCCGCGACGGTCTCCGACCAAAGCTTCTGCAATGGATTTTACGTTTTACTTCGCGTCCCGTTTACGAGACACCAGAGACGCCCGGCAGCACTCTCGCTCGCGTGCTTTGCGTCTCGCAGCCCGACTTGAACGGTAACGGTCCGTCACTCTGTCGGTGTTTCTCTCCTGTTCTACTCTCTGTCGGAACCTTTCCATCGGTCAGGTTCGTCCCTCGGTCCTTGTTAGTTTCGCCTTTATCGTCGCGTTGCTCTTTCCCTCTGTCTATCTCGGTTCTGTTTCTCCCAAGTCCGTGAATACTACTCGCGTCTTTGGTTCGTCCTGGCGTCTGGCCGGCCCAGCATACTCTGTCTCTCTCTTTTTCCGTCTCTCTCATTCGTTCACGGTCTCCTCGACGCGACGGGCTCTCTAAAAGCCTGCTCGTGATCTATGACGGGACGTTGCGTCACTCGAGGAACAGATGCAGGACCACTATATTACTCGACCGTATCTACGGTGAGAATGGAGAGGGAGAGCAGGGGAGAAGCGGATGACAGGGGTCGAGAGAATCGTCGGGGAAAAGGCAAAGACACGGGACGTCGTGGAAAGCACGTTCGAAAAACGTGCGTTGGTGCGTTTGTCGTGTTGCTGGCTCGGTGGCGCGTTGGCGCGACGCGACCGATACCGAGCACGATACGTTGGAAAGTGGAAGCTCGTTCATGGAAACGCCACCCAGCTGTCTACGCGAACGGACCGGGGAGGAAATGTAGGGGAAGGGAGACTCGAAAACGCGCGCGTCGGCAGGGTAGACGCTCGGAGAGTCCCATAAATCAGGTCAGGGTTGGCTGTGACGGGGGTGGCTGCGCGGTGGTAGTTGCAGAGGGAGGTCGTGAGAGAGAGAGAGAGAGAGAGAGAGAAAGAACCGCGCGGAGTTTAAGGGGGATAGCTACGACTCGAAGCGAAGGGATCCGTTGGCTAAAGGTCGGCGCGCAACGAGCTCGTGCCGAGAAACGGGAAACGAGAAACGACGACGACGACGAAACGAGAAACGACCGACGAGAAGGACGCGCATGCTCGTAAAACGTTTGGCGCCAATTCCATTTCGCGAGTAGAAAGGGTGGCTCTCTCGTCGCTGCCAAACGCGATAGATCTATATCGATCGTTCCAGCGAGTCGAAAAGTTTGCGAAAACGAATCGACGTTGCTCTGCACGGCCAGAGACGAGTCGAGACGAGTAGAAGAAGTAGAAAGGAAAGGGAAAGAAAAGGAACGGTATATGGCCGAGGGCGAATCAACGAGCGGGATAGAAAGAAAGAAGTAGAGAGGGAGGGGGACGTTGAAGAAGCTTCGAAGGGACCCCAGATGGAATCGGTGCAGTTTGGAATATTGGAAAACGTCGGATCGCGCGAGAAATCGAAGAGGAGAGGAGAGGAGAGGTGGAGGAGGAGAGGAGAATAGGAGGCGAGAGGAAGCGGCAGAGTGCGAGCAGGGCACTATTTATGACGCGTACGTGAATTCTTGGAACAACGGGGATACGGCGTGTTCGTGTCACGGCGCTGCCGAAGAAAAAGAACGATCGAGGCTCACCGAGGGACTCGAGGGTAGAGCGCAGCCGGGCCGATGTCGTAAAATTGAAGTCGACAGGAGTCGGTAGGATCGTTCGCAGTGCCACCGTGGACGCGACCAATTCGTTTCGAGAAGAAGCAACCGAGTTTCGGGGTGACGCGGGCCGACGCAACGGACGGGGAGGGAGGGAGTTGGTAGTCGTGCGGCGATGAATCGCAGCAGGTCGATACACTGTTCGCGGCGATACGCCACCAGTAGCTTCGCGAGTCTAAACGCAGAGCAGAAGACTGGAACGGGCGCGTTGACGGATGGAGAGGGAGAGAAAAGTCACGGAACGGACGCGTCTCGTGGGCTCCTCGGAAATGTCCGTCCTTCGTGGACGTTAAACGTCTTCGAGAGATCAAAGCTTCGAGCCACGGGGGAAAGAGCGAGGCTTCGATTGATTCATTGGACGCGCGTGCCTGGTTTCGAATCACCAGAATAGAATCCGCTGCCTCGGAATGCCAGGCTCACGGGCTAATCCATCGAGCGTCTTTATTGCTCCGCGACATTTATAAAACGCCCGAGAGACGAGGGTTTCGCCGCGATCGCGCGCACATTCGTCACCGATTATAAATCGTCGGGTTTAGGTTCCTGTTGGACCGCGAGCTTCGTAGCTCTTTTTTCTGATCGGTCCCCGCTGCTCTCTTTACGGGCAATGTGGATTCGCTGCGCGACAACTCGCTAAACCTAATCTGCCTTGGTCGTGCAAGGAGATCGGCGAGATCGTCGACACGCGTTCGAGAAAAAGAGGAAGATCAAGGTGGATCGAGGTGATTCGTGACGGTCGAGCGAGAATGGAAACGGAAACGGAAATGGAAACGGAATTAATCGCTGGAAGGTGGAAGAAGAGGCTCGCCGCCGCCGCCGCTGCCGCCGCCGCCCGCGTTTCGTCGAGGAAAGTATGGGGAAGATAAGGGGCGCTCGTTGCGACGAAACGTCCCCGGACGGTCGTCCCGAAGCGTTTCGAAACGTTGAAGCGTCCCAACCAGACCCCCTCGCCTCTATCCGTTGTAACGACCGCCGGTCTCGTTCTCCGGAGCATCGTCGAGAACCGGGGAGGAGAGGAAGGGCAGGGGAGGGAGGGGGATGGCGATATTGCGCTAGCTCTCGGTGTTCCTCCCGGCGGCGCGTCGTTACGCCAACTTCTTCGGTGTCGACGAACAAACGGGATGGACGAAGAGAACGCGTCCGCATTCGCGAAATCCTCGACTATCGCCGACCCTGTTTCTCCCTTCCGGCGCTTCGTTCTCCCTCCGCTCTCTCTCCCACCGTTTCTCCCTTCGGAGCCGGCAGCCGAACGAGATACGTCGAGGTATCGTGGATAGTATTCGCGAGGGCGAGTCGAAACCCGAGTGGGTGGTAGCCGGTTTAATACTCGCCTCGATGGCTCGGTGTTTCTAGTAATTGGGAAGTTAAACAGCCCTCCGACATGCAGCTCGCTTTCCCCGCCCTGTTACTTCTTCCCCTTTGTTCTTGCTTTTCCCTTCCGGTTTGGTCTCGCGTGCCGTTCCTCGCCTCCGAAATACTGGAATAGTAGCACGGCACGGGGGTATAACGCTATAGCCTGGGTTTCCCTCCCGAGAGAAGTGGAAAGCTTTAATTAAAGAAGACGAGCAATGGATTCCCTCTCGATTCTCGGAGCAACGTCCTTTCGTTTCGTTTCTATTCGTGGTGGAAAGGAACGATGGGAGATGGTCGCGCGAGAAGTGAAACGTTGAGAAACCAGCGGGACAATCTCCCGATTGCTTTCGGCCGTTCCTTATCGACAGACGTTTTCGAGAATTTCGAGCGATCCGCTCGATTCGTGTCGAGGATCGGACGAGTAGAAGAAACACGGCTGGCAGGAGCCCGATACTGCGAGGGAAGAAAAGAGCGACGGGAGAGAAGAGGGGTTTTGCCAGACCGAGAGAAAGAGACGGACGGCTGGCGGTCCGGCTAACGGACGGAGAAGCCGATCAGAAAGAGAGAGAACGATGGAAGGGAAAGGGGAAGGGGCAAGGTAAGTAGGTATAAAGGAGCGTGACTGGACGCGAGTTCAATACGCGGCCCTCGAGCACAGCTGTCACTGACATCGCCGCAATTCGAAACTGACCACGACAGCTAACCTCGGTACAGGCGGACCACAGCGGCGGAAACTTATACCAACCTTCCGATTGATACGTCCCGGCCACTCACCATACGCCGAAGGGGACGGATTAGTCGGTGGATGGCAGACTTCTCGTGCTTCCAACTTCCCCCGAGTCACCCCTTTCCGAATCGGCCTCCTTTTCGGAGGGCGGAACAAGCGCGTCCTCGACATCGGTTTCCTTTTCGGAACCTCTACATTATCCCGAAGATCGTGGGCAAGTCAAGTTGGAGCCAGAGGCCTCGACGCGATAACGGCCGCGTAAAACGCTCGCGAAATCAAAAGAGAAGGAAGAAACGCGAGAGAGAGAGAGAGACGCAGTACGGGCGCCGAGCATCGTGAAAGAAAACGATACCGGAGATGATGGTTGGGTCGTAGCCAACCGAGAAGCCGGTCGGTGGGTCGGATGATCGGTCGAACGGACCTGATGGACGGTCGGACACGGTCGGTCGATGCTTCGTGAGAAGGGCGAAGAGATGATTGATGGAACGTCAGTCATGCTGCAGCCATCGATCTCCCGTACCTTTATTATTTATTATCCTTGCCGCTACGGATACTTTGCTCCAGGTACGTCGCGTTTCTCTCGTCCTCGCGTTCCTTCGTTTCTTCCAGCCGCACCGCTTATGCACTGGTTCGACCACAGCCGCCACCGGCGAAATCCAAAGACTATTGGTGACGAAGCAACGGGGTCGACGACAGGTATAGAGAGATCCTCGTTCGAAGACGAGATGGCTCGCGTTTCCTCGAGGAACGAGTCGGCAAATCGGTGCCGCGACACGGCTTCGATTCAATTTTTCCGTTCGGTGCAAAGACTATTTATCACGGAGCACCGGCAGCGTCCGCAACTGCGCGGCCGGTCCCGACAAAAGAGAGCTCGCGGCGGCGGTTGGCGAGCGTTGCCGCCCCCGTTGCTCCTTTACAAACACATCCGAGGACGAACGAATCTCGCGCTCGTCTCTGCTGCGTCACGAAACAAATGCGCTTTCGGCCAATCATCGTGGTACCGTCTGTAAGAACGACGATCACGATGACGCGGTGGAAGATGACTCTTCGCAGCTGTCAATCGTTCGAGAACCACGCCACGGGCACGTTCTGTCCGAGGCTCGACGGTTTCGTGTGATCCGCTCGGAACGCTCGAGCGAATCCTCGACGCGACCAGACCGAGATGAAACACCCGAGGCAAAGAACCGGGCATTTTTCTTCACGAAAGGGAAACGACCGGAGCAACAACGTTCTCTCGAATTATTTCGCGCTTTCGTTTCAGACGGCAGAGAGAGAGAGGGAGAGAGAGAGAGGGAGAGTAAAAGGGTGCGAACGAGAGAGAGAAAGAACGAGAGCAAGGGGAACCGCGAAAAGGGAAGGTGCGCGCTTCGTGCAACAGGGGCGGAAAAGTTGACGGCTTAGACGTTTTAAATTTCTCGAGGTATTTGAGAAGACATCGAGCAACTCGATCTCTCGAGCCGGACGCCGCGTCGGAGATACCTGCACCTGAGCCTCTTAGACGGTTTTTCGTTTCTTTCTTTTTTTTATTCCTTCTTACGACAGCTGAACAGGTTGCGTAGCCTGCTCTTGGAAAGAAAGGGAGGAGAATCCGACGTGGCTAAATTTCGCGGTGCTCCATCTCGCGATTTCTTTTACGAGCTGTGTTCGAAACGATCGAAACAAACTTTTCCGGTCTACTCGTTGTCTGCGCGGTTGCTCGCCGTTAATTGTTAACGGGCTGGAATACAGCGAATCGGTTATCGATAATTAACAGGCGAACGAGCACGCCAGGTGCGTCGATGTTACTCGTTAATGTATTAATTATTCAAAATGAGCGAGTGCGGTGTGCGCGCGCGTCTCCGTTGCGTATGTGCGTGAGCGTGAACAGGAAGGTTCAACGGCTGTGCGCAAACGGATTAGGATATACGTGATTCGAGGCAGGTCAAGACCGGGTACAGACGCGTAGAATAGGTATGCGTGGAAGTGGGCGAGCGAGCGAGCAAACGATCGACACGGTACACCACGGCGAGGCAAGGCTAGGCACGGCTCGACACGGCACAGGTACGGGTACGAACACGGACCCGCGTGCTTCATTCATAGTTAAGCGGAGCTGTTTATGAACGAGCATACCTATTACGTAACGCATCGTCGGCAACGAGAGTCTTTTTATACCGACCACGTGGTCGAACGGTGGATTACGCGTTCCTAGCGGGCTATGGCCGAGAGGATCCTTCACGCGATCCACCAACCGATCGGCATCCACGCGAACCACTTCTTCGCATCGATGAGTTCGGATCCAAACTAGCAACGCGGGCTCCTTGTCTCTTGGATCCTACGAACTGTAGATCGCAAGGACCGCGTGTCTATCTTATCGGTATGAATGAGAGGTTCTCGGGGATTTGGATCCAGGGCGCGAGAGGTCGAGAACCGAGTTCATTTTATATCATTGTGGAAATTGGAGTCATTCTAGTGAAAATCAAGTTCCCGTGTAAGATAACGTAAAAGAAAACATATTAAGGTCTGTCAAGGTAAAACATTTGGCCTTTTACTTTACTATTCGAAAAATCAACATCTAGGTATATTGGGAAATACCTAGTTCCCCTTAATTTTATAACATGCGGTCCTCCCTTCAGGTACGAAAGTACGTACCGCCGCCTTCGCGTTTAGGGGTTTAGTCCTAATCGTGCGCCCGTCTTGTAGACACCTCCGACTTGGTCTTCCTACATTAACACGTTGAGTGCCACGCGGTTTTATAGCGACTTCCCCGTCAGGCCGCGCGCGCAGGTATCGTATTCAATTTTTACCTTTATTATCATATTTTATACTGTCAGTCACCGGTGACTGACGCGGCCTGAACGGAAAGGTCGGTGTCAGTCACCGGTGACTGACGTGGCACTCAACGTGTTAAAATATATTTCTTCCACCGTCCACGTATATAATTATTTACACGTAACCCCTCGACAGGTTATGGGCCCAGGTTATAAGACAAGTTATCAGTGTAAAGAATTCGATTAGGAAGTGCAGTGAGTTGTGCAAAATCTGAAAATGGAGTCGATGCATTTGAAAATAGAAAAGCTCCGTGACTGTGAAAATTGGCTTCAGTGGCGTTTCGTTATACGCACATTACTGGAGGAAAACGATGATTCCATTAGTGTGTGTGAAGGAGAACTGGAGTGCTCAGCTGAAAATTCTCCAAATTATGAAGTCAACCTACAAAGGTTTCAAAATGCTGATAAAATAGCTCGCAAGTTGATCGTGACATCAGTCGAGAAAAAACGTCTTGACAAGGTCGGATCTCCTTTCCGCGTCTCGACGCAGCGTTTTGTTATTCCAGCGCTATTTACACTCCATTCGTCATACTTCACATCAGAACTGCGTCTAGGCGTGAACCACTGCGTTTAGATACATGCGTCTACGCCAAAAAATAAAAACAATATCGCAATATCCCTCCGAAGAATATCTATATATATAAAAACGAAGTCCTGACTCACTCACTCATCAACGCCCAGGCTAAACCCTTGGACCGAGTTTTCCTTTATGATCTATACAGGGGATAAGAAAGGATATTTCGAAATTCAACCATTCAACCATTAAGGGGGTGAAAAAGGGTTGAAATTTTGTATGAGGAATATTTTATTTGTAGTCATATTTGCTTGAAACTTGATCTTAATGCTCTTTGATATAATTAATCAAACACTTATTTCGGCATTTTAAAAAGTTCATCCCCTGAGGGGATGAAAGTGGGGTTGCAACGTTTGTATGAGGAATATATTGTTCGCGTGTTTGACCTTGGACGAAGATTTAAACGAGGTAATTTTATTAATTGTAGAGTCAGGAAGGTTTAATGTGGGTTTGATTGAGAATCCTTTATTGAATATTAATATAATACATCTAATCTTGGTAACTTGCGCAGTCTCGTTTTACTTCGTGTCTCGTGTACTCGTGTTCTCTTAAAAAAAAACTGTCTCTACTCGTCAATTTTTCGGAAGACTGCCTCGTCTGACCTACCTCGCAAAATATATTTGTTATGGTGCTATCTTTCTAATTGTCATTCGCACTCGCTTGCTCGATCGTTATCCCATCGCATATTTACCTTTTTGGATCTAACTGTCGACGGTCAACCGTTGAACAGTTAGATCGAAAAACGTGTTGTTACATTGTTTAACCGTCTTCGTTTAAATCTATCGGCTCGACATCCTACATGATTGTATCTTTTATATTTAAAATTAAATGTTAAATTGTTTGTGTTTACGGACGTGTTATTCTATTGACGACTTAAATCCTTCATGTACTTAGTCAGGGTCTAACGTCACTAAGCTAAACTAACTATATCAAAGGAGTTCACTCGGTACCACGCTGTTTCACACCGTACAGTTCGATCTGCTCGCTTTGGCTTTCGGAACCACTCATTTTCCCTTCATCGAGGGCTCTTGTTGCCAGTCTTTCTTTCCCTCCACCCTCGCAACCCATACCTACGTAATAAACGTAACGGCTTTTTCCGCAAAGGTTTGCGACACGGTTCTGCAGGACATCGCCGCTACATTTCATCTTGCGATGCCCTCTTTTCTCCTTTCAAAGAAGACGCTTGGCTATTCCTAACAACTTAAATGAATGTTTCAACTTTAGTAATATAGAACAAGTGTTAAAATTTCTAAAATCCACTAAAATTTATCATACTCTGTAATCTTGTATAAAAATACTACTAATCTCTATCTCCCCATTATACCTATTAATGTTTATAAATTTAATGTCATATTATTGTAATCTTGTGTAATATGGTATAATCTTCTAAAAAAGGACATCGCCGCTCGCCTGCAAACTATCTGTGTTCCAAATGGTCAGGATACAGAGTACTAAACACTCTTGAACCTAATGTTCACTTATGCGAACCCCACGTCATTTTGATTTCTTCAATTTTCTCTCATCAATGAAAGAAGTATATTCTTTGAAGGAAGAATACTCTTCCTCCACGCAATCGGAATCCCTTCCCTGCGCTCCAATCTGCCCGAAGAAAGCCGTACACCTCGATCATAATTACCGATAGTCCGTCGATCGATACGCTTGGACACAAGAGATCCTTGTATCGTTCTCGATCACCGATGCGTGGAAGCGGGTTAATTGGAATCGTACTCCCGCGATCGACGGGGATCGATCGTATCGATATGACGCGAAGCGACGAAATGAGACGAGACGTGACGCGGACAGTACACCGTCCGTCTGCCGTCTTTTCTCCGCTGGCTCTCGGCGATCGATAAAATTCTGGGGAATGGCAATTCGTGACGAAGCGGTAACATCGTCGACGAAATCTTTCGCCGAGAAATTGGGTTACACGGTCGACGAGCCGATGTCACGGAGTCGCGTCGAGAGGAGCTGGTACGCTTCCATCTGTCTCGACGAACGACGATCTTTCGCGTTTTAGGGAAAACCGTGTCATCCAGAACGATAATAACAGTGACATGGTTCGCACGGTACTAGTCTGCCAGGCTGGGTCGACCCAGCGCACCGCGACCATCCATCGATCAGCCTTGTCGAAAATAAACGATCGACTCGACGAGTTCGAGAACGGAATTGCCCTTGTCGACTAACGACTCGATGCTCGCACTTTCGCTTCATTTGTGATCGCAGAGAGAGAGAGAGAGAGAGAGAGAGAGAGAGAGAGAGAAAGTAAGAGAATCTTCTACCTACATTTTCCATGTGTGTGTACAGTATTTTATCCATAAATGTCCCAAAAGTCTGACCTGTAAATGTCCCAGATCTCTCCCCACTACTGAAGGGTGTACCCCCTTGAGGAGCCGTGAAGTTCGAGAAATATGACACCATGCGTGAGCCCGTCTAATCAGAATTTCCAACTTCTCTGTTTTCCATTATTCTTTAATGGGACTTTGATGACCATTACTTGTGTAATAAACAATTAAAGTTTCGGGCGCAAGGAAATTTGCTATCCTTCCTCGCACCTAAAACTTCAATTGTCTATTACATAAGTAAATATCATCGGAATTATATCATATTTCGTATGATTTTAATTAGAAAAATGCCAGAAATATGGTCATCGAAGTCCCACGAAAAAATAATGAAAAATAAAGAAGTTGGAAATTTGGATTAGCTATGTTTAAATTTCTCCGGCAATACACGTTCGGCAAAAGTCAAAGAATACTGTGCCTGTCGCATAAATGTCCCTCGGCAGACCCGTGTTGGGGACTTATATGGATAAAATACTGTACCACAGAAAACTTTTACACCAAATCCATGACAATGAGATGTAGCCATTAGACTCAGTGATAAGAGACATGCAATCACGTGACCAAAATGTAACACGTGATTAGCATCGTTGTTGGTGTCCATGGCGGTGTTGACAGTCGAACTGTAAACACGCGTCTTTTTTGTCTTTATAAAGTTAATATACGCATTCAAGCATCACAGTACATAGTTGCTTTGGATTGATTGCTCAAGTTCCATCAGTGGTGAATGACCCATAGTATTCAAACATGTACCAGTTGCTACATTTTGTAACTCTCCCCAGAGAAGATTGGGTGGCAATTCAAGAAATTTAGAGAATCTTCTAGTATCCTTTTTGTTTTCATATCAAGTGCGGAAATGCTTTGTGCATACCCTTGTGCATACCTTATGTGGGACTGTCCAGAGGACCTTCCGGCCAGCCTCATACCCACTAAAACCGCACTCCCATCTAACTTAATGTAAGGAGAGGACCAGTATCTCAACCGAACTGGCCAATCTTCTAGTATCCTTTTCTTTAACTTGGGGATATCCCTTATGGATAACCATCCCTATCGCCGAAGATATACACGGCCAATGTCCGTCTCGCACGAACTAAACCGCAATAGCCATCCCTAGATATTACTGGACACCCAGGATCACTGTTGTATTCAACTGGGCCCCCGCTGTCTTTATATCTAGACCTCCCATTTAAATCGCAACCCCCCTTAATTACTGGACAAGCAGCCGACGGCTAGGCTTACTTGCCGCCCTTGCCCGTGGAAATCTTCTAGTATCCTATTCGTCGATTTCCCAAAAACGTCGGGGAGGATACAGAGAGGAGACGACGGATGCTCTCGCGAAGAATCGGGGCGTCCGGATCGCTATGCCGGTGACGTCCCACCACCTTGTCCCTTCCATTCCCTTCCCACGCAACGAAGCGGCTCGCTTCGCGAAGCCATGATTCACCGGTTTACACGCGACTTCGATACCGTTACGCGCGTGTGGGCATACGGGGTACGCGCTCGCAAGTACACGGACAACGACGACGATCAAGAGGGGAAGACGACGCCGATGGATCGCGTTACGATGTCGTTGTCGCTCTGCGAGATCCTAGTTTCTCGACGGAATGCGGTTCGTCGAAGGAGAACAGAGGAGTGGAGAGGATAGACGAAGAAGGGGCTAGCTACCGAGAGAGTGATCTACGCGCGAGTGGGTGGCACACCCGGCCCGTATGCTCCACACTGACGTAACACGCGCAATTATTATGCGTTGCTATCACCGATCATCGTGTTTCGTGGTAGCACGTGTGCGCCAAGGCGTGCCTCTCCGTTTTTCCGTGTTACCAGTCGAAATTAAAGACGATCGATACGCTTTGGCCGAGACTGCAATCGTGAAAGCGCGCGCAAGGATCGAGAATGATTTACAAGGTAGACAGCGGTGAGACGCACGCGCGCGCGCGCGCACGCCTTGCCAATACGACTCTCTGTCCCCGAGTAGCGGTGTACTTGTGCCCCGTGAAATCCAGAGAGCAACGACGCGAGTAATCTAGCCGGTGATTCACGGAGGAATTTTTCTCCGCGCGGAGGCGAGAGAGAATTTATCGTCTATCGCGAATACATAAAGTACGTCGCTCCGGTTCGCGTTTCCAGGCGTTTTCGAGCGGTAACCCGCGAGATATCGTCTAAGCGGGTTTCTCGCGCGCGTTTCGGACCGTCCGAGAAAAAAAAATCGATTCCAGCTAAGAGACTCCGTCCGACGAGGTCGTCCGAGTTGTTGCGGTTCGCGAATCAAGTTATTCGCGTTAATCGGGATAGTTTTGTTCGTCGCTGGTAAAGAGACAAACGACCGGCAAAGTTCGATAAAACGTTTATGGACGTCGCATCGGCGCTTACCATACGAAGCGATACGACATCGGCAAACGAGCCGGACCGGGCTTTTCGATTATTCGTCGATGCACGGCTGCGTTTCGCTCGACCTATCTTCGCGGTCAAACTCGTTATCGATAATTAAAAATTGTCAAACGCACTTTGGTCGAATCGACGCATCACAAACCGCGCGGAATCCAACTCGAAGTAGCCCGAGGGTGATCGCGGCTGAATCAAGGGAAAAGGGAGCGGTGCGGAGGGAGTGCGACAAAGAGAGAGAGGGAGGGAGCGAGCGAGACAAAGAGTGAGAGAAAGAGAGAGGTGGACGGCCATACGTGCTGCGCGATCATTAGCCAGTGTATTATTATTCTCTGGATATTAATTGATTTCGAAAATACAATTTTCTGTGCGACCGATCAAAACCGGGCTTCGCCCCATCCTCTCTCTTCCTCGACCAACCTTCCACCCTCCCACGCAACCAGATCATCCACCCCCGTTGCACTCCCTTCTATCGCTCTTCTCCGCTAACATTCTCGTTATATGCAAACATTTGACTATCCGCGTGACCGATACGCCTCCGGCTTTTCGTCTTTTCTCCTACCCCACCGATCTCCCTCTCTCTCTCTCTTTCTCTGTTCATGCGTGTGACCGTATCTCTGTCGTGTTTCGACTGTTTCAGGGATCGTTTTGTCGCTAACAGACAGCGGCAGAAAATAGTACACACGCGAACACGTAATGGAGCGACAGGGTGCTCGTGATTTCGACGAAATTTTACTGAATATGGGACAAAACAGAAACGGAAGCGAAGCTAAAGTGGAGAATAGCAGGGTTCGAACGGGAATAGAGAGACAACAGAGGAAGCAGCAGCAACGATTGCAGAAGCAAACGCGTCGTATCGAAGGTACGCACCGATCGCGATTCAAAGTGCAACGATAACCTTTCGTGGTCATTCGTCGTGTGGTACGATTGCACACACGCGCAACCGATGCGTGAAAATGGAAATCGAGCGAAATGGATTCGTTCGATCGGAAAAGCAAGCGAACGAACCAGCGAACGCATCACCGAGAGAGAGAGAGAGAGAGAGAGAGAGAGAGAGAGAGCAACGGAGAACGAGGGACGGACGGGTGAGCGGATAGATGGACGGAGAGAAACAGGGAGAACCAGTGACAGGAGAAAAAAAGAACAACCGAACCGCCGCGGGTCGCGGCAAATTAGCGCCATCGAGGCTCGCTAATATTTTTTTTGCGTTCACGAAGGGTAAACTTTTTTTTGTTTTTTTTTTCGTTCGAATTTGTTTCTTGCATGACGTATGCATCGCGATGAAACGATACCACGTTCATCGGGAGGCATGATTTTGATCAAAGAGTTTTTTTATCGTTCAAACTGGACGAATAAACATTCCAAACGAACGTGTCGCGTCGAGTCGGTTCCGTCGATGTTTCGAATGGCAGCGGGGCTACCGCGTGCGATCATCTCTTACGGTGCGAGGGGTTGCGGGAGGGTTGGGGGTGTCCGGTTAAAGGAAAGACGCGAACAGAGTGTCGAGCGTGTCGAGAACGTTGCTGGCGACTAAGAAAAGGGTGCTGCCGTGTAGAAGAAGAGCGAATAGCGAGCAGCGATGAACAGAGGTTTTTTATCATTGAAACTGACCGAATAAATATTCCAAACGAACGTGTGGCGTCGAGTCGGTTCTGTGAATGTTTCGAATGACAGCGGGGCTACCGCGTGCTATCATCTCTTACGGTGCGAAGGGGGTGCGGGAGGGTCGGAGCTGTCCGGTTAAAGGAACATTGCTGCCGACTAAGAAAAAGGTGCTGGCGAGTAGAAGAAGAGAGAGGTGCGAATAGCAAGCAGCGATGAACAGAGGTTTTTTTTATCGTTGAAACTGAACGAATAAACATTCCAAAGAAATATGTCGCGTCGAGTCTGTTCCGTCGATGTTTCGAATGGCAGCGGAGCCACCGCGTGCGATCATCTCTTGGGTTGCGGGAGGGTTGGGAGTGTCCGGTTAAAGGAACGACGCGAACGGAGTGTCGAGAGTGTCGAGAACGTTGCTGGCGACTAAGAAAAAGGTGCTGCCTTGTAGAAGAAGAGAGAGGAGCGAGTAGCAAGCAGCGATGAACAGAGGGAACAGAGGGAACAGTGACAACAGAGGGGGAAGGGGACACGGATAAGCTGGAAGGTTGTTCCCCTGTAGTCTCTAAGCAGGCGCGTACGTTCAGGTTCGTTCATTGAAACGTTACGTACTCGTCGTTCGGAAGCGACGTCTCTCGACAGTTTACAGCCACCGGCCGCGTACGTTTACCACGTTAATAATCTCGTCTTTCTTCCCACGATCGTTCGTGCCTTTCGACAGATGGACGCTCCCCGTTTACGAGATCTTTACGATCGCGCGAGATTTAAATGCGCGCGTTAACTTAGCGCCCGTGGCATCGCCTCTCGTTCGCCCTCTCGCCTCGATGAGGTTCCTGCCCGTTACGGGCAGACATCGGCTCTCAAAACCCTTGGCGAATCTCGGAATCGGACAGGATCATACTTTCGTTGAACTTTCGAACCGATTTTGGCGAAAGCAAGAGGCAAAGTAAAAAACGAGGATTAATTTGGCAGGGTTTCCAGTGTATTCGCAACGAGAATAGCCGAGAAAGGGATGCGACAGCGGGAGGGAGAGAGAGCACGATTTGCGACGAAGCAAACGATAGAACGTGGAACCGAGACGGAACGATGTAGTGGCGGAGAGACGAAGAGATCGAGAGACCGAGACACCGAGAGACTGGGAAGTTGAAAGAGAGCCCCCGAAGGCCCGAATATCGATCTCATACATAATTAAATACCGACCCGGTGGAGCATCACAAAGAGAGCTTACTTCGGCTTTGATCTGCTGACAGACGGGGCCCGTCATCGCAGACTTCAATAGGCGCTACTGAATTGCGGGGGTGTGCTATTGACGCGTTAGAACTCGAGTTCGCGCTCGAAGCTTGAGCTCGCGATCGGGCTCGCGATCGTGCTCGCGCGCGTCTGCATTCGGACGCCTATATACACCCACGAACCGTGTGTCTACGCGTTTGTTTACCGTTGTGCACTTGTCGCGCGCATACTCGTTCGCCGTACCGACCGTTGTTGATCGCGCATTCGAGTCCATTGCCACCGAGAAACGTTGCTAGGTGCGACGACTTTTCTCGCGGAACACATCGGACTTTCTTTCACGGACACACAGGATTTCGAACGGGATTGACGTCGGTCAACGGGTCGCATTTTCGAATGCAACCATTCGTCGCGTCGCGCGGCCGTCGATTCATAATTGGCTATCGCTTAAAAATGCAAAACGTCGTTCGAAACCTCGTTCAGGATCGGTCCTCATGATCGCCACGAATCCGTGACGAGTTGTCCGAATCTATCGTCCGTGTATCGACAACGTCGAGAGAGAGAGAGAGAGGGACAGACGACAGGACAAATTTAATTGTTCTCAATGACGTCGCTTCTCCACACGGTCTCTCGCCCATAAATTTTAATCGACCGGATCAATGGAGAACATCTCAGTAGATATTTTCAACCGGTCGATACTATATTCGGTCGAGTCGCTAAATTTTTACCGCAGGCCTCTGTTTACAACGCTGACCGCAGAGTCTCTTGTCAGACGGGTCGGACGTGTAATTAACGGACGTAATGTTTCCGCAACCACGCGAAAAGATACGCGCACACCAACTCACGGGTCGGTGTTTTCTCGCGAACTCGAGTGGTATGTTGGTCGGGTCGTAAGCCACGAGCGAGTGCGTAGATCGTACGCGGTACAGTTTTGCCACGTGGCAACGCGTCGAACATCTCGTGACACCGATGCGACGACGATTCATCGTTGTGTCACGTCGTCCGAAAGGATCTGCGAGACGTCGAGAACGCGTGATTCTCGTAAATAGATAGGTATCGTCCGGCTGTCTGACCAGCTGCGATCCGTTTCCCCTTCGCACGGTCCTCGCGGTACTCGCGTTATGGCGACGCTACGGGGATTATACCGAACGTGACGCGGCAATTCACCGTTTCCAGCGCGAATAGCGAGCCGGAGTAATTGGAAACTATTATGGTAATTCACAGGCGTGCGATACGAATCGAGTTGTCAACAAAATTGATTTGAATGCGCTGGTGCGTGCGCGTGACCGTACGCGTGTGTTCCGGCGTTCATGTATGTGGAACAGTGATCGCGAGCAGAAAAGAAGGGATATGTATATCGAGAAGACTTCGGCCGAGCGAGGAGAACGTGGCGACGAAAGGCTCGAGAGAGAAAGTTCGATGTCGCGAGAACAGTTTGACAGCCGGTCGTTTGACGAAGCGAAAGATAATTTCGGAAGGTTGTACGGAATCGGTTTTCGGTCGTGCACGGTTTCGCGGGGACACGACTTACCGTAAAGTAGTGGTTCCAGCGCGCAGGAAACGTCAGTCCCGATGGATCGTCGAGAACGGTGAAACGTCAGGAACGATTATCCTGTGCATGAACGACGAGCATCGGGAGCCGCGTGTCCTCGGCATCGTATCACCGCGTCATTCCCAAGGATTTTTCCCACCCACGCAAAGACAATAAAGACGCACCACTCACTGAACTGGTTTTGGCGTTCGCTAGCCGCCTATCACTCGTTCCCTCGAAAACCGACAAAAACTCTTTTTCCGCTATCCTCGGTTTGTGGCTCGTCGAGCCGCGCGTCGCCGCGTCACCGCGTCACCGCGTCACCGCCCGTAATTTCGCATGGCCGCGGGGTTCACGATTCGACCGGGTTAGGTTTCACGCGCGGCCCTGAAGCGTCGCGGGCCGGTGCTGAGGACGGACGAGTCACGATTTCGCGGTAACGCGATGCATGACTCTTTGACGAAACGAAGCGAAAGCAACGACCCTCCCACGACGACAGCACGTGGCGCACTGACGGCTCCGCGGTCATCTTCCCCGTCCGTGCCCCCTCCACTCGGGCTCTACCGCCGCTCTACCGTCGCTCTACCGCCGCTCTACCACCGACGCCGCTGATGCCGCCGATGCACCTCTCCTTTCCCTCTCCCTCCGCCGCCCCTCCTCGGTCTCACTCTTTCTCGATAGACGAAGACACAGAGAACGAGAGAAACAGAGACAGGCTGATACATGCAGAGAGTGATAGAGTAAGAGAGAGGGAGAGAGAAGCAACTCTCCCCGCCTGGCGCTGGCCTCGCTTCTCCTACCGAATCTTCACCCCCTCGCCCGTCCACGGCCACCCTCTCACCCTCCCCCGCACCCTCCCTCCGATCCTCTGGTGGTGCTCCGCGCTTCGTTTCTCTCCTCACCGAACCGCTCCTTTACTACCTATACCTACCTCCCTTCTCGGTCACGCTCTCCCTCGGCCTCGGCCTTTCTCGCTCGCCCCTACGTCGATCTCCCTTTCTCCCTTTCTCGCTGTCTCGCTGTCTCGCTGTCTCGCTGTCCCGCTGCCGTCCCATACCAAACCCCGCGCAAAACGAACGGACCATATCCCTCTCCCCGCCTATCCTCTCGTCCACGACAAACCGACTACCCCTCCGCCCTCGGCCCTGACCTATCCCCACCTTCGAGCACGCACCGGCCCGACGTATTTCTCTCCCCACTAACGCCTCATTCCACCCACGCCCCCATCCCACTCTTCCCAGTTTCACGGAGAGAGACTCTTTTCCTTGGACTCGCGACTTTTTCGCGTTCTCCCCCTTTCTTCGTCCTCGCCTTCCATCCCACTCTACTCGCCGCGTACACGCACTATCTTTCTCGGTTCTCGCGATTCGTTCGACTCGAGTCTCCTCGTTCCTCTTTGTCGTCTACCGGCGATGCTTCTTCGCGTATCCCGAGTAGGTAGTGGATAGTAGCTAGTAG
Source organism: Lasioglossum zephyrum (assembly GCA_028455615.1). Lineage (NCBI taxonomy): Eukaryota > Metazoa > Arthropoda > Insecta > Hymenoptera > Halictidae > Lasioglossum > Lasioglossum zephyrum. Next base: position 16,343,967 of record CM052330.1, on the reverse strand, counting down.
CTACACCACCCTTCGCACTTGTCCTACCGTTTCACCGACCTTCTACAGTTTCGCTGCTCGAATTCTCCTTGAGTGATTCGGCATTTTTTCCGCGAATCATCGGTCAGTCTTCGTCTCGACTCGACATCGTTTCCGTCTTTCTCGAAAGACGAACGAGACGGAGATAGGTTGATAGGCGAATTCCCAGGCAGCCGTCGGCCCGAGGAAGAAGAAGAATAGCTATTTCTAGGTGAGACTCTCCGAGATCGGAAGAGCCGTGACGGGGACGCGGTCGCGGCCGCGGCGAACGGACGAAATTACGTAATCCCTCGCGACGATCTCGTTAAACTTGCTTTCCTTAAGTGTGCAATTAGTAATACGGTAAATACGATTTTCTTAATAACGATTTATCGCGAGCTTAGACGGTAAATATTTTGGCAATGTCGTTCACAGTTGTGTGCCACGTAGTAGGGAAACGCGTGTACACGCCCTTCGGTGGGCCAAGCTACCGGTCTAATCAAATGATCGGGTGATCGTTTCCGAATCGTCCGCTCGACGAAAATACGATTTTCTTAATAACGATTCATCGCGAGCTTAGACGGTAAATATTTTGGCGATGTCGTTCACAGTTCTGCCATGTAGTAAGGAAACGCGTGTACACGCCCTTCGGCGAGCACTGGTCTAACCAAATGATCGGTTGATCGTTTGCGAATCGTTCGCTCGACGAAAATATCGTTTTCCGAAAGAATTTCGATCGACCGTGGCGAGGAACCGTGGTAACGGAGGAGCGGCGAATCGGTGGCGCGTTCCACTGGCCCTTGTTAACGCAGGAATGTAAATCAACTCGTAATAGCGTGGCAGCCAAGGATTAAGCGGCGCGCGAAGACGAACTACGGTACGGCGAGAAGGTACGAAGTGCCGGCGAGGCAAGACCGACGACGACAACGAAGACTACGACGACTACGAGACGACGACGACGACGACGATGTTGGCGACAGTGGTGGCGCGGTGGCAGAGCGGCGGTGTAGCAGGGTGAGCGTCGATGGGTGGGAAGAGCGGCAGCACCCTCTCCTCGTGCCCCGAAGCATTAGGAGTTCGGTAATAAATCTCGTTGAAAAAACACACGCGCGCACGTACAGAGAGACACGTACACGAGTGCAGCCGTTCGTGCTTGTGTACACGTATTCTCGAGCAAGGGTCTCAGACAGTTCCACTCTCTTCCTCGCGTCTATCTCGTTCGGCTCGTACATCTGTGCTCTCTCGGAGTACAACGAGCGCGAGAAAGAGAAAAGCCGTGGCAGGAGAGCGTAAGGAGGAGGGAGGGGAGGGAATACCCCTCCAAGCTTTAGATCTTTCCCCCGTCTCGTCGTCGCGGAGCACCGCGTCCGACGGCAACGAGGTCGACATGATCTATGCACGCCGTGCAGAGGCGAGTGTCACCGTTTGCTTGATGCATTGGCCCTCACCTGAGCCCTCCCTCCGGTATCGTTCCCGTGGCCGAGCCCAACGACGCGTATCCCCCACCGTGTCGACTCCGCGGATCGCCGATCAACGATCGAGAATCGCCTTTTCATCGTAGCCTCGTTACGACGAAAGCGTGCGCCGCGTCTCCTCTTTCGTCGTAAATTGAAATCGAAATAGAACGAGACTATTAGGAAGAAACAGGCCGGCCACTTTTTTAACGGCCGAGGAACGATTCGCGCGTTAAAAAGATCGACGCGGAAGGAGGGAACTAGCGGGGGAATTGACCGTCGACTCCGCGGATCGCCGATCAACGATCGAGAATCACCTTTTCATCGTAGCCTTGTCACGACGAAAGCGTGCGCCGCGTCTCCTCTTTGAAAATTGAAATCGAAATAGAACGAGACTATTTGGAAGAAACACGCCGGCCACGTTTTTTAACGGTCGAGGAACGATTCTCGCGTTAAAAAGATCGACGCGGAAGGAGGGAACGAGCGGGGGAATTGACCTACGGGCGAGGAGGGGCTGGTAGAGGAACAGGGTAGGAAAGGGACCGACTCACGGTAGAAGCCTCGACGCGAATAGTACGACGATGGTTACATTCTACGGATCAGAGAGCTCGATAGCGTGCCGAAGTCGAGGCGAACGGCAATAAATCCATTTTTCGTGAAGGGTCGGTCGAGGGGCGAGAGCGAGCCAGGGTCTGATTAGCAGCCTGACTCTCCGTACAGGATGACAGCCGGTGAGTTATAATATTGCCCATCCATCTATTTATCTACTCCATCGCCTCTCTTCTCCCCAATGCTCCGCTCCACTCTGCTCCTCTCCGCTCCACTCTCCTCTCCGTCGTGGCGTCCGTTTGCTTCCCTCGTTCCCCGTCGCCCCTCCATCCGAGAACCTTCTTCGTTCGTCGACGCGTGAACACGACTTTCCGTCGTTCGGCGAATACATAGCTCGACGCACTTCGAACAGCGTCCAACCAAAATTACACGAAACGTGTAATCCCGATGATTCTTTCTCGGCTAAGAAGAATCGAGATATCCGCGAAGAGGGTGAGAGAATGTTTCCTCTCTCTTTCCCTCTCGCGAATCTCGCCGCCGAAGGCGAGCGGCGGGACACCTCTCTATACATTTTGAACTGGAAAGACGCGGCGTCCCGAACTTTCGACGGGAACCAGTTCATATATCTGAAGTATGGCTGCCATAAATAAGCGACCCGTCCGTTTGCACTGTTCGCCCAACCTCTCGCGAATCTTTCTTCTCCTCTCCTTCGACTGGTTCGGTCGCTCCTCCTTACCCCCGAATTTCTTCGGATTGTAATATCGAGGTCGCGTTCTAGCCGGTCGACCGATCTAGCGAGCAACCAACGATCGACGAGCACCGTGAACCAGGGTGAAACCACCTTTCTCTTAGCCACCTGCGCGGCTTTTCAAAGAATTATCAACCCGCGACATCGTTCCGATACCCCGGATCCGAGAGGATAATCTTCTGTTGGTTCGCGACGGTCCAGTGTTACCTCGGAGGAATCGACGGGAATCGGTATTTTCGTCGATCGAAACGGTGGAAAAGATGTCGGGGCTCGCGGGTACGGTCGCGTTTCCATAGCCGGATATCGGGCGAGAGAGAGAGAGTGAGTGAAAGAACGAGCGAGGGAGCGAAGGAGAGAAGGAGCAAGCAAGCGGGCCACCGAGCGAACGGACGGAGCGAGCGAGACAGAGACTGGAGCGGAGCGGGAGTGATTTATGCTAAGTCGCTGATGCTGGTAAGGCAGGGGCCCGTGTGTATTACGTTCCCGGGCAGCCATCTTGGGGTCCCTTCGTTTCTCCGAGAAGTCGAATCGATTGACAGACTCGTGCCCAATCGGCGATCACCACTCGACGGAGAAACTCTCGTTTCTTTTCGGCGACACGGTTCGCGCTTTCTACCCGTTGCACGCAATTGTTGTTCTTGCGATTCGCGGCTTCGAGGACGACGCGGTCGAATTCGATGGACGGCTCGATTTCGGCCATTGTTTCGTAAACGAGTTGATCGATCATCGACAAACGCGACAAACCGGTCGCGCGTATACCAGTTTCAACAGCCGTGGCGCGTCGATTCGGTTTCCCTGAGCGATTCGATGGAAGCGACGACGTCGCCGCGTATCTCCGGCATTCCTTTCGTTTAACCGTGAAAACCATCCGCGCCACACCGACCGACCGGGGACCGTTCTGATTTCTATCCATCAGCGTTGGTCAGATTTACGACGTCGCAGAGGGGCCTCTGTGGGCCTGCCGGTGGGCCCGGGGGTCCTCGTGTAACAATGAAACCACGCCATTTGTCACAGAGGCGCTTCCTCTGCGCTTCTAATAAACGTTCGTCCTACCGTCGTGGCACGGTCGTGCTGCAACGTGCAGCACGGATCGACCTTTGCTTTTGCTCCGTGGATCGTGATCTCTCGAGCAACCGCTACGACTCTCTCTCTCTCTGTTGGCCAACGATTTTGCCTCTCGCTTTCTCACTTCGAAGCTTCCATTTCACTTCTCCACCGGGGTTCGCGTTTCGTAGCTCTTTCTCGCTCGCTTCTCATACTTCGTAGGACACACTCTGTTCGTCCACTCGTGGTTCCGAAGAAGAGATCGAAACGGCTAAGAGAGAGAGAACGAGACAGTGAATCGGAGGTAAAGAGACAACGAGCATGCTGGGATACAACGTGCCCACGTTCATACTTTCACATGCCGACACAATGCACCGGACCATCGAGAGGAATTGTCATACAAATTGTCGCTTATTCAGCGACGATCCCGAAGCGAGGATGAACGGCCTTACGAGTCGGTAGCTCGAAAACAACGCCGAGCCGCCTTTTCAGAGCGGGCTAGGCCTTCGTGGAAATACCAATAAAATGGGCGCTTCTTCCTTGCTCTACAGAGAGGAACGGAGAGAATCTATGTCGCTTTAAAATCGCAGATGCTTTTCCGTAGTGGGGTTCTCTCGTGATCGTCTTCGCGGAGGAAATCGCGAGACCGTGGACGGGTGGGTTCGACCGGCCGCGATTTCGATATCGTCCCACGCTCGAAGGGTGATTCGTACGAATTTAAACGACGCTCGACGGTAGACACGAACGGGACGTTCTTGTACCTGTTCGATAAATCCGGCGCACCGCGGCGAGATCCTGGATAAGCGAGGTCGTTGGAAACTTCGGAGCGACGATGATGCGAATCGATAGCAGGAAAGAGTTATATAGTCGGCGAAAACGAGGGTTACACGGCCGGGGTCGGTCCTCTCTTAATGATTCGGAGAATCGACGCGACGTCTGATCGCGGACAGCCGAGAGTTCCACCGTCGCTTCGTCATCGGATTCGCTGGCGGTTGATTCGCGAGCCATCAAAATAATACAGGGCCGAATCGTAGGATCCGGCTCACGGAGAAACCAGAAGATCGAAACGACCGGTAGCTGGCCGACCCGTTCCTGGCTGCCGTTTCGTAAACGGAGGTCATCCACGGTTCCCAGCCGGCAGATTCTTTTTTCTCCCTAAACGTCACCGCCGATATTTATGGCGAGCCATAGAGCCGAGGGGTTCGACTGCTACGGGTCTCGCTACACGCCGAGACCAGAGACAACCAGGGCCCCGGCGTAATTCTGTCAGCGTCACGCTCTCGGGCCAGCGAAGCCTGCGAAGAAATAACAGAAGGAATGGGATGAAAAAAAAATAACATCACTGGAACGGTTCCAATCGTGTCCTGTGGACAGGATCAAAAATCCTCTGTGTTCTAGGGATGATCTCGGTGCACCCTGACTACGATACCCTGTTTATCGGTCAAGGTTGCACACCGCGAATTCCAGGGAAACCCCTTTCGACCCTTCTCGAACGGAGCAAGGGAGCAACCGAGAAGGCAAGCCAAGGTGGGGAACGATAATCTCGCGCGGCAAGGTGTCGCGTTTATCGGTTCCTCGGGGAAGACTCCCGCGGCCGTGTTCGTCGGCCGGTATGTGGGCTTCTAGCGACGCGTTTCGTGCTTCGAGGAGGTCTACGAGGAAGATTTACCGCTCTCCGTTTAGAATCGGTCCGAAAACCGAGTTGCACATCGTGGGTGAGTCGACTTTACACGTCAGGCTTGCCGTTAGAAACGTTGGCTCGATCGACGTAACACGCGCTTCTCTTCGTTCTCGTCTCAGCGAAAATTCTAAGGATGGTCGTTGGTATTTATCTGGTCGCGTATCGCGAACGCAGCTACGAGTTTCGTCGCGAACAGCCGTGTAAAACTCAGCGGCGCGTTAAGCATCCCAAGGTACGATAGCTAAACAATGCGTGTGCCGCGCCTTCTGCCACGAGATAAAATCGAGATCGAGAAAGACCGCGGCGTCGGGCATCGCAGCATCCCGTTTAGCGTTTTCGTATCGAGTCGATTCCGAGAGTAGCGTCCGCGTCTCTGCTTCGGAGACGGTTATACGATATTATAGAAGGGAAATCATGCGAGAAGAGACGATCGAGCAGGATGGACAGATAGACGGATAGATGGAGGTGCGTGCGGACCGATCAGGTTTGAGCAGCTGTCTGCAACCACGTCGCTCAAGTTCACCATGTCGGGTTCGCGGTGGAATGAATGCCTTTCATTATGACTCTTATCTTCAGCCCGATCTCTCTCTCTCTCTCTCTCTCTCTCTCTCTCTTTTCGAACCCTTTTTGCCTCGTACGCGATGCCCTTCTTTCTTCGTTTCGTCCCTTTCTCTTTACTACTTGGTCGTAGCCGTTGATTCGACCAAACAGGACACGCGTTCCCGGAGGATACGACCCGAACCGATGGATATGAAGCGAGAGGGAAAATATCGTCGAAGGAAGCACAGCAGCCCTCTTTATACCTGAGCACCGAGCGATTTATCGTGAGTAAACCCAGACCTTTTCCTTCTTTTTTTTTTTGTTTTATCTTTTGGAGCACAGGGCGTCGACGCATCGAATGATCCCAAGAGTCGAAGCGGAGAGACGATTAGAAGGTCTCGCGTCGCGATCGTTTAGTCGACTGATCCGATCGAGCGAGAACTAGCGATCGAACGATCCGTCAACGCTAGAAGCGAACGATTCGACGAAAGGTGGAAAAAAGGATGGTTGCGAAAAGTCGGCTTCCAGGTTGGATATAGAGGTGTGTGCTAGGAAAACGATCCTTCGAAGCTTGGTCAGCGTCAGGGACACCTGCTATCGTCCACGAGCACGAGTTCATCTTCCGTAGACAGCGCGAGCGAATCTCGCATTCCCCTTTTGCGAAGCGTGTAAACGGAGCGCGGCGTGCCGCGCGATAGCTGCGGCGGCGGCGTGCATGCCGTGACAAGCCGGACAGTTTGACACTCGGCTTCCTAACGATCGGTCCGGCCTGTCGGAGAAAAAGGAAGCTTTGAATGCCGATTCTGCGGGCCGGCTTGATCGACGCGTCGTCTCCCTGTCAGGGCCGTCTCTCTTTCCCTCTTTCCCTCTTTCCATATCCTAGATTTTCTTCTACGAGCCGCTCGGGGCTTTGTGTGCCGAGCCATTCGAGTTTAACGTTTATTGTTTGCGCGCGCACGCTCGTCTTTGTCCTCCCCGTCATTCAGCAGAGCCGCGTAGTGTTTCGCGTCCCGTCGTTCCCTAGACTTATTTTATCAACGAATTTCAGAGGTTGGTGGATCACGCCTGTGTTCGATCTCTAACATCGTCAAAAATCCTCTGGTTAGATTCTTCAAGAATTCGGCGGGATCTTCGCGAGTACGAGCGAAGTTTACGCGAAGCGATCGCTCGAGCGCGCGCGCACCAATTCGAGAAGAGTAGCAATTGGTATCGTTCTGTTCCCCGCGACTCTGTCACTTCGAGCAATTGACTTTGATCCGTTCGTGCGCGCGTAACATTGAACGCAATTACGGTCAATTTACGATGTCACTCGGGTTCTCTTCAGCTTTCCTCCTCGGACCAGGAGTAGCCTATAGGTGGTATTTGGTCGGGAAGGATCGTAGAGCGATTCAGGAGAGTTTTTCCATCACCTCGGAGTGGTTCGCAGCGCGAAGGGAAAAGGATCGTACGCGGAACACGAGCACCTTTGCCTGATCGTGTCTCCGCGTCTCTCTGCCTCTCTGCCTTTTCGTGCCCGGCCACCGTTAAAGCCCGCGAATTCGAGTGGACGCGACTCGTCGTATAATGTTACATCCTATTAGGGGGAGGAATAACTGCTAGATGAAACGCGACAGCCAACCAGGATCGACGGGGGCCAGGGACGAAGCGAGGAAAGGGGCGGCTGTGTTCTTCCAGAGATGCGTGTCAGTCGATCGTCTCGAGTGCCCCTCGGAATACATAATGCGACGTTCGCCCATTGATCCACGACGCGATCATCGTCGGTCCGCTCGTGGAAGGCGAACGCCGCGCGCGCGTTCGACCACGATGACTGCTCTCGTCGAAGGCAAACGTAACCTCCTCTGCTGGTTCGAAGAACCGAAAGACCGGGTGGAAATCGCAAAAATTGGACGGACAACGGCGCGGCGGCACGGCGGCACGGCGGCACGGCGTTGGCGTTTGTTGCCGCGAACCGCTGCCGGAACGTCGGCGAACCTCGGGAAGGGTGGATCGTACCGAAGGAAAATTTCGACTATAAATAGCAGTGTATTCTAAACGAGGTACAGAGAGCGCATTGGATCTAAATTATGAATTTCATCAGCGGCAGTCTGCCGTTTCATTCCACGTTTTAACCTCCTACTCACCCCCCGATCCCACCCCCAAACACTCTTCCCGGTTCTCCCTTCCACCTCTCTTTCTCCGTGCGCCGTCTTCCCTTGTTCGCCCGTCCTCGTTCCACCACCGTCCCTTCGGTCCATTCGCGTGTCTCTTCCTCTCGTCCCCCGTTCGTTTTAGTTTTCGCGAGGTTTCCACGGATAGTCGCGCGTCCCTCGATCCCCCTGTTACCCCATCCTCGACAACCTCGGCAACCTCACCCACCCCCGCCCCGTACGCCCTCGGCATACCGAGAGCCAGCTTCGAGCGTCCCCTTTTACCGGAGGCGCGAGAGATGAAAAGTTCTGGCGAAGACATAAAAATGCGCCGCCGCATTTCCCTTTTAAAATAAGGCCCTCTGCTCCTTTTTCAGTTTATTATTATCAAGTTGTGCAGTTCGTGCTCCTTCCTCGAGATTCCCCGACCTTCGCCTAGCCCATTGCGCCCTCGTTCTTACTCCCTCGCTCTTGCGCGGTCGTCTTGCAACCGGTGCACCCAGGACGACCGTATCTTCGACTATAAAACGGGCGAACTCGCCCCTGTTAGCCTGTTTTCCTCGCGTCTCATCTTCCACCGGGTGCTGCGACTGTGTTCGTAACTCCGCTTTGGGAACTTTCCGTTATGAGAACGAACCTCCGGGTGTTTACTTAACTGCGAGCTGCGTCGCTTCGACATCGTCACCGTCCTCGCGAAAAATTCAACGATCCCGCGGCAATGACCTATCACGGAGACATACGAGAAGAGCAGGTTCTTCATTTCTGAACGTGGGCGAACGCGATCGAAGGGCGATATCGTCGACCTTTTGTGTAGGTGCGAGGAACGAACTGAACGCGATGGACAAAGGACGAATTCGGTGTTCTCGTTGGCGACGCGACCTTGAGTACGATGACGAGCTCGTGACGCGAGAAAGCGTTCCGGTTCGAAGCAGAAGAGAAGCATCGCGCGGCTATCCTATTTATAGGCGGCCCGGCAAAAACACGAACGATGACGGCGACCAGCGAAGTGCCTTCTTCGAACCTCGTCGGAGTGACTGGAGGATCGTGCGAAGTAGAAGAAGATGGAATAAGAGATCGGAGGGTGAGAGAACGAGAGGACAAGCGAAAAGGGACGCGGCGCGCGATGTTGGTAGCGAGAAACGCGAACCGAGAAGACGAGTGTGGTGAGAGAAGAGAGACGAGGAGGAGGAGGAGAGGCGAGAGGAGAGAAAAGGGGAGATGGAAAGGAGCGAGGAGCTCGATCGGGAGCAACGTATGCGAAAGGAGGAGAGAACCGTCGATCAAACGTCGCGAACGTCCGAAGCGTCTGTCTGGAACGAAGACGTCTCCATCAGCCGTCAGATCGAGCCACACGTTTCTCGCTCCCCTCATTTTTATTACCGCCTCAGGGCCGTACCTACTCTCGCTTGCGGGCTGGCTTAATAACCACGGAATAACGCGATTAAGTAAAACGAGTTTCGTCTTCTCTTGTCTCTTGACTGGTCTCTCGGACCGGCTCGCGGTTCGCCTACGATCATCGTTGGTTTTAGTCAAGCAAAGTTTTGATTTCTTTCGCGGCGAGTCTGGTTCCGCTACGGAAACCGCGGAAAATCGTGGAACGCGTACGACAGAGTGAGAGAAGAGAGAAAGTAAGGGAGAGAGGGAGACCGGAGAAAACTGGAATTGGACCGCTGGCAACCGAGGACCGTTCGGAAGGTAGTTGGCGAGGAAGCGAACCGATAAAACGAAGAGATACGCGGCTGATACGGGAACGACGTATCGTCCCCAAGTGTTGCGGCTAGTTGCGACGCGGTTCAACGTATGATTATCCGTTCCCCTGGGGCCGAGGTGGCAGCGTAGAGAAACTACGCGGTGGTGGAGGTGGCAGAGGTGGCAGAGCGGTGGCAGAACCGTGTGGCTGAGCGGTGGTGGAGGTGACGCGCGAAACGGGCAAAGGAGAAAGAGGGAAGATGCGGGGAAGCGTAGGATGCAGGGACGGTTATTAGTTGCCACGCCGTTGTCGTTTTATCTTCGTGCCCAATTAGCAAATATCATTCCGTAATGCAACGTGACGGGGCCTCCTCTGAAAAGAGTGCAGCTGCATCGGCATTAAAAAAAGGGTAGAAGAAAGCGATGCTCGAGGGCTGCGGGTAGACATCGGGGTTGGAGGTGGGGGACGCCGAGGGCCGTGAACCGGGGGGCGGGGGCCGAGAGAGTCGAAAGAGAGAGAGAGAGAGAAGCCAGGGAGTTGGGAACTGGAGGAGAGAGGTCGGCCAACGTAAAAGAGGAAACGACAAAGATAGCGGGGTCCGTTCTCCGGTTTTTATTGACATTTTAAAAGGTACCCGAATAATACCAGCCGACACGCGTAATAATTATTGCCTTGCTCGCGCTACCGATCGGTAATACATGGAGCGATTCTCGCGACCGGTAACTCCACGAGAAAACGACATCGATCGGCGAAGCTTTAAGCCGACAGAGATCCACCGACTCCCGGTTTCTGCTGGTGGAACGGTTTTGCAACGTAACACGACCGCTCTCCTCCATGACCGTCGCCGCGTCGCATTGTAAATTATACGGGTAACGATCGATTAATTACCAACACCGATGCGTCGGAACTTGTCCGAGATTTGGTCGTTACACGAGTCCCTCTCCTCTTCGACTTCCCACGTGTTTTCGTGGCCGGAGCTCCGAGCTCGCGTCAGTCGCGAATTAATTCCCCTGTTCGCGTTTCAAGACCGCGGGATCGCGGCATCTTGTCGAAACCCACGCGCAACCACCACCACCGGTGGCGAATCGCGACGGGGTAAAATGGTTGCTACCGCCGCGACCGATCCTGACTCGGGTACCCGCGTCGGAACGTCGAATAGGATCGAGAGGCGATTCGATTTCGGAAGCTCGTTCATCGCACGGTACAGATCGATCACGAAGATGCCGTGAGCTTGGTGGCGAAGCAACGACGAAGGCAGGTTCGAGAAAGGACCAACGAAGAAACGGTTCGAGACTGGTTGGCAGCGCACGGTGGTCAGTCAGGCCGATGTCAGCCCGCTAATTGGCAGCCGTGTCGCATAGAGGTAGCTCGAAGCCGGTTTCTGTAGCTGGCTGCTCGTCGCGTAATTCGTAAGCGGTTCTTGCCCCTTCTTTCGCGAACGCTCCCTCCTCCCAGTCCTCCCGTGCTCGACCTTCCTCGCGTGCTCTCTCCGCGACTCTCGTCTCTACGCTCTGGTCCAAATATCGTTTCGATTCTCGCGCTTTCGCTTTATTCACACCCCTCCCCATCCCGTTCCATCTCGCAGCATCCCGTTCTATCCCGCATACCTTCTCGCAGAACACCTTTCGGCTTCGCTTCCCTTTATGCGTTTACACGTGACTCGCGTGGGCGAATTAAACGGAGTGGACAAGCTGACAGGTAGAGCGTCGAAACGGACGACAAAAAGAGTAACGGGGATGGCCGAATCGACCAGAGGCGCGGACCAACGTATCTTTTCGTTGCATACCTACGAGCTCGAGAGCACCGTAGACCGCTATGGGACACCGATTCTCTAGCTTGGGTGGTCTCGCGGTATTTGTTTCTCGATCGATTCTATATCCGAGAGAACTACTCACTGGACGATTCAGACTCGGACGATCGAGGGAGGAGGGGTGCGTTTCGATAGCGATCGAAGGAAGAGGAACATCGCACGCGGACTCCCCGATTCCTCAGATGACCAGAAAACTCACGCGAACTCGATAGCGAAGGCTAACAAAAGACTCCTTTATTAAACAAAATCTTTTCCGCATCTTCCGGGCTGCGCGGCATGGCGGTCCCTGTTTCCATTCGCGCATTCCTTGTGTTTAACTTGTATTTAATCCCAAAAACGCCAGAGACTGCGGTCGTGGAGGAGCGAAGGTGCGAAGGGGCAAAGGGGCGAACGACCAAGCGCGCTGGAGGGAAACTGGGAACGAGAGGTGGAGGCGGACGGCGGCGGCGGCGGCGGCTGCTATCTGCACCGTGGCTGACACCTGACGGATAGCCTGGCGTCGGCAACGCGGGATATTAATTTGGTAATTTATGAGGCCCGATTAGGCAGCGCTATCTGTCGAGCTAATGCGCGAACCGTTGGCAGGTTATCGCCAAAGGGCCTGTGTTTCGAGCCGCCAGAGGCCCTTACCACCGCAGGGACCACGGCTGACTTTGTCCCGGGACAGCAACGGGGCAACCCCTACGACCACGACAAAGTAGTCCGGCGTCATCGATGAAATCCCTCCGACCGGCGACGAAACGTCTATAAAGGTCGATTTAGTTTAGCCAGGTCCGACCAGTGTACCAATGCTTAAAGGTCCTTAGATACACGTCCGGCATCCGGCAAAATATTGTTACCCAGATTTAAGTGAGACCGTCCACAACCGGCAACGTCCGACCGATTTTCTTCCGATGCTTTTCCTTCGAGTCGGACAGGCCGTAACTCAAGAGACAAAAAGGTTTCTATGGGCTTTACGACTCCTCGGATGAACTATCGGTAGCTCTCCTTTACAACATCATGGTAATGAGAAACGAGGGCCCAGTGGAATACCGCGGTAATCCTGGCTGCCCGCACTTAATGTCTAGGAACGGCTATTTGGGTTTTAGTCGGGGCGGGTCCGACATTGGCCATCCTTATCTTCGGCGATAGGGATGGTATCCATACGGGATTTCCCAAATTAGAAAAAAAAGGTAATGAGAAACGTTCCTCGTCAAATTGCCTCAACAATCAGCCGGACATGTATGGATACCGAAAAACGCTGGCTGGTGCCGGCCGGACATGTATGTAGCGACATTAAGAATCGGCAAATCTCCTCGATGTTTCAACAAAATTTCGTTTCGTGCCGTGCCGGACATATCGGTTTTCGTAATTCAGCTGTCCCTGACATAAAAAAGAAAAAATACACTAAATAGATCTTAAAGGTCGCTTTAGTTTAGCCTGGTCCGGCCAGTGCACCAATGTTTAAGGATATGGAGTCCGGCATCTGCAGTTCGGCAAGACAATTTTGTTTCGTGCCGTGCTGGACATCTTGGTTTCCGAAATTCTGCTGTGCGTGGCACAAAAAAGAAAAGGTTTCTATTGTCTCCATAACTTGGAGCCTCTTGAAGCGCCTCAATTTCTGGTCGTACAGTCACACAGGCATCCGAAATTCTGAACTGTGACGCACTGGCTAAACTAAATTGACCTTTAATAGGAGAAGCATTCACGGATTCGTCCTCGATGCGAGCAGAGGAGAAGCCGCGTTCACTCGTGACGCTTGATAGATGGACGGCCAACGGAAGAACACGCGTGGCTGCGTGCGAGTTGCCCGGTCGCAGCGTGTGGGTATCAACGTAGGTGGATGAGGATGAATGGTTCTCGTCAAACGGAAGGGACCGCCCGCCGTTTCGCGCCGTAATGCGCGTCCGCGTAAGAAGCACAGTAGGTCGGCTTATCGATGACCGGACCGCTACTTACCTACGAGAGAACAAGCCACTTACGTGGCTGAAAGACTCGCGAGTTGTTTGTCACTCGATCCTCGTCCGCGTCTCCGTTCCGACACATTGTTCGCATCGATTATGTATCGACTTCCGTCGACGTTCTTCCGGGCACGTGCGAACTTTAATCGTCCGAAAGAAACGCGTGCCGAATCGAACCTCTGGCCGAAAAAGAAAACGATTTCCACGCGACACACAGCGCTCCGCGTTATCGTACCTGAGAATCGACGTACTCGTCCCAAGAACTATAGTTATCCTCGACAAATTACCTGCTCGCTCTTACTCGGCGTCGCCCCGTAGTTATCGCTTCATCTCGGCAATTTATCGATAGCCGCGAGCCAACCGATCGAGAGATCGACCGTGGCGCATGGGGGCGCGTTATCGTCGGTCTCGTAACCCTTCGCGGATATTTTTCCGCGTTCCCGTTCGCACGGGACAACCGACGATTACGCAAAGAAGGAACACGAAACGCAGAAACGAAACGGGTTCGAGCTGAACGCGCTTTCGACGGGACTCGACGGATCCTCTAAACGGATCGCACCGGTCACGCTCGGAAATAACAGAAAGCGGCGAATCGAACGGGAAAGACAATAATCGGGTGTAAACAAAACAAAACAAAAAAAAAAGAACGACAGAAAAAGCAGAAAAACAAAAAAAGAAATACTTTCAGCGGAGTGGTAGCGCGAACAATGGTAGCCACAAATCAACGGGATTATGCCACTATTTCACGGATGGCTATGGCCGGCTCGCATGATAAATCAAGCTGTCGTTGGGCCACAATAAACAATAACATTTGGACGGCCGGCTGGCGGGACGGCTGGTGCGACTCTTCTTCACTTAACTCGGTCATTCGCTCGCTCCAGCGCACGCTCCGATCGCACGTGTTATTTCCTCGGCCTCGACGCTCCCGAACGCACACCGGTTTTCGATAATAAATCGTTCCGCGAGGACATCGACGCGCGCGTGGGCATCTCGCGGAGACCCGTCGTTCAACCTACCGTTCATTTTTTCTCCTCCCTCCCTCCACTTGTTCCGCGATAACTACGCTATTAAATCGGACGCGATAAAGGGCAGACCCCGATTTCGATTCGCGACGCGTGATCGATTCGCGGTGCCGATCTCCGACGAAAAGTCGAATCGCTTCGTTCCGTTTCGTTTTACCGCGTTGCGATACGGTTTCGGGACGCGCACGAACGTGGCAAAACGGCCTCGTGCTCCGCGGTGGGTTGGCGCACCTCCCACGGTCCACGCCGGGGCTAATATTTTCCATGGATCGGCGTAAATCGAGTCCGAGTATTTGCTCGTCCGAGTATATCGAGCTCGTGAACCGGTCGTGTACGGCGATCGACCGAGTGCTCGACCGTGCCCGTCGACTAATTATAGCCTCTTATTTATTTTATTTTACGCGTACGCGCGATGCCGCGCCACGGCTCTCTCGCGCACGCACACCAACAACGCCGCGGTCATAAATCAAAATTCCATTTCAACGTTCTAACGAAGGATCAAATAAAACACTTTAATTGACGTTTTTACGGCGGCCGGCAGCCGAACTCGAACTGCTGCCTACCCGCTATACGGCTGACCCCGCTCGGTCTTTCGTTCCACTCGGCTCCGCTTTGCTCTGCTCGGTCTGCTTCTCCATCTGCTCCTTACTCTTGCTCTCTGCTCAAATCCACCGCTTAATTAATTCATCGACGATCGAACGGTTCATGCTCTTGCAAATTTCATTCGGTGCCTATTCAAAAATCATGCTTTCTCTGCGATGTTTGTCCGAATAACCGTTCGTCCGACCGACAGGATGTGAAGCGGAATAGAAAAGGAAGGAAGAAGAAACGGTCTGGCCAGGGTCTCGAAAGGGGGGACACGAAGGCGGGAAGGGATCGGTGATTATAGCGTCGTGGTTATCGTTAAGGGTGCGTCTAGCCGCGTTACTTCCCGCTAACAGCGATTATCAGTAATTTCACGGTTTTCGGAAGAACCACCGGTAAATATAGAGAATACCTTTTCTGGCCGCTTTAATATCGCTCCACGCCGATCAATAATAATAACGGAATACGCAGCTCTTGTTCCGACCTCGATATACCCCGATGTATTATAGTAATTTCGTACCGCGATTTCTACTCTTTCGCCCGTTTCCCCTCGCGCGGCGTTGGCCCTCTGCCCGGCACCGAAACGTTCGGAAAAATACGGTCAAGTTTTACGGGGATCGAGAGATCGCGAACCCGATCCCGCAAAACTTTTACGTCCGTGAAATTTATACGGGCGTCTCGTTTAATTCTTGCGGTTCGACGATCGATCGAGATTCCGGCTGAAAATCGTCGACGGGGAGAGACAACGAGACGACCGGACACGGTCCTCTGTTTAGCAGCGGTTTCCTGGCGCCAAATAGACGCGTACCGGCCGACCGACGAAGAAAGATCGCGACTCGATCGAGACGAACGCACGGGACCAAATCAAACTGAGCTCTTCCGATGCCGAGATAATGATACACCAGGGTTCCCACCCCTTTCAGCATAAACACACACCCTCGTTGGATTCGCGTCTCTTCGTCCCTGGACGAGTTGCTATCGCAGCGGCTGCTCAACTTTTTTCTCTCGTTTCCGTACCCTATTTGATGCTCGATTCTAGTTGTTTTGCGGTTTACGACGGTTCGCGTTGCAACTGATTATTAGTAGTCGCCCTCTTTCTCCTACCTATTCCTACGTTCTCTCTGTCTCTCGTCCGTTCACCGCGCTGTCCTCTGACCCTCTCTCTTTCTCCGTTATTATACTCGGCCATATACGGCCATTATGCCCAGGCCCCGATATACAACACAATCCGCCGTAATGCCGGCCATAAAATTAAATTAGGGTTATAACACGATTTTTCACAAAGGTTCTCTCTGGGCCGTGCCGAACCGTGCCGAGACGCATCGAAGCGAGCCGACCCCAGACGAGACGAGACCAGACGAGACCAGCTCTTGTTACTCGTCTACCGATGCTTCTTCGGCAACTACCTGCCTCGATCGAACGTAACTATCGAACGTAGAACGTCGACAACCGTATCCAAGTGCCCCGATAAACCGGTCAACTCCCATTCGGACGGCGTCAATCTTCGTCCTGATGTCACGAAAGCTTCCGTCCCTTTTCTCATACCCGCTCTCACAATTTTACATCGGGATAAGAGACACGTACGTCGAGAACGGGGGACATGCCTGTCGCCGGTTCGACAATAATCTATTTAAGTTCGGGAATAAGAATTTTACGGACTGTCCGAACGATTAGTCTCGTTTAACATCCGTCAAATGTCGATTACGAATTTATGAGATGCAATGGTTTCGCGGGTCAACGGTGATCGACGCTGCATCGACGCGTCTGCACGAAGCGCCGTGCCGCGCCGCGTATTAAGGTCAATCGGTAGAAATATCCACGATACAACGATTCGACGAACGATAGAGAAGGAAAGCGAAGAGCGACGTCGACGCGTCAGATACGAGGTTGTTCTCGCTCGTGAGAAACCGAAGGTTGTCTCTCGTTATCTGTATCCGAGTTTCTCGCTCGCACAAATTTTCCTGTCGAACGAATAGGCACGACGTCTGCCGATCTCGATTTTACAAAATTAATTAATTACTCGAACGTTGTACAGGAACGATAGAATCGTTTCCAGGAACGTTCGCGTTGCCTGTCCTTATGAAGAATTCAACCGAGTTGTGGATAGACGAGCGACGCTGTATAGTCTCGGATAGAGAGATAGATAGATGGCAAAGGAGAGATAATAGACCTATGGGGGAAGCGAGAAGCAGAGACGAGAAAAGGGGGCGTTGAGTCGAGAAAGAGAGAGAGAGAAGGAGAAACACCGAGAAAGGGGGAAAAGGAGAAAGAGAGAGAGAGAGAAAAGGAGGGAGAAAGGGGGAGCGAGCGCGTGGAATGGGAGAAAGAGAGAGGCAAAGTTTCGGGAAGGAGAAGCCCGCGAAGAGAATTCGAGAGGCCACAAATCACGGAACGGTGGTGTGGGGCGTTGGAAGTAGGGTTCGTCGGAAGGTGGAAGAGGGCCGGAGAGGTCGGAGGCAGCGATAACAGGGGGGTGGACGGGTGAACGGGTGGACGGGTGGACGGTTGGTCGGGTGACGGGGCAGGGTGGCGTAACCGGGTTGGGAACAGGGGCGAAGTAAGAGGTGGAGGCAGAGAGAGGTATAGGTAGAAGCAGTGGAGGAGTGGCAGGCTGCAGACGCGGGGCGCGACATGCTTTATGACGTCTGTTCATCACATCGCCCCAGTCTCATAAATTAGAAATCACCCCTTAGATAGCTGGCACCCATCTACGATGGCGTCAGTGCCGTATCGTGGGAGGCAGGGATCGCCTCCGACCCGTCCGATGCGCAAGAAGGCGGGAGAGCGGGAGAGAGAGAGAGAGAGAGAGAGACGAGAGAACGGTGCTGCCCGACGGAACGATAGAGAGAAAGAACATTGGGGAGCGTAGAGGGGGAAGGGGCAGCACGGACGACGGCAATAATTTTCACCGTATGTCACGCCGGTGAAAGAGAAAAAAAAACTGGGCATGGCTCCGAAGGATCGCGCGAACATTCCTGTTCATCCTGCCGTGTTCTCTTCCGCTCGCGTTCTAGACGGCAACCGGGTAAAGCTCGAAACGATGCTCGGCCCGATCTCTCGATCGAAGGTGTCGCGAACAAAGGACGAATAAACTTTTGCTGGCATGCCGAAAGTTTCGGTTGGTGTGGCGAGAGAGTGTGCCGAGCTGCTTTACTCGGGGCTTCCTGCGACGCGTCATCGCGACCGCCGCGGCTTCGAGATAATCGACATCGATTAAATCGACGCGTCATCGGTCGACCGATTAGCCTTCCCGGAGAATATGGATTTTGACGCGTACGCGATCGAGCTTCATCGACGCCGAACGAGGGACGGCGGAAGACGAGAGGCGGCTATCGCGCGGGTGGCGAGGCAAAGGCGGGCAAAGACGGCGAGGCGACGAGGCGAGACGGCGGAGGAGAGCGCGACGTCGACCTGTCGTTACTGTCGCTCCAGACACTCGCTGATCTACCACTTCCCCTTTCCATCCGTTCGTTCCCCTGCTTTCTTCGCCCACCCTGACGCGGCTACGTCCACCTTCTTCTTTCTGGCGAGAGAGGAGCGACGAGTGCGGCGAACTGACACCGTGCCAAATATCTTCCGTTCTTACCCCTGGCTACACCTCGGTCTTCACCTTCCGTTTCGTTTCATTCGTTTCACTCGTTCGCCGGCTCTCTCGTTCGCTCTTCCGTTCGCTTATTCGTTTCACAGTTTCGAGTCGCCCCGCACGGATCATCGTGATTCACCGAGCCATCAAACGTACGGGAATTCCGGAGGCGCGCTCTGACCGATTGATCTCGGAGAGGATTCACAGCTCGCGACAAATGTCGTGTTTTTAATTCGGAGAGAACGACGCGGACGATCGAAGCATTATAAGCTGTAACGAAGAAAATTCGAGAGAGTTCGAGAAAGCACCGGGAAACAAATCGAAATCTTTAACGGTGCTCGCGGCCAGACGGATTTGTTGTCGAGGAAACTTTAATTGGTTCTCGAATCCTAACGATTAATTAATCTTCGATTGACTCTCGACTACTAATGAATCGTTACGAGGGATCTTTGGCCGGGTACACCGGAGAGCCACTCCGGCGAACCGAACTAAGGACAAACTTGGAAACTGGTAATCGTCGCGATTACTTATTCCAGCGAGTTTGCCGAGTTCTGCGCGTTGCACGCGTCTTCTAGAAAAATTCTGTTCGGCGAATCGTCCGAGATGGACAGGATGCTCGAGAGAAGCGGAGATTCTAGACAAGAAGGGGATTCTCGCGTATCGCCGCTGTCCGGCACAGGTTTCTCGGAGACCGTTCCGTGTCCGGACGACGGTTTCTGTCGCGCGTAAACGTTCGGTATGTTCGATTTGTTCGATGTTCGGAGAATACTCTCTCGCGAAAAGTGTGGACCTTACGAAGATAGGGCGTCTCGCGAAGGGTGCAGATGGATACGGGGCAACTGTGGTAGGAGCAGCAACGATGCAGCGTTACGAGAACGGAGGAACGGCGCGGAAGGAGGCAGAGGGAGAAAGTTGACAACGGTGGTGGTAGTAGCGAATCGGTAAAGGTGGTAGTGGTTGACGAAGGGGACCGTGGCGCGTTCACCACCACCACCACCACCACTACTACTACTACTACCACCAGAGGAACGTTTCACGTACCGTTTACGCGAACGATACAGAAGGGTGAGCGAGTTTCGAGTGCGGATTCGACGGTGAGGCGAAGCTGTCCATCTCGCGGCACGTCGCGGTAGAATGGAGTCGTGGAGTAGGTCGAGGGGTGGGTGGACGGTCGGTCGAAGGTAGAGGAGGAGTAAGAGGAGGACGAGGAGGAAGAGGTGGTAAAATCGGGTGGTCGGAGGTGGGTGTTTGAATGGGAGGGTGGTAGCTGTCGCTCGCCCGGGCAGCAGACGTCTTCTGACCCGGCCGGTGGCTCAACTCGACTCAACTAGACTCTGGTTGCTGGCAGGAGGCAGCAGCCGGAGAAGGAGCAGGAGGAGGAACGGGGGAAAGAGCGAGCGAGACGGTGTGTCGGAGAGCGAGAAAGAGTGAGAGAGAGTGAGAGAGAGAGAGAGAAAGAGGGACTGGTACGGGGGTCAGGGGAAAAGGAAGGTTCGCGTGGAGGAGACGAGAGGAGACGAGAGGAGACGCGAGCAGGGATAGAGAGTAGGGTGGGTAGGTGATGGCGATGGCGAGGGGTGCGGATGGTAGGTGCATTGCTTTTCACAGGAGAAGGTGGAGGAAGTTGGGGTCGTAAGGGTGGCAAGCGTATCGATCCGGACGGAGCTTGGCTGACGGCTGACGAGGCCGTCACGCGAGACGAGACGAGTCGGGTCGACTCGAGACGAGACCAGACGAGACCAGACGAGACGAAACGGAATGAAACGAAACGAGACGGGACGAGACAAGACGAGAAGCCCGAACGGACCTACGGACGAACGGAGAAAACCCCACTACGATCTTCCCTTCTACGGACGAGAGTAGAGAGAGAGAAGAGTATCGTGGAGGGTCGCGGGTGTCAGGGTGGATGAAGCGGCGAGCTCTAGTAGACTCGAGGGAGAGGATGTAGAAAGATCGCGGCGACCGGAGGACGAAGGACGGAGGACCGAGGGGCCACGAGGGAAACTCGAGAGATACTGCTTACTTCCCCTTCGGGGCCTTCTCGTTGCGAAACAGTACCTAGATTGTACGTGCACGGCCGAATAGCTTGGCCACTGTACCGCGATACCGTCGTGATCCCCCTTTCCTACCGTCGTACTTTCCTCGTACACCGGCAGTCGCACACCGAAAAGAGTGCGCGCGCGTGTGCATCCTTTCCTTCCCTTGCGTTTCCTTCCCCTGTCCCTTTCATTCCCTACCCTCCTCCTCCTCCTCCTCAACCTCCTCCACCTCCGTTTTCCATCCTTACGTCCCCCACTGTACAGTCTCGCTCTACGAATTCCGCGTGTACATTTACGAGTTTTGGCTCGGCATTCCATCCAACTTCCTATCGAAGACGGGGCAAACTTCTGTCTTCCGGTTACGGAAGTCTCGGTACTTTCCAGAATTTTTACGGGAACGATCGTTCCTCTTAATGAGGGGCGCGCTATCGTTTGCGTTCGACGCGTTCCTCTCGATCGATAACGGAACAACTTGGACAGTTTCGATGGCTCGCAACCACAACCAAAGAAGGTTTTACGAGGGGGTCCGATCAAATATTTTTCGTGCATGGAACTTGCAATAGGGAAGTAGAGAGAGAATGAGAGCTAAACTGATTTCCCATAGCGTTTGTCCGACGTCCAGTTTGTTTCACGACGACGAGAATTTCTTCTTCCACTATGTTCGCACCCTCTTGACAAATCCGTCACCGTCGTGTTCCGCGTCGAACACGAATCAAAAGCCACCCCCCTTTTGCGGTACGCCGTCCGCAGGCCGCATTGCGATTTAGTTATCCGTGCGCGGCCGGATAGTTGGGTGCCGTACGCCAAGTATCTCGAGGGAATTCGGGAAGAGGTAAGGAGCGGAGAAAAGACCGCGGTACGGCGTGGTTCGGCGTGTCGTGGAGTGGCGTGGCTCGACGGGGGTGGCCGGTGCGTGAGGGGAATGGCCAAACGAGAGACGAAGGAGGAAGAGGTCAAACGCACTACCGCCTCCGCCTGCTTGTTCGCGAACCTAGCCGCAAAGCGAGCGTTGTCGCAAAGGCAAAAGGCACTCGCCGCGCGCAAAGGCCAAACACCGAAAGTCACTTAAGCGTGCAGGCACGTTCGACGCCGCGCCGCTCCATACTGCTCCAAGCCCGCTCCGTTCCGCGGCGTACAGCAGCGGTACATACAGTTCGTTTTCGAGTGGCACGGCGTGTCGCCGCTGCGAGGACACGCCGCACCGGGCCGCGGCTGTTGCGTTGCGGTCCCCGATGCCGATCGACTCCGCTCCGCAAAGAGAATTAGAAAAGGAATTCGTAAGAACGATCCCCTCGATGATACCGAGCTCGTCGAGATTCGGCACGGCCACCGTTCCATCGCTTTTTTTTTCTTCATCTTTTCGAAACGTACATCCTACACGAATGATTCCCCGATGCTATTTAAATTATAGTCCCGATTCCTAGGTAAGCATGGACGCAGCTAAGAATCCTCCGGTATATACGTGAAACTAGGGACGGAAGGGCGGATCGTGACGATACGGATGCTCTTTGATGTGTTGCCACCACCCGCGAGCGGTTCCATGGCAGTTCCTTTATGGCAGCCATCGGGCATCTGTCGTACCGGCGTCTTTTTCTCCGGCTAATTTATTAGCGCCGCTTAGAGAATGGGGCGCGGAGAAAGATCCGGCAGCAGGCAGCTAGTCTCGAGCAACGTGTCTCTCGCAGCGGTATAAATCGGGAGACGGATCAGTCGGATACAGTGACGCCGGTTTTACGAGCATCGAAAATAGGGTGAGAGAAGGCGGGATCGCTCGCATCTCGCGCTCTCGGGTTTTACGCGATGAAAACTCCAGTTCGCGTTAAATGATTCGCTCACCGATAGAAGACGACAGCCTCGTCGGAAAATTAAGAACGCGGCCCCGCTTATGGTCGGAAAGCCACGAGGAATAGGAGAACCAAATTCGCGGCCGATACACGCCGTGTGCGGGGCGTCACGAGAAAATTGCCGAATATTTATTTTCGCGGTCCGCATTCTTGTACACATGAGAGCGGGGCATCTGTCATGCACAGCCGTCCGCGTTAACTGATTCGCTCACCGATAGAAGACGACAACCTCGTTGGAAAATTAAGAAATAAGAACGCGGCCCGTTTATGGTCGGAAAGCCACGAGGAATAGGAGAACCAAATTCGCGGCCGATACACGCCGTGTGCGGGGCGTCACGAGAAAATTGCGGAATATTTATTTTCGCGGTACGCATTCTTGTACACACGAGAGCGGGGGCATCTGTCATGCTTAGCAGTTCGCGTACTCGAGCGAATTCAAAAGTTACTCGAGAAATATCGCCGCGGCCGAATACCGAAACACGAAAGCAACGAGACTCGTCGGCAAAGCGTCTCATTTATCTCCAGATATACTGCATTTGGCATATTTGCTCGTCGATGCGATATCGCGTGTAAATCATGGTCACCGGAAATAATGGTAGCCGATTAGAAAGCTGATTCGATGTACGCGCGCAACGCGGAAATCTCGGCTTCGTATCTTTCACGCATGGATAATTCGTTGCGCGTCGAAAGCCTGTTTTGCGGCGCGTCGTCGATCCATCGAGATCCCGTCGATTCGACGGAAACGCGGGTTTGTCTGTCGGACCGGTCGTGATTTTTAAGTCGCGATGCATCGCGAGCGAACCGTGGAGAAACACGAAGGACGTTCGTCGGAAAAGGCCGCGCGCGTTTGTTCGGCCCCGTTGTTCGGTTTAGGGCGCAGCATATGCGGGTTTCATGTTATCCAGCGGAAAAGGTGTCCCACCGACGCCTTTTCCTCGGGGTTGAAGGATTTACGACGTTCAGCGGAGGGACAGCCTTCTCGGAACCCGAAAAATGTGTCGGCATTGTTTGAGGTGAAAGTTTTGCGCAACGGGCGTAGCCTGGCTACGGATCACCGAAGGTTTTTACCGGGATCGCTAGTGAAATTTCACCCTGGCTGCGAGCAGCAGGTATCCCTGAACAGGCTGTGCAACGCGCGTGTCCTGCAGCGTCCTTTCCAGAACGTTGCGAGTCGTCGTAAATTTTTTTCTCTGCAGTTTGCGGCTCGACTCAGCCCGTCACGGCTAAGTCCATGGGAAAAACGTGTTCTCCGTTTTGTCCGTTCAAGGTCTGGCCTTTTTAAAAAACCAATGGTCATGGCCGGACCACTGCTCGGACACGAATGTTGCCGATCCTACAATTATTCCACGACGTATTCGGACGAAACCGATCTTTGCGTTCGAACGAAATATGCGGCGTCGCGGTTTGTGTTGTAAATAATCGCGAAACGAGAACCGAAATACTTTCCACTCCCGAATAGCGACAACCACAGAGCTATCGATAATAGGAGCCGAAGTAGTTCAACGTTGAATAAATGAGGCGCGCGTCTGTCGGCGAATTGATCATTTCCGTCCGGTTATCCCGGTTTCGGTGAATCTAGCCGTTGAGTCTCGTGGCGTTCGCGGACAAGACGATATAGTAGCGTGTGCTGGCTTTATAATTCCGGACCTCCGAAAATATCTGGTAGCAAAGACGAACGGCGGCCGTTTGGACGCGCGTGCGCAGACTCAAAGCACTTTTCCTGCTTTATGAATGGAGCGGTGGATCACGGAGTTACGGAGAAACGCGCACAAAACGGACGGGTGGCCAACTCGAGATCCTCTCCTCCGATTCAGTACCGTCGACGCGTTATTATAATCGGCGCGCCGCGCCGCTACGACACAGAGTGTAGGTATGATATAGAACCGATAGAGAGGACACTTTCGCGTCTACAACTTCTGAGAACTCCTTCTTCCCTCGACTTCTAGAAAGGTGTCGAAAGGTGGAACAACGAGGTTGTCGATACAACACAGTACTTTTATCAGAGAACTTCTCGCGGTGAGGACGAGAGCTCGAACGCCACCGTATTTTCTCCTTATCTTTTTCGAGAACGTATCGCAGGACGCCTAGCAACTTGACGTCCGATCGAAAGGCGCGGCTGGATCGAATTGCAGACGAGGTTGGTTTTTCGGATACCGAGAAGATGCCCCTAAACTACACCTGTTGCGCCAGCCTACGAATTTCCTGACAAATGCTCGACGCGTTAGCGTAACGCGCTTTCGAATCCCGCGATCGTCTCGAAAAGGAAAAATCCTGGACGAAATCGCGGCGCGTCTCAGCGAGGCTGCGCGACGCGACGCGACGATATGGCAGAGAGATTTCGATTCTTTCGAAACCGATCGACGCGCAATCGACGAACGAAGACAACTTCGAAAACCTGCTCCACGCTGCATTCGATTCTCGCCGTTCGCACAAACGTCGTCGATATTTTATCAATTATTTTTTCAACGACGACAGGCTGCCGTGGCAGCAATCTTTCTCCGGTAATATACCGTTGATTAACTTCCTTGGAATAGCAATGGCAGCGTAATTCTCGATAGACGGAAGATCGATTCGTACCGCTCGTGCTCGTGCGAGTGTACTCGGATCCTTTCACCGCGACATTGTAAATTAAGTGGAGAAATTAGCGCGTGAGATACGCTAATCGGCCAGCCTCGACAGATTTTCTTGTTCGTCAACTGTCTCGCGACTACTTTCGCTGACCGCCTACGGAATCTTTTGAACACCGTGATGGAAGTCGCGTTTATTCAACCGCGGTAGCAATCCTTGTTAAACAAAGAATCGCTCGGCACCCTGTCCCTCGGAGGATTATCGAGGAATCGGTGTAATTAGCGCGATTTTGTCTCGGAAAACGTCGAAAGGTCGAGCGCGGTTCGGAAGCTGGGACGCGTCTACCACCGCGGAAGCTGGCGAAAAACTGTGGCGTTTACGGCGCCGAAACTCCGTAGACTGCCGTGGATTTATGTACGCGGCGAGCATCCGCGCGCGCGCGCACAACGAGATTTATCGGCGCTTGGCCGAGTTTCGGTAGGGCAAGTTGAGTGAATTGTAAATGTTTCCGGCAGAACTTCACCAAGATGGCGTCCTCCACCAGGGGCGAGTTTGTTTACGCCTCATGGCTTCCCCACGTGGGAAAAGCAGCATGGCGCGCATCAACCTTTCAAACCCAGGGATCCTCTAGCCGTTTCACGGCCGTTCTTTCACCAATATTTACTAATTTTTCACGTCCGATACCATTCGATTCGACTCGTACCCTGCGCGCTCTCTCGCTTCTTTTCGAGGCAAACGGCGAAAGATATTTCATTATTTTCTTCCAGTTACGCGGGAAATATGATCGATTCCACGGTTTTGCAAACAACTTCGATCTTTCACCAATATTTACAAATTTTTCATGTCCGATACCATTCGATTCGACTGTCTCGCTTTTTTTCGAGGCAAACGGTGAAAGACATTTCATTATTTTCTTCCAGTTACGCGGGAAATATTATCGATACCACGATTTCGCAAACAACGTCGATCTTTCACCAATATTTACAAATTTTTCACGTCCGATACCATTCGATTCGACTGTCTCGCTTCTTTTCGAGGCAAACGGTGAAAGACATTTCATTATTTTCTTCCAGTTACGCGGAAAATATTATCAATTCCACGATTTCCGAAGAACGTGGATCGAATGAACCGATCGAGGCACGCTCGGGATCGATCGCGTTCACAGAATCGTTGAAATTTCCTTGGAGCAAGATGGAAGTAGCTCGTTCCACGCGTAAGGGAGTTTAACGCGCGCGCTTCGAATATCTTGTACTCGTATAAATAACTTGATCGCGTAACGATCGTACGGATTTCGCGCCTGTAGATGCCTACAGGTTAACGGACAATGATCGAACCTCGAGGATAATCGTCGACAACGAGCCTGCGAATACGTTCACCTCGTTTCCGAATAATTGTTTAGCTGCGGCACAATCGCGACACAATCCGATCGTCGAGGATCGATCTTTGCCGATTCGTCCGGGGTATCGGCGAAACGATTGAAAATTATTCCGACTCACATTTCATACGTTGCGGAGCGTGCTGTTTCCTTCGGGGCATCTGCGTCCTGCGTAGATGTTCGATTATCTGTGCGGGCTCCAGGTCTCTGCTCCTTAGACGCAGCCTCGGATCGGATCCCAAACATGTGACGGTGGTCCTTGAAAATGCTGCAGGAAGATCGTGGAGTGATCTTCCGCGTTGCGGGAACGCAGTGTTCCAAGTTTTCTGGTTCCCAGCACCGCGGCACACAAAGTCACCCACTTGCACGTGTCCAACGAGCACTGACTACCTCATCGCGAGTACGCCGGATCCGTTTGTCGTCGGTGTTCCCAGGATCGGTGGCGACATCGTTATCTTCTCTCTGGTCGAAATCGGAAACAGCCGCACCTAGGACAGGTGCGAACCAACCGAATAGACGGAACTGATCGTGAGAGAACCACTGTTTTACAGACTATCGTATACAGTATGCGGAATCGAACGCAGCGAAACGTCTGGCGATTTCGTGAATCGGCTGTGTAGATTTGTAGATCGACCGTGTCGTGAATCGGATCGGTGCGTGGTATCGCACCGGTGGTAGCACTTGCGAACGATCGACGAAATCTTCGTGTTTCTCGTGATCCATGCGCGTTCGTACGATGGCTAGAGGCAACCAAATCACTCGGAACGATCACATCGATGGCGTAGGTTGTTCGATGGGCACCGACTGGCGATTCTGTGTGCGGTTTTTTCACTCTTTAAAAATCGTCGGCTACGCTAGAGCTCGTTCGAGCAACGATCATCGGTATACGTGTATCGGCCGCACCTACGAAGGATTCAAGATTTATATACAAGATGAAGAAAGACCGCGGCTGTGTTTCAATCGTGGAAGACGCGTGGCGAGGCGAGGCGAGGCGAGGCGTGTCGCGAGGAAAATTCCGACACGTTCCGAAAGCAGTTCGTTCCTCCGTCCGCACAAAACTCGAATCCGGCACGAATCGGATGTCGACACTTGGATTGCGATGATCACTTTATAGGTGCAGGGGGGATCGACGACGCTTGTCTGGATCACGGGCGTCTCGGTGCGGCGTTAACGCGATCCTCGACGCTCTCCGCGATTATGTACGATTATACGCGATCACGGAGGAACGTGAACGACGATATCAAGTGTTCGATCCTCACAACCTATGACCGTGGATCTCGTCGATCTCGCGAGGTTTTTCGGCTTGCAGGAACGCGTGCCTCGCGACGACGCCTTGCATCCACTCGAGACGCGCGCACGACACTCCGCCGTACGTGTACGGGGCTACCGAAAGCTCGTTATGCGGAGAAGAAAACGAAAGAAACCGAGAAACGGTGGGAGAGAAAGACGAGGAGAGACGTATCCCGGTGATAGAGTGAGAAAGAGAGAGAAGAAGAGGAGCGAGACGAAACTAGCGAGTGATCGAGTTTACGCGCGTGTCCCCGAGCGTGCGATGCTGGGATGCCGATTGAATGCGCAAGGGTGAAACCACAGTCACAAAGGAACGAAGTACCGATGGATAAAAAAATCGTGAAAGATACAAGCGAACGTTTCGATAGACGGATAGATACGAGGAACGTGAACCAGAGAAAGAGGCAGTGATAGCGTGTACGCGCAACACACAGAGAAACCGATAGAGAAGGAGAGATAGATAGATAGAGAAAGAGAGAGGGGGAGAGGGGGAGAGAGATAAAATGCAAGGGTAGAAGGCAAGAAACGAGAATAAGATAGAGAGAAAAGAAGCGGAGGTGGAGGAGGAGGCGGAGGTGGAAGTGGTGGCTACCGTCGTTCGTGGATCGCGAAATCGAGCGGGCGGCGGTCCAGCGCTGACTGACTACGGACTGGCGTCGCGGCGGCAGCCCGCATGGTGGGGGGGCCCCAGGAGTAGTAGTCCTCTTTCCCTCTCGTCTCCTCCACTCGTTCTCGTTTCCTCGCTTGCCCGCTCTTCCTTGCTCTCCTTTGCCTCTCGCGCACTCGTTCCGTCTCTTTCGCCGTTTCTTCCTTCGCGATGTTGCACGATTTGCGTTCGCGTAAACGCACAGATACCTGTGCCTCGCGAGAATCCGATCGAACTAGACGAGATTGCACGAGATGGGACGAGATGGGACGAGACGAGAGCGAAACGAACGTAACGATGCCAGATCGCGAGGTTGCGAGGAAAAACAGCGTTCCCGAACGAAACGATCGTTGGGTCACCGAGGAAACGGAATTAATCGGATCCGGAAAGACGAAAATCAGTTTTCGAGATCGTCGATTACTCCCGATCATCCGTATTCCAGCGATCTCCGCGGTAGTAGATCGTTTCGCGAGGATCACCCGGTGGTCCCCGCGAGCGCGATCCGCTCCGGAACGATCGCCACCGAGATTTTCACCGCAGGAAAAATACAAAGCGCGAAAACGACAGGACCGGATAAGAACGATCGAAAGTTCGTCGATGGGCCCGGGGGACTGAAGTTGCGCTCGCGCGCGCAAGAGGTGGTCGAAAAAGGGGGCGGGGCCCTGAACCTCGTCGGCCCCAGTAAATCGTGCGAGAGGGGGCAACGATACTGCTCCGTCCTGGTGAAGGCAACTTTTCTTACCGCCGCGAGAGGCGCTATCGGCCGGTGGTCTCGTTTCACCGTACTACGGCGACGCGGAGCAATACTTGCGAGTTTCTCGGAATTTTCGACTCTACGAGCCATCGGACAACCCCGGAATTGCGGTAAGTATGCACCGACGATAGCGAATCCTAACGAGATACCCGTGATATCGTTCCAATTCCCGGCAATCGACCAGCTACTTCGATGTACCGCGATGTTAGAAGCTAACCTCAAAATTCGCTTACGAGAACTTTGATTTCGAATTGAAAGCTTTAGGCGAATTCTTTCGTGGAACGCTACTCTATCGTTCCTCCGCTATCGACCGGCTGATGCGCTCACGCGCGTACTTTCTTCTTTATTTAAGCTTACTCAGACCCTTAAGTGGGACCCATTTAAGGATCTCGTTTAAGGGTCTGGGTAAGCTTGAATAAAAAAACAACCTTTTCCAAACAAGCTTTTTGAATCGTTTAGATAGTGCAACGTACGTACGTATACGTACATGCGTTCACTCAAAGATAAAGGTACGCGTTGACTATAATAGCTGTATAGACCCATTTAATCTTATCCAGACCCTTAAATGACTCTATACAGCTGTTACAGTGAATGCGTATGAAAACCTTCATCTTTGAGTGAACGCATATACGTACGTTACACTAATTCCACGATTTAAATTTGCTTGTTTGGCAAAGTTCGATGACGAATGATTTCGGGACGAATCGTCGAGCACGCTACGATCGTGTATCGTCAACGGTCGCCTCGGTGTATAAACTCAACTTTGTTTTCTTAAACTCTATCCGATCGACCAGTGTCTCAAGTGCGGCGAATGACGAACAAACAAATTCGAATAAGTCGGGCGTTGTATCGATCGAAAATACGCGATCA
Source organism: Lasioglossum zephyrum (assembly GCA_028455615.1). NCBI lineage: Eukaryota > Metazoa > Arthropoda > Insecta > Hymenoptera > Halictidae > Lasioglossum > Lasioglossum zephyrum. The sequence continues at coordinate 16,313,812 of CM052330.1, read as the reverse complement.
TCTCGTGTTAGCGAAACGGAGGATAACTGGACAGGATCTTCGGTCCAGGATCGTAGAAATATCTTTGACGTTGATACTAGTAAAAAATCGTCTTGGTAAAAACGAACGAGAGCCGTGATGCCCCGATGGACTCGAAGGCCGAGTGCGGAGAGGCGAAGATGGCGTGAGTATTGAATTCGCGAGGGTATCGGTGTTTCCCGGGCAAGTTTTCGATTCGTCATAGTGTAGGGGGACGATGGTTACGCGCGGCCGACTGGTTTACGATAATTTCTGGCGAAGATTCGAGTTGGAAAAGAATCGAATGGAGGTCGAAGGATACGAGTCGGTCAGTTTGTGGATAGTCGGTGAGCGGAGCTCGTTTTGGCGGGCACCGATGGTGGCGCTGGCAAGGCCGGCGGTGCCGCGGGAAGAGGGAAACCGGCGTACCAACTACCAGGTTGTGCCCGCCTACCAGGCGGAGCCCGCATGATCTATAGCGTCATAGAACACCCCTGCCGTCGTGGTAGGAACGCGATGGCGACGCCCCCGGTGTGGAACGTGCGCGCTGCCCCCGCCGCTGCCGCCGCCGGCCGCCACCGCTACCTTCGTCGTCGTCGTCGTCATCGCTGCCACTGTCGCCACCGCCACCGCCGTCACCACCACTGCCGGCATCACAATGTTTATGCTTTTGCCGGTGCGTCTCTATCTAGTCGTGGCCCCGCCGCCGCCCCTTCGTCCTTCGCTGTTCCTTTTCTGCCGTGGCTGCTACCGATACTGCCACTGCCATTGCCACTACCGCCGGTGTGCAGCCACCGCTACACTGCCATCGCTACCGTTGTCGCTGTAACTGTCGTTGTCGATTGGCGTTGGCGTTGGTATCGTGGTACTCGCGGTTGCCTCTCTTCTTCTACTCCTACCTCGTACTTATCCGGTGCCTTCCACCTTGCGTTCATTACCGCTAAACATTCCTGTCAATTAAAACTGCACCGACTCCCGATTTACTGCCACCTCAACGTTCGTCCATCGTGAGAACCATCCCCCGGCCGGCACATTTTGCCGGCTACGAACTATAGGGTTAAAGTACGGATGATGTATGTGTGTATTGTATGTGCGCGTGTTCATAAACCACCCTATATACCACTGAATTCATAATAACAAAGAATCGAAATTAATAGAAGAGTTGTTAGAAATACGATCGCCGACGAAACAGAAAAAGAAGATTATAACATAACGAGTAACCAGCGCGACAAATACATCTGTCAAGGATAGGTTATCCGTGCGTCCTTATGATTCTTTACCATTAAAAAACGACTTTTCCTTATAACGGCTTGGCTTTCTTCCTTACAATAGGTACCATCTACCAGTGAGTCTCTTTCTTCTTCTGATTGTTTCTTACATGTGTCGCAGCGATCGGCTTTCGTCGAAACGTTTGCTCGGCCGAAAGTCGGAATCGTCGGAAGGAAGCGACGCTGCGCTTGCCATGGACGTCATCGTCGCGTAGAGCCCGTTTCGCGATAGCGTCTCCGTTCGATTCGTCGATACTTTTGCCTCTGAATCGATCCGTGAAATCCAGTGAATCGTACGAGTGTATAGGTAACGCGTCGATTCTCGGGGCCGTACCGATGACTCACTGGTTCCGGCAACTCGATTCGCTATAATATCGGTGGAATTCTTTCTTTAACCATTCATCGTTATTTAAAATCGCAGAGAGACGGGCTCGTGACGCGAATACCGGTTGTTCTTTGCTTTCGATCGGAGACGAGAAATTCTCGCGGCGCGCTCGAAACGAACCGTTTGCAGAGAGGAGGGTGTACGGCGCGCTGAAACACGCAGCCGCGTCAACGTTTCCTACGTAAATATTCGCAACTACATCGGCAATGGGGAACGATTGGCAGAAACGGTGCGCAATATTTTCAAAGCGTTCCGCTTTCGAATTTAGTAACGCACGTTCGAAACCGTCTCCTTCTCGAAGGAATTTTCTCGAGACACGCCGAGTATTTCGCGACGATCGTCACGCTCGAGTTTTACGCCAATGGTGGCGGGGACTACGGAGAGGTGGCGGCGGCGGCGGCGGCAGCGACTGTCATAAAGAGTATTTTATTTCGACGATTGCGGCGCCGTTTTTGTTCTGGGGTCGCGAAGCGATCGTGTCGTTTCTACGCGCGTCAGGCCAATTCAACGCCGGCGACATTCGCGGCCCGACGTTTACGAGATCGTTTATTAGGTGACGTTCCCATCGAGTGGTTTTACCGGTAGCTGGATCTTCTCTCCGTTTCTAGAGCCCGCGTTCAAGAAGATTCCAACTTATCGCGACGCGCCATCGAGAATCGTGTTCTACCTTGCTAAAGTTTCGGCAAAAACTACACGGAGCCTTGCCGCACAGGGTTGCGCACATGTGTCTAACGACAAAGGCGTTCTCGATTGGCTGGATTCCGGTGGGCAACCGAACCCTCTCCGAGAAACCCGCGATTTCTTAATTTCCTTCGGCGAATCAAGTTTTATCCGAGCGACGAGTCTGCTCGTTTATTTTTTACCACGTTTTTATTAGCTCGCTTTCTTGTTTGTTTGTTTATTTGTTTGTCTGCCTGTTCGGTGGCAAATTTTGCAATTGATTTTAAACCAACTTCCTGATCAGCTAGAGACTTGAAATTGGATACATGGCTCAGAACTGGATGACAATGTATTGTACAAAAAATTTTTTTTTAAATGACTATACGTTTTTCTTCTTCTTCTTCTTCTTCGCTCGTCTTTTCGGGATCGCGGAGAACCATCGAGAGAAGCATCACCGAAAAACGAGCACTGTCTTCTCCCTCGCTCGTCTTTTCGGTTTTGTCGCGGGACCGTGGAGAAACATCGGAGAGAAGCATCGCCGAAAAACGGTTTGGTGCGCGCGTGGTTCGCGTCAGTTGCGTTTGTGTCTCTCGGTGACTGCGGGGGGTTCCTTTTACGAGCGTTCCCGTCGTCGGTCGACGAGACCGGAGGCACTAAACTTGCGGAATATTTCGAAAGATGTCCCGTTATGCAACGACAATGTGGGTCAGCGCACAAGTCCATTGTATACGTTTGCTCGTTTTGTACCGTCAGCTACCCCGCGAGACCCGAAATAAGTGCAGCTCGTAAAATAAAGTGCCGCGCGTCGCTTTCCTCGACTATCTATTGCACCGGCACCATCGATCTTACCACGATTCCCGCGACCTTCCGAAATTTCCATACGCGCCCCGCCGAAGATGCGACGCGACGCTGCGGCTCGCTGGTGAAACGTCGAATCGTTTCTTCGATGTCGCTTCTTTGGATAATTCGACACCGAGTAGTACAGTCTTCTACCGTGATCGAAAACTCGAGAACACGGTTTCGCGTATCACTGATTCAGATCGTGCTCGATCTTCTCTCGTTTTCGCGTCGCTCTCTTTGAAATACCGCGATTTCTGCTCAAAACGAGCAGATATATATATATATTTATTTTGTTCCCCTTGGGGTTACAATTTTTGTTTATACACTCCTTTTTCTTCCCCTTTCGCACCCTCTTACATCTCCTTAGCCTATCCTTAATACTAGCTTATTCTAACTTACACGTAGACTTAACCTTAACAGTGCTCGAAACGAATAACAGATCGAATAATTGGACGAACGTGGACGAGAGACAAAATTCCAAGCGAATTCGCTCGAATTCATTCGGAATGCGAGACGTTCTTTCTCGCTTTTAGAACCGCGGATAAACAAGACGAATCGTAAGACCACAGGCGCATCGTTCGGAGGATGTGTTCACGCACGAGCGAGCACGTGAAAATAGATTTAGTATCGGTGTTTCTCCACGTCGGATTCATCCATCGTAGCAAAAAATTGCCGGTACAAAATTATTCCGAGCGACGATCGGTCTGGCCGAATATTTGGTCGGTGTCCGGGATCGTTCTTTTCGGAGGAAGGTTGTTTGGAGAGGAGGCGCGTTGATTTATATCGTTTGACCGATACCTGGGACGTTTCGGTGGGTAGCCGTGAAACGTTTCACTCTTCGGTCTCCGTGGAGGTTGCGCAACAGGAAAACCGAGGACGGGGCACTTGGTCCGGGCTCTTTTGAAAATTCGGCTTTCGTGTTTGCGACGGGAGACGAGGGAAAGCTGGTAAGAGCCTGGCGAGTAAAAGCGCAGGCAGGAAGAACGAGCAGGAACGGCTGAACGGCTGCTGGGGGGTAATGCGGAACGATCCCTGCCGAAAACGACGTAACCTTCTTAGTTTCGAAAATAGCTCGAGCTCTCTCGTCGACTAGGAGGCGGTCGACGATTAGTAGAATTCGGACGAGAAAATACGCTGCCGGCCAGACGTGACTGGTTTCAAAATAATTTCGTCGATGTTTTAACGCGGATAAATCGCAGACGGGAACCCCCCACGGTCGATCGCTTCGCTGTCGAGCTCTCGCGCACCTGCTTTTTTTCATGCCGATCAAAGTCCACGAGATCTTCGCGATCGTTCCCGATGCATTATTTCGAGCGAACGGATACGTCGTTTCCCCCGGTATCTTTCGTCTAAAACATCGACGCCCGGTGTTTTAGGAGCCGCGCGGTACGAGACGAGAGACGCGCCCGCGAGATCGTACTTTAACGTTCTTCCCCCCGTAGAGCGCCGCGTATTTTCGCGCTCGTTGAAAGTTTACGACCTCGATAAACTTGCCCGCGTTCCTAACCTAACCAAATGTTTCTCGGTCGATCCGCGAATTACTTTGTATCGAATATGTGAGAAATCGCGGACGAATGGTCGCTGTTTACCCTCGAATCTCTCCCGGCACCGGTGACTTATGCGCGGGATATGCGAAATTTTTCCGTCCGATCTTCCTGGAAAAAGATCCATGGAAAAGGAACGGTTGTTTCTCGCGAGACAAACTAGGAGAGAGAGAGAGAGAGCGGGAGAAAAAGAACGAAACCATGGGAAATTTATAACGCATACGTAACATGCGAAGAGGCGCGTTTTGTTTTTCGAGCGTTCTCATCGAGACGTTCGCATGGACGCGACGGAAGGTTGAACGATTGAGTTGGAAAAAGTTTTGCAACTGTTAAGGGTCGTCGGAGCCGATGTCCGTCGGATTTGACGAAGTACGTACACGTATGCATAGGTCCACGGATCGGTGGACGAAAGGAGCGTCGAGAAAAAGAGAGAGAGAGAGAGAGAGAGAATTGTCGGAGATGGCGGACGTCGCGCAATTGGCCAGTTGCTGGAAAACGAAATCTCGTTTGTCGCGGGAAGAGACGCGATACTCTCGGCGAGGTTGGCAGGCCTCGCAGGGTTCGCGCGTCGATGCGTATAGCGGTGGCAGCATTCGTAGAAGGTTCGGTATAGGGAACGCGGAGCGTGGTCGTAAGGGGTCGCGGGGGTGGGGCAGGGGTGGTAAAGGAGGAGGAGGAGGATGAGGATGAGGACGAGAAGGAGGACGAGGGAACCGGGACGGGATCGGGAACAGGGACGAAGACGGGGATGGGTATGGGAACGGGTATGGGTAGGAGGAGTGGGTGGTTGATGTGGTACGATGGTATGGGGTGGCTAGGTGGACGAGGATGGGGTGGTTGTCGACGATAGGGCGAAGAAAGAGGTGGAGGAGCGCAGAGAGAAGCCGAGGTCCGTCGGTATCGATCGGGCGTCTGCGGTAGATTGACACGTGTCATGGCCGCCTCTCGGTGTTCGAGGCGGACGAGGTGGCGGGAGAAAGAGGGAAACGCGGCCGAGAGGAAGCTGCCAGAAAGGAGAAAGGCGAAAGGAGACAGGAGACAGGAGAAAGGCTGAAGGAATGAGAGAGAGAGGGAGAGAGAGAGAGAGAGGTTGGCGGCTTTTCGGTGGGAAGAAAGAGAGCGAGAAACGGAAGAAAGACAGGCGGGACGAGGAAGGTGGCGCGAGCCAGCTCGCCAGCTCGCCAGCTCGCCGGCGAGGCAGCGAGGCAGCGGAGCAGTCGAGGGGATAGCGGCGTCGAAGGTGGAAGAGGAGGAAGAGGCGAGGGTGGTTGGCGCGGGGAGGAGGCGAGGGAAAAGGACATTAAGGTGCGTAATAGCCAGCGGGGCGAGCGCGCACCGCCGCGGCATCGATTAGACAGAGGCTCCCTCGTCCCATTGCTAGGATGCAGCCCTCCCCTTCTCCTCTTCCTCGACCCACCGACATACTCACCCTCCGCGCTATATCCACCCGTTCACCACCCACAACCCATACTCTCGACCGAGAGGTCTCCACGACCACCCAACCACCCGCCTCCACCTACTCCGTCGAACTGGAGAGCCCCCGAGTACGTGCTCTACATACACACTCGTGCGCTTATGTCAGTTCCTGTCCTGCCGTTGCTTCTGCCTCTGCCTCTACTTCTAGCTCGGCCGTGCTACCGTTGTATGCCACCGCTGGGAAAGAGAACGAGGCACGGAAACAAGGGGACTGACCGAGAGGGAGCGAGGGCTTGCACACACGTCCCGCGAACCCCGAGAAAGAGGGAACGAGAGAAGGAGAGGAACGAGAGAAGGAGAAAGAGAGATAGAGAGGGAGAGGAAGAGAGAAGGAAAAGGAGAAGATACGAAAGGACGAACCGAGAGGCCGAGCGCGAGGGATAATAAGGGGGAATGAGAGATGCGGATGTAAAGGGTGAGAAGGGAGGAAGCAGAGGGTACGCTAGAGGGTAGGCGAAGCTACCTAGCTATCCTGTAGCACCTATACACACCTACACACACGCTACTGGGGACACCAACGTCTAACGTCGTTATAAACATTAACGGAGCGGCTCAATATTCCCCGGACCTTGCATCCCCTGCGTCTACCTCCGGTCCATCTCCCTTCTAGACCGTACTCCTCCACCGGCGAGCACGATGTACCTATCTCTCGGTCTCTCGGACCGCTCGTGTTTGTGTTCGTGTTCGCCGTGGCCACCTCGCCCACCTCGTCCATGCTTTTCGGACCCTCGCATCGTATTCTCGTTCGTCGAGTTTTCACTAACCGACCTTTCGAAACGGGGAAACGATGGCCAAAGCGAGAGAATCGTCTCGAAATCGACGAAAGACGCAGACTCGCGATACCAACAAAACGACAGATTCACCAAATTCGAATGTTCCAACGAAATTGTTCTGTTTTAAAATTGAACTCGTTCGGGGTTTCGTTGGAACCTCGATTTCGGCAGGAAAGCGGAGCAAGGAGGGTTTGGCAGTCAGTCTATCGGTTGAATTTGTGCGCGAGGGTCAGAGCTCTGATTATCGTTAATTGCGGTTGATACGGAGGAACGAAGGGGACGCGAAACCCTCGACCATTCCGATCGGATTAGCGACACCGATCGGGGCTGTCGTTTCTGGATGAGAATGTTTCGTATACCGTTTCGCGAGTACGCAGGATCGGTGGATTCGCTTAGCCGGACCCAAACGTCTGGCATCGTTACGTAGACGACGATTCGTCGAAAGGCGACGATGGGAAAGCGTCGAATCGATTTCGAAACTCGTGCGAAACCAAATGTTTTGTCCGGCTCTTCTCTCCTCCCTTTTCGTCTTTTTCGTTTTCGCTTTCGACGCGGGAACGGGCTGAAAATCGTTCGAAGCGTAACGCGCGAACCGTTCCACGGTCCGATTCGCTAGCGCGTATATTCTCGCGTTAATTTAGCCTCGCGTGGCATCGGAACAGAGGGAATTCGTCTAGTTCGTGCGTTCAACAAGTATCCGTCCATCCCTCCCTTCCTTCGGCTGCTCTGCCGCCTTCTCGTAACCGCGGTTAGATCGCAAAGTGACCTCGCATCTCGTAACTCGTAACTCGTAACTCGTCGCTCGTTGCTCGTTGCTCGTAACTCTAGGAGGTGGTTGTTCTTCGTGATCGAGAATCGAAGAGAAAGCGGTGTCTCCTTGGTAGCAGGTGCGCTTCGGTTTTTCCACGGGATAGGTAATAAGGGATTAGTCATCGGTGATCGTCGATCAACGTTAACGCGACGACCATCGGTTGGCCGGATGCTCTCGGCGCGATGCGTCACAGTTGGATATTATATTGACGTATCGACGTCTCGATTCTGTCCACGAACCACCAGCCAATTAACGGGCTTTCTTGTTTTTCCGACAAATGCTCGTAAATCTCGACGGATCTCTGTCCACTCGATTTAGTTCTGTTCTTCTAGCTCGACGATCGTTCCTACCCATTGTCCGGGGATTGTTTTCTTTTTTCTACGCGTGTCCTACAAGACGATACAATAATTAATATCGTTATCGGAGCGCGCGCCTGCCCCCTACTTGGCAAATATTTAATTTACTACGCGACCGTCCTACGCTTAATTGGCTCGCGTTTCTTCCGCCCCGTCTGTCCTTGTTTGTTCGCGATGTACGCGCGCTCTACGTACTTACTCCGATCGCGTGATGCGACGATATTCGACGATTCTCGACAGAAACGCCTCGCCGGACACGGCCTTTCGTCCCACCGAGTCCACGACGGAACGGTGGAAGCTCGTTCGCCCGAAAATTTCGAGGCTATCGGGACATCGAGAGACCCATCTCTCTCTCTCGCACCCCTCTTTCTCTCTCTCTCACTGTCTCGCTGAACGTTGAGCGTCGCGCCACCATCACCGCGCACCGTCTCTTCTTTGTGGAGAGGTCGCGTCCTCCGGATAATTTGCTGGTTCCCCCTGTTATGTCTCTCTGGTCGCGAATGAAATTTTCGGGTCACGTCAAAAGTAAACGATCCGCCTGGATTCTCGCGTTAAGCGATCGGGTTGCGAGAAGCGTGTTTCGAGCCGGATGGAAATCTCATTTGGTAGTTTTCTCCGTTTAATAAGACGGGAGGGAGAGACGACCGAACAGAGAAAAGACAGAAGACTCGGACGAGAACTAGAAAGGGTAAAAGAAGGAGAGAGAGAGAGCGTGTGTATGTGTGTGTGTGAGAGAGAGAGAGAAGGATGGTGGAAGATAAAGAGAAAGGGGAGAGACAAGACAGGGTATATAGGGAGACGGAGCCACGAGGTCGCTGCCGGTTCGCAGACTTCGGAAAGGGGAAACGGAAAGGGCGCAACAAGGCCGGGGGTGGAGGTAGCGGAGGGTTAGGTGGCGGCCGGGAGGGGAAGAGGAGGGTGGCGGTGGATGGTTGGAAGTAAGCAGGGGTGGGTAACGGGCTGGGGAGGACGGTGGAGGACGGTGGAGGGTAACGGCGGAGGACGGAGGGCGGCGGGAGCCGACGGGGGGCGGCGGAGGGTCGGCCAGGACTGGGAGGCGAAGTGTCGTCGTCCGAATAACGGCCAAGCGGCATCGACCGATCTTCCTACCCCTAGTTCGTACGAAGCGTCAACTTGTTTCCCTTCTGTTCCGCGAATATCGGACCTTCAATTTACCCGGTGCGGCTCGCGTTGGGCGAGCCGCACCGTGCCTCGTTTCGAGCGATCGCGCGTCACCTCGCGATCTCGCCGTTCGACCGGCAACGTCCGTGGGCCCGTCGATCGCGCCGTCCGCTTCCAACGCAGAAACGCACCTCAGTCACCGACGAGGTAACTTTTTGCGAAAGTTTCTTCGGGGCGGCAGCTCGTCCCGGGGAAGTTTCGCGTCGACTCGAAGCGGGGCGCGCGGATCACGGTCCGACGAAATTCGGCAGAGTCGTCGAAACGCCCCGAACGGATTTTCATTCTTGTTCGTTCGTTCGTACATTGGTCGATTCGCACGCGAATCTCGCGAGAACTCTTCGAGCAAGCATGCGTTTCGTTTTAGGTTTCTCACGCGACAGTTCCAGTCGATCCATGGAGAGCTACGAGGACGACGACGACACGCATTTTTGCATCAAATGTCACCAGACGGTGCACGGCCTCGATAATTACGTTCGTCATCGTCAGTCCGGTTGTCGTCCGCCGGACGACAAGATCGAGGCAGCTCGGGTATCACCGACCACGCCGACCACCGTCACGTACCCTGAAATACTGAACGCTGACGCGTTCTTCAGCTCGTTGGAGCTACGTAGCAGCAGCAGCAAACCGAATCCTCGCGGGGGATCCACGTTGCTGGACGAAACCAGAAAGTTCAAGAAAGATGAGAAACGGAAGAGAGGTCAGAAGATGCAGTCGGAGAGCACGGAAGAGTCCTCGACGAAAGAGAAGCTGCACGGTATGCTGCCAGGTGTATCGGAGCTGGACGATCCGACCGAACACCTTTGCATTCCATCGTTGGTCGGTTTCCCCGACATCGTTTCGTCCGCGTCCACGTCCGGATCTGGCAAGCCTACGGTGGTCACGAGCGGTCGGAACAAATTGAGCCAATCGATGAGCCACGTCGGCACCAGCATCGAGAGCGCCGCGTTTCCGAACAAACACGAGCCGGAAAACTCTTTGGAGAGAAAACGACAGGAAGAGACGCAAAGGATCGAGCAGGTCCATCAGACCTGGCTGGAGGACACGATACTGACCGAGTTGGTGTCCAACAACGAGAACAAGGACCTGCCGAGGTATCAGTTCGAGTACCAGCAGGACGAAGAATCGGACGATGACACGATCGAGGACGATTTAGGGGATGAGGAGTCTTATTCGGAATCCGAGGACGGTGATGCGGACGGTGACGGTGAAGACGATGGAGACGCTGATGGAGACGGGGATGCAGACGGAGATGGGGATGGGGACGGGGATGGGGAGGACCAGGAACGTCCACCTTGTGGTCATACCGGCGGCAAATGGAAACCTGGATTGAACGATCTTCCTCAAAATATGTCTCAACTTCACGATGACGATGCGGACCCGGACGAGGAGCATCACGAGCATCCTCCGCCGACCTATACCGGTGGAAAATGGCGGCCCAGCGACAGCTCGCAGGTAAGTATCGTCCCGGTGGACATCGGGTTTTCTACGTACAACCCGTTCATCGAACACGATCGATTCTGTTTCAGAGGATCGAGGAATACGAGGCGAAGAGCAGCGCCGGACAACCGCCGCCAGGACACACACGAGGGAAATGGATACCGGGAGCGAGAACGGATATCGAGTCGGGATATTGGTGCAGTCCTTGCGGCAGGAAGCTCGCCTCTCGATTGGTCTACAACAGGCATCTTCTGTCCGATTTGCACGCCAGAAGAAGCATCCGCGAGATCGAGGGCGTGTTCCCGCAGTCGCGTGCCGCTAGTCTACGCATTGCCAAAAAGACTTCGACTCGCAAACAAGTAATTATCGCTTGTCCGTAAGCAACGCGTGTCTCGTCCGTGTCGCTAATCGATTCGCCCAATTATCCGATCGCCCACAGAGAGTCAAGAAACCGGCGAAGGAAGTCAAGAAGTGCTCGCGGAGGAGGGAAAAGGAGTTCCTGAGCTGCGAGATGTGCCACGCTCGAGTGAGGAGGGCGCAAATGGGCAAGCATTTGCTCTCTCATTATCACTGCCGCGTCGCGGGTGTAAATCCTCGCGGGCCACGGGCGCGTCGCTTTTTACTGGAAAATATGGCGAATGTGGTTCGGCAGTGTCCCTTCCAGTGCTCCTCCTGCCGGTTTTATTGCAATACCGAGGAAACGTTTCTGCTTCATTGGCGGTCCGAACTTCACGCCAACACACTCGCCAAGGTTCGTTTCTGTTACGTATTTAGACGTCACTTTTAGGTCCATAAGATATATAATATATTTAACATACAGGATGTCTCAAAATTCTTTCAACATTCGAAAATTCGAGATTCTTGAGATCATTCGAAGCAACATTTTCCTTTGCAAAAATTGCGTCCGCGGCTTTACTAAGGAGTTATCAACGAAAAACACAGACCAATCAGAACGCGACCTAGACGCGTGTTGGCAAAGTCGGCCAATTGACAGTTGGCAGTTGAACCTAGAGTGTTTTTTGTTAATAACTCCTTAGTAAATCCGCGGACGTTACTTTTGCAAAGGAAAATGTTGCTTCAAATGATCTCGGGAACCGCCCATTTCCGGATGTTGAAGGAATTTTGAGACACCCTGTATAATTACTCGTTACACTGGTTTACTGCGCATCTTGCGCTAACGTGGACATGGCGAGCCATCGACAGCTCGTGTAAGAAGGTCCTACCAGAAATCCAATAGCCATACCGATTCGCATACCTCGGATACTTCGCTAGCGCGATCCGCGAATACGTGGCTGTAACAATTTCTATCGTACACGTCACGTTTTCTAGCACGCGTAGCTTTTCAGGTTTTCAGGAAGGGTTGTCGCAACATGAACGGGCAAGGGCGCCCGGCCCTAACTACCGTAAACAGATATTTTTGCTAAAGAAAGAAGAAAGGTCATTCAAATAATTTTCATGTTTGAAGAGGGCGCACTAAATACTACTTCTATTGCACACGGGCGACTCGTACCCACGCGGCAGTCCTGTCGTTCAGACAAGGTGGAAACCGCGCAATCCTTGTTTCGTAAATTGAAATTATTCTCGATCGAAATTGTAATAATATTAAATTTTTGTGTTTTCGGCGTACGATTCGATCATTAATAGACTAACAGCAAGTTTGCAAATTAATTGAACTCAACGTTTCGATCCCTGTGTGTGGATCATCTTCAAGGGAGACATTTCTGCGTCCGAAAAATAATACGTTTTTAGTGAATTTTGAGAAACTATGTTGCGGAACAGCTGTGTAAAAATATCGCAGAAAAAAATAATTACAGCACACGTACTTGTTGTGGCAACGAAAAAAAGATTTTTTGAACTGAATAATAAGGACTAGCAGTGATTTTACGGCGCACAGGTTCGATTTTAGGTTACACACTATGTATATATAGCTATTTTGTAGGAATTACCCAAACGTTTGGATGCGGATTTGAATCATCTGGTTCGAGACCACGTTTGCTATTAAAAATGTTTTAATAGCGGAGGAAAAGAAAGGGAAGGTGGTGTTTCGTCCTAGTTATTATCTTAAAGCGATCGTAATTTCAAAAATCCGAATAATAAGTAGTTACAAAAAACTGAGTTTTCGTCCATGGTGGCAGATAAGTAACTGGAGCATGTGCTACGCGAACTTGAGAAATAGTGTATCATATAGGCAGCCTTGTTCTATGATTGGTTGATCGATATCGAACGGAGGAATTTCGAAAACATATTGGCGGCAAATTTGAACGGCGTAACTGAATACTTGTCGTTAATCATTGTTTCGGATTGCTACGATTGAATACGCTAACGTAAGTGAGACGATGTTTCAGATCAGCGGCAGCTACAAGTGCAGCCTTTGCGAGTTCTGGTGCGAGGAGAAGGAAACGATGGACCGACACTTGACGAGCTCGACTCATCGCGAGGTGGTATCGATGATGAGCGGATTCGTACCGGTGGTGATCGGTCGTCAAAGAGCGTTGCCCTGTCCGGGTTGCGAGCGTCGGTTCCAATACAATTTCCAGTTGAGATTACACGCGAGGGAGACAGGCCACAAGGAAAGTGCGACCGCCAACGACGAGTATCAGCAACGGATCAGATGCGATCTGTGTCCGAAAATCGTTCGATCCCTTGTGGCTCTTCAGCGTCACCAGTTAACCCGTCACGACGCGAAAGACGACACGAAGGTCGACGCGAAGGTCGACGCGAAAACCGACGACAAAGACGACGAAACGGACAGCAAAGAGGAACCAGACACGAGCAAAGACGACTCTACCCGACGACTAGCCAACCCCTATTACTGTTCCTTCTGTTCGATGAATTTCGCGACTGCTCAGGAGGCGAGGTTACATCGTAGAACTTCGAGTCACAAGGAAACGGTGAAAGCCCGCAAGCTCGGTCAAGATTCGGCGCCGAACATCGCTCGCGAGTGTTCTCATTGCGGGGCGAGGCTATCCAATTTGCCCGAGTACAAGGAACATCTTCTGCGCGACCATCCCGAGGTTTGTCACAGGTAAGCGAAAATACGAGAACGGTCGTCTCTCGAGCGCTAGAATGCACCCCGTTCCCATTGGTTTTTGCGCAGATGTCCCAAATGCGGCAGGCTTTTTGCCCTTTCGCAAGACGTGACGAGACACACGAGGGAGAACAACTGTCGGCACGATAACAAATTAAACGCGACGAGAACGGCAGACGTCAAAGACGAATGGAAATGCGACAGCTGTAGTTTCACAACGGATTCGCGTGCGGAATTCATCTTTCACGAGGCTCTCCACGCTGGGATCGTTGAGGAGGATAACGACGGAGATACGAGCCCGGCTGGTAAATCCTTGCCGAAATATCGTTGCCCTGTCTGCAAGAAATCGTTCGCGAAAGTATCGTTGCGGAACCACATCAGAAGCCACACAGGGGAACGTCCGTTTCCGTGCGGCAAGTGTTCGACGTCGTTCGCCAGAAGAACGGACCTGAACGCTCATCGAAAGGAGTGCACGGGCTCGACGAACGAACCGGTCAGGAAACGCAGCTTCTTCTGCTCGGAGTGCAACGACGGTTTCTACACGAAGTGAGTACCGAGATGTTTAGTTAGATCGTTCCGCGATGCGGACGCGCGACGGGAGAAACCGTCTCTCGATGAAAATTATCGGTCGATTAATAAATTTCAATGATCGTTCGCGAACGGCGCGTAAAAGTAATTGCTCGAGCACGTTCTTCGTGCACGGTGAATCGCTGGACGGGTCGCGTGACGTATAGCGAACATCGTGTCGTGACGACAATGGGTTTCAACGGACAAAACTCGCCGCGTTATCCCGCCGACGAGTGGATCGTATTTTATCATGAGATTTCCCGTTAGCTACAATTACGTCGCATCGCTCGTGGATCTCTCGAAGGAACTCGAAGAGACTTCGAAGGTTCGAATCCTGGTCTTTGCTGGAAAGACGCGGCTACGCTGGATAAAAAGCGTGGAACAATAAAAGCCGACAGTTGCGGGCAGAAACCACGAAACGTTCTCGCGCGGTCGTAGTAAAAGTGTCCTCGCTGCATAACTATAAAATAAAAGACCGTATCCGTGGTCCGTTCGAGAGAGGGGGAGGAAACCAAAAAGAGGAGAGATGGTCGTCGGTAGGTAGGTACGAGTCTGGTACGAGAGGAAAACCGAAGGCAGCAAAAGACGCAGCAGGCAGAGTAAGAGGGTGAGATAGAGCGTGGGCGAGATAGAGGGACAAGAGTAGACGGAGAAGCTAGGAGGAAGCGACTTCGCTCTTTGCCACCGGCTCGTATTAACATCTCATAGCGGCCCGTAAGCCCCACGGGTCATTCTAGTATTTAACGGGCCTGCATTATGGTCCGTGCAAGTGCGCGTTCTACGAGTCTCTAATACCAACGTATGTAAATAGAATCCCGCCGGCCGGCGCTAATGCTTCGATATACTACTGAAATTACTGGTACGGGTAGAGCCGGTCGTCGAGTCCGCGTGTATCCTCGGCAAGAAAAGAATCTCTTCCGATACACACCGATTCGATAGGAGTCGATGGTAGCCGATACGATTCGAAGACAAGCTCGTGCTCCCGAGGGGGCCAAACTAACCGAAGGCGATGCATAGTTTAGGCTGTGCGGCGCGAAGGATTTTAGAAGCCGGTGGAAGGAGACGGGCGAAACGGCGTCGCCGACCGCTGAAACGTTCAACGGATGCTCGAAACGAGCCACGGAAATACGTATTCCGTGGCTCTCCGATGCGGAGCGGGAACGCGCTCGAGCAGAGGGAGCGTACGTGGGTGCCCGCAACTAGGCGCCACAGCACGCCGTTTCTCTCGCGTGTCGACCCAAGTATTAAACCATTGGTTCAGTGTAGAGCGATCGCTATAAAGCAAATGTTAACACCTATGCCCCGCTCTCTCCTCCTCGCGGCTCGATTTTCTCGTCCCTTTTTGGTCCCCTCGTCTCCCTCCGCCTCCGCCTCCGTGCGCCCCCTTTGCTCGGGCCATTCGACGCCGTTCTCGCCACTCGTGCTGCCCGTCTCGTACACGCATTACACTCTGTAACGCTACCTATTCCACGTCCGACTACCCGACTCCAAGAGTCGGATGGTCACTCCGAAACGACGAGGGTTTCGCTTAATGTCGCGATCTCGACCGTTTCGAAGGATTAGGCCTGACCATCGCCCACTCTCTCTCTTACCCTCGCGACACAGACAAACCATCCTGTAGAGAAGTCACGGGGAATATCGGATGATCGGCGTCTACGTCGAGATCGATCGGTTTCCTCGACCAATCTTCGGGGACAGCCGTTGGTCGCGATAGTCCCCCATTCCCGAGGATTTCGCGGCGACTCATATACCTGGAAGTCTGCGTCATCTTTCGACCGCAGGCAGTTAAAACTTCCGGTGGGCAAAGCTCGATTAGGACTTTCTCCGGCTCAATTTTCGTCGGGAAACGACGACCGGACCGAGGGCCGGGGCGCCAGTTGTCGGCGATGTCACATCCCAGAACTTGGCCCCGTTTCCGCGAGCTGACGAACACGTTACGGAACGAAACGTTTTACAAAGTTTTCTACTTTTCCGGGAACCGGCTACCTATCCGCACCGATTAACCCGATAGCCCGGGCGGACTGCGGCGAACCTAACCAACCTGGAAAAGGATGCGCGACGTCCTCAAATTTTCGTTGCGGTCTTCTTTCATTCCCGGTGTAGAGAAAATTCCAGGAGGCGAACGTGTAAACGGGAAGAAACGATCGAGGAATGGTAGAGAACGCGCTCGCGCGCGCGCGCTCACGCTCTCGAGTCATCGAAAAAGAAGAAACGAACAGAGAGGAGAGAGAAAAGAGGAGGGGGTGGGGGGAAGAACGGAAGGATGGAAGGAGAGAAAAGAGAGGTAATTACGAGAAGACGGGCAGCTCCCGCGTATTCGATCGCCTAACCAATTCTCAGAATAAGCGGGCAATTCTCGATGTATGCGCATATTCAAGATAGTATGTTACATACGCGAGCTACTGACCGTACGTTTCGTTCGTTCCACCCCCTCTGCCCTTCGCTCTCTTGTTTCGCGTCCCTCGATCCGCTCGATCCGCTCGATCCTCTTGGTCCGCTCGGTCCCTCGGAGCGTTCTACTCACCGGCAACCCTCTCGTTCCTTGGCCGACGATGTGTACGCGAGTTCCCCAGAGGTATTTACATATATGGACCGCGGCGTGGCGCGCGCCTATCTTTTATCTTCCATAGCAGTAATGGCGCGTCCGCCTCCTTCGTAGCCGGTCGGGTAAACGGCGCAAAGATAGGCATACTGGGCGAGATTGGCGTAACTTTGCCACCCGTTGACGTTCGGCCAAGGACTACGGTGCTCGCGCGGCGCCGCGCTCTTTTCCGGCACCCTCTTTTCCCGCGAAGAAAAAAAGTCGAAACCGAGCGGCGATCGAGCGTTTGATCGAGCGCGTCGAGTCAACGTGGAACGGTCCCTGTGACTCGCGACTTACGAGACTCGAAGGACCAAAGACCGGGAGGCTCGAGCTACCGGATTCGAGATAACGACGAGAGCAACCGTACGCGGCGCGGCGTCGCGCAATTAATTCGACCGCGAGGCGTGTTCGGATCGAAACGGTACATAAATCTCCGATCACCGTAAATTTCGAGAGCTCCTCGAGGACCGTGGCGCGTCGGTCGTCGCATCCCGTCTCCCGAGCAACCATTGTCTCCGCGAACCGCGTGTATCGTTTTCTCTCACCTCCGTCGGCCGCAGCTAATGAGGCACGGTGTCGTCTTTACGAATCACCCCGTGAGCACCCTTAAACATCGTGGCTGCGGGGCCGATGCAGGAGGCATGGGTCGGTCCGTTCGGTTGTTCGCGAGGACGATCAGGGCCAGAGGAGAATCCCGCGGGGGATTGTTCGCGCTACCGAGAGCAAAACGGTGGCCTGGCCTGGCCTGGCCTGGTCGTCCAGCCGTTCGGCCGCGCCGTGGGGAAACAAGGAGGAGGAAAGATTTCTGCATGCCCCCCGAGGAACAATGCGACGCTGTTGCACCGCATTCGTCGCATCGAAATGTATTAGTGAGGTGTCTCCGTTGTGCGAGCATTGTGTCGCGAGAGCAACCGTGTGGTCGAACCGTATACACGTACGTGGAAGCGGCCGTGGGTTTTCTTCGTACGGTGTGGTGGCAATGGTGGTCGGTAGCGATGGTACGTGGACGCGGTGTGGTATGGTTTTGGTATGGTGGCACGCGGTAAGCACGGCCCCGTATGCAGACAGTTTAGCGGTGACCGCCCCGCGAGTCCAGTTGTCGCGTGAAATATTGCGATTCATAAAATAAAACAGGCCTGCGGTCGAGGACGCGTAGATATAGCCTCTCCTGCCTCCGGCTGCTAACCCAGACCTAAAACCCGCCCCTCGCTGTCTCTCCTTTTCTCTCCATCCCTTTACCGGCTCTTTTTGAAACCCGGTATCCCCCGAAGCCTCCGAGCCCCCGGAGCCCTCAAGCCCCCAAGCCCCATCCACCACCGTTAATTCTTTTCCCTCCTATTTTGTCCGTTCGTCTTCGCGTTCGTCCGCTTAGCCAAACCAGCTCGCGTCGCATCATCGACTCTTTATCCTGGTTAGCGACCAGTTCTCCGTATCCACGACTCTCTCTCTCTCTCTCTCTCTCTCTCTCTCTCTCTCTCTTCGCAGCGAGGCCAGACGAGTTTCTTGCCGGTTGAAACGTCGCCAAACCGCAACCATCGTGCTCGCGTCCTAGCGTTCTAACGTTCTAGCGTCCCTGGTCCCGCAACAAGACCGGTGTAATTTTCCGGCGCCGCGGCCGTTTCAACGTGTCAAGAGATAAAGCTGAGGCGAAATAAAATTTACTGATCCTCGCATCGTTTCACGTTCGATTAAAATTTCGTTCCGACCAGCTAAAAGTGTTCTGGTAGAGTCGGAAGAGGAAAACGAACGTGTCCGGTAGGCGATCGAAATTCGGCTCGCAGCCTTCCCGGAACCGAGCGTATCCCGCGAGCGAAGAACTCGCGATCTTCCCCTAACGAATGATCGTCTCCGGTGAACGAGAAGGCAGAAAACGTCGACGTACGTTACGGTTAAGACGCTCCTCCGTTCTGGAGATTCCTCCTTTTCCGCCGACGAAATTAGCGGAGGACATGTTTATTGTAAATGAATCCTACTCCGAGAGCGGCTCGTGGAAGACTGGTACATGTTCCAGGGGTGGCGAATCGGGGAGACGAAGACGGAGGCAAAGAGAGAGAAGGACGGGGTGAGGGTAGTTTGGAGGGCGCGCGCGCTCGCTGCTCCGATTTATGCGCCCGTTACCGAGCCCTCTGGCGCAATTAAGCTCGCGTTATAATATTGTTGTTTATTCTGAGCCTCGGCTGCGAAGCGTTAACCGCCCCTCCGCTCCCTGCGCACGCTGGCTTTACCGGCAACAACCAACCCTGCGATCCCCTAATCTCCCTGACGCGGCAGCTAGAATCTCTCGCTCTCGCCCGCTTTTCCCATCCCTCTCTCTTTTCCCCGCTTTCTCGCCGCTTCTCTTTCCGCGAGATGCGCTTCGCCTCTCTTTGCCCTCTCTCCCTTCTCCATCCTTTCTCTGTCTTTCTTTCTTTCCGCTTCTCGTCTAGCTACCTCTCCGTCTCTCCCTCGATTCTCGCCGACTTACAGCATCAGCGCCAAACACGAGACTAACAAACCACTCCCCCGAGATCGGCGCCGAACCAAATTTCGTTTGTCCCTGCAGAATTCCCGGTCTTTGATTGGGATTCTAATTTCAACTTATATTCTGTCGCGCGCGCGGTCACGCACCACCACCGAATGAAGCCGGTTTCTTTTCAGCGACTGACGTCTGCCAGTCCGATCGTTTGTCCCGATTCGCGTCTTCCTTCGCGCCGAGTCCAAACGATTGCCCACCAATCGTACCCGCTTCGACCGGTTTCTCTTCGCCGAAAGATTTATCGTCGGAAGGGGTCGGAAAGATCGGGAGTGGCGGTGATCGGTCGATGGTACCGCGTTTTCTGCGATCGGACTCGAATTTCTTCGTCAGCGGACCGATCTATAATTAAAGGTGCGATTCCTTTTCTTTCTGGAATCGAAATAACGCGTGAATCATTGGTTAAACCGGTTCTCGTCTCGGTGTGTGCTCGATGAAAGAAACGCCGGCGACTATGATTTCGCTGGAATGACTCGCGGCGTTCACGCGACACCGTTCATCGGCCACGTTCATGGGAAATTCTGATCGCCGCGTCAAGGCCTGTTGGAGAGTCATCGAAAAGTCGACACCGCAATGGTTGATTTATATTATACAATGAACCTAGAACCATTATCTGCTCCAAGAATAATATCCGAGCAGACCTTTATTTTTAATTTAATTAATAATCATATTGATTATTCCTCTATACTTGCGCAAATCAATTTTTATGTACCGGAACGTGAACTGAGAACAAGAGCGGCTTTTCAAACACTTAAAGCGAAATCTACTTATGGATTGATTAATCCAATGAATCGCATTGTTGCAACAATCATGCACTATTTATAACAGTATTGATTTTTTCATTGAATCTTTGGAAAATTTTCAAATGCAACTACGCAAGAGTATATGATAATACCTATCGATTGTACCAGTATTATTTTGTTTTTTTTTCTTTGTCTTTGTGCGCATGCACCTTCTTTCTTATTAGATAAGTAATCTTGCATCTTTCTCTTTTTTTTCTTTTCTTTGTAAATGCTTATGTAAAAAGGGCTTCTGCCCGTCTATAATAAATAATAATTATACGAATAGACACGTAACGTGTCCGATCCGATTCGAAAGGAAAAGTAGAAATAAATCAACCATATTCGTGAAAAATGTCTCACGCTTAAATAGCTGAACGCCTATGCTGTACACACGCAAACACTTATCTTCGCTTCTGTCGCATACGTATCAAGAAACG
This sequence comes from Lasioglossum zephyrum, assembly GCA_028455615.1. Taxonomy (NCBI): domain Eukaryota; kingdom Metazoa; phylum Arthropoda; class Insecta; order Hymenoptera; family Halictidae; genus Lasioglossum; species Lasioglossum zephyrum. The sequence goes on along the minus strand of CM052330.1, from coordinate 16,293,173 downwards.
AGTAAAAAAGGCGTTTATTTTGCAAGCAATTGTTCCCCGGGTTACATATCGTCCCGGGAGTAATACAGTAGGTTTCGCCTTTCGGCGAGGGCTAATAATGAAAAAACGAGTATCACAGTTCGGAATTGGTGCTCTGATTCGCTTCGAAAAATCCGCGTAAGCCTCGGTGTATTCGGCTGTTCGGGAAGATCTCGACGATTCCGCATCGAAAGAACGGATCTGCGCGATCGAGATCGGGTTCCGAGGAAGATGGATCGAAGAGAAAGAGGAAGAAGAAGACGAGGGGGGCACGTGGGGAGGGGGGGCTCGACGGTGGAGTCGGTTAAAGAGCGAGACGAACGAAAAGACCGAGTACAAGTTGCACCGGTGTGGGAAGGACGTACCGACGTACGAACGTACGAACGTAAGGACGGACGAACGAACGGACGAAGGTGGGATTGAGTTATGACAGCGTTTGCTCCAGGGGGCCGGCTCTGAACCCGACGAAGCGGATATTCTTCTTATTCTTTATTTCTCCGTCTGCGGCCCCGCCGTAGGAACCGTCGGCCATGCATCACCTTCGGTTCACTCTGGTCCAGCCTCCTCTTCGGCATCGCTCCACGGCCACACCACCATCACGGCCCATCACGATCCCACCTTAGCCCATCGTCCGCTGGAAACGTTGATTCCACCCACCGCGGTTGCCTCGGCCCTCGAGCCTCTTCGGCTCTTTGGCTCTCTTCGACATCTCGGCTTCACAGTTTCTCGGGACGTATTCACGGTTCGCGTGTTTACATTTTATCGCAAAACCCGGGTTAAACCGCGTCTTCTAGTATCGCGATCGGTAACGAACCCTCGTTTCACCCAGTCGCAGAGACGGGGTTGCACGGTCCCGGATAAATGGATCCGTGTCGGATTCCTCGAAGAAAGCCGAAGAAAAATTGGTAAATTACGAGAAGAGAGGCGCGCACCGCTATCCCAGCGAGACGAGAACGGGGCTATTCGCTCACGAGGATACGTCGGTGACAAGAGTCGAAGAAAGAGCACGGCAAAGTCGCTTGTAAATCATTCGCGGTAATAAAGATCCACTTGTCGTGGTCCGATATTTATGAATCGCCCTCGGTCGCTCCGCGCCAGAGGAGAATCGGCTTTCAACTTTCTCTCTCTGTCTCTCTTTCTCGTGGCTAGTCGGAATGAACGATCGTCCGATTTCGAGATAATCGAAGAGGTCAGGGGCGGAGGGGACTAGGGCGCGGAGAGAGGACTTAGCGCGGCAGGAAAGATGTCGGCGTGGAAGGCGAGAAACCCGAAGAGAACATAAGAGAATAGAAGAGAAGAGAAAACGAGACGAGAAAGCATCGTAGGAAGGGGAAACGAGTAGGAGAAGAAGGACAAGCTCGAAGAGAAAGAGCAGGAGAAGGTGGAGGAGGGACAGGAGGAGAAGGAGGATGAGGAGGAGGAGGTGGAGATGGTGGAAAAGGAGAGGCAGACGAAGAAGAAGTCCGAGTCGACGTTCGTTGTAGAGGCCGCAGACCGACGGACCGGCGAGCGAAGGACCGCGAGGCCATAAATACCTCACCGCGTTCAGCCAATTAAAACAAATCATTTTAATGCGCAACCTTTTTAATTAATGCCCGTGCTCGCTCGCTCTCATCCGCTTCCCTCCTCTCGGATAGTACACGATCGCTTCACCAACGGCTCCGCCATTCCCATCCCAGAACGATCGAGGCTATATTAACCCGTGCGTCGCTGTATCCTGCCGGACTTTACCTTCGGATAGGTACTACTCTCTCCTCGATCTATGTACCACCGGCAACTATCCCCGCTCGTTCCTCGCTCGCGATTCGATTTGATTCGGCCTCGGTCGACTTGTTTCGGCTGCACGTCAAACTTCGGTTCGCCACCGTTAACTCCGTTTTAATTATACGCATTTTCGCTGGAAGATTGCCGGGGACTGTGCGTGCTATCTACGCGTCGATCAGCCATCATCGCTGAGATTTATATCCGTCGATCGGCGGGAACCGAGGTTACCGAGGCCGCCATCGAACCGGCCGCACCGGCTAACCGCTAACAGCCGACAGCCAACGGTTAACAGCGCGCGCGACTTTCTTCCTTCCTTCCTTCCGTCCTTCCTTCCTTCCTTCCTTCCTTCCTCCTTTGCTTCCTTCTTTCTTTCACTTTCCCGTTGAATCGAGAGAATCCCGTCGCGGGGAATCACCGGCGTTATCGACGATTGTAACGACGATCGTACCGTCGCGGATTAGACTTTTAAATGACCTCGAGTCCCTGGCCGGCACATATTTCACGAGATGACGGTGGACGTCGCGCTAAATCATCCGGAGTGACCGCATCCGCTTGCCCAATCGGCCCGAGACTCTCTTCTTAACGGCCTCTTGTCACGCCTGCGACATTCCACCGAAACACACGCCGAGATACCGTTCCCCGCACCACTTCTCCCCCCCTTTCGCCTTCCTTTCGTCAACGTCGTCGCCGGTGGACGCGCTTTTGTCGCCGTAACCATATTAATATTGTTCTATCGGAATTCCAATCCTCCGGAATGGGCCGACTACACAGGATTTCTCCGTGCAATAATTCACCGATCCGGTCCGACCAGACCCGTAGCTGGTCGGCGACGTTCGTCCGATAGATTTTACAAGGAACGCGACTTCGCGAGATTCGACGCGTATCCTGGCGGATCGCGCGAACGTTGCCTCGTCGCTCGCGACGTCTGCCGCGTGAGAAAGCACGATTGAATAGAATACGTCCTATTAATATCCTTTTTTTATCGGGACTCGAATCTACCGGAAAACCGTTGTCGCTGAATACCTCGGACGTCATAATTCAGAGCAATTACGGGGTACGCTGTTCGCCGTGGCTCCGAGCCTCGGGATCACGGTTACATCGGCGTGTCCGCGCCGCGCCGGTTAGCGTTCATCGAACGAACGTTCAACGCGGATACGCCTCTCTTTCGTTGCATTCCGGGAATGCCGGTAATCTCCCCCGACCCGTTTGTCCTTCCCCCATCGCCCTTCCACCCGTTTTCCACGAGCAGGACGAAACGCAACGAGGAAACATTCGTTCGCGGAAGTTGCCGATGCTGCGTCGTCTACGTAACGCAATACGTCGCTTCGTATTCGCGGTCGACCGACCGGGTAACTTGTCCGGGTCGATTAATGGTTCGACAACGAGAATCGACTCTTCGGCTGGTCCAAGGCGAAATATCCTATTCTCGCGTATCGCTGGTTTATAGAAAAATTTTCTCGAGAGTAGATCGCAGACTCGGGAACGTTCTTGCCAAGAGACTACCTGGATGCAGGTGTACAAGGTACCTACGGAGGGTACGTCCGAAGCTCGTGCGAGGGCGTGTATATCCTGACATTGTAAAAGTTGCCGTTACACTTGCGTAGCCAATTGGGTAGGCCGAGACTCCCTCTAGGACGGCCCAGAGCCCGTAGCCTCTTCTGCTCCCGATCTTCCTTCTCTCGGTCCGCAGCGTGTCCTTCTCCTTTCCTCTCCTGTTCCTTTCCGTTCCATTCGATTCGATTCCATTGCACTCCATCCGCTTGTTTTCTCTCCTCTCAGGCCGCTGTTCCATCCTCTTTTTCTTGGGTCGACCGTCCTTCGTACTCCCGCGATTTACCTTCTCCGTCCGATCGGTTGCAGGTTCGCGGACGTTACCTGGTATCGTCGAGCTGCCATCTCGAAAAATCCGTAGCGTGTCCTTCGTTCTGCTACCGCGGTAGGTTTCCCGCACGGTGACCACGCTTCGCCGAGGCAAAGATCTCGAGACAGGGACCGAGAGATACGCGAGCGAAGATCGTGGGCTACCACGTTCAGAAATTTGCTGCCGATTTCGATAACATCGACGAGCTTTCGTTTGGTTTTATAGCAGTTCGCCGAGCGTTGTCGGTGTATTACCGGCGTCCTTGCCGACCTATCCAGCCAGAGAGCAGTTCGTTGCACGCGTCATCTTCTTTCCAGCCGATCCCGTAACACGCGCAAATACTCCGCGAGGAGATTCGCGGGACTCGCGAGACTCGTTCGAGAGAGAGAGAGAAAGAGGAGCGAATCTTGAGCGAGTGCTGGTTCGCTTGTCGCGTCGAGCTTAGTCGAGTCGACGTGAGCCGGCAGTGAGTTCACTAACCGTATAGATCGTCACCTCTTGACAGAAACTATTTAAAGTGCGGCTCTTGTGTGCTGCTCGCCGGCAGGTTGATGTAGGATGCAACAGCTGCGATCGGATCGTACGGCGTGCGAACAGCCGATGGTCACGCGCGTACCTAGCATACGTTGCCTTCTTACACGAAAAGTTACTTGAAAAATTATCAACGCGAACCCGGCCGCCTCGCTACCGTGATACGTTTAGATGGAATATAAATAAGATTGTCTCGTTTGGACGCGTTACAGGCACGCTCTTCGTCAACACATGCTGCGCCATGCCGGGAAAAAGTACAAGTGCGGACTTCCGGGCTGTCCGACGGTTCTACGAACAGCTTCCGAATTGAGATCCCACCGGACCTTGGTGCACGAGACCGGTCCAGCCGACAGACGATACCGATGCACCGTCTGTGCTTATACGGCGAAAACGGAGTTGCAGTTGCGGAGGTACGTAGGAGAGTCGAGAACAGTTCGAAGATTACCGTGATTTCAACCGACGCGGTTGTTCCGGTACCAATCTATCTATCTATATACAGGGTGTCTCAAAATTCCTTCAATATCCGGAAATGGGAGGTTCTTGAGTACATTTGAAGCAACATTTTCCTTTGCAATATGACGTCCGTCGATTTGTTAAGGAGTTATTAACGATAAACACGGACCAATCAGAACGCGGCTATAGCGAACGGAATCCGACTCGGCGACAGATTCCGCTAAGCTTGGCGTAGCCGTTAGCCAAGCCAGAATCAATCCGCTGTAACCGCGCTCTGATTGGTCCATATTTTTCATTAATAACTCTTAAACAAAGCCGAGATCGTCATTTTTGCAAAGGAAAATGTTGCTCCAAATGAACTCGGGAACCTCCGATTTCCGGATGTTGAAGGAATTTTGAGACACCCTGTATACAAAAACGAAGTCCTAACTCACTCACTCATCAACGCCCAGGCTAAACCCTTGGCCCTAGAAAGCTGAAATGTTGCACAGAGGTTTTGTTTATAATCTATACAAGGGGGTGAAAAAGGGTTGAAACGTTTGTATGAGGAATATTTTGTTTGTAGTCAGATTTTCTTGAAACTTGGTCTTAATGCTCTTTGATATAAATAATCAAACACTTATTTCGACATTTTTAAAAATGTTGTAACGTTTCTATGAGGGATATATTGTTCGTGGTCTGATTTACATCATACTTGGTCTTAATGCTCATTGATACACTCTGAATGGAATGAATGGGGTGTTAAAAGGTTTTATGGAGAAATAATATCAATTTTCGAGGACATTGAACAGTTTCCTGTGCGAGCGAAACCGCGGGGAAAAGCTAGTTTTAGAATAAACGAACGAGTGTCAATTGCGAAGACTAACATCGGACTGCTTTATTAATAAAAAACCGTTTTTCATGTTTCCCGCGATTAGCGGCGGTCCCCGTTTCCATTTTAACGAGACACACGTGCGTATTACTCGCGCCGTTTAACCTCAAAAATGCTATAAGAACAACGAAGGAGATCCTAACCGCGGGCTCACGACCGCGCGGCTTCGCCTAGTATCGATAGATACCATTGACATTAATTCTAATCGAGATCCCCGGTGGGTACCGCGCGCGATCCTACACCATTAATCGTGCCGGTGGCTCGCGTATGTACGATGCATGACCGATGTCTTCGAGGAAGTAGAAAATTAATTGCGTTGGCCGCGGTAGTCGGTGCGCGTACTCGATTGCTCGAACCTGGACGGTCAAAGGATCTCTCGAGTATTATCGATATAATTTGTTTCGTTCGAGCCATAAATCGTTGACCGTAATTAATGGAAAAGTACTTGCGCGTTCAGGCTCGCGCTCGCGCTTCTGCCGGAGCTCCTTGCTCCGCGCTCGCGCTAGCACGCGTGTTTTGTACCCGGCTCGTACAAACTCGAATCGCGCAGAGAGAGAGAGAGAGAGAGAGAGAGAGAGAGAGGCCCCTTAATCGAGGAATCCAGCGCGCGGTGATTGCGCGAGACATTTCTTATCCGTCGGTCGATTGATTCTTAATTATCTCTCGGGACAGCCACTGGAACGCTAATACCGGAAAATATGCAACGATCGTTTGTCGCGCGCGCGCCACGCACGAATCCGCGAGGTTCGATTTAAATTCTACCTTATTAAGGGCATTGTACCGTGGAAGGTTGCTAATAAATTTCATCTCGTTCGATTTGCCGTTTCGTTTTGTTTCCTCTTTTTCGCGTCGTGTGTAACCAAACGGGAGAGGAGGCAACGGACGAGGGAGAGGAGAGCGCGGAACCCGCGAAACGGAGAAAGAATAAGGGCGAGGAGGGAGAGGAGAGGAGAAAGAGAGATACAAACAGCGGGGGAGGTGGATTGGTCGAAAGCGGAAAAGAGGAAAAAGGAGAGAGGGTGGGGGTGGACTCGAGAGAGAGAAAGAGAGAAGACGAGAGATCGGGAGAGATGAAAGAGAGCGAGAGAGCACCAAAAGCGGAAGTTGCGTGCAGCAGCCGGCCAAGTGCGGGCAACCCGTTATGATCGTCCGCATGGCGATGGTCGACGCGATATTTCATCGCGAATTGAGTACTTACTACGTGAGTCGAACTCAACGCAGCCACAGAGTGTCACGAGTTCTCTTTCTCTCCCATCTCCCATCCGTGTACACGTTGCTCTTTCTCCCTTTGGTTTGCTACCCCAGGCCCACCCCCTTCTATCTCGTTTCACCTTCCCTCTTTCTCCTTCTGTTTCCGTTTCGTTCGCTCTTTCGTTCGCTCTTTCGTTCTCTTTTTCATCGTTCCCCGGCAGTGTCGCCGGGATGTGCCCCTGTTCCTCCCACCGTGAATCTCGCTCTGTCTCTTTCGTTTACACTCTGTGCGGCGGAGTAAATCACGCAGGATTTTAATTAAACGTGTCACGCATTTCGAACCTGATATACACGTAGCCGTGGCCAATGGCTCCCTCGTAATATCGCGCACGCATATCGCATCGTTCATAATCACCGGTGTCGCTGCGACGATGAACTTGCCGAGCTGGCCCGCGTCTTCCAGCCCAGCAAGATGTACCTACAATTTACAGACAACCTCTCCCCTCTTTATCCCGTCCTACGTCCCTTTCCGCGTCCATGGTTTCTCTTTAATCTCGCTGCACAACGGAGAAAAAGGGAAAAAGACTAAACGAAAATGTAATTTGTTGGTTACAGACATCGCAGTCGCCACGAGGATCCCGCGAACGCAATGAAATCGGAGTCGCTGCGCGCCTGTCCTTATTCCGGGTGCGGCTTTAAAACGAAACTCGCCTCTCATTTGCAGCGGCACGTGCGCTTGCATACGGGAAGCAAGCCGTACAAATGTCGACATTGCGCTTACGCGAGTAACAACTTGGTAAGTTGGTATTTGATCCCACGGACGGGGAAGATCCTCGCCAGGGTGAGAATCCGGGCAGAATTCGAAGGATCGCGACACGGATCTCGAACTGGGTTTAGAAACTACGACGGATGCGCCGCGATGAATCGATCAAATCGTTGCGACGAGGTACGACGGCGTCTCGTTTCGGTGCTGCTCGGCTGCTGCCGACTGCTGCGGAGGTTGACTCGCAGTTCAATTTTTGTTCCTGCGGTGACTTCGTGGCGTAAATTAAGCAAAGTACACCTTAACGTTTGGACCATGCCGCCGCCTCTGCCGCCACCGAGGCGCGATAAGATAACGAGTTAATTGTGCTCACTGGATGCCCACACACGCACGGGCCAGTCATACCGAGCGGCCGGTATGCTAATGCCCTTTGAAGCTTTAGTTAGGATGCGACTCGCATACGAGGGCTCCGTGTCTCTTTGATAGCGACATAAACTCATTCCAGTGGCTCTCAGCCTGGGATAACTTGAGCCTAGGTAATCTCGTGGCACGGAGAATTGCGAATGTTGCGTCTTGCATCGGTAATGATACAACGGTAGGCACTTCCGAACCGCACCGGGACGCGTTTCGCACCGCGAAAAACTTTGATCGGCCTGCTGCGATCTCTGCGCCGGTGTTGCTAGCTCGTTCGCGAGAGAACGCGCGCGCGCGCACGCGATTCACCGATATGATCGAGAAATTGATCGAGACGAAGATTCGGAACGCGTAACCGTAGATGAAAGCGACGCGGTTCCCTGCTCAATTTCGTATTAGCGGTGGAAGATACGCGAAAACGCAGACCGATACGTATCGCTTCGGTTGCGACGGAATATCGAGATCGGCGATGCCCGTTTACCCGGTAAGACTTTAATAAGGAAGAAACGCGAGAGCAGCGTACGAGCCGATTTAACGACGAAATTCCCACCCACGTAGCGAGTGGCTTGCCTTGCGTCAACAAGATTACACGCGCCACCTTTCTTCCTTCCTTCCTGCCTGCCAGCCTGCCTGCCTTCCTTCCGTCCTTCCTTCCTTCCTTCCTGCCATCCTTCCCCTTCTCTCTCTCTCTCTCTCACTCTCCGTGGCAGCATCCAGGTTATGATTTAGCTCGGATGGTTACACGGTTCTTTCCTTTCTCTTCCCAGTCTTTCTGTTCCAGTCTGCCTCGATCCTCCGCGTCTACGTTCCCCTGTTACTTCTCGGCGGATCCGCGGTATCTCTGTTCCTCTTGGCGTGGCAACGCGCTCGGAAAACTTACGGTTCGGTTGTTCGGTGCCGGGGCGATGCTGGCAGCAACGGTAATTCTCGAAGGCAGCGCTAGTTACTTTCGGATCTGCTTCGCGCTTCCACGCATCTTACCCCGGCTGTTGCCAGTTTTTATCTCCCTCTTCAATTTTCTTCCAGGCTGGATGTACCTCGTAAAGTATTCGCGAAAGGTTTAAGGGGGAGAGCGATAACGAGGGAAAATCGTTTCCCGACGATCAAACGATCTCGACCGGTCGATCGGAATCCGTCAAAACCGATCGAGCAGGTTCGTTCCGGGCTGTGGTGTACCCAGCGTATACATATATTGTGACCACGCGTATATTTATTCAACGTCATGTAAAACCTGGAAGCTCGCGCAGGCTGGCCATTCGGTATTCCTTCGATATAATCTTGATCCGAGTTAAAGATCCCTCGACTGTTTGCGCTTGTAATTTTACAAGGCATGCAGGCCCCGTCCGAGGGAATATCGGACTTATTGCTGCTTTCGATAATTTTCATACATACGTTACGAGTACGTTTACGTCTTCGAGTTACGATAGGGTTGCGCGCAGGTAGAAGAAAATTAATATTAACCGAGCGGAATCTCCGGAAAGAAATAAAACCGGGGAGAAGATAAAGAGTTGCGCATTTGCGGGGTGATCCTAGAACGAAGTCCTCGTAAAGAGAGAGAGAGAGAGAGAGAGAGAGAGAGAGAGAGAGAGAGAGAGAGAGAGAGAGCCTGGAATGCGAGGTCGGAAACGGTCTAGTAACGTATAGGCATCGCGGGTACATCCCCGATCTACGGGAATATTATGTCCGAGGAAATCGGAATCGATCGGATTTAACGAAAGATTTGATTCGCGTGACGGTACTCACTTTACGTAAAGGGCGCAACGTTTCGCCGAGCGAGGTGGACGACCGCCCATGACGGTGTGAACGGGTCTTTATCCGAGACCGTCACGGAGCACTGGCCGTGGAAAGATTTACTTATGGGAAATTAAATTTGATGTTGCCGTTGCCATCAACGGCTCGTATAAGCCCGCCTGGTAGGAAGATGTTTACGACTACGGCCTGCTACTTAGCCCGAGAGGGTAAAGCGCCTTTAAATGCTCCATGGCATAGCCAATGAACGCGTCCGGTTTGCGGCAGACCGATTCTGGTCGCAGGTATTCACTGTCGACCGATACCAACCAAAGCCCGTTCCGAGCCTCCTGTTCGTTCCAACGCCGACTCTACTCGACTCTGACTCGAGTCGACCCGACTCGCGTCGCTCTCGAAACATACGGACGCCATCTCCGACTACCGCCTATTCACACGGAACCAACCGCGGCACTTCTCGTCGTCGCTTTTCGCGAGCCCCGGTGTGTTCCGAGCAGTAGTGGCCACACCACCTTTCCTTTTCTTTACCAGCCGACCGCGAAACGGACGCGACTCGTTCACTCGAACCACGTTCTTCTTTTTGTTGCAGGAGAATCTCCGGAAACACGTACTTTCCACTAATCTTCATCCGGGAAAGACGATCTACGAATGCCACGTTTGCCGTGGAAAGAACGCGGACCCGTTCCAGACGAATTTCGCGAAAGAACTACGGGCGCACTTTCTGGCGGCGCACGAAGACGTTTTTCCTACGCCTAGTCACGCGACCGATTACGTCCTCGGTATTTTCGAGGTTCGTCCCCGTGATTCGTCGACCAGCTTCGCCGAAACGCCGAGTTAACTCTCGGCCGAGATTGTTTTTCCAGCGAGTCTCTCTCCCGTTGCCTCGTATTTCCGGCGGGGAACGTCTACCGATCCGTGAGAGAGCGTGACAATTTATAGCGCCCCGCGTTCAAATCGTTGGAACGGCGAGCTCTTAGGAACCGTTCGATTCGCAACGCACGAGAAAACAAATTCTTTCGATTTGAGAGAGCGTGCTACGCGGATGCGTTAGTCTCGGGCAACGATGACATCGAGACGTCGGGAGTTGGTTGTTCGTGGTTGTACGAACCCGGCAGGCCTGTACCACGCCAGGAAATAGTTAAAGTGATGTACGGTCACGTGGCACGGTACGGACTTTCGACGCGTATACGATCGAATCTTTATGCCCCGTGCACAACGCCGGCGACTCTGGAGAAACCCGGCGTGGTCATCGCGAGGGCGAGGATCGCTCGAGTCCACCTGTCGCCCGGGTTGTTTAGCTCTCACCGTTCCGAAATCCCTTGCATACACGCGCAGCACACTTCTCGCATACATACACACATACACACACACTCATGATTCGAAGAAACAAAGGCACTAGCTCGTAAAGTCGATCGGTTGTGTCGTTTCCAAAATAAAACTGCTAATTACCAATGCGACTTTGTTGTTGTTATCGGTTCGAGAAGACCCGAACGATCGAACGAGATCGCTAATTTCCTTGCGTGTTGTTTATTCGTCCTGTCCTATTCGAGGGCGATATCGAAAACGCGAATGAACGGTCGGAGGTGGAAGAACGAAAAAAGGGAGCCGCGGAGAAGCAGATAAGAAGAGAAGAAGAGAGGAAACGGGACGAAACGGTCGTTGAAAAATTCATCGTGGCTGAAAGCCAGCGGCGGACCACCTCGTGGATCGTCTTACAAGACGCGTTTCCGTCTTCGAGGGTCCTGATTGTGAGAAATGCATCGTGCTGTCGCGCGAGATAGGTGTCGTAAAGTATGCGGCCCTTGAGTTCTCTCGGGCAAACAGGACGAGAGCGACCGAGAAAGACGGAGAGAGAGAGAGAGGAGGGAGACCACGGGCGTCGTGAGCGCGAAGGATAATTTATTGACTAATTAACGAGGATGTCCTTCATTACGGGTCGAGCAGCAGTCGTGGTCGCTTGCTCTCGCTCGGAACCGGCATTATTTGGCGCCCGAATATTTACGACCGCGTCCTCCTTCTGGCCGTGGACCGGGTCCTCCGCCCCGATACCGATGCCCATGCCGATGCCGATGCCGATGCCGATGCTGATGCTGATGCCGATGCCGATGCCGATGCCGATCCTGCTCCTACCTCTCTGTCCCTGCTCGAGAAACCAACCGAGAGATACACAGCCTTAAAGAAAGATAGACGGAGAAGCAGAGAGAAAGCAAGGGAGGACGAGAGGGGAGAAAAGAGCAGGCGGACCCATAACGACGCGTCCCGATCTTACGGCGATTCGGCGACTTGGAATTTCCTTGGTAAGGGGGATCCTGCGTCGGACACGACCACGACCACGACCACGAGAGCACGAACCTCGCGGGCGTTACTCCACGGACAAAGGATCGCGTTTAAATTTTGCGCGAGCCGGCTTCCGCGAGTTTCGTCCTGGGACAAAAGAAAAATATCGACCGAGGATACACTCTCTTCGGATGGGAAAGCTGAACGAGCGGGAAGCGATAGCCCGTCGTCGCCGAGATCGTTTTTCGGTGGTCGCAGGATCGGTCATTGGTAAGGATCGAGAACCGCGAGCGACGTATCGCAACGCGAGAATCGAGAGGTAGGTTCTCTCGGGGTGAATCCGAGGTTCGTAAAGAAGATGGTTTAGTCGGAAGGTTGCGCCTCTAAGAAACGAAGAGAAACGGAATACCTTCGGAGCGGTTGTTCTTTTTGAGCGTGTTTATTGCAGGGTTTGTCTGGCCGGGGTGGAAACGAGGAAGCGAGGAAACAAGGAAACCGATATGTAGAAAGAAAAAGGTAACGCGAAATTAGTGTGAACTGCGAAGTGCTAAGAAGTCGCGACAGGATGGTTAGGTAGACCGCTTAATGAAGATATAACGAGCCTGGCGCCCCGTGGGGTTGGCACGACGACGTCGGCACCGAGACGCCCTCCGCCATCGTTCCTTAACGCGTCCTCGTCGTTTCCGCGGCAGTCCCCTTCTCGCAACGAGTCTGCGGGCCTCGGATTACGCCAGGACACTCGTCCTCTTTACGATCGTAGCCGGGCATCGTGGCTCTGGCTCGCGAAATTCCGCGGACTTTATTCCCCTAATTACACTCCGGAACTTATGTCACTGGCAGCAGGATTCCCTCCCGCGAGCGGCCGCTTCGCCGCGTCACTTATTTAGGCAGTTAATAACGTTGAACGGCCGAAACGTTACAAACTATTTTACAGAACCGACAGTTATCGAGTGTCGCGAGCGTCGTGTCTGACGTGGTAGCGGTAGTAGTCGTGGTATAGAAGCGTCACCGTGCGACACTCTTACGACGGTCTGCTTTTTCAAAAAACCTGGAACACGGTTTCTTTCGGATCAGGGCGGTTCTGTCACCGGCTACGACGACCTCTTCTTCTTATCTCCTCCAGAAAAACCACTATAAATTACGCCGTTCGAGTTCAATTTCGTAGGCAGTTCGGTTAATCGCGAGGTGATTGATCGTACCAAGGTTTATCCAGATGAATCCGCGCAATACTTTCTACCGTGACAGCGGAGCTCTCGCATACGGCACGGGCTCTCTTCTTTTCTCTCCTCTTTGCGTTTCGTTTTCCCTCTTCCATTCTATTCCATTGCGTTCCATTGCGTTTCGTTCCCTCGAGACCGGACAAGGGGGCCCGTGTGCTCCTCGCGACATTCGCCGTCCCAAAGTTCGCGAGAATCGCTGGGATTCCATCCCGGTGGAGGAACCAATGGGAGAGAGATCGGCGAAGAATGGGACGGAGACATAGAGAGAAAGATAGAGCCGACCGAACGAACGCTGGAGGAGGAATGGCCGAGGGCGGACGATATATTTTCCCTCGGTGGCTCGGACGCGGTCTCGCGTGTCTACACGCGTGAGCTCGATGTCACGTCGCGAGGAGACAGCGGGTGTCGACCTGTACACGCACAAGCGCCGAAACGCCGTCTTAATTATCGACCGTGATTATTTATGTTGCGTCGCAACGGCGCGCCGCGTCCGCCGAGACACGTGCATCGCAGGGCATCCCTTTGCGAACCTCGTCGAGATTGAACGGAAACGGCCGCGATCGTTCCTGCACCCACGCCCGCCCTTGGCCGTTCTCTTCGCAGACCAGCGAACCACGGCGGAGCACAACGGAGCACACCGATAAGAAGCGGACAACGTGATCTATGCGATCCTTTCGAGGCTGCTCGCGGAGTTTTCTCTCATCGACCACGACCAAACGGATTGCTCTTTACCGTGACGATCTCGAGGACTTCCCTCCAACGTCGAACGGGGAAATCTGGGAAGGACGGATGTGAATTCTGATCGATTAATAGCGAAGAAATGATACGTGGGCGCAGAGAAAGGAGCGCAGGGTTCTCTGGTGGAAGAAGACGCGGTCCCGAGACAGAGATACCCCGAAGAAGACAACGGAGGATGGGAGGAGGCGAGTTGCCAGGACTGGAAAAGGGGACCCACGGGGATTGATGGCCACCACCTTTAATGCCGTTTGTATGTAGCGGCGCGCGTAAGCGCCTCGCCTTACAGTAATTAGCTCAACAAACGCGCCACCCTGTCCCATCAATTGCTACCCTACGCTTTCGCTTCTCTCTACCTCCCTTCCTCTCTCGCTCTCCGGATCTCCCCTCCTGCCTTCGCAACTTCTCTCTCTCTCTTCCTTTCTCGTTCCTCCGAACTCGCTCATACGCGCTCAACTTCTATGTATCTCTTGCTTCGTCGGGTCTGAGGCTGCACTCCGTCTGCCGTCTCTGTCTTTCTTGTCGCCGATCTTGTTTCCGTTCCACCTTTCTCCTTTCCTCCCTCGCTATCTCTCTGTTTCTCGAGCGGGCGCGCTCTTCTCGTGCGTCTCGCTCCCTCCGTTTCTCCGGCTCAACACTCTCACGTATCTTGAATTAAACATTCGATGCCTCCTGTCTTGGCGGCGTGCGCGCACCTCTTGCGTCGGGAATGCAAATGCAGAAACGTGGCCGGCCGACCGTGTGCGTGGCTACGTGTGCACACGTACACGCGCGTACACGCGTCCGATCGGTCAACAGGAGAGGGAAGGGGTGTTATCCTCGAGCGACGAATTAAAGAATGCGCCGAAACCCGATTGAAAAACCACGAAGCGCGCATTCGTGCGTGTATATCGACTTCTCCCTGTCTTTCTCCGTCGGCCACACGGCCTCTTCCCTTCGGTTCGCCCTCTCCCCCCGCTCGTTCTCTTGTCCGCACCTCGCGATACGTTCGAGCTTTCTGCTTCGTTTTGGAGGTGTTCTCGTCCCTCGGGGATTTAGGGCCGCGTCCGCGCGAAACACCGAGGAACTTTTCGCCGCTCCGGCGAGATTACGTTCCTTATCGCGAGCTAACCAAACACGCAAATTACAGGCCGGCGCGCGGCGTCTCTTGACCGTCGATTCGAAAGGTAACGTGGGACAGCTGCGCCTATGGCATCGACGGTGGCATCGACGTTGCCAGAGAGCAGCCCCAACCGCTACGGTTAATGCTCGGTCTCGCGACAATGCGAGCAATTATCGTAGCCCGTAGGATGCGTGGGTACGTGCGTGCGAGCGAGTGCGTGCCGGCACGTTCGGACGCCGCGCCGGGACGAGCTGCATTCGGCATCCAGTTATCCGAGAAAGACCAGAGCCATATTGCGCGGCCTTGATATTTACGATTGAAACAAATCAAACGTTATCAAGCATTCCGGGGTGGTGATAAAGAACACAGAGGGGACGCGGAGGCATTTGCTGCTCCCACGGGAGATGTCATCGGGAAATCTTCCTCCCGGCATTCCCAGTTAACGTGCCGTCATATTTACTCTATATAGTATCGATCTTGCGCGTTTTCGCCGATTACATCTTTCCCCGCGAACAGTCGGGGTTGCGGGAGTGCGCGGGGTTGGAACGTTCGCGCGAGGGGTGGGGAGCGTAAAGAGGGGCGCGATGACGAGGTCGATAGTATGACGCGCGGAAGTATCGGTATTCCTTTAAAATGACAAAATAAAAAAAAGAGCAGAGAGAAACAAGAAAAAAATGAACGAAACGGGCCGGACGGGTGGCTGGAGTTTGTCCGATACGATTGGTATCGTAAATCTGTTCTCGTGCTCCTCTCGGAGGACGAGAAAGGGCCACGATCCAAACAGGAAAGATCGGGAATAATCGATAATCGATGGCGTAAGATATCTCGACGCGGGATAGGGGTTGCGGGACCAGGATCGGGACCGAGAACGGGAGCGGGAGGCGACGCGAGTCGCGAGTCGAACCAATGGAATCTTCGAAACCCTAGGCTCTCCCTTCGGATCCTTATAAATCCATCTTTTTTTGGACCGTGTGGGCCTTGCGGCCAACTCGCTGATGCACCTTCCTCTCGAGTCCACGGGGGAACGAGAAGGAACACAGGGGAACCATCAGCGGAAGAAGACGACGAAGGATAAGAAGAAGAAGAAGAAGAAGAGGGAGGAGGGGAGATGGAAAGGGGGACGGAAGGACGAGGCGTTCGGTCCCGTGGTGATTTAAGGGCGTCGCTTTACGTGTATCACACCGCGGCCCGTCCGTTACGAGAGACCACGAAGAAGACGAAGGTTCGGTGTTGTCTCTGGGACGGTTCATTCGTACCTATCCGTGAACCTGCGTTTGTCTTGGTGAAGCAGCGCGAGACCATACCTATGGTACATTCCGACAGATATAGCCTGGCTACGCCACAGACCGCTGAAACACAGGGCCCAAACGATCCAGTTGAGTTGATTTGTGACTACCAGGGAATCGCGGTCGGATGCTTTATGAACCGATCAGCTTGCTTCGAGCGACCACCGTACGGGCCCATAAACGTGTCACGGCTTTCGGGTAGGAGAAGCGCCAACCGTTCGACCGGTGCGGCGCGGAGAGGACGCGGAGAGGCGCGGAGAGACGCAGACCGACGCGGTACAGCGCAGCGCCGCTCGAGATCAACAGGAACGATGCGATTTTACTTTCGCCGTTCCGTATCGGAAACGCAATTTATTTCGCTGTTGATCCTCGGGAAACCAACGTGGGGAAAAAACGAGCGGAAAGATCGGGGCGATTCGTCCGTCGATTGGTAGCAATTTTCATTGAAAATCGTCCGATGAGATATCAACGGTGTTACGGATCGAACGGGACCGAATTAAGGCTGTCTCGATTTCGGTCGTTCTCCAACGAACCCACGGGTCTTTGCCACGAATTCGATAATCTTTCCCGGAGACGATTCCATGGTGTGTAGCGGCGAACCTTCCGCGACAGTCCTCGCTCGATAATATATGCGCCAAAGATTCGGTAGACGATTCGTAGTGCGATACCAGCAGCCGAAGGGTCTGACTGTTCGAGAGCGGTTAAGTTAGGTTAGTCCAGCTCGTCGGTAGAACGAGGATTTCTACGTAAACTCGCTCGGGAGATACGATCTACGGGGCCCTGGTGCGTCCAATCCTCGTGAACTTCGATGCTCGACCGCCTTATACGCGCGCTCGACGCTCCGCTCCGTTCCGCGTGCACGGTAAAGTATCGGTTTAGGTCGCTCTCGGGACCCGGCGCGTTAATATTTACTTTGCGAACACGAATCACCGATAACCAGGCTAATGTCCGGCTCGTACGTCCATCTGGAAAAATCACCGATCGACATCCGGGTCTCGAGACCCGATCCTTATTCGTTGCGTCGCATCGATCTTTTTTTTACGGGGAGGGGAACGTTCCCTCATCGGCGCGGCGAGCCATCGTTAATGGTGTCTCGCAGCGAGAGGAGAGAGAGGCATTCGACTCGATAAGGGAGATTTCTTTGCCAGGATCGAGAACGATTATTAGGCAGGACGTCGAAACGACGAGAACAAGGGAACGGCTGCAACGACGGTAACCGGTAACGCGTTCGGTAAACAAAGTCCGTGGAAGAAAGAAGCGTGCCGACCACGACGCGAGTATGGGTGTGCGTCGTCCCGCGACGGGACGGTCACGATCTGTACGGCCACCGCCCGTTGTCCAGGATCCAGGAGCAAGAAGGTAGTATCTTATTATCCTATCCCGGCAACCTCGGTGACAACCCATATAAGGGATGCCTGTGATCCTTTTGCCGTGCACGCGCGAGTTCGAGCCAGGTAGCAGCAACTCCGACGACAACGAGAGTACTACCAATGACGCTGCGCTTACCGCAACCTTACAAAAAGTTCCGTGTGTCCCTATTAACAACGGCCGGTGCGCTCGAACCGATGCGATGCCGGTAACGAGCTGGTACGCGAGGAATCGTATATGAATCTTCTTCCCCTTCGACGGGCGTCCAGCTACCGAGCAGAAACGATATCGAACGAAAGGAAACGATCAAATTTCGCAGGGACGACTTGCACGACCTCGCAAAATTCCGTTCCGAACCAATCTTTCGGTCGTCTCCGAGTTTTCGTGTAGAAGACGAACCGTCGATTATCCGTGCGTTTCTGGAATGACCTTGAACCTGCTGCCGCCGACTCGGGTCGACGTATGTGCGAGCCGGTGTTTCTACTTTCTTGGGTGTTAATCACAGCCAAGGTCACCCGGGATTCTCTGGTACAGGTGAAAGAAGCTCCGGAGGACTGGGAGAGTGAGACGGTCGAATGGGGGCGGGGAGGAGGAGGAGGAGCAGCCAGAGAAGGGGAGAAGAGAGAGAGAGCGAGACGGAAATGGAAAGAGGGAAGGGAGGAGAGAAAGAGCGAAAGACCGGACAAGCATCGACCAAGAATATACACGGAATGGCTCACGGACGCGTTCTTACGACGAACGACCGATCCGTTACGTCGAACACTCTAAAGACCCACTTTAATCATGATCGCTGGAAAGATCGGCGCGATCGTGATCCATCGATCGCCCGGCCGGGACGTGTTTACGTGCTCGTTGGCGTCGTTACCTTATGCTAATCGATGCCTACACCTGTCGGGCGACGTGCTCCGACGTTTAAACGACTCCCCCGTCTGAATTATTCGCGGCCAAAAGTGGCATCGTCGTCTTCCTTTTTCCACTCGGCGCCTACCTCGCCCTTCTCTTTTCTCGATCTCTTTCCTCTTCCTTCCTCTGTTCTTCTGCTCGTGTCCCATGATCGTCGAAAACAACGATACGGGTCTTGCGCCGTGAACGATACCAAATTCGAGAGTCGACGCGAGGTTTCGCCCCCGAAGAAGAAGACGAAACACCGTCTTCCGCCAGCTCGATTCCGGTTCGAATCGAGAGCGTCGAATGGTTCGAGAGAACGGCCACGGGACATGGGGACACGGTGGTAGCGAGTTATGCGAGCGGACTCGCGCGTTTTAACAACCGTCCGCTTATCGGCTCGTTAGTTTTCGGTAGCGGCGCCGGTATTTAAACGAACCCTTGGATGCCCGGTCGGTGAGGGAGGCAAGAGAGAACGGCGCGGTGCCCGTTGCCTCGGTAATGATCCTTTCGTGGGTCATCAACGTTACGCCGGTGGACATGCATGTGCGGAGGCGAGTTCTCCGGCGAACGGGAGAGAGAGGGAGGGAGGGAGGGCGGGTGGCGGTACTGTTGGTGGTGGTGTGGTGGTGGTGGTGATGCTGCTGCTGCTGCTGGCACGGAAGAGGGGTGGAACGGTGGCCGGTGGCCGGTGCATTATATGCAGAACAGGGTGCACCATAGTGCGCTCGAGAGTCCAGTCAAGTGGCCAAGGGGGCGAGAAGGGAGATGCGAAGAAGCGAAGCAGCGAACAAGCGAAGAAGCGAAGAAACGAAGAAGCGAAAAAGAAGATGGGAGCTACAGATAGGAAAGGGACGAAGGGAGAGACGGTGCGGCATTGCGATCCGAGAGAAAAAGAGAGTCGGAACGACGCGAGAAGACGGAAAGATAGAGATAGGGAGATGAAGATGGGGGAGCGAGAGCGCGGTAGAACGGGAGGAGAGAAAGACGGAGGCATAGCCACTGGGCAGTCTCCTCGCGCGAGGATTTATATCACGGTGCCTCTACTCACACACGGATACACCTGACTTATGCAAAACGAGAACCCCACGTCCCCTTGCACCCAAATAAATGTCACTGGGAAACAAAAACCGTTCCTCCTCTCCTGTCTTTTCTGGCTGTAGGCCCGCGCGAGTTCGCTCATCGTACCAACGATGCCTCCGAGTCGCGTACGACCCCACGATTCCTCTACGGTCCGTGCGTTTCTGCTCGGACGAGAAAGGGCCAACCGTATTTCAGTGGCGTCATCGGTACAAAAGCACGCGCGCGGAAGATGCGAGCCGAGCAATCTGCACCCAACATCCCAGAACTCTGCCGGATTTACTCGCGCGGGGACCAAGCACCTGCTGTCCCGACAGGAACGGTGCTCGACTCCTCCCCTTACGACTCGGTGTTCGGTGTTCCTTCTTCCACGATCGGGACGCTCGCGACTCCTTTTCCACAAACGATGCTTCACCTTTCTTTCCAGATTCTTTCCATTCTCTCCTAGGATATCCGTTCTCTCGTTCTGCGCGTTTTCGCTACGGTTCCGGCTCCGGCTTCGGCTCCGGTTCCCTGTCGCGCTAACTACAAAATCTCTCTCCGCAAAGGACACCGTTCCTAGTCCTTTGCCCGAGGAAACTCAAAGGCGACGCGACGGCGTCGCCGACTAATTGAAAAGCAAAAGCACGCTAAGGTGGACGCATCGGATAAAAAGCGAACCGGACAGATCGAGGCAGAGAAACGGAGGAGAGAGAGAGAGAGAGACCGATGGAAACGTTCCACCAGGTTCTAATATACCGTTGGCGCCATCTTCCCGAAAGCTTGCCAACCGATGCCTCCGTAGCTTACTCGCTTGATGTCCGTCCCTCTTCTACCGTGGGTAACTCCCACGTCAGCTTGCCTTCCGTTGCTCTTATTTCCTAGCGACTTTACCCGATTCTGACGGCCGATCGAACAACCGCGTAAATATTGAGCATTTCTACGAAGCGACTGTCAAATCCACTCGCATCTTCTCCCTTATCGACTGACTCTCGGGGGTGAAACACCCTCTTGGAGAAGCGGTGTCGTGCATCGGTCAACCAATGTGGCGATGCTACAAGACGTTCGGACAACCGGTGGAAAAATTAATGAGATCTAGCAGCGACGGATGGTTGTACGGGAGGATCGTACAAAAGAATTACTCTAATAGGAACGACGCGACGCGACGCGATCCGACGAGACGCGGAGCATCGCGAGGGCTCATGCGGCGCGTTTCGCCGGTGCCGGTGCATCCTCTGATGAAGATAACGCCAACCTCCTTTGAATTACGAGCCGGACCCGGCAATAATAAATTCCAGCAAACATTCATTTTCGTACACGCAACTTTATGTCGTCCTTAGCCGGACTAAGCGCTCTCCACCAATGTCATTTAGCATCCCGGTGATGGTCCTAATAGCCGGGTCCTCCCGGTTCAATGGACGGTCTTTTACGATTTACAGTATACCACCGAGCGCCTTACCGCCGCCGCGCGCCGTCCCGCTGCTACAACTTGTCGATGATACTTTGTTTGCGTTTGGCCATCCGTTCGCGTTCCTTCGTTCCTTGGAAAAGGCCTTCCGAACCTTGTCGAGAATATCTTAACGACCACGCGAGCGGGCAGGTGTTTACCGTGTCCTACCTTCAACGTTCCCAGCAAGGGATAATCCAATTGGTGGGATTATTTGGAGCGGGCGCTCCGTAGTCGCGTGGTCGGGCCTCGAGCGATCATCGTGACGCGACAATTGAAATTCGATGGACAATGAAAGCGAGAAGCGGCTACCGATCGTCGTCCTGGTAGGAACGCTAGGGAACATCGGGAACACCACGATGTCCACGATACGGAGGTCGCGGGAGTTAGCCGAGGTCACGAAATCCTCGCTCGTAAGATCTTTATCGAATCCTGCTGGCGGCGGCGGTCGTGCCTCCGCGGCAAAAAGCAACAGAGAAATGTTTTCGCACTAATTGGAGGGCACTTATCGAGCAGGCCAGCTCGAGCAGGCCACGGGGAATCGTTTCCATGGAATCGTGGATCTAGCAAGAGCGGTTTAGAGAACGGATACTCGAACGGATCCATGAAAAGCGCAACGACGCCTTCCAGATAATACCGATAACGCGAGAGCGCAGGGTTGGCGAGGGAGAGAGCCGGTCCCGATTTTAATTGAGCCCCCGAGAATTAAAAGAGAGATCTCGAGGATGCCGAAGGAGGAGAGGAGCGCCAGAGGCAGAGAGGCTATACGGTGCGGCGAAGAGGAAAGGGGATGGCAGAGGAGGAAAGGAGTATAGCAAAAGGGGGCCAGAAAGCGTCGGGAACACCCGTGGCTACGGCCAATCGCCTCCGCGGATGGAGGCCTGGCACGATGGACGGGCCAGAATTATGGGCTCCTCGCACGAGAATCGCGCGCAACCGCTCGCGAGACGCTTCAACTTTTGCGCGAAGTCGATTTACGCTCTCCGTCGGATACTTTCGCAAAGATTGATCGATTAATGTCCTCTGGACTGTTCTGCTCTTCCTCGGTGCGGCCGCACGAAACGCGATCCGATATATCCAGAGATATCCGCCGTTCTTCTCCGATCCCGTTTATCCGTTTCATTTTCTCTAGAGCGTTCCAACGGGAAAGAGAGATTAGAGGTGAATCTCGACGGTGCCGAAAATTAAAACGTCCTTGCGCGCGGCCTACGTTTTTAAAGGCGTATTACATCGTCGCGTCGGGAAGAAAACGCAAAGTCACCCGAGTAAAGTAATAAAAGAGGTCGACTCGGGGCAATCCCGTCGAAACAAACGTTTTAATCCAGAAAACACGAGGGACTCTCTCGAATGGAAGCAGTCTCGCGCGCGTGAATATACCGGGGTAGGTGCGCGTGGGTGTTGGCGACGACGTATAATTTAAGGCTGCGAACGCAACGATTCAATTTCACAAGACCACGAAGTACGGCGCGGCGTATAAGCAAAACCAAGGTCCAGCGAGGAGGAAATAATCTCTTGATTTGTACCGGGAATAAAATCACTCGATTCATTTTCGTCCGTGCCGGCCTTATCTTCGTGCACGCTGGGAAAATGGTCGGAAGTCTGACGTTGCGCCGCGTTTCGTATTCGCAATATTGTCGAAAATATTAGAATTCGAATTTGCTTACGGCTTACCGGTTGCCGCTTACCGTATACCACCTACCATCTCGAGTTGCTTGAAACGCGTCGAGCCTCGCTATCGGACATGTTGTAACGCGTCGCTTTTAACGCATTCGTCGATAGTCGCCGATGATGATCATCGACAGTCTGAAGACTAGGGATAACTCGGAGTCTCGCAGATCGGATCGTGTGCGGGGTAACGGGTGACGGGCTAATCGTATTCGCGAGATCGAGCAAAAACGTGGAGCAATTAAGGAGTCGCGGAGCGGTTGTCGCGACGATAAGCGATAAAAATGGCTCGGGTAGGCAGAGGCATCGAATAGGATGCGCGGACGACAGACGAAAATAATTCGATTGGCAGCGGATTCGATTTAACGTGAGAACCGGACCAGTTGCAACCAAGGTGAGGCCGAGGTATCCGGGGCCGAAGGATCATGTCATACATTCACGTACGCGTGTGTATACAGACGGACGCGTAGCAGGAGGATATAGGTGTATACATACGTATACACGACGAGGCGCTCCACCTCGTCGGGGCTCATATAATTGCTGGCATCCATAACGCTGATGTATTTATGGCATTAACTCGCCTCTTTCTCGTACGCTGCCGCCCCCGACCCACCCCGCCGTGGCCATGCCCGTACCCGTCATGCAACCACAAGTAGAAATAATTGGTTGAAAACAGCGCGCTCTCAGGCGGCAATATATCCAGCTTACTCCCCGCTGTCGCATCGCTTAGATCACTTCCCCGCCACCAAAACTCGCTGCCTGCCCGCCTCCTTCGTTCTCCACCTTCTTCGACCGATTCTCTCTTCTTCCCCCTTCCCAGATTCTTCCTCGGCCTCTTCGACGCCTTTCCTCCCCTCCTCCGCTCGCGTTTCTTCTTCATCATCATCGTCATCTCTTTCTCCGTTTCTTCGTTTCTTCGTTCCTTCCTCCAGCAACTTCTTCTTTTTCCCTTCTCCGCTTCCTCCTGTTCCTCCCGTTCCTGCTCCCTTTGCTCTTATCCCGCGTCACCTCACCCCTCTCATTTGAATAGCTCTTATTTATGAAAATTGAATTGAATGCTTCTCATTTATGAAGGTAATTGGTACCTGTCACGAGTTCTGCCGTAGGATATCCTACTTTATACGTGGATAAGCGGCGATAATTATTCTTGCAATTGAATTTATTTCTATAAGTCCGTTGGTCGCGGTCACCGGCGTTCCTGCGTGCCGATCGTGTTCAACCCCCGTTGCGCCGCGATACGTCGCGTGCGAAAAGGGCGCGAACACGGCTAGCCGAGGGTGGTGCCCTTTTTCACAAGCAAAACCGTCTTTCGTCTCGTCTCGTTTCGTTCCGTCCTGCTTCGTCTCGTTTCGGCGTTGTTCGAGCATTCAGTGCTTCCGTTCCGATGCTTCCGTTCGCCGAAATCAACTCGAAACGCAAGCCATAGCTGTAGCCCCCAGCCCCGACAGAGCCCAAAGGAGTAAACGAGAACAACAGAACTAATAGTAAGCTCTGATAAATTATTACCGAGTAACCAGTACTTACCGCTGCCCGAATAATCAATGGCGCGTAATCAATTTCTAATACTAATACCAGCCCGATAATTTATCGTTATCCTCGGTGGAGTCGAGGTTGCATATTATCGGTAACGTAAATATTTCTTACGTATTTACGCGATACCGTACCGCGAGTCTCTTTTGTCGCGTCGCGTTGCGTCGTTCTCCGTTTGACAAATTGTACGCTCAACGATTCCACGGAAAGAAGAGTGGAAGTAGTACGCGAACGATCAAAGGAATCCGCGCGTGTTCTTCCATAATTTTAATACCATTCCCATCAACCCTGATTATCGGCAATGCTCTTGGTTTCTCGTCGACCGTTCACCGAACCAGAAGAAAGAAGAAGCAAAGCAGTGGCTGATCCGCCGCGGTGCGCCGGTAGCTCCGACCAATCGCTGTCCGTAACACGAAAATTATCGTTCCCTGATTGCCGCGTAATGTGTCCCGACGTTTTTGCCAACGTCCAGGCGTTCAACTTTATCGTTCCCCCCTCTTATTAAAACGGTCGGTAGTGCGAACGATTATTCCGACTTTGACCGTAAAACAGCCATCGGCCGTAATCGGCGTCGCGTTGTCTAGAAACTCCCTCCTTTCGCTTACTTTCCCTTTCTCTTTCCCACGATCTCTCTATACTCGTCCTTCCGTGTACCGAATGGGTCCCGCCAGTAAGCATGACAGCGGCGTGGACGAGCGCATCTCTCCTCGCTGGAAATCTCGCGTGATTCTTCGCCAAGGGATGGAAAGAAGAGAGAAAGAAATCGATG
The DNA here is from genome assembly GCA_028455615.1 of Lasioglossum zephyrum. Lineage (NCBI taxonomy): Eukaryota > Metazoa > Arthropoda > Insecta > Hymenoptera > Halictidae > Lasioglossum > Lasioglossum zephyrum. The sequence continues at coordinate 16,268,218 of CM052330.1, read as the reverse complement.
ATTGGAGGATTTTTGGTTGTTTGCCTGCGAGCTTAAAGCGTTCTATACAACGAATCGAGCTGAGAGAGAGAGAGAGAGAGAGAGTAGATGGAGGAAAACGAGAAGCGAACGCAGTCGTCGCGATAGGGCGTCAAAGAGGGTCCTGGCGTCATCGGGACTCCTTCGTCATTAAGCACACCGGTCGGCCGATGTCTAATTAAGCGGGACGTTAAGTGGGGGCGTTCGATAAAGCCAGGCCCGTCCGATAAATTCGATTCGCCGGACAGCCGGTTAATACCCGGTGTATACGGGGGATACCGAGGGCCAAGATAAACCGCGCGTTTTTCAGGAAGGTCTCGTTTCGTGGACAGAGGCGGAGGATGACGGACCGAGGTAAACGGAGTTCTTCTCTCTGAAGGGAAGGAGGACGGGGGAAGATCGTCCTCCGTTGCTCTCCTCCCTCCTTCGGGTCCAACAGCTTCTCCTCCTCCCCCTCTGGTTCGGCTCGTCTCCCCCGGAGACGTTGGTTCGTATAGGAGAGCGGAGGAGCGGAGATATGCAAACGTCTTGCCGCGAGACGGTTGAACATAACTCAGGCACACGTATAAAAGCGAACCGCGCACACATCCTCGCAATACTGAGGACACTATAAACCTCGATACCGGGCGAATAAAATCCCGGATTTACAGTCCTGATACCGAGCGAGACGGTCCTGTCCTGTCCCGGTGCTGTCCTGTTTGTCGCTGTCGCACGGTGTGGGTTGGCTCATCAGTGATGGCCACGTCCCGCAGTATCTTTTCCCTCGGCATCGAGTAGACCGGCCAATCTCGGACTCGTACACGCGCGTGCATTCGATTTACGCACACATCGCGAACGGGCCGAGAGTCGCACGTACGGAAATCGACGTACGTTCGAAACGATCTTCGATCGTGCTGGTAACCCGTACACTCGTATTTGGATGCGCGCGGCTCACACACGAGTACACGAGTGTACACGCGTATACGCGAGGCCCCTCCACGCTGTCGCTGTTACAGGGCACACGGCACACGGCACACAACACACACCGGTGTCGCCGCACACGGGTACGGTGCATGGTCATCGGCGTGTGAGTATACCGTCTCGTATGCGTGGCTTTCGCGATACTTAGAGAAACCGCTCCCTCTTATCACCCCTCCCGCGCGCTCCGGCAAAACCTTGTTCGATACCATTTGAGGACCTCCAATAACCTATCCGAGCCATTCCGATAGGAGCTGTCAGCCCGCACCCACACGCTGACCGCGCTCTGCGAGGAGCCGCGCACCGCAGACCGGATAAGCCCGAGCGCAGGTGTGCCGCACAAAATCGTCTGATCGACGTGCCGAGTGCGCTGATCTCGATGACCTTCGCCAAGGGTTTCGATTCGACGACGCCGCGGTACACGAGGCACGCCCCGGATACCATCTCGACGAGCTGCTCCGGTACCAACGTACCACGGTTACCCTCCTATCCCTCCTATCCCTCTTGTCCCTCTTTTCCCTCCTATCCTTTCTATCCCTCTGTCCCCCTGTGTACCTCTATCCCCCTGTCCTCCTGTCCCGTGTACCCATTCGTTGCGCTCACTCGCATTCCCATTCCGCTATTAGCATCCCGAGAGCCTCCTCTTCTTTTCGATCTTCTCGCTCGGTCAAACTTCTCCGGCGTCGATCTACGATGATCGTACCGCCTCGTACCGGTAATCCGGTTACCTTAAAATCGATCGTTTGATTCGATCTTTTTCATCCTCACTGATCACCGATGTCCGTTGACTCGTGCGCGACCGCGTGGGGTGCAAAGCGTTATAATTCGGCCGAACTTTCTCGATCGTACACGCGAGATCCCAAGGGTGTGCTGCTCGCCATCGATCCTGGGGCGCGAAACTATTCGTCGCGTCGCATCGGCCCTCCCGCGATATACCTCCGCTGATTTTCGACACTCCCTTGATTTGTCTGTGTCTTGGGAGTTGCGTGAATCCCTTCCGTTGAACCGGGTGATGAATCGGGCATCGTTCGTCGTCCACGACGCTGACTGTATCCACCACCCTCGCTCGACATTAGCCACGAGGGTGCTCCATCAACCGCGCCAAACCGTGCGCTGCCGTGTCCGTGAAAGTTCTCCGTGTCCGTCGACTCGTTTGCCTCCCTCGGGACACCGAGGTGGTCATTTCCACGCCTTTTCGCACCTCCGACTTTAGGGAAAATGGCCGATACTTGTGCAAGTTCCAGCGACCAGCACCGCATCACGGTCTTCAAGTTCTGAAATTTCTATTACTCGAAGTGTTTAAAAACTCCTTTCGATTTTAATAGCGGTCGATCGTTCCCGAGTATGAGAACGACAACGGGAAACGGTGCGGTGGCTGGGTTCTCGCCACCTTTCTCTCTCTCTCTCTCTCTCTCTCTCTCACTCTCTCTCCGTCCCTGCGTAAACACGAAGCATCGCGGTACACGCACGGGACGGGCATTAGGCGAAGGAGACCCTTGCGTAGATTCTCAGAATGCATATAATTAAGCACGCTGCATCTCAAGAATGCTGTATACGCGCGTGCGTTCGGCTTTGTGTAGTGACTGGTTCGAGAGGCAACGCGCTCGTGTGTACCTTATATAGATACGCATAAATATATGCCTAGCCATCGTTGGTCCCTCCACCCCTGCGAACCTCTCAGCCCTTGAGCTTCTCATCCCCGCCGACCCGCCTCTCAACCCCGTTCCACTCTTCCCCCCTTTTCTTGCCCCACGCTCAACGGTGATCTATGTATCAGCCTGTGCTCGCCGAACCGGGCAACGTGTGTCCGTCCCCCTCGTGTGCTTACTTTATTATCGGGGCTCAAATGAGAATTTATGCAGACATAAACGCTCGTGTCAGCAGCATGCCGCGTAGGTGGGGAGGCACCGTTGAACAGGCATCTGTCACCCTCTATGCTTTACCTGGTCCGCCTTCGAGACGGTACCACGGCCTTTTTTTCGAGAGCCGTGCGAAATTTAAGGAACACGGGACCTCGAACGAACCACAGTCCAAACGAAATCTCGGTCTCTCTGCCCGGAACTATTCGGTCTTCTCTCGATCGACGTCGTTTTTCCTCGAATCGAGCAAAACGATCGCCACGAGTCATTTTTTCCTCGCGAATAAGCAACTGCTCGCCGACAACGATCTGGTTAAAGGGGCAGCCTCGCGTAGAGGTATTCTCCGGATATAGCGAGGCGTGGGCTACGCGATCCCCCCGTTTAGGCTCGTAAATAAACGAAACCTACGAGAATACGTCGCGGTCGACTTTTATATAAACAAATGAAACTGGTACCAGAAAAAATACGCGTGTTCTGCCGCGCGATGAATCATCGTAAAAGTGTCCGCCCTAACTCCTTATCCTCTTCGGAGCGTTTTAATAAGCATACCGCGGCGTTCGAGTACGGGGTACACAGTCGGACGGTCCTGTTGCGCGAACGGAGGACCCAGGGAATAATCGAATACGCGGAATATTTGCGGAACGGATTTTCCTCGAACGATTAATCTCGTATGGATTTATTTAAACGTTTCCGACGGGCAGAATATAAGAAATCCGTAAATTGTTCGGGGCCGAACACGAATGTACGGAACGGTGGTTTTCATCCCGTCGATCATCGTTCATTAGGATCGACGCGTGTGCGCGAACGTTGAATGTCGAACGTCGACAAAGTACCGGCGTGCGGTTTATCTTTCGCATTATGCAAAACATAACGCAGTTATTGCTCGTGATTAATTAAAAGAACGAACGTAAATTTATTCGAGAGGGGGGGAGTATGCCTCTCTCCCTCGCGCGCGCGTTTTCGCGTCGATATTGAAATATCGGCGCGGCGTGATATATTTCGAAGCGTGTTTTCCTTTTTTCCGATTATCCGTTCAATATCAGCGCTGACGTAAAATGTATCATCACTGTACGGAACGGAAGGAACGGTACCGCCATCACGCATCCGAAAATTAATCGGCGTGGGCGCAGCCGATAACGAATGGTGTTCCCGCCAAACGGCCAGTATATTTTACTTTGTACTCCAGTGTCTGTTATTTTCCGCGCATTCTAGCTGTCCGGCTACACGATTTACTCCCGGTCTCGATCAGAAATTCTCGGCCGCAGTGGATGGACAAATATCCACTGGAATCCATTAAAAAATTGCCGTGTCCCGGAGAATTGTCTTTTAATTGAAATTGATCTGTTTGACCACAGGATATTATATCCTTCAGTCTGCCGGCTTGTCGGAGATATTGGACCGTTACAGTTACAGGGCGATGTTTGTTCCACCGGCTGGCATACTTTCTCGCTACCGAGGTGCCAAGTACGATACGTTTCGCGATATCTGTGCCGGCGTGCGCCGTCACGTGACCCCACGGATATCATAGTTAGTATGAGCAGTACCGGCACGTTAGGGTAGGGCGCAATCAGCCGATCGCCCCGGGCGCAAAACCTTTAGGGGCGTCACTGCCTAGCGCACCCCCAACCTCTCCCACCACGTGATACACCCTGTGCCTGCCGCGTTTTAAACTTTACAAAGCAGCACAATGTTCAGGTACTATATCCAGATACTACATCATGGAGAAACACGTGGTAGAAAAGAGTGCACGGATTTTGAACAAAGAAATTATAATCAGAATGATTAATAAACATTGAATGTTGTTTTGTAATATGTGGATATTAGCGTAAGTGTAAACGAACAACTGAACTGTTTCTCCGAGAACCAAAGAATGATTTTAGTAAATTCAAGCTTGTAAACTAATGTTTACTTATTTACAAATTATACCTGAAAAACAAAGAAACCAACATTCAACGTTTATTATTCACTCTGATTATAATTTCTTTGTTCAACGTCCGTATACTATTTTCTGCCACCTGTTTCTCCACATCACCTTGTTATGTGTATGGATGACTGGTTTACCGACCGTCATTATTACGCGGAATAATCAAACTGATCTTAGGGAAGTCCATGTACTTTCCTCACGTCCACATTATTATTATAAAACGTGTTTAAATCGAAATGAAATTGATTAGTAAATTTGCCAAGAAAAAGACCGGTTCACCTGAGTTCTCGTTCGAAAATAAAAGAGACGAGAAACGAAAATGCTAAAAGAATTTCAAAATTAACGTGAAGGAATAAAAGAACTACAAAACTTTCTGTGGTAATTATATACAAAAGGTCTGCGTACTACGATTTTGATGAAATTTTAATATGTTATGTCGCAACACATTCTGAACAACTTTGTCCTGTTCCAATATCGGGGTCGCTTTTAGTTTTTGAGATACTTGCAAAGAACTATCGCGAATGCTGTATTGAATTTTTCGTATTCCTGCACAAAAATTCAATAGATTATTAGCGATAGTATTTTGCAAATATCTTGGGGAAACTAAAAGCGACTCCAATACGATGGAAAAGGAAAAAGTTGTTCAAAATATCGAAATCTATAACATATTAAAATTTCATCAAAATCGGAGTACGCAGACCTTTTCTATATAATTACCCTTTCTATATCCACGACGACACTAGCTCTGGATAAAGCTAAGGAAAGTTCTAAGAACTCTTGCGTTCACATGTATATTCATGTATATCCCTTTGGATTGGTCTGCTAATTCATGTTCGTGACCTAGAGCGATGTGGCAATCTCGCTCGAGGTGCTAGCGGTGCTAAAACCAGTACTGTTGATGATCATATAGGTAGGGCCCCTGAACGACGACAACCTGCGCTTACGAATCACCGATGCGTCATCGGAATGCCATGCAAACGGTGCGGGCACATCGATGAATCGTCGATCGCGGTGAATCGTCGATCGTTCGGGCCGTGGCCCGATTCATAACCTTAAATTTCGTATTGGTAAATAGTAGGTGTTGCGGAAAGTATTACCCAAACAACCGTGGAGGTGTTGGCTGGGCGTAGGTGGATTACGATCGGTTGAAAGTAATCGGGAAATTCGGGAACGGAGATTGTCGAATCCTTTTGGATGATGGGATCGAGTATTCGTGACGGGTAAAAATCGATAAATACCCTCCTAGAGACATCCGGCTAATCGAGGTTGCGTCGCGAACCGAACCAGAGTGTAGGTGCATCGTGCACCGTGCACGTATACGTATAGAAGACGAATAGAGGCGCTGCGCGACGACTTTTCACGACGCGTCGAGTGTCGGTGTGGCCGACAGGTGGCGGCAGGATCGAAGATTGCGCGTCGTTTTCCGCCATCTTTAGTTGACGGACCCGAGCGAAGAGACAAGCCAAGAGAGCTCCGTGGCGATAAGAGATAAGGTGAAGAAGCGGTTGGTTCACGGGGGCAAAAGGGAATTTGGTGGATCGAGTGTCGCGGTACCGAACCAGCCGTGTCCTCGTTCGAGCACGATTCACGAAATCGCCTTCGGCCGATCCTCGCGATACGGTAAGCACAGTAGAATACCGAGTTCGTTCGCCATTACATCGTACATACGTCGTCCGATAGGGGGGAAAAACTTGTCATTTCCGTGACGGTAGTGTTTACGCTGGGTGTGTCAAAGTGTTTCTTCTCGGGCTTCTTTCTCTGTTCCGTCTTCTCGTTACTAGTTCTCGTTACTAATTCTCTTTCTCTCTCTCTCTTACTCTCTTTCTCTCTCTCTCTCTCTCATTCACTCTCTCTCCCCGTCTGTCTGTCCGACTGTGTGTGTGTGTGCGCCTCTCTCTCCTCCGTTCTCTGTTCTCTCTATTCCGGCAGTGTACACGTATATCTCGGTTAATGTATCTCTCGACCGTTGTTCCGTTGTTCCGTTCTCGCTTCCCTGTCGCTCTCCGCGCACCGCTCATCGCTGGATCCTCGGAAAATGGTGATGCATTGAATTCTCGGATCTCTCCGAGGCTTTGTTGTGTGCCGCACGCCCACGCGCGTCCCTCTACCTTCCGTCTCTCGAGCGAGAGCATCGTTTCCTCTCCGCACCTCTGGGCTGCTTCTCGGCCACCGTGATTTTCTAGCACATTCTTTCGAATCCGTGTCGCATGTCTCGTCGCGTCGTTCATCGAGCAACACCTTGCGACTCGTCGCGCGTCGAATGCGGAAGCTGCGGGGACGCTCGCACGGAAGAATTTTTCGAGTCCGGCCACATTCCGTGCGGGCGCTCGTCCTCCTTCCATTATTCGCGATACGGTGCACTGACCCTGTGCGCGTATTCGCGTCTTTGTAGATCGTCCCCCGCGAACGTGACGAATAGCGTTCGGTTACGCCTCGCGGACATGTAATACGAAAATTTTTTTATCGCTTTCCGATACGGAATGCGATAGATCGCGGACTTTGACTCACGACCGAAAATTTTACAACCATCGATTATACATCGCACGTATAACGTTACAACGTTTCTCTGCCTACAGGTGTGGATAGACTCTCCCGTAGGAGCCATGAGTTACCAAATGTCTATGAATCAATCCAGACCGAGTAAGTACCTTTGCAAATGCACAATAGATATTTCAGACTGTTCCAAAAGTTAATGTACTTTCTTGTTCTCGCAGTGTCTCATGGGAACTACCAGGGACCCGGAGACCTGCCCATGGGTTCCACCAAAGAACAGACCCTGATGTGGCAGCAAAACTCCTACATGGTGGACTCTGGAATTCATTCGGGTACGGTCACCCAAACACCATCCCTCTCCGGCAAGGAGGATGACGAGATGGAGGGAGATCCACTGATGTTCGATCTGGATCAGGGCTTTGCTCAAGGATTTACCCAAGATCAGGTAGACGAGATGAACCAACAGCTGAGCCACACAAGGTCCCAGCGAGTACGAGCAGCTATGTTCCCTGAAACGTTGGAGGAAGGCATAGAGATTCCTTCCACTCAATTCGATCCTGCTCAACCCACAGCCGTGCAGAGACTAGCGGAGCCTAGTCAAATGCTGAAACACGCGGTTGTCAATTTAATCAATTATCAGGACGACGCGGATCTCGCGACTCGCGCGATACCGGAATTGATCAAGCTGTTGAACGACGAGGACCAAGTTGTCGTGTCCAAGGCGGCGATAATGGTACACCAGCTCTCGAAAAAAGAGGCGTCTCGTCATGCGATCATGAACAGTTCTCAAATGGTCGACGCATTGGTGCACGCGATCTCGAAGAGCAACGACCTCGAGTCGACTAAAGCTGCGGTCGGCACTTTGCACAACTTGTCGCATCATAGGCAAGGTTTACTGGCTATATTCAAGAGCGGAGGTATACCAGCCCTCGTGAAATTGCTCAGCTCCCAGATGGAATCCGTGCTTTTCTATGCTATCACGACCCTTCATAATCTCTTGTTGCATCAGGACGGCTCGAAGATGGCCGTACGCATCGCCGGTGGTTTGCAAAAGATGGTCGCGTTGCTTCAGCGCAACAACGTCAAATTCTTAGCCATAGTGACTGATTGCCTGCAAATCTTGGCGTACGGTAACCAAGAGAGCAAGCTGATTATACTGGCTTCGCAAGGACCGATCGAACTGGTACGCATCATGCGCTCCTACGACTACGAGAAGCTCTTGTGGACGACATCGCGGGTGCTGAAGGTGTTGTCGGTTTGCCCGAGCAACAAACCAGCGATCGTCGATGCAGGTGGCATGCAAGCACTGTCGATGCATCTCGGGAATCCGAGTCAGAGGCTCGTCCAGAATTGTCTATGGACGCTGCGAAACTTGTCCGACGCCGGCACTAAGGTAGACGGATTAGAAGTATTGTTGCAGAGTCTGGTGCAGATGCTGAGCTCGACCGACGTGAACGTGGTCACCTGCGCCGCTGGTATCTTGTCGAATCTTACCTGCAACAATCAGCGCAACAAAGTAACGGTGTGCCAAGTCGGAGGCGTCGACGCCCTGGTCCGCACTATCATTTACGCGGACAGCCGAGAGGAGATCAGCGAACCAGCGGTATGCGCACTCCGTCATTTGACGTCGCGCCACGGAGAAGCGGAAACGGCGCAGAACTCCATTCGTCTGAATTATGGAATCCAAGTGACGGTGAAACTGTTGCAACCACCGTCGCGCTGGCCCCTCGTCAAAGCGGTTATTGGATTGATCCGCAACTTGGCGCTGTGCCCGGCGAATCACGGACCACTTCGCGATCAGGGTGCCATTCGCGATCTCGTCAGACTTCTGATGGACGCTTTCCCCGAAACGCAACGAGTAGGCTAATCTCTCTTACGATATCTTCGATGCATTCTCGATACATAGAATCATGAAATTTCTTGTTCAGCAGCAGAGATCGTCCGTGGCGAGTACCGGAAGTCAACAGACTTCGGCAGCGTTCGCGGACGGCGGTGTGCGCATGGAGGAAATCGTCGAGGGGACCGTGGGAGCGCTTCATATCCTCGCGAGAGAGTCGCATAACAGGGTGATCATTCGATCGCATAACGTGATTCCGATTTTCGTGCAGGTTGGTTCAAATTGTTGGTTCTTTATTGATTCTGATAATTTGAGGCTAATGATTTTGTATTGTAACGCAGCTGCTGTTCAACGAGATTGAGAATATTCAACGCGTGGCAGCTGGAGTGCTTTGCGAGCTCGCCGCCGACAAAGAAGGTGCCGAAATGATCGAACAAGAAGGTGCTACCTCTCCTCTGACGGAGCTGCTCCACTCTAGGAATGAGGGTGTCGCCACGTACGCGGCTGCCGTGCTATTTCGCATGAGTGACGACAAACCGCAGGAATACAAAAAACGACTCTCGATGGAACTGACCAATTCGTTGTTCCGCGAGGACACAAATCTATGGAACAACGGCGACTTCGCGATGCCCCCGGATCTACAGGTACCGTACAACACTTACTAGTCATCGAATGCATGTCTCGCTTACGCCGTGGCTAAATTTATTTTTTTACCGACACTTTGTAACACGGAACATTTTGTTCGTTTTACCTTATATTTTTTCTGATCTGGCGGCATGTGCTGCGATAAGAATATGCACTATTTAATATATTTCCTTGTACCGTGTGCCGTGTGTAGCTTTCGAATAGATTTCAGGCGATCGGATTGTCGAGGAGAATTTGCCACATACGAGTTTCTTCTGTACACGATCGGTTACACAGTGTTAAGTAAATTGAGCCACGCAAACAGAATAGCGATAGAGAATACTCTCCTGACATAGTACCTAGTCACACAGCAGGTACATACTTGCACACGTAATCTTCCCCGCCAATGTAAGTTTAGAAGTGTACAACTAGATAGTTTGCAGAAGTAAATGTCGTTATCCATTATTCCAGTTTGCACAACTTTAAACATCTTTGAAAGATAAACGAATCCAACGAGAAACGCAAACGTGGCTTATTTGTTTTTTGTTTCTTTTTTCTCTTCGTTTTATTTATTTTTTTTTAATCAACGTCGTGCTCGAAACAGAATAATTTGAATAGCGCGAGTCGTGCATCCGTTCGCGATTACACTCGGGCTTATATCGGTGTAGTTGTATTGTTAAATGCATTCCTATCGCGTTGTTTGCGAACGTAGATCGAGTATCAGGGTCGTGCCTAATGGAGCAATGGAACCTGTAATAAATGTACAGCGATGACTTTATCATTATCATCCTCAGTTTGCAACGTTGCGTTATGCATGAGAATGCGTTTCGTTCCATTCGTGTTTCAATCCCTTTTTCAAAGCTGAGTATAACGAAAACGACATTACCGCGATATTTTACTCTCTCACTCACCTACCTACTCTCTAACACTTTCTCTTCTTCTCCTATTTCTCTCTCTCTCTCTCCTCGTCTATTCCATCTTTCGAACGCAACAACAAACGCGTTACACACCGACACACGTTCTATTCTCCGTATTCGTATCCATATCCGTATCCGTACCTACACCCCGTATTCATATTATACATATGCATATATCGTATCGCCGCCGCCTTTACTAATTTTCTTCGCGATTTGCCGACACGATACTACGACCACGAGTAGTATCTTTACTCGCCCTTTACTCTCGACGCGGTGTTAAAGACACGCCTACACGAGAAGATACGTTTTGTGTTGATCTGAGCCTACCTAATCTTCAGGACATGCTTGGCCCTGATCAAGGCTATGATGGTATGTATGGACAAGGACCTCCTAGCGTACACAGCAGCCACGGAGGTCGAGGGTATCAGCCGCACGGTAAGTCATTGGCGTCATCCTTTCTCTATCCGATTATCGCTTTCGAACGACCGAAAACCTCAGTGGAACGTAGCTGAACTTGCAAATTTCTCTGCTCGAGATTCAATCCTAACGTCACCGTAATCTTTTTCGGTAATTCTCGTAGCGTCTCGCCTTACGCGAGTTAGCGGGAACAAGAATGTACGCATTATCAATGGGAATTAGTAGGAGAACGGCTCCCAAATCGTAATGGCTCTCCGTGCATTGGAACGGCAACGGATTTGTAATGGGTTTGCGGGTTGTCGTGTGCTCGTGCCTTTCTTGTTTTCTATGATACTTCTATACGTAGGGTATTTCGCGGATTTCAAAGAGTTCTGGTTTTTTTGGCTCTCTCGAATAACACGTCTCTAAAATACTGTATCTTACTATTACTCGACGATAAGAAGAAAAGCAGCGCATTTAATTCAATGTTGTTTTAACAGCAGCTTAACCCACGGACTTATATTAAAATACAGGCTATCAACAGTATCTCGCAGTAACATAGGTGACACTCAGCTCTTACTTACTGTTCTATGCTTCTTTGATTATATTAATCGCTACATGTCTTTCACACGCATTTCATTGTTTCTACGTTTAATATTTCTATTATGGTCGCCACACGTATGTATCTATCGCTGAGTTTTTGTAACATTTGTATCCTATTTGTAATGCACGTTTTGCGAATGCACATTTTTTTCTTTCTCGTTGAATACCGTATTTTACACGCACATACACACAGATTCATTAGGGATTTTTTCCGTAATCTCTCTTCTTACTCGCAGAAAAAGTTTCATGCATGACGTATTTTCGTTATCCTTTCCCTAATTGAATCTACTTTACGGTGGAAAGAAGAATAGAAACGTATTCGTAAGTAAATTAGATAAGGTGTTCGCTTTCGCGAACGTGTCGAGAGAACGCGCTCAGTCATACGAATACCGCAAGAGAGTCGTGACGAATTCGTTTGTCCGCCGCTCGCTTTGCGATCGATAATATGAAGAAGAAAAAAAACACTATGAAAAATCATATGATTTCAAGCTTCAACGATTAGTTTTCTCGTATCGATGACTTCTCGTCGTTTCTCTCGTTACCTCGAGAAGTTGGTTTGCTTTCGCGCGTGTCGTTCTGCTTTTGATTTTTATTGATCCCGTTGTTCGAAGTTTGTCGTCGTTCACGTACCTTTACTCGTTTATCGTGTATCTTGTAACGAAAGAGCAACGAATGTTTTGTTTCTCCTCTCTCTCTCGGCAAGAAAATTGATCTTTTGCGAATACTTTAGCGACCGTTGTGCTCTACTTATTACTGGTTGAGGAAACTATTTTAGACAAATCTTTAGCGGCGTAGTTCTTGTCGATTCGTGTGATCGGATCGAAGAGGAACCGTTTGGTGTTGATCATGAACATTTTCTACCGGAACAGGTTATGGCCAGATACCAGTAGATTCCATGCAAGGATTGGAAATAGGAGGAGGGTCGACGTATGGCGCGATGGACACTATGGACGTAGCGCACGAGGGTGACCTGAGTTTCGATCATTTAGAAGAGCTTCCTGCACCGCCGCAAGACAACAACCAGGTCGCAGCCTGGTACGACACCGATCTCTGAAACTGTCCCAGTAGGGATTGCAATCCCGCGCCATTTTCAATCCCGCGGGATTGATGTGGGATTTTTATTTCAATCCCGCGGGCCTCCCGCGGGGTCCTGCGGGACTAAGGATTTAGTTCTTCGATCTAACATATGTATATTTAATAAAGAAACCAATTTTACTTAATGAGATAATCATCATTGATCGTATTGGTCAAAATTTATGAAATCTAAATCTACGTAAATTTAAATGAGAATAAATCTCTTTTTGGAACTACAATTGAAATATATACATATATGTATACGTGATATACGTATATGTGTGTGTAATGATATCAAATATATAACATAATAATCTTATATAATATCTTCGACAAAACATCGAAATAGTTAATCGTGCGCGTCGTCATTCGCGAAATTTTGTTTTTACGCATATGGTCCCGCAAAATTTGCGGGATTCCGCATCACCTATTTAAGAAATGCGGGACCAAAAAATGACGCGGGATCCTGCGGGATTGCGGGATCCCACTTTGCGGGGTTGCAATCCCTATGTGCCAGCGCAAAAACACATTCACGCACACATTTCAACACTACGACACGAATATCAACATACACTTTCATTCACGCGAAACACGTACACATACGAGTCTCGCTCGCGTGTCCGTGCGACGTTATCATCTTTTATCCGCGTATCACGGTTGTAACCGGTACATATTTCCTTGTACAAACGCCATACCCATTCGAGGTGCGGCGTTACGGTCAAATCGGACACACGATTTTAGTATCGCGCGTCGACCGGAGTGAACGCACTGCCCGACACTGTCGATTGCCTGAATAATCCATTATATCATAGGTCTCCTTCGAAACTTGCGAATCTATTGAATTGCAGAGAGCGTTTACCTATTTATACCGCTAACCCCGAAACGATAGTATCATTCTCGAGTATCAGTGAATTACAATCACGAATAAATATAAACGAATATCAATGAACTTTCGCATTACGTATTTTACAGGGTAGTTATACTTAATTTTTATTATTATCATTAAAAAAAAAAACAAAAAAAACGTAGCTACGCAATCGTGGCGCGGAGTACTTTTTGCATCGTTCGATGCCGATATGTATCCGCCTTCGATCGCTGTCGATGTATTTAGACCTATAAGAGAGAAAGAGAGGGAGAGAGTGAGCGCGCGCGAGAAAGAAAGAGAGCGAGAGAAAGAGTGACAGACATGTAATTCGTAAACATCATGTATATGTATCGTTTAATTGTCCAAACGAATAAACTGAGCGATTAAGTACTCGAACTGCGTTAAGCGTTGCTTACTTTACTAGTTTTCACCTCCGTTATCGCGAATCGTGTATCGCGTGCTACTGCTCGGTGAACGATCAGCTTTCGAACTCGCCTGTTTACCGGGATCGAGAACCTCCTTATAATTTCGACTCGGCTCAACGTACTCTGTACATAAGCAAGCTTCGAGCCAATTTCTCGAGCAATCACGTTCGCTTACCGATTCGTCGATCCGGTCATCGAAACTAACACCTTATTCGGAAGACCTCCGCAAATACCGAACGTATTTGCTGACTTACATGTAGACTGCAAAAATGGGCGCGTACAATTTAAAGCAGTGGACATGTTAAAAATATTGAAGCACGTCAATGTTTCAAAGTTTCAGCTTAATAGGACAATTCAAAGAAGAATACAATTTTTATATTGGCACTGTGTCCTGCAAACAATGCGAACATTTTTCTACTCGTGTGTTTACTAATTTTTAACCGACTTCGAAAAAGAAGGAGGTTACTCAATTCGACCTGTATGTGCCTTTTTTGTTCATTTTCTCTTCTCATCACATCGTTGGAAATATACAATATTAATAGCATTAACAAGAGGTAGTACCAGTCACGGAAAATGATCGGAATGGAAACTAATGTACAAAATAAGACAAGGAAACACAGAAACGCGGCGCATTCGAAGTGTCGGGTGTCGGTACGACGAGTATCGACCATCCCCTCGATAGCAATGTCATTGTAACGTATCCTGGGGGACTGCTGCGGGCGGAGGTGGGGAAAAAAAGGTGGCCAACGTGCTCGGTGAAATCTGCGATTACGAGGAGATTAAATCGTTCGGAAGTGAAAATAATAAATTGATCGCAGAGATTGATTGACGGCTATCCTCGTTCGCGAAGAAATTCACCGAGTCTTCTGGATCGTAAGGAATCGAGAGAGGAGAAGGGAAGGGTTCCCATTGACACGTGTTTTTGTGCAACCTATGCAAATGCCGGGAATTAGTCCGAGAGTTGGTAAACGGTATACCGGAGGCGAACTTGCGACGGAGAAGGGCGCGCGTTCGTTCGCCAGGTCATTAATCGGCAGTCGACTGTCGAGCGGCGCACATTCGTGCGTGTACCTCTCTCCTGGAAGGTTCGGCTATCGCGTTAACGGTTACTCGTTTCCGTGACACGAAGAAAGAGGACCGCCGCGGTCTTGTCGGTTGTTTCGTATAGTGCGCTGGGAGAGCCCCTGCTCGTAACGTTCACGTGGATCGAGAGGGAAGCGCTTCCGGTCTGACCAACAGCTGTCGCCTCGACCTGGAGTACTATTTCGAGCGAGACCACGAGAACACGATGTCCCATCGATCTCGGTGAATATCGCGCGTGCGTATCGATCGTTCCCTTCATTCGAACGATCCGTCTCGCCTGTCCGAAAGGACGAATGGCACGCTCGGTGACATAAATTCTCGAGTAGACAGCTTACCGAACTGACGGCGAAATAATCGCGGGAAAGGAGCGCAGGTAAGTCGAAAAGTGGAGTACCTTTAAAACCAATGTTGGATCGCGCTCCGCATTCCTGATCGGTCAAAACTTTCAGCTGTAGAAATCCTTCGGCGCAAAGTTCATTTCCGACGTTACGACGATGTGCTGTTGCTCGACGCGAAAGAGTATCGCGACTTTGGTAATCGACACCGCTCGGAGACCGCGGCGTTCATTTCTACCCGCAAGCTACCCTTGAAACGCGATAGTCCCACCAGCAGATCGCCAGAAAAAAATGTGCCACGCGATATAGAAAACATGGTTCATTGACAGTCGACAGCTCTCGAAGTTGGAGACGGGGAAGGCGACAAGCGACTTCGATGTTATTCGACCGAATCCAGAGTCAAACTAGTTACCCTTGAAAGTTGCCTCGGAAGAGCGGTTTCTGCAGTCGAATTCCTCGGGAACTGGTTGAACCTAAAAATATCCTTTTTCGTGTATGCGTGTCGCGATCCGCGTCCATTTCGGGGAAACAGTCCGGACGATCTTGCGCTCAAAATCACGATCGTTAGGACACACCAGAGTTACTTGCGAAAACGATGACGCGTTGAACAGCAACGAGCCAGGCTCGATCGAACAAGTTCGTCTTCGGGAAAGGCTGCTAAAACGTGGCGCGTCGCGATCCGTCCATTTCGGGGAAAGAGTCTGGATAGATCTGACCACTATCATCTAGCTTTTTCTCTGTGACTCGCATTGGCTTTATTGATGATCCTGAGTGTAGTTGCAGAGGGAGGGAGACGAATCGCTGAACTATGTTTTATGGCAATGCAACTTGTACAACAAGGAAAGGCTCGAATTAATTAATAAACTCAGTAAAATAAGCTTCCAAATATCAAAGCATGTCACTACATGTTACCATTTTTTAAGAGCTGTGGTCTTAAAGTATAAGTTTTTTTATTTTATGTCTATACTGTTCCAACTAATCATATCTCGGTATTACAATATTTGAGTATCTCTAGTAACTCTATTCTGTTTTGTAATTTTTATATTCTGTTCTGTATGTAGCGTATTTCGATTCTGTAATTATGTTGAAATAAATCTCATATGAGATTTTCTAAAATTAAAAACAAAAATACAGTCTGAACGATCTCGCACTGAAATCACGATCGTTAGAACGCACCAGAGGTACTTGCGAAAACGATGGCGTGTTGAAAAGCGACGAGCTCGATCGAACAAGTTCGTCTTCGGGAAAGGCGGTTAAAAGGTGGCGCGTCGCGGCGCACCGCGTCGGGTCGTGACGCGTCTTGCGGAGAACCGGTAATGACGTGAAAGTGCATCCAAGAGCGAAGGAGCAAGAGAGGGCGAGCTGGAGAGCGAGTCTCCGTTCCTCTGGCAGTTTCGCTCGGTTCGAAACAATCTCTCTCGGCTGGCAGTCGGTCTCTCGACTCGCTGTCGGAGAAATTGTTCTACGGCCACGACGATCGAATTGCTTATCTAGTCGAGCGTCGAACACCTCGGCTGTCCCTACCTTGTCCGTTCCCCGGTGTTCCGCGTGAACTTTTCGTTGTGGTAGCACCGGCGCCGGCTACGATTACTCTTGTGCACCTGTTGCTCGAGTCGTTGCCTCGTAGATCACGCAAGCCGCGGACTATATTTCCCGCGACGCGCCACGGAAATTGCTGTCGGTGATTATCGAAATCGGTGGGTGAAAACACGCGTGTCACGCGTGATTTCTTTTTGGGAAGAAAGCGTGACAACCGAGCACGTTTCTGCGTTATTGTCATTCTTATTTTTATCTGTACAGATAGGTACGTATCCTCGTAGAAGCAATCGCGTCGGAATCGTAATCGTCGACAAAGACCACAAGGTTCCAGCGAGGCGCGAGGATGATGTTTGCTCGGCTGCACGCGGCAAACATACCGAAGGACCGTTGACGGCGCCGCAAAGAAGAATCGTTGGAGCAGCACGAAAATGACCGTCGCGATGGAACACAAGCGGAAGAGCTCGTGGGATTCGAAGGTGAGACGAATGTGGCGCACTTTCCCCCTGCCACGCGCTTTCCTTGCTCGTTACCTTCTCGTTTCTGTCCCGCGGTTAATTAGCTGGTTGGCCCCTGTGTGAAATCGGACGCGAAACAAAACGTAAAATCGAAGAGAAACGATGCATTATGCCGACGGAAACAACGCGTATTGTTTGTTCGACGAGAGTGCAAACTGTGCGGCGCGTCTGGATACTTCTTGTTATTTCGCGACAGACTTTTCATTTGGTCTATTCGAATCGCTTGATAAATTTGGGCCCGTTCAGACACGGCGGAAACCGCGCGGATTTTATTACATTAGCGTCAATGCAATCGTTCACACGTGACCGCGCAACGTGGTCGAACAATCGAAAACGCGCGGTTTCCCCCGTTTCTGAACAGGCCCAAAATCGTTAGTTTTTCCAAGGGGACGTGGTGACCTCGCATCGATTTAGCCACGCGTACCGCGTGTTTTCGACCGTGGAGGTATCGCGTCTCCGGTAGACGGGTTGGCCTTGTTCTCCGTTGACCCCGAATGGCTAGCGATACACCGAATACCTACGCACTCGACGGAGAACTAGGTTGAAGAGAACTGGAATGAAGAACACGATGCGTTAGCTCGTGTTCGCTCGGTCTGGTCTGGGTTGGGCCGTCTATACATATATCTGTTCTCGATACCGTTACATCGGCGCTAGTACCGGCAAATCACGCAATTGGCATTCCGCTCGAATACGCGAATGACATTTATCACGTGATTCCCGATCGCCGGTCTCGAAGACACGAAAACCCTGTTTTCCCCGAGTTTTACAACCGAAATCGCGGAGCGTTGTTCGTGCAGCTCGCATAGTTCGCTGCGGCCGTGCACGTCGATCCGTAATTTCGCCGGAGAGAATATCGGTGGCTCGGGACACATCGATCAGAGATAAAGCATAACGGAGAGCAGCGCGACGAACGAGAATTCCTCTTAATCGGTGAAAACGATTATCACGCGAACGGATAAACCGTCGAGCGATAACGACTATGTTTTACGGCGGTGGTACGGTTGGTTGCACGCACGTGCGATCGCCGCGATCACGAGAGCGGCAAGCGACCGTGTACCGGTAAACGATTGTAATTTCAAGCGGGTAAAACTCGTTCCTAGATCTCTGCTCTTTTGGAAAGGCAGCTCGCCGGACGTTTAGAGTAACGGTTTAACAACGGTGAAGAAAGACACGAGGAACCATGGGGCTCGAGCCATTCGGACTCGCTCGATTTCTTTCGCGTCGGTCATCGACACTGTTTCTTTCCACGGGACGGCTCTCGTGAACCATCGAGAATCGGAAACCGTCCCGCGACTCGCCCAGATAAGATTATCGGTGAGCGATCACTCGATCGATGGGAAATTGGAACGAAAGGGACGCGACACCGATCTGCTCCTCCGAGCATCGGAAATCGAGCCATAATAATTGTCCTCCGATACCATCACAGCGGAACCGGAACGACGGACAGACGACCGCGAGACTCTCTCCATTGGAACGAAAACCGACATCGAACTTTCTCGAAAGCATCGGCTGTGGAAAGCACTTTCCTAACGGGCTTTCCTTATTTTCCTCGACATTGAAGTCGTTGACCGTACGACCGTTGCGTCGTCCTGCCCAATCTGTCCGACCGATCTCTGCAATCTCTACTTTCGATCCTGTATCCTCCGATCGGAGCAAAAACGCGAGAAGAGAGAACGAATAACCGAAAGAGATCCGCCCAATTAAATCGAAAGAGGCGCGCGCGACCGTGCGTTTCGCAAGCACGGTTCGTCGAACGAGAGATGCCTATGAAAACTCGAAGACCATTATCGAACTAGCTAGAGTGTACACAAAGACTTCGTGCTCAAACTTTCATTCGACTTTCGTAATATCCCAGCGCCATTGTTCGCCAAAGACACCCCTTGCGCTGGATCGCAATCGGTTGCATAACCCGACAACAAAATCTCGATTCGCCGTGCCGCGCACCAGTGCACCGAGAGTTCGCTATGTCCCCGTACAAATTTCGTGCGTGTTCGCAAAAGCGAGGGAGGGAAGCGAGTCCGACGAAATCATCCTAATTGCTCTCGAGCCTTTATCAATTTAATAGCTGCCTATGGGGACCGTGCGTACACCGTATCTCGTTTAAGCAACGACGAGATAATCGTCGCGCCGGTTCCTGTCGTTATGCTACGGAAGCAGATCGAAAACGGAGATCGAGAGCCAGATAGTTAATCTCGTTAAACGGATAGCGGGTATTGGTAAATCGCTTTCCCGTTTCTGCGCCGATAAACGCGATCGTCGCTGCTACATACGAGCGTAGGATGTTGACTCCCGTGAGAAAACGAAATCGACCCTCGTCGATTCGCGAGACTCTCGCGAATTCACTTTTACTCGGCGTTCCCTAACCGCTGCGACCCGAGTCCGTGCTCTTTCCGCTGAGCGAGGTCGATTCGGATCGGCCGATTCGACGATTCACACTGTGCCACGCGGGCAACGATTTCGTAAACTTCAATATCAATGTTTTGAGCGGTGCTGTCGTCCCTCGAATAAGAAAAAGGTTGGTAGAGCGCGCGACTGCGGATGTCGTGGTCGCGGGTTCGATCCCACCGACTCTGGAAATATTCCATGTGCCATCTAAATACTGTGGTGCCCAAGGTGATTCGGAACCCACCTTTAATCTAAACTGTAGGTCCCGTCGCGAAATAATTATTATAGAAGAAATCAAAAAGCGACGTAAAATAAGGTAAAAAAAAAAAGAATAAAAATAAGAAAAAGCCGCGCGCGCGATCCACCGGTTCTCCTTTCAACCGTGTGCCGAGCGTAACATTTGAACGAGGGCGTAGGCCTCTTTGTGCCGCATCGTGCATTCGCACGAACACACGCGCCTCGCGAAACGGTGTTGGTGATGGACGTGCACGTGCATCTCCGAGCATGCAGTCGCGTCGCATCGCATCAGGACGATTACACGGACGCTTGCTCTGGCGAGCGCGAGCGCTCGTCCATGGAGATAAGCTCGTTTCTCTCGACACTGAGTGCAACCGTTCGTACACGGTCCACCAAATACGTATTATCCGAATGATCAGGTATCGCGTGCTCGTTGCGGAC
Organism: Lasioglossum zephyrum; assembly: GCA_028455615.1. NCBI lineage: Eukaryota > Metazoa > Arthropoda > Insecta > Hymenoptera > Halictidae > Lasioglossum > Lasioglossum zephyrum. Next base: position 16,247,691 of record CM052330.1, on the reverse strand, counting down.
GCACGCGGCTCACGCTCGAGTCTGATCGACCGCGTGAAACGCAGCGCCGCTTGCGTTGCGTAATCCTTTCTTTTCGGAGCCGCGTCGATTACGGTCGCGTTCAATTTCTCGCTGATCGAGACTTGTATATATCTAAGATACCTGTTCCGACCAAAATTAATTAAAAAAGGAAATTTCATACTTATATATCTTATGGTTGAAGAGTTATAGAAAATTATTACGATCCAACCCACTGTGTTCTTCGGCCGGACAAGACTGTATACATATAGCGGTGCAGCGTTCAGTTGAAACAATGTTAATTTCGTCAATTTTCAAATGTCTATCTGTTTAAAAAGGGAGGTCCGTAAAGGGACTTTATACAACGCTGCAACGCTCGAGACTGGATATATTTAAGATACCCGTTCAGACCAAAATTAATTAAAAAATTAAATTTCATTCCGATATATCTTATGGTTGAAGCGTTATAGAAAATTATTACGATCCAATTGATCCAACCCACTGTCCAAGATTGTATATTGCGGTGAAGCGTTCACTTAAAAAATGTTAATTTCGTCAATTTTCCAATGTCCATCTTTTTAAAAACAGAGTTCCGTAAAGGGACTTTATAAAACGCCGGAATCGGGCAGAGATTTGGAAACGCTTCTCGACCGCTGGATCGTTTCGATGGTTTGATCCTCGTGTTCCCGCTTCGCCCGTAAGACGGAAGTATGCCGATTGCTAATAGAAGTCGTGCCTCTAGCCGAGAAATCTCGGTAATGTGGTTGCCTCGCGCCTATCGCGGATCTGCGCGACGAAAGACAAGACAGAAGAAGCGAGACTTTCGAAAGGCGTAGTCGCAGCTCGAATGAACAAACGTATTATTTTTGCAGATTTCTGTGAGCACGGTCAGCACCAGAAGATTCAGCCGTGCCGGGACCCCGAGTTCGATTCTGTCCTCGGACAGCGACATTCGATTCACCAGGAAACTCGGCGGGCAGTACCGTTGCGGGTGCTGCGTGTTGGCTGCGTTTTTGCTGTTCCTTCTGTTTTCGGGCGTCTCGATTTACCTTGGCTGTAAGTATACGATCGTTCCTTGCTCGCGTTTGGTTTTCTGGAACGCGATCTATTCGGTAGCATTGCTGGCACGAAGATCCGCTCGTAGTAATCGAATCGCGCGAAACTCGTTATATTCCCGGCGCTTTCTCCGCGGAGTTGCGCGCGATTTGCCAGTCGCGCTGCACCACGGTGGGCTGCGCGCCGAGCAGAGTCGTGCAACAAATGAAACTACCGCTCCACGGTTAACCGACGATCGACGCCGGTCTAGCGGGCATGAAATTACTCGGTGAAATATGCACGCTCTAGCCCCCGTGATCGTTTCGCGAGACGAACGAGTTTACGGTGTTTGAACGTTTCACGAGGTCTAAAGTGCGAGATCAACGTCTTCCTTTGTTCTTTCGCGGACAAGGTTTTTTTCGCCGTGAACGGGTGCACTTCACCTTGGGATCGAGCTCGATCGTTGCGATAAACGAGCGGACGAGTAAAACGAGGAGGAACGCGTGTACGAGCGAGCGTGCAAACAGGCTTGTTCTAATCGACGCGAACGAGCGAAAGTAACGGTGAACGGTAGGACGAAGTGTTAAAGTCCACGAAAGACGGATTCGAGGTCTCGAATAGCGGGAAAAAAATAACTGGCGACGCGATAGAAACACGCCCGAGATCGGCCGACCTTTTAAACTTTCAGAAAGTTTGCCGGCGCAGTAGTTATTCCGTTGCGTGGTCTCGGAGAAACGGCCGAAGAAAAGAAGGATGATGCGGCCAGAGCCCATTCAGGTCTTTCAGCGCGCAAACATAACGGTCCGTCCGAGTTACCGACTACGCTTCGAAGAAAACGCCGCACCGGCTTCTTTCCTCGCGTCTCTAGTAAACGGCACAAAAGAATGGGCTACCATATTTTTCATCGCACGACGAAATCGCTCGACGACAGAGGCCTTTTCGATTTCGTGCACTTGGCGGCCTTTCGTCGTGTAGAAACGAACCAGTCGAAGAGGTTGTAGGACGCGTCGGTCCAGCGAAGCGAGGCCTTGAAAGTAGCAGAGCTAACGGTCTGACCGAGTTGTCGAGCCATCGCGTCTCCGACCCCTCCGATGTTTGACCTTAAAGAGGGAATCCGTGTCCTTGAATCGTTTCGATTCGTCACCGTGCGAACCCAATTCTCCTTTCGAAACTATTCGCGGCGCTACTATCACCGGTACGATATCGCCAAGCTGCGTGTTCCCAATCGATCTTTTATTACGAGGAAAGCGAAAACGAATCGTGCTCCGAAAACACGCTGGGAATCGGTAAAATTGCGGTTTCCAGGAAAACTCGTGGCAAGTACGTCGCGGCGGTTCTTGCGCGATTCTCGCGCGGTCGGTCCGCAAGCCGCAACAAAAAAAGATCGCTCGCCGTCCGCAACGAGTATCCAGGATCGAAAAAATACGATGTTTGCGGTGTAAAAACGATTGACCAAAGAGACACGGTGAAAGGTGAGTCTCTCGAGCGACTCGGCCGTCGAGCAAACCGACTCGAGCGCCCCCGATTTCCTTGTCCCTGTTTAGACATCTGCGTGTACCTGTTCGGATTTTTCTTACGATCGTTTTACCCGAATAGTTTTACCCGGCACGTCCAAAAAAGACCGTGTGGCTTTCTTTCCTAACGGCAGCGCGCGTTTCCCGCTGATTTCAGATACGTTCCTGACGTCGGATCCTCCAGGCGATCAAATCTTCTTGGCCACGTTCCGAGTTACCGAAGGAGATTCGTTTGCCACGGAACTGGCAGATCCCTCTACCGAAGCCTTTCGAATACGATCTCGGGAGTATCGAGATCGGCTGAATCTCGTGTTTCGCCGTAGCTGGTTGAAGCTCTCGTTCCTCGCCGCAGAGATATTAGCGCTCGATGGGTAAGTGGGTTGGAATTCGAAGCGGAAACGATTCCAGCTAAAGAAATCGGGGACGATCTATCGAATTTTCGGGAATTTTCTAGAACCGAAGGCGGTGACCTGGTGGTGCACTTCGATGCCAGATTCGACCCGCGCTACCAGACGATCACGACCGCGGACATCGTGGAGATTCTGTCGAGGGAGATCAATCCCGAAACCTCGAAATACTTGATGAACTTGACGATCGACTCGCAGAGCCTCGAAGTGCAGGAGAGCATAAAAGCGTTGAACGCTCAGGTGAGCTCGCAGGCTACGGTATCGACGCCGCCGCCGACAACCGCAGCGGCACCTCCGCCCAGAAGATGCAGTCCGGTGGACCTGTCCTATTGCAAGCACCTGCCTTACAACTTCACCTCTTATCCGAATGTGTTGGGCCACGGCTCCTTGGTCGAGGTAGAAGCGGACGTGATAGCCTTCAGGTACATAGAATCGCCCTGAGCAAAGAACAGGAGTGGTGGAGGGCCGAAGAGAGCACGCATTGTTGAATGTGAAAAACGGATCACGTGCGTTCCATCTTCGACTCTCTAATGAGCCAAACAGGGACCAAGATTAGCCCCTGATCAGAGGTTGTTTTTAGTGGGTATGGGCTCTTCCCCTCAACCACCTTTTTTAAGGAACTAGAGAGGGGGGTAGTGCATAAATGCATTTTCTCCTCTGATCTTGAAACGAAGGTACGTAGGATCCCCGCCTTCCTCTAGATCACAGACCAATTTATACATATTTTCGACCTCCTGTGCATCGTTCAGCCCGTACACTTGTAGGTCGAATATATCCCACAGAAAATAGCCCACGAAAAACGGCCGAAAATTGCAAAACTTTCCAACCAAACTCTAGATCCCCTGTTTCACGTACATTTCACGTTGTCGAATAGAGAACTGGTGGACGCGGAATGCTACCGTCTGGCCTACGAGTTTGTCTGCCAAGTTCTCCAGCCGGCATGCGTCTCGAGTCAACCGGAAGATCAGCTACAGCTGCCGTGCAGAAGCTTCTGCAGGGAATTCTGGAGCGGATGCGGTAGTCGACTTCCCGACAGAATCAAGCGGCTGTTGGATTGCTCGAACTTCCCGGAGTACGCGGACCAGGGTGGTTGCAGAGCGAAACCAGGTAAATATCGTCTAGCTGTCTAGCGGTGATCTGGCGAGCACGATTCAGCGTCCGAAATGTTTGTTTGAATATCCTCGTAGGATGTGTGCAGTCGCTCCAAGAGAAAGCATTGTCCTCAAGAATTTGCGACGGCGTGATCGACTGCCCTGACCTTTCCGACGAAAAGAATTGCGCTTATTGTCGCGACGGTTATATGCACTGCGGCGTAGGTAGAACGTGCATACCGCATAGCAAGAGATGCGATGGAAAAGTGGACTGCGCGAACGGCAGCGACGAAAAGGATTGTCGTAAGTACCGTTGAACGAGCGTAAAGGGCGCGGTTCGGTCTCTCGATCTTTCTACATCCCCGCCGTTTCTCGATCAGTGTCTCTGGCGCCGAGTATCCGAGCCGTGAAGTCTCAGCCATTGGACACGCCGCACGCCGTCAAGTACAACAGCGAAGGTTTCGTGGTGTTCAACGAGAAGGGTACCATCGGCAAGCTGTGCACCGCGAATCTGAACGCGACGCTGCCTGGAACGGAAATGGAAACCGTTCTTCAGACCGCTGCCAGCTCGCTGTGCGGTTTGCTGACGTTCGCGTAAGCACAGTCACCGGACAAGACCGCGGAAACGATCGCTACAGATCCTAGATTCGATGCTTTCTGTGCAGAGGTGTGAAATCCGTGGAAATCAGAATCGACGATGAGGAGGACGTCCAATACGTTCACATGGAGGATCCATCCGCCTCGGAGATCACGTTCGTCAGAGCTCCTTGTCCCAGCAGAGAAGCGATGTACGTCCGATGCTCCGAACTAGGTACGAAAAGAAAATGTAATGTAAAACCGAAGGCGAGACGATTAAAACGGAACGGTGAGAACGAGACCGACTGTTGCCGTTGAAACTTTTACTGGGGAATGTTTGTCTAGAGTGCGGCGTGCAATCATTGCGCGCAAAGAGCGGCACCCGCGGTTTGAATAAAATGGCGGAACCCGGCGATTGGCCTTGGCACGTGGCTCTGCTCAAGGAAGAGGTGCACGTGTGCGACGCCACCCTTGTCGCGGAAAATTGGTTGATCACTACAGCATCTTGTTTCCAAGGGTTAGTTTCGTTGGTTCGGATTTTAAAGGCCTTTGCACACAAGGTCGCCGCTCCGCAAGCTCAGAAGGTTTGGTCTCGCCGTTTGCACCTTTTTCTTTGTGTTTCATCACTGCAGCGGCAGATACGTGTCCCCATTGTAACACGAAGAAAAAAGTGGAAACGGCGAGGCGGCGCTGAGCTTGCGGAGCGGCGACCTGATGTGCAAAGGCTTTTAATCGTCGACGCGACGCCTGTCTTCGAGCCGCGCGTGTAACGTCGTCGTCACGCGTTTCAGTCAATCGAAAGCGGAATGGTCTGCGAGAATGGGCACCGTACGACTCTCGAGCACGTCGCCGTGGCAGCAGGAACGTAGAATCGTGGGGATGATCAAGTCACCGGTAGAAGGAAGCACGACCGTTCTGCTGAAGCTGGACCGACCGTTGACCACGTTCTCGGATTTCGTCAGACCAGTTTGCCTGCCGTCGAATCAGGACCCGCCGGCGAACTCGTCCCTCTGCAACACTCTCGGCTGGGCTAGAAACCGTAAGAATTCCGCATGATTGATTCTCCGTGTCTACTCGTAACGCGTATACATACATACGCGTGTATCTCGCAACCTCGAAGCCGCGCTGTTCATCTTACGATGCGTTATATAAGAACGTAATTACGCGTATCGTTTACGCGTTGTTGCATCGACCTTAGAGGGATGTTAGATCGCGGCGAGGCGACTTACACAATCGCCGGCGACGACAACTTTCTCGATCTCAAATCGGAACGAATATCCTTGAGGTTCGTGTAAGTATACGCTGTACACTCGTGCATACGCGTGCGCGTACACCAAGTTTTGTTACAACTAAGATACTCCTCGATACGCGTTGCCCGTTACGTCTTTATTTATTTGTTTTACGTCACATCGATCCGCTATGGTCATTAGCGACTGTTCTGGAGCTACAGTTCTTTTCCAATGAGAAGACTGCATTGGAAAAATATTTCCAGAGGTGTCGGCTGAATTCGGAGCCCGCGACCACTCGTTACGTCTTTGATTGATTACTTAACCATCGGGAACGTCGTCGTAACGGAACGCGACTAAAAACGTACGATCGTCGTCGAACGATTTCCGTCTTTTCTTGCCATCGTTTTAACAAAGGCGTTGTTGTGTGATCAGGCGATCTGCTGCAGAGGGTGCAGCTTAGGCACAGCGCGATGGAAAGATGCGAAAATATCAGCATCGCGTCGGTGAATAGCGTCTGCACCGAGCCCGCCTATTCCACAGACGATTGCAACGTAAGTCTCTTCGAAAATTGCGCGGAATCAAGCGTAGAAGCAGGGGTGCAAACCGTTGAGGACGGATCGTTATTTTCTGTTTGCAGGAGGAGGAGGTTGCCGGCAGTCCTATGCTGTGTCTTCGGTCGGATGGTCGGAGCTGGGCGCTGACTGGGGTCGGTAGTTGGCGTATTGCCTGTTCGAAAGCCGGCGTCGAAAGGCCTCGGCTCTACGACAAAGTATCGTCGAATATCGCTTGGATAAGATCGACGATCGAGTGATTTCCTTGGGCAAAGTTCGACGAACAGAGTCTGAAACTGTACGCGAGTGTCGGTCTGGAACCGGACGACCTATCTGTCGGCCCATTAGTAGAACGGATACGAGGGAACGGATCGTTTCCGTTGCTACGATCGTTCCTGTTTTATCGCTCCCTTCGGCGACTGTGAAATACACACGGAAAAAACATTGTACATTGATCGTATTAATTTCTATGCGCGCGAGACGTGCCGCGTTGGTACGCGAACGTTCGATTCTTTTAGTAGAATAGTATGAGGCGAGACGATATTTGGGCAACCTGTCATCCTCGTTGCACGGACTTGCTTTCGTTTTACGAGAGTGCAGCGTATGTATTTATATTGAACCGCGATCTCGGCCGCTAGCCGCTCGCTCGCTTGCTCTCCAGAGCCTTACATAAGCGGAGATACCTTACATCAAGTTCAGATTCGCCGTACGGTAGACGCGCACAGCTGATACATTCTGCGAGAACCTTTGTCGCTGATGCGAACCTAGCACGGCGCAGAGTCCGGTAGGGATGGTGGGAGATCATCGGTAGAGTTGCTAAATAAAAGCGCGGTGCTTGCGTGCCAGTGGCGTTGATTCAGTGGGATCGTTGGAGCGACGCGCACGGTGAAAAAGGGACAGAGAATTTCGGTACTGGTTCGGTGAAATCAACGAGATGGTAAGAATATCGTTTAGATACCATAGTTTCCCAATATACGTTACAACTTCTCGGCAAAACTGTCTATGAGAGACTTTCCAGTAGAAAGTAAAGGTGCGCGCGATTTTTCACTTTGAAAAATCTTGGATCGAGAATAAAGAAAAGTCATTGGAAACTGAACAATTACAGAACTCCTTAAATCTATTCGGCGTTCCTCCCAAGCGAGAACGGCGGGGCTTTTACACATTGTAGATCATGGTCGGTAGATTACGCTGAAACGTCGTTGTACAGTACAGCTTCACGAATAAAGTGGCACCAGGTGTTTTGTTTTTATATAATCGTTCGATCGATCGGCGCGTCGCATAGTGGACCCCAAATCTCCAAAAGCTGGCCAAAAACCCGTAAACTTCTTTCAATTTCACCAAAGATCAGTATCCGATGGTTTTCGGGATCAAAATTCGAAAGGACAAAATTGGTGGATTCAATATGGCCAACGCGTACGTTAAAAAATTGTTAGTTCTTTTTAAAATTGTATCACTCGAGAAATTTTACCGAATATCTTCCGTCTTTTTTCGGCCAACTTTATCATTGTTTACAGGTATGCGGAATGTGACAGATCAGTTAAGCCATTTAGCCAGTGATGGTATATTGCACCTCTTTTCGCGCATGCGCGTCGATTTCAGCGTCAGCAAAGTACCAAGTTTGGCTAAAATGGGGTACCTTGGTCACCTCGCATAGTTTCGATATACAGCCCCTACTGTCCCCACAAACATAAGACGAATATACGTTACTGCATTTCGACGTGCATGCACGAAAAAGAGGTGCAATATACCATCACTGCATTTAGCAAACCTTATGAAAAACTCATTTTTCGTTCTGTTTGCACTTTGCTACTTTGTCCTAATTTTAAAAACTAATATCTCTAATGCGGTCTTTGTTGCATAATTCATGTTAATTAAACTCCCATGCTGTTCGAATACAAGTTCGTTCATAATCAGAATTTTGGAGATAATTATTAGATATTATAATGCCATTATTATTCAAGTAATATTTACTAAATTGAAAAATTTGTTACTACGGAGTCACTATTAGAGTATCCATCCTCATGGGTGAAAAAGGTCCTAACTCATGATTCATTTTTTACGTATCGTTACTCGATACGACCAATCTTGATCCTGATCGATACAGTTTCGGTGGTAGAAGCCGAGCTGATGTTGCATTTTCTTTTGCTACGATGCGTTCGATGCGTAACCGAACCGGTTCCTGTACGGAAAACGTCCTCTGTGAAGGGATTGCAGGGCTCGGATCTCTCGGACCTGGCAAAGATCGAGGGGATTCTCGACCATCCGGTAGATCTGTTCAGGATTTGGCGCAACGAGGCTCGCAGATACAATGCACGTTCACTAGACGCCTGTTGCTTGGCAACCGTTTCAAAGTTAGTGCATGATCAATCAACGACACTCGTCAGACAGGCGCGGCTCCTGGAAATCTTTAATCCGACAACCCTTCTTTCAGGGACTGCAGGGTGTCCGCGAGGAACGTCATCCTCCGGGAGTTCGACAACGACGGCTTCGTGATCGTGACGGATCGTCGTAGTAGAAAGACGGACAATCTAGTAAGTCGAAAGTAGGGCTTGTTAGAATCCTTTGAGGGTCGATATTTTGAAAGCTTTTTTTTATTTTTTATATCCTACGAAAATTCTGTCAAATTTTTTATTTACATTCTAAACTAGACTGCGGACGTTTATTATTATTATTTATTATAGACGGAGAGAGTCCCTTTTTACATAAGTATTTATAAAGAAAAGAAAAAAAAGAGAAAGGTACAAGACTACTTATCTAATAAGAAAGAAGGGACATGCGCACAAAGACAAAGAAAAAAGAATGCAAAATAATACTGATAGGTGTTATCGATAGGTGAAATCGATAGGTGTTATCATATAATCCTGCGTAGTTGTATTTGAAAATTTTCCAAAGATTGAATGAAAAAATCAATATTGTTATAAATAGTGCATGATTTTGCGATAATACGATTCATTGGATCAATTAATCCATAAGTAGAATTCACGTTCCGGTACATAAAAATTGATTTACGCAAGTAGAGAAGAACAATCAATATGATTATTAATTAAATTAAAAATAAAGTTTATGCAATTTTTAATTTTTACAGGCAAATTTCCAGAAAGTGGGAACGAATAAAATCTTACTTTCAGTGGTAGAATAGCCTTTATATATCTTAATTAAAAATCGTATTAAATTCCGTGGAATTTTATATCCTAGTATTTTTTGAACATTCTTAGAAGCCACTCATGCATAAAGATCCGCAGTCTAATCGTGACATAACATGAAAGTCGTAAGTTACAATTTCACACGATTCGAAAATTTCGAAACTTCGGACACTTTAAAGTTCCCTTCGATCCTTCGAACGAATTCCTTCCTTGTTGACAGTACTGCGATCGTTCTAGGAAAACGTGCCTAGCGCCGCGATGTGTTATCTGTGGTGTTACGTTAACGAGGAAGGACAGAACCTCGCCAGACAGGTGCGTAGCCGATGCTAACGGATCGATGGATCCCCGATAACGAAAAACGCGTACCCACACGGTTTGATTTGCGTCGACGCGTAGGTCAGAGTCGAAGGGATCGTGAGGAAATTGGAGAAGGAACAGTATCAAGCTATATACGATCGAGAACCGCTGTATTGTAAAATTCGATCGCACCTATGCCATCAGGGAAGAGAAGTTTGCTGGGAGGAATTGAAGCAGCGACACGACGAGATATTGGATTCGGTCCATAAAAACGAGACTGATTTACCGATGCCGGATCATTTGTACGTATTCTTCGTTTCTAGACGTGGTACGCGTCTCGAACGTAACCACTTACTTTTTAATCATTTTTCAGCATTGGCTATAAATTGTACCCAACGATGATGGAGTTTTATCACGCGAGGGATCACCTGATAGGAGATCGGATCCTTTATCGGAAGAAGGACGGATCGGACGAATCATGGGAACACCAACGAATTGCCGCGTAGCTGGTACACGTTCTACGTCGACGAGTTACTCGATATTCATCGGAACAGTTTCTATCTTTCTATCCCTGTGCCTCTATCGATGTATCAAATATATAACGAATGTTTTAACCGCAATTTCAAATTTGAATTTAAAACGGCCGTGTGGCGGGAAACAGCGCGCCACACAGTGCGGCATGGAAATGGACATTCGAGACAAAAATCATAACCTCTAAACTAATCAATTTTTGACTCAAGTACCTTAATCATTTTTAAAGGGAATACAAAGATGCATCGATAAATGCACCAGAAGTATAAGGTTTCATTAGTAAAAAAGTTTATTCTAATTTTTTTTAATGAAGAGTTTTTTATGATTAGTTGTTATTGCAATTTGTTGTCAACTGTATACTGTACAACTTTTGTTGGAAATATTTTTTCATTATATGGTTGAATTATATCTACTATAATGCATAATTATTTACTTTATATACTCTAACAAAAATTAAATAACATCGAGTCTTGCAATTTATCGCAAGAAAAAATTATATAGCAATATACTACAACATCTTATTGATACAGAACAGCCAAAATTTTAGGATGTTTTGAACCGTTTTTTTTTTTTGTAAATTGCATTTTAAGGAAAAAACGCAATTCCAAAATTGTCAATTAAAATTATGCATACTTGTGGTCAAATTCTCCATACCTAAGTTGTAGCAAACAGTTTAAAACAAAAATGAACCTAAAAGAGCAATTAGAGCACAAGTAATCTAATTTTTTAATATTTATACTGCAATAAACTCTTGACTGTTACAGATCGCCTATTGATTTTCTTGGATACCACTTTTTACATACACATTCCTTACTTATTACTTACTGATTATTTTGTTGGATAATTAGATTGGAATCGAACCATGATTATTTTGTTTCTTTTTTCCATTGTATGCCGCACTGTCAGCCGGTGCGATCGAATAGGTTTGCCCGAGGGAAAGCGTATCTATCGAATCGGTATCCCCACTTCAGTAGGGAAAATCACAGGTAAGAAAGGCCAGCTATAACCAATTGTAAACCAGCGGAAACACTTCGACGGGATTAAGACCTCTTAAATGAAAGACAGCCAAGGACAGTTCTCCAACCGTTTTCAAGGATTTTGAGTGTTAAATTTCCGTGTCAAACAAAGGACTTTTTTGGGAAGAATCGAACAACGACGATCATGTACGAGGCACTTTGAGTAGACCTGCACGCTCCTGGATAGTTTCCTGTTGATCCACTCCTGTGAGTGCTTAGTGCTTACGCATCGAACGTAGAAAGTTTGAAATACGCCCACGACATCTTCCCCCGCAAGACTGCTACTTCACTTCAGGGAGGAGACTACCCTTCTGCTCGACCACACGATGCCCCACCGAAGGCACACCCTGGAAGTTCCAGTCTGGAACCAGAGGCCTGATAAAAGAAGCGGAGAAACAGCGGAACGAGGACTCTCTAAATACTGAAAGCTAACGTTTTAAATACATAGAAAGTCTTCTTTAATCAGTAATCCCTGTTTCATATTTATTCTTTACCCCGTTTCCTACCCGAAACCGCGTTCGGGAGTTAATGTTTTCAGTATTTTAAGGCGACACTTTTCGGCCACGCGATCCGTATTTCATTCTATCGATGATATTCAATCTTCTATATTGAAGTCTCGCTCGGCGCGGTAGACGCAGTCATAAATAAATAAAATAGACAAACAAGAAAACGAGCTAATAAAAACATTGTAAAAGAGTGTCTTTCAATACGAACGTTGTCCGTCCAAAATACGGTTGTTTTAGAGTAATCGAGGATCTACTGCGTATCCACTCGTGCCGGTGTAGAGGCAAGTTCCGCGGTTATCGAACTAAGAAGAATATTACAAGACGGAAGAAAGACCAAGCAGAACGGACACCTATCGGTTGGAGCTGCGTTGCTCGAGTGGTTTTGCTTTCGACTCTGAGCGAGTCTCAGGCCTGCGCATTATAGCCTATCGGCTTGCCGTGGCCCCTACTGAACCGAACGGCCGTCCCCTGTTCGTCGTGTGCTCCGTAAAACGTGTTCTCAACCGACGGAGTACGGTGCCACGGAGCAGAGTCGATCCAGTGTAGTCAGTGTAGTTCCTGCCGGGTGAGAGCACGCTCGCACCTCAGATCGCTGTTTGGTTTTTAATCGTCGAGAAAAATGTCCGAACACACGGCAACCGTTTGCGGAAACGCGAAAACCGCCTTTCTCTTGCTGGAGGATGGCTCGGTATTCCCGGGAAAACATTTCGGCGCGGAAAAACCGGTCGACGGCGAAGTGGGTGAGTATATCATTCGAGCGAGACACGTGTTTCTCGTTCACGCTGTGCAACCAGTAGGCAGACGCACGTGTACAGCATTTAACCCGGCCGGCCAGACTTTGCTCCGATTTTTCCAACAAATCAGAGTTTTTCCAACTTCGTTCCCGAACAACCGTTAAAAACAACGATTAGCTCGATTACGCGATCGATACGTGCACGATCCGAGTGTCGACGCATCGAGCGACGTTCGCAAACGTTTACGAGCGATCAATCAGTCGGCCGGTCGAGCGGCCACGTGGGTTGGATTCGCGCTGATCGTCACGTCGCCTCGGTTAACATGAATTTAGTTTAGACCAGCCAGCGGGATTGCCAATCTCGACGAACCGTACCTTTATTCGTCGTGATCGGCGTCTCTGCGAGTCGTTGACAGTTTAGCTATCCCCACCGTGCGCTGTCTATCTATGTATATCGCGTATCGTTATACCGGTGGCCGTTATCCGTAGACTGTCGACAAACAGAAACATTTTTCTTCCAATGAAATCGTTCAAAAACTCCGTGAAAAAATGTCGCGTAGCCTGTAGTATGTAAATTAAACTTGTTTTACTCCGTCGCGGGTGTTAGACAGTCCTTCGCGCGGAACAATATTTACGCGCGAGCGACGATTTATCGATTCACAAACCACCGGTAATTCCGAGCAAAAGAAACAGGCACGTATCGCGCGTTTGCATAGACCGGCACGACAAAATATTGAAACATACGTTTCAAAGGAAACTGTTTACACTATTCTACATTAGATAGATCATAGAATTGTAGTACATACACTGTAGATCGACCTTTATCGTATCCGGAAAGACTGTACAGCCGCGGAACAACCGGTAATTTCGAACGAAAGAAACAGGCACGTTCCGCGCGTTTGCATAGACCGGCACGACAAAATATTGAAACATGCGTTTCAAAGGAATCTGTTCACACTATTCTACATTGGATAGAGTGTAGAATTGTAGTATATACACTGTAAATCGACCTTTATCGTATCCGGAAGGACAGCCGCGAAACAAGTTTACAGCCAGCCACGACGGTCGATCGACTAGTTTCTCGAGGCGCAATGTTTCTATTTTATTTAGGATAGTTTAGCGAGTTACATGGTCGAGTAATGCTCGAACGAACATACTTTCCATGCACACTATCGCAGACTGTTTGTATCGACACGTACTTTTCAGTTTTCCAGACTGGTATGATGGGTTATCCGGAGTCGCTGACAGATCCTTCCTACCATGCGCAGATCTTGGTGCTGACGTATCCACTCGTCGGAAACTACGGCGTTTTTGGCAACGAGATCGACGAGCACAAACTTCCACAGTAAGATCTAAAGCTTCCGTGCGAGAAATCGAAAATACCGAAGTTCTTTCGCAGATGGTTCGAGTCGCATCGGATTTGGGCGAGCGGCCTCGTGGTCGGCGAGATTTGCGAGACCCCGAGTCACTGGAGGCAAACGAAAACCCTGTCCGAGTGGATGAAGGAGGAAAACGTGCCCGGCATTTACGAGATCGACACCAGAGCCCTGACCAAAGTGATTCGCGAGAAGGGCACGATATTGGGCAGAATCGTTTTCGACCCTCCACCCTCGAATCTTTCAGCCTCCCCGAGTCCTCCGATAGCTGATCCCAACAAGAGGAATCTCGTGGCGGAGGTTGTTCAGGTGCGTCGTCCATCTCGAGATTGATGAAATTAAAGAAATTAGTTTATGATAATGGCGCGCAGGTTCGATCAAAAAAATCAAAACAAAGCAATTTTGCAATTTATTAAATTTTCCTCAACGTTTCGATCCGATTCTAGATCATCTTCAAAAGAAGTTTTGCGTTTGCTGATTTTATCCAGTCTAATTCTTAATACAGTATTTTATCCATAAATGTCCCAAATGTCTGACCGCTAAATGTCCCGAAGCTATCTCCACTACTGCGGGGTGTACCCCCTTGAGGAGCTGGGAAGCTCAAGAGACCTCGATCGCCGAGAAGTGTAAACATAACTAATCCAATTACAAAACGTCTTTATTTTTCATTATTCTTTTAAGGAACTTTCATCGACATATTCGTGGCAAAGCACAGTATCCCTGGCGGATAATTGTCCCTGGGCAGACCCGAGTTGGGGACAATTATCGATAAAATACTGTATCATGGAGTACAGTGACACACATAAATGTTGATAATCTACAGATAGCAAACGCAAGACTTCTCTCGAAGATGATCCAGAATCGGATCGGAATGTTGAGGAGAATTTTATAAATTGCAAAATTGCTTTGTTTTGATGTTTTGATCGAACCTGATGAGCGCCGATATCGTAAACTAATTTCTATTAATTCGTACGATCGACAAAACGGAATATTTATTGGTTTGAACGTTTGTCACGTGAAATTTCAGCCCGAAAAGAAAACGTACAACCCGACCGGCTTTCCTCGCGTGTGCGTGGTGGATTGCGGTCTCAAGTACAATCAATTGAGATGCTTGATCGGGCGAGGAGCTCGCGTGGACGTCGTGCCGTGGAACCACGATTTCAACGAGACGGAATACGACGGTCTGTTTCTCAGCAACGGACCAGGTGACCCGAGCATGTGCCAGGCAACAGTTAGAAATATACGATCAGTTTTGAAGGCGCGGTCGACTAAACCGATTTTCGGCATATGCTTGGGCCATCAGTTGCTCTGTATCGCTGCGGGTTGCGTTACATATAAGATGAAGTACGTATCCCCGTCCGATTTTCATTCCAGAGGTATTTTAACTCGACAATTCAACATTTCTTCTTAGCAAATAACTAAACTGATGTTTTCGACGCAAAGATTCGATCCTATGTTACTGACTAAGCAATTTTGCAAATAGCTATAACTTTTTTCAACGCATCTGTAAATTTTCAGAGTAAAGCCTCAACTGTCAATTTACAGAGGTTTAATTTTTACAAACGCAATTATATATTTCTTGATAGTGGTCTCAAACTAGACTCGATTACAAGTTGTCGATCGAGATAAATGAAACAGTTATTTCTTCTTAGCTAGAATATTTCCATTCTCTATGATTTTATTAAATTTCATGCATATGTAATTGGTATGATACCCCATACAATACCGAAATGTTTAGTAATCGATTATATACCGAGATATTTGCTAAGGGTTAAATATTCTATACGTTCCTGTACAGTTACGGGAATCGTGGACACAATCAGCCGGTTATTCACCACGGAACCAGACGATGTTTCATGACCTCTCAGAACCACGGGTTCGCGGTGGACGCCGACAAATTGCCAGCCGATTGGGAGCCTCTGTTCACCAACGCCAATGACCAGAGCAACGAAGGAGTCCTGCACTCCACCCTACCATACTTTTCGGTGCAGTTCCATCCAGAACATACAGCCGGTCCCGAAGACCTGGAATGCTTGTTCGACGTGTTTCTAGACGCTGTCAAAGACGAAATCAACCACAAGGAATCTCGACTAACGATCAAGGAGAGATTGAAGGAAATGTTGAGCTACCAACCACCGAGTCCGATCATCTCTACTTTTCCGAAGAAGGTGTTGATTCTTGGCTCTGGTGGACTTAGCATAGGGCAAGCCGGCGAGTTCGATTATTCTGGATCGCAGGCGATCAAAGCACTGCAGGAACAACGCGTGCAGACGCTACTGATCAATCCCAATATCGCGACTGTCCAAACGTCGAAAGGCATGGCGGACAAGGTGTACTTCCTACCGATTATACCCGAATACGTTGAGCAGGTGAGTGGATCGTCTGCGTTGCATCGATATTTTATAATTTACTATTATCTCGTTGCAGGTGATACGATCGTGTGTTTGACATCGATTTTTTATAATTTACTCTTGTCTCGTTGCAGGTGATACGATCGGAGCGTCCCGATGGCGTGCTGCTGACGTTCGGTGGACAAACGGCGCTCAACTGCGGCGTCGAGCTCGAGAAGAAAGGAGTCTTCGAAAATTATAACGTGAAAATTTTGGGGACGCCTATACAGTCGATTATTGAGACCGAGGACAGGAAGATCTTCGCTGAGCGGATCGGAGAGATCGGCGAAAAAGTCGCGCCGAGTGCCGCGGTCTATTCGATCCATGAGGTGAGCAGGACACTCTCATACGCTCCTCAGACATAGTTGCATAAAAGATCCTGGAATAATATTTCAAATCTACGAATTACGCTTCAGTTATAGCATGACATTTCACAGAAATGCATTTTGCAACACAAACAAAAAGAAATCAATCGTTTCACAATATGTGAAAAAGGTAAATGGGTGAATTCTCACCCTGAGGAACGTATGAGGGTTAAAAGACGATCACTTTTCTCATATTGGAGCATACGATTTGAAGATTTTTTGAGAAATCAGGACAATTGGTTTGCTACACAACGTGACAATAATTTTCGAGGAAAATTGCAAGTTGTCGGAATTACATGCAGAGAAAATACTAGAAGAGAGTAGAAGAGAGGGGAAGGACGGGTAGCCAACGGCTAATAGCACAAGCAAGAGGGGGGTCACTAGAAAGGCGGAATAGATATTGGGAGAAAAAGGAAAATCGGAAATGCGAGTTCTGCGACGATATCTTCGGGAATCTAGAGCATATGGTAAGGGATTGTAGGGAACTTGAAAGGGGGCTATGCATAGAAGAAATAGTGAACGAGAGGGGGTCACAGGAAGCGATAGAATGACTGAGGAAGCTAGAAAAAAAGGAAAGAAAGAAAAAGGGCAGAGAGAGAGAGAAAGTAATAGGGGAAGGATAGTACAAAGTAAAGTGTATAAATGGATTCGGAGAAGTATGGATGGATGAGAGAGTGAGAGAATAAGATTAAAGTAAACCGAGTTCCTTTTTATGGCCGGAAGGCTAAAGATAAAGTATTCTATTCTATTTTACTAGAAGAGAGTTGTTGTTTGTAATTTTTCTATGGGGGCCTAAAAAAATACATTTTGTAGATGTGTGTCGATTGCACGTATTCTGAAAATCGTATAGTCCAATATTGAAAAAGTTATCGGTGTTTTCAGAGCGTCCGTATTAATATACGGGAGTCACTGTAGGTATGAGTAGACTCGATACATCGATGAATATAAATCGACGTTCGTTCGTGTCGCAGGCGTTGGAAGCTGCGGAGAAGTTGGGCTACCCCGTAATGGCTAGAGCAGCGTTTTCACTAGGAGGTTTGGGTTCTGGATTCGCCAATACCAACGAGGAGCTGAGGATACTTGCGCAACACGCGTTCGCTCACTCGAATCAGCTGATAGTCGACAAATCGTTGAAGGGTTGGAAAGAAGTCGAGTACGAGGTTGTCCGCGACGCCTACGACAATTGCATCACCGTGTGCAACATGGAGAACGTCGATCCTCTCGGGATTCACACCGGGGAATCGATCGTGGTCGCTCCGAGTCAGACACTGTCCAACAGGGAATACAACATGCTTCGTACCACGGCGATCAACGTGATCAGACACTTCGGCATCGTCGGCGAATGCAACATCCAGTACGCGCTGAACCCATACTCCGAGGAGTACTACATCATCGAAGTGAACGCCAGATTGTCTCGAAGTTCAGCGCTGGCGAGCAAAGCGACCGGCTATCCGCTCGCTTACGTCGCGGCGAAACTTGCGCTCGGCATTCCGCTACCGGATATCCATAATTCTGTCACTGGCAAGACCACAGCGTGCTTCGAGCCGAGTCTCGATTACTGCGTCGTCAAGATCCCGCGATGGGATCTGGGAAAGTTTCATCGAGTCAGCACAAAGGTACGCTGATTAATTAATGACAGTGGACATTTATGCAAAATAAAAATTTTCTACCTGATCTGCAACTAACTGGAGGGAAACGGAAATTGATTTTCTTTCTTAATACATGATTAATAAGTCGAAAATAATACAACAGTGTTTTCAAATTCTTCTAATTTCTTTCACTGTGTCGTGTTGATTCATTTTTATTATAAATGCGGTATACCGTACACTGATTAATAGACAACGGATTTTCATGCAAAATAAAAATGTTCTACTTGACTTTTAACCAACTGGAGTGAATTAAAAATTGGTTTTCTTTCTTAATTTGTTTAATAGATCAAAAATAACATAAACGTGATTTTCAATTCTTGTAATGATTTGTTCTAAATGCATCATATCCGCTCTCTCCCGATTAATAACCATGATCGATAATGAATGAGGTGCTTTCAGATCGGCAGCTCGATGAAGAGCGTGGGAGAAGTGATGGCGATTGGTCGGAAATTCGAGGAAGCCTTCCAGAAAGCTTTGAGAATGGTGGACGAGAACATTAACGGGTTCGATCCTTACGTGAAGACTCCGAACGACGAGGAGCTGGAGAAACCGACAGACAAGAGGATGTTCGTCCTCGCTGCTTCTATAAAGGCTGGCTACACGATCGATCGATTGTACGAGCTGACGAAGATCGATCGGTGGTTCCTTAACAAGATGAAGAACATCATCGACTACTATCTAGTATTGGAGAATGTGGACCACACGAAACTTTCGCACGAGGTACTGTTGCGCGCAAAACAGATCGGCTTCTCGGACAAACAGATCGCTGCTGTGGTGAAGAGCTCCGAGCTGGCGGTTCGAATCCAAAGACAGGAAAGCAACATTCGGCCGAAGGTGAAGCAGATAGACACGGTGGCAGCCGAGTGGCCGGCCACCACGAATTATCTTTATCTGACGTACAACGGGACTACGCACGACGTCGAGTTCCACGGCGGTTACACGATGGTAATCGGTAAGCGTAACCGCGAGATTTTCCACGCACTATGGTCTGGAAACCCGCTTTTCGTGGCCGAAAGTATTTTATAACAGAAATTAGTTTATGATATCGGCGCACAGGTTCGATCAAAGAATCAACAAAGCAATTTTGCAATTTATAAAATTTTTCTCAACGTTTCGATCCGACTCTGGATCCTTTTCAAGAGAATTTTGCGCCTGAAAAATACTGAATGTTGTACTAAATGTTTCCAAACATCAATAATAAATATTTTATAACGTTGTTTCAAAGTTAAACGTTCTACTGCATTACGAAATCAGAAATATCTAATAACATTTAAAAAATCGAGGTGATCTCGCGGGATAAACGCGTTTTTATATAAAAAAAAATCTGAAATGAATAATAATTTGGATGTTGAAGAGCTTTGGAAGGTTCTTACTCTGTTGCGATAAAATTTTTTCAAAATCCTAATCTTGAAAAGCTCGCTTTTGGCCATAAAAAGCGGGTTTGCAGACCATATCCGCGTCGAATGCATCGAAACGACTCGACACGATACAACCACTGATCGTTTCTGTGGCAGGTTCCGGGGTGTACCGAATCGGTAGCTCGGTAGAATTCGATTGGTGCGCGGTCAGCTGTCTGCGGGAGTTACGGAATCTAGGGAGGAAAACGATCATGGTGAATTACAACCCGGAAACGGTCAGCACGGACTACGACATGAGCGATCGATTGTACTTCGAGGAGATATCGTTCGAAGTGGTGATGGATATTTACGACCACGAATGTCCCGAGGGAATTATTCTATCGATGGGTGGTCAGTTACCGAACAACATCGCCATGGATCTTCACAGGCAGCAAGCAAGGATTCTTGGTACCTCTCCCGAATCCGTGGACGGTGCAGAAAATCGATTCAAGTTTTCTCGAATGTTGGACGGCATCGGTATATCGCAGCCTAGGTAAATTAATAATCGAGGAATTGATTGAGTCAAGGGATTAACGGGAATCGGGTGGTTCAGGTGGAAGGAATTGACCAATCTTCGGTCCGCCATTGATTTCTGCGAGGAGGTCGGCTATCCGTGTCTGGTGAGGCCATCTTACGTGTTGAGCGGTGCCGCGATGAACGTGGCGCACTCGAACAACGATCTCGAGTCGTATTTGAAGAACGCGAGCGAGGTCAACAAGGAGCACCCGGTGGTTATATCGAAGTTTATTCTCGAAGCGAAGGAGATAGACGTGGACGCGGTCGCCTACGAAGGCGTGATTCTCTGCATGGCCGTTTCGGAGCACGTGGAGAACGCGGGCGTTCACTCCGGAGACGCTACTTTGGTGACACCGCCGCAGGACATCAACGCCGAGACGCTGACCAAGATCAAAATGATCTCGAAAGCGGTTGCCGCGTCGCTCGGCGTCACGGGACCGTTCAACATGCAATTGATAGCCAAGGTAATCAGCGTTCAATCACTACTTCGCGAATTATAATCACAACTTCGATTACATTGTACTCGTTTATTTCAAAACTCGGAATTTAGTCGGTTCATTCAATTATAATGTAATTAGTAATTCTGGTCTCTTATTGAATTAATTCGTTTTTACAAATTCAAATACAATTACAAAGCACATTGTAATTGAGAATTATAAATACGAAGAAGACAAAAGTGATATATACTCATTGAGTAAGTTACATTATATCGTATTTCAAGTACACTGCGTTTCGCGATGATGAATGCAATTACAATGTAATTCAAATACTGTGCACATAAAATGGAATATGAGTGCAATTACAATGTAATTCGAATACTGTGTACATAAAATAGAATGCAATTTCGTAGTTCAATTACAATTAATCTAAACGAGAACAACTCCGAATGTAATAGCCGTAATCGTAGTAATTTCATACTTTGCAGGACAACGAGCTGAAAGTGATCGAGTGCAACGTTCGAGTGTCGAGGTCGTTCCCATTCGTGTCGAAAACCTTGGACTACGATTTCGTGGCCATGGCCACGCGGTTGATAGTCGGCGAGCCGGTAGATCCTGTGGACGTTCTCGCAGGATGCGGCAAAGTCGGCGTCAAAGTACCTCAGTTCTCTTTCTCTCGACTCGCCGGTAAGTCCGTCCACAGGCTTCGATTTCGAAGGGAATTAACCGAGACATTTGGGCCTGCTACACACATCCGCTTTTCGAACTATGGCCCTCCGTAAATAGGATTACGTTTCCGTGAACAAGAACGGACTCTTATGTGTTCTACTTGTGTGCAGGGGCTGATGTGATGCTGGGAGTCGAGATGGTTTCCACGGGAGAGGTGGCTTGTTACGGCGACAATCGGTACGAGGCATATCTGAAAGGAATGATGAGCACCGGATTTCACATACCGCAGAAGGGGATCCTGTTGTCGGTAGGAAGTTTCAAGGTAGGTAGTAGACCACTTCAAATAGCTCTGTAAGGAAATGGGAACTCGATGCTCCTCCAATACCTCCGCCAATAACACTGTCCAACAACAAAAATGTTTCCATATAACTGTGGGGTGGATCTTATAGAGTTTTTCGCGCTGATTCCGAATCTTGGCTGAATTTTTCTCATACAAGCACAGTTTTTGAGAAATTTGAATTTGAAAAAAGACATATATATGTGCACATGCCCTCGAAAATTGAGATTGTTTCTCCATAAAACCTTTCAACCCTCAATTGGCCCCATTCAGATTGTATCAATGAGCATTAAGACCAAGTATGATGTAAATCTGCCCACGAACAATATATTCCTCATACAAACGTTGCAACCTCTTTTTCACCCCCTTAGGGGTTGAATTTCGAAATATCCTTTCTTATCCCTTAAAGGAAACGTCTGTGCAAAATTTCAGCTTTCTAGGGCCAAGGGTTTAGCCGGGGCATTGATGAGTGAATCAGTCAGGACTTCGTTTTTATATGTATATATAGATAAAAAAAATTGAAGTTTGTTGGACAGTGTAATTGCTATATTAGGTTTACACACAATTTTCAAAAGATAGTCCACCTTCCAAAAGTCACCAGCTTCAAATTCATTCTGATCAATTTGTACTGTAGCTAAACGTCGACCAATTGTCTTTGCTTCGTACAAATCAATGTTAAGATTAGATAGTAAACTAATTGATGAAGAACGGTACGAAGAAACGAAACACGAGACCTATCGATTGTTCGCATTCGATTACAGCACAAAATGGAATTGCTGCCGTCTATCCGCAGTCTTCAGAAGATGGGATACAAGTTGTACGCCAGCATGGGAACCGCGGACTTCTACACCGAGCACGGAGTCGAGGTAACCGCAGCATGAATTGATGCGAGACATATTTATTCTTACAAACGAAAATCTATATTTATACACGTATTTATACAAGTTGGTTACAAGCGAATGATTCCGATTGTCTGTTTCGAACGGATGATACGCCCACTGCTAGTCCACTGAATAACAAAACGCGTTCTCAGTCTTCTTTGAGTATAAATGGACGTTGACACTGTTCGGATTCGTTGACGGAAAAAAATCGACTCGGTTAGGACAGAAAATGGTTACTCGTCGATACGCTCATACGTTCGACGAATCCACGGATGACTCTCCGGTTGTATCGAGAAACTTCACATGAAGGGGTGTCTCGTTGCTCGCTGCCGTCGTTGGCAAAATCCGTGTCGATTTGTTCTTCGGACCAGTGGGCGTCTGTTCCTCATGAACTGCGGCTACGGTGATGTTTGTCGCATCGTCCTCAGTCCCCGACGACGTCGCGGTGCGATCGTCGGATTCTTGCGCGAATCGGTCCTTCAACGAAGACACATATACCGCAGATTCCACGTTTCTCTTGGGCGTTTCAGGCCCTTCGTTCTGAGCCCAGGATCGAGGTGTCTTCTTTCGCAGAACGTTGATCTTGTCGCGATGACTCCTAACGTGATCCTTGTATCTCGGCTCCTCGAAAAGAAGCGTAGCCAAACGTTCCGTGTGATCGAGGTACAGAGCTTTCTCCCGACAAGCTCCGTACTGATTGCATCTGTCGGCCATTTGGATGAAATGTTGTATGAAGAAATCTAGTAGATCGAACAACCTTGGACCTTCCAGCTCCGCGCAGCGTATCTGAAAATTGTAACAGCCACTTGCTTGTGTATCGCAGATAAGATTAACACGCAGATAAATAAGCAGAGAGACGGACAGAGAGCGAGAGAGGGATGCGTAGGCGTCCGTGAAAAGGGATTAATCTCGGATTGAGGATACTATGTTATTATTGAACGAGGTAACGAGTACTTCGATGCGATAAGTATTCCAAATATCTGGCCTTTAATCTTCAGTTACTCAATTCTCGTCTACGAGACGTAATTTGCATTATTCGGCAGCATAAATATTTCGTTTTGTCGATCGTACGAATTTATAGAAATTAGTTTATTAGTTCTATTATATATTTTTTCTATTATATATGTATCATATATTATATTCTGTGTCAAGAAGTACAAAAAGTACAATGTGTCAGCGGTTACCAACAGTCTCTCTAAATCTGACAAATCAACTTTGGGCAGTATAAATAAATGTTTAAATTCTATATTATATATTATACATATATATTAATAGAAATATATAATAAACTAATTTCTATTCGGCAGCATGTAGCTATCAGAAAGCTGCACTTTCGTAAAGTTGCAAAGTGCATTTTCATTAGAAAAATGCCACGAATATAAGTCTCACCAAAGAATAATGAAAAAGAAAGAAGTTTTGTTATCGGATTAATTATGTTTTTGCACTTCTCGTTTAGTTAAAGAACAGCATCACTGGCCAATTATGTTTTGGACAGTTATCGAGGTAACACTGTTAAAACCTTACCGAGATTTCGATTATAGAATCCGCTGCTTTCTGCGGATTGATCAGTGTCCTGTTGGTGACCCCTCGAGAGGGGCGTTTGGCATTTTGATCCCTGACGGACTTCCAGAATTCGTTTTTCACGTATTTCTCGTTGTCATCGGCGGTCGGGACTTGTCGGTTCGTATTCGATAAGGAGACATGCCACGCCAGAGCTGGATTCATCACGGTCAACGTGTCCCCCGTTAATATATTAAGCAACTTCGCAAAATCGAGTCTCGGATAAAAGTTCTCGCGGTATCGAATATTCTCCATCGCGTGGAAAACGTACATCACCGGATTCTCGGTAATGCGTTTCAGTTGTTTCTGCGTGTACAAGAGGTGTTCGCACGGTATCCTCTGAAAGAGATTCCTGCCCCTGACGAAATAATCGGTGAGAATCGGCTCGAACTGGCTGACGCCGTGATAGAGTGATTTGAGCAATGTGATCAGACAGTCGCCCGATCTGGTGGCTGACCATTTCGACGGACTGTCGTGTTCCTCGATCAACCAGAAGAGCATGTGTCTGATGTGAGCGGTGGTCAGGCCGTACATAGAATCCAGAACGGGTCTGACGAAGGTTTTGTGGAGCATCAAAGCGATCAGATAGACTTGCAGTTGGGTGTGGGTCATGCAAGTTTCGAGGTATCGTTCCGCAGCTGGGAAGGTCAGCTGCCACTCGAGATCTTGACCGAGGTTGTTGCGAGTTCCTTTCTTCGGCGCGAAACCCTCCGGAACCACGTAACATCCGGAAAGCTTGATCTTCTCGATGTCCGAAGGATCGGGCCAAGTGTTCCGCGATCGATCCAACCATTCCTGAGCGCAGGCAGGCCACTGCATCCACAGAGAAGGCATGATCTCGTATTGCTCCACTCGAGTCCGCTTCGTCGTTTTCGACACCATCACTTTGTCGCAATGGATCACGCAACCTTCGCGTCTAACGTAGTCCACCGATTCCTTATCAAACCCTAAACAGTCGGCCAACCGGAACGCAAACATCCTCGTGAAATGCATCATGAACTCCGTGCTACTCGCGTAAAATAGATCGCGATTGTGCCGCTTCATAGCCTCCTTCAATCTCCGTATCTTGCTGTTCGCCAATTGTTTCTTCTCTTCTTCTGGATCGTACACCTTCCCGTCCATCCCGAACGTGACACGTTTGAAACAGGCGTCCGGAAGTACCGCGTTCCTTATCCAACCTTCGTCTATACCCTCGTCAGTCGAACTTTGTCCGAGCCTCGGTTGCTGTTTCGGATTATAACTGCTATCGCTGTCCATCGCGTAATTGTCGGAACGATAACCGGAACTTAGACTGCTCGATTGAGTGGGATTCACGGTCCCCTGGAACTTGACTCGTGGCTTATCGTATCGGTGACGTTGTTGGATCGAGTTCTTCGCCGAATTTATTGGCTTCTCGTACGAGACCGAACCGTTCTCTGAATCGGTGTCGGTGGCGTTTCGCAAGTTCTGACTCGATCGGCCCATGGCTAATTTCTTCTCGTACGAAGTCTCCTCCTCCTCCTCCTCGTCTTTCTCGAGCAGCAAATTCGGCAACGATCTCGCCAGCGCTTGTTGCTTGAACGCTTTCATCGATGTTCGTTTGATGCCGTAAACGCTGTCACCGTTGCTGTAAAACTCGTGGTCGTTCTCCGTGATCCTTTGCAGCTGAATATACCCTGAACGGATAACGATTCGCTTGAAAACACTGTTCAGAGTTATGGTTTGTTGCGGCCAGTGGCGGCTCCAGACAAGTGGAGGCCACGAGCCTAGAATTTCCGTGATATTGAAAGTGAATGTTGTTATTGTTATATGAAAAGGTATTAATGATTTCGGCGCAACGGCTCGATCGAAGAAACATTATAAAGCAGTTTTACAAATTAATTTAAACTTTCAATGTTTCGATCCTTGTGTGGATCATTTTCAAGAAAGAAGAGAAACTGCGTCTGAAATTGTAACAGTGAAAAATGTTATAATCAGATTGTACTACATTGTCAAGGTTCTGTATTTTATTACTCACTTGCTTTATGAAAATCTGAACATAGAATTTGAAAATTGTAATACATGTTGTTACTGCATCGCCACACAAGTTACTGAAGTGCAAACACGAGGCCTACAGGGAACAAAACCAGTCAGAGATCAATAGATCAACCTAACAAATCGATATTTGCCGGTTATTTCAAACCGTGAAAACATCACCAACCAATATCTTAATTGTATATATACTAAGATATATTGGTAATCTAGGAAAACAAGCAATATTGACCAAATCATAAACAAAAACAACTGTTTCAGATGTTGTACAATTGACAAGTTCTAGTATAAACAATAATGTTAAAAAGTAATTCATCATAATACATTACTGGTTCAGTAATGTTGCATAATATTATTTATTCATATTAATATATAATTCATATTAATCATACGAATCGTTTCTAGTAATACCCTATTATTTAGATTATTGTCTCTGTCAATTGCTTTAACGTTTTCAAAATCGAAGCGATGGTCAAATTCTATTGAATGTTTTGTTAGAGCACTGTGTTGTGTTGGATTCAGAAAAATGTTTGTTTTATGTTCTTTGATTCTTGTTTCCAGTAGTCTCGAAGTCTGTCCAATGTAGACTTGGTTACATCCCTTTCATGGAATTAAATACACAACATTGTAACTTTTACAAAGTGGAAGCTTGTCTTTGATCGGTGGAAACCATTTTTTTTTTTAAATATGGTACCTTGAAAATGGTATGCAATCCAATTTTCCTAAAAATTCATTTTATGTTGTTAGATATATTGTCGACATAGGGGAGGACGGCGTTGTTTTTCCGATTTATGGGTCCCGTTTTCAGTAATCTCTCTTCTTTTCGCTTAGAAGCGCGCCAAGGCTTAAAAATATCGGAAATATTTTGTGTTCACTTTATTATTGAACGTGAAGTATCGAAAAAGTTATTCTAATTTTTAGTCCGCTTACCGTTAAACCCGCTACTGCTTGTAGATCTTACCTTCATGTTGCGTGGTCTGTAGCATGATATTGTACATGACCGAGTCGTCCATGCTGCTGTAGTGCGACAGCGAGTTCTGTTCCATTATCTCCACGTTGTCGTACACCGTGAAGATCCTCACAGGCTGCAGCGGCTCGGTGGACGGGCGCAAAGTCTGCCTGGCCGACGTGAAGTGCACATTCTTCTCCACGCGCTCCTGCAGAACGTCCGGCAACAGGACGCGTTTCTGCGGCGGCAGACGTTTGTTAAACTCCGACTCGAGCGGCGAAACCAGCTTCCCCTTCGCATTCTCGATCTCCCTGAAAAACCGATTTTCACAAATCCGACTCGTTTTGAAGTGAAACTTCTTTGTAGAAGGTAACAATTTTCTGATGTTGCGGAAGTCGAACGCGAAAATTTAAACTGAGAATGAACGGAGAAAAAGAATTTCTCACCCTGACGGGATTCGAACCCCTGTCCACCGATCGGGGACAATCTTTGGAATGATAGCGAACGTTTTGGTATATATCGCAACGAATACAATGCTGAACTTTTACTCGCGTCACGCGATTCAGAATCGCGCCGAGAAATATAAATTCTTTTTTCCCGATCTATTACAACTACAAGCCTAGATTAGATTACGATTAATTAGACCACTATCGATATCGACGTGTCGCACACTGAAATGTCGAAACCGAAGAGTATTCGTTCTCGAGTGTCACGAAACGTGCGCGAACGAATTTCAAAGGGATGTTCAGAGCTTACTCTTCGTAATTCCGGAAGAACTGGACGCACATCATCAGATTGTTCAGCACGAAGCTTTCTGGATTGTTTTGAATCATTTTCCTGAGTCGAACCAGCTCGACGTCCTCGTACTCGTCCTCCAGAACGGTGACGTTCTGCCCTCCACGCTTGCCATGTTTCGATCGCGACCCATACTGATTTTTCGAGTGGGACCTTCCCATTGCACTTGTTCCAAACCGTTGTCACGACACCGTTGTAGAAACGCGATTCGGCCGCGTACCGTCGCAGCCTCCAACAACTAAATCAAATTCGTCGATCCGACCACTTCGAGCGAACATCCGCGAACATGATCGCGCAAGCACACGGTTGACACGCACTCGCCGCTCATCGACAAGTCAGTAATCCAATTTCAGGGCACCGCGACTGATAAAATACCAACTACCTATCTGATTATCGAACTAGAGAGCAGCGCATGGTTTTAATCGGGACCTCGTTATCGGCTATCTACGACAACCGGCCATGAAAAAAAATAAATTCTTCTGACGAGCGATCGGTTATCCCGCGACACGGTCGAGGCATGGCCTCTACCGGAAAAGTAGTTTCTCTATCAGCGATTTCAAGATCAAACAATTACGACGATATCAATGGTAACAACGTTCGGTGTTTTCGGATCCGGAAGCTGACGATCGTTCGATTACATTCGTTCGTTGCGGGTCTAAATGGTTGCGCGTGATCGAATTCGATCGAGGAATAATTCGAATGGAATGTTTTGTAATCGGCGACTTTGTAACTCGATCGATCGCATATTTCAACGATTCGTTCAGCACCGTCCTGCTTTATCTAGTTCCACTGACATTCGAGACTGAAATTTTCGATGATCGTTATCGAATATTTATGTAGGAGCAATCGACCAGCAAGGGGAAGATAAGGGATTCGGACTACGATAAAGATTTTAATCACGCCGAAAAACTAAGTTCGGGATAGCACATCAGCCTTGACGAATCGAAATTTATGACCGCAGGTGGAACCGGTGCAATGGACGTTCGAGAACATCAGCATGAACGAAGATTCCAGCCCCAGCGAGCTTTGTCATCTGGCTGATTTCCTCTCGAAGAAACAGTTCGATCTTATCATCAATTTGCCGATGAGAAACGGGGGTGCGCGACGCGTCTCGAACTTCATGACGCACGGTTACCGCACGAGGAGACTCGCCGTCGATTATTCCGTGCCCCTGATCACGGACGTGAAATGCACGAAGCTGCTCGTCGAAGTAAGTATCGGAGGGGTCAAAGGTCACGGCCGATCGCACAATTGGAAATTCAATTATTATTATTTATTATAGACGGGCAGAAGCCCTTTTTACATTTACTAGTATTTACAAAGAAAAGAAAAGAGAGAGAAAGATACAAGACTACTTATCCTATAAGAAAGAAGGGACATGCTCACAAAGAAAAAAAGAAAAAAAAGCAAACAAAATGATATTGGTACAATCGACAGGTATTATCATATAATCCTGCGTAGTTGCATTTTGATTCAGGTAACTGCACCAGTGAATGAACATTTAAGAAATTGTTCAGAAAGATATTTTATTTAAAAAAAAGTATGTGAATTAAAGAAATCTCATATATGCCAAATGGCTCCCCACACTTCGTTTGTTAAAAATAAATGAACACAAATAAAATGAAATTATTATTATTTTTCTTTATTAAACGTTAAATAAAAAATATAAAACATACCAGTAAATGAACACTACGTTCTATTAATTGTTCGTAATAATAATTATTATTGATATTTATTAATAATAATTATTGGCCCAAGAGTCATTATCGCTAGTATGTCATGCGGCTTAAAATTTGTTGAAATATAGAAAATTTACTGGTGCCCGTTTATTCACTGGTGCAGTTACCCTACGTGTGATTTCGCAGGCGATGAGAATGCTCGGCGGCCAAACGCCCCGCATGAAGACCCACACGGATTGCGTGTCCTCGCGGAGGATGATCAAGCTCCCCGGTCTGATCGACGTCCATGTGCATACACGCGACCCCGGCGCGGTTCACAAGGAGGACTTTGCTTCGTGCACCGCCGCCGCCCTCGCCGGAGGCATCACGATGATCTTCGCGATGCCAAACACGAATCCAGCGGTCGTCGACCCTCAATCGTTCGCGCTGGCGAAAGAGGTAAATGCCTGTAGCTTGGTCAGTCATTGTTCAGACGCGTCGAAACACCTGTAAAGTATCTCTAGAATTTGGGTAATTTTAAAAATTAGCTATTGTTGTGTAGAATATGATCGAACCTTGCGCCGATAAAATCATTCTCATTTATTCACCAAACCATCTCACCCTTTACTAATTACCTAGCACGTTTTTTTACGCATGTACATCGTCGGCCGCCTAATTTGAAAAATGATTGTCTCGTTATATTTCAGCGATCCGTAAACAATGCCCGATGCGACTACGCTCTCTTTGTCGGCGCCTCATCCGAAAATTACAATATAACGCCGGAGTTGGCTCCCCTCGCAGCCGGACTGAAAATGTACCTCAACGAGACGTTTACTACGCTTCGATTGACCGACCTCACCGTGTGGATCAAGGTGTGTATCCGCGGCCTTGGAGTTTCCATTGATATCGTGCGATCCTCGAGAACGATCTCCGTAGTTCCCCGCGTATTCCCCGACGCGTTGATAACACCGTTTGCTGTACCTATTATTACGTGTGATGCGTAAGGATAAGAAAAGATATCGGATGAACGTATAAGTATTTCAGCATCGTTATTTTTGCAGCACTTCCAAAGCTGGCCAAAGAAGTATCCTCTTTGCGTGCACGCCGAGGGCCAAACAACAGCCGCCATTCTCCTGCTAGCCGGGTTGCACAATCGACCGATTCACGTGTGCCACGTGGCTCGAAAGGAGGAGATTCAAATAATTCGTGCTGCCAAGGAAAAAGTGCGTACGCGATCGACAGCTCGTCGGCTCTAATATAATAATAATATGATATGATAGATACTTGGTCCGCGCAGGGTTTCAAGTTCATACACCACAATCTCCCTCTCTTTCCACTCTCACCTATCGCCTAATTGCATCCTATATCAGCCAATTCCAACGGGACCTACTGTTTTATGGTGGGTTCCGAACCACCTTGGAAATTATATCCAATAATTATAATCTAATAGTTTTTTTTTAATTTCACCGCTCGTTCGATGTTTCAGGGCATGGCGGTAACTTGCGAGGTGTGTCCTCATCATTTGTTCCTGTGCGACGAAGATTTATCGCGCATCGGTTACGGTCGAGGCCAAGTCAGACCGATTCTGGGGACCAAGGAGGATCAGCAGGCCCTATGGGAGAATTTGGACGTGATCGATTGCTTCGCGACGGATCACGGTAAATCTCTGCCCCTATGGGGGTGTTTTTCTTTTCAGGATTTCAAAGGGTACAGGCTACGCCTTCTCATTTCATGATAATGCAAAGCTGGATGCAAATAATGCAAATTACGTCTACTAAAAGTAATCTAGATTGATCTGTTATCGCACGCTTTTGGCTACTACTTGACTACGGAGAAATGAGAAGGCGCATCCCTTAACCGCGATCTATCGTTGACTTTAGACTTTAAAGAATCTCTCTTTGCCCGAAGCACCGCACACGGTTCAAGAGAAATCCAGCAAGAAACCACCGCCCGGATTCCCTGGCCTTGAGACTATGCTTCCT
The DNA here is from genome assembly GCA_028455615.1 of Lasioglossum zephyrum. Classification (NCBI taxonomy): domain Eukaryota; kingdom Metazoa; phylum Arthropoda; class Insecta; order Hymenoptera; family Halictidae; genus Lasioglossum; species Lasioglossum zephyrum. The sequence continues at coordinate 16,216,094 of CM052330.1, read as the reverse complement.
CTGTTGCTCACCGCTGTCCACGAGGGGAAATTAACAATAGAGGTGCATTGATTCATTCGATACAACACCTTGTAATCGCGGTTCACGATTTTTGTAGTACTAATTGTTGAATCGATCGAAACGTATCTCCTCCGATATGATTCATTAGAACATTGTCGATATCTGTAGCGATGAGAGATAAGCAACGCAACCGCTGCATTGTAACAATTATTGGGAATCGTGACTAAACATTCAACAATGTCTCTGTGCACCACCTTCGATCCCGGTGATCCGTTTGATCGTCGTTTTCGATTATGACTATTTATGCATTTATGATTTATGAAAATGCCCGAGAAAGATTATAAAATTCTACAGAATTTTGTAGAATTTTTATTTGCTTTAGATCTACAAAGGCTATTTCCATTAAAAATAGAATTTCATGTCGTTCCACTTTCTACAAATTTTACCACGATTTTATTAGCTCGCTTTCTTGTTTGTTTGTTTGTCTGTCTGTTCGGTGACAAATTTTGCAACTGATTTTTGTCTATGAAAGTTGGAAAATGCATAAACATCCGCAGTCTAACTATGACTAAGGAACTAATCGTGGAAAGGGATTTTTCTAGGACGTGGTGGAGAAACTTTATAAAAATCCAAAGAAGATCTTCAATATCCCGGACCAACCGAATACCTACATCGAGGTCGATCTCGACGACTCGTGGGTTATTCCGGAAGCCATGCCCTTCAGCAAGGCGAAATGGACTCCGTTCGCTGGGGTGAAAGTACGCGGATCGGTGCACCGTGTGGTTCTCAGAGGAGAAGTGGCTTACGTCGAGGGTCAGATCCTGGTGAATCCTGGCTTCGGACAGGATATCAGGGAAATTCAAGCAAAAGCGAAGCTCCAAGCCTTGGTGGTCGACGTAGCCAGTCGACCCAGCTCGGCCCTGGATGGCCTCTTGTCTCCGAACCTCGACAAATACAATTATTCCGAGCGAAACGGAGAAATGTCGGAGGAGGAGCAACACGGTGAGAGAATGATTGCCATTGTCTGAGACTCGTGTGGTCCACTGTCTACAGCAGAGGTCGGCGAGAAGTGGTCGTTTCGGATGATTTTCGAGGGCACTTCTTATCGGCACCTGTTCTACAGTGAATAGTCCAGTCGCCAAGTACTTTTACCTGGAAAATATTGCGAACTTAATGAAATTTTGACACGTCATTTAGGGGTACTTTGGGGTGTCGAATCTGAGTTTTCGACCTCGACAACCCTGTGCTAACTTGGGGAAGGAAAAAAAACCACGATTTTTATTACCTTGTTTTGGTTTTTCGCCTATTACTCAAAAACTGTGGGTTCTAAGTACTTTTGTTTATCATTTTTGGAAAGAGCATTAAATTTCTTTCAAATTTCACTGGCCAAACGTATTTTTTGACCCAGTAATAATGTTTAAACAATCAAAACGTATTATTATTGCACATCGCTGGATTCGGGAAAGTCTAAACAATCTTTTGCTGTAAAGAACAATACAATATTTTTTATAACATCACAATATTTGTGCAAAGTTGAAAAACATGTTTTTTTTCAACTTCAAATTTCTCACAAACTGTGAGTGCAGTAGAAAAATTAAGGTCAGATTCGGAATCAACGCGAAAAACTGTATAAGATACACCCAATATGGAAATATTTTTGTTGTTGGACAGTGTAATTTGCTCTGTATTTTCTTATACTTGCCGACTGGACTAGAAGTATTATTATTATTATTATTATAGACGTATCGAACTAGAGATTTCGTTTCGTTTCTCAGAGAGGTTCGCGCACCTGCTGCAACCAATGTTGCACAAGTCAAACGTCCACTTCGCTTCGGACGTGGAGTTTCGGGAGCACGGGAAGGTCCCGCCGATTCAACGGACCATCTCGCCTCTTCCGATGAGCAGCGCGATGAAGTTCAAGAGCGACAGCAACCCTAATCTATGCGTGGCACCCGTCGCTCCAGTACTCTCGGTACCCACTAGTAACAGCCTGGTCGGGCATAGTATACTGTCGGTGGACATCTTCGACAAGGACATTCTGAAAGATCTCTTCTATGTCGCCGAGATGCTGCGGAACGCGGTCAGGAAAGAGCGATCTCTGGATCACATTCTACAGGTAAGGAAATCCGTTCTTTCTTCCGATAGAACATCGTGATTTCACCTATCGCGTTTACCTCGAACAGGGAAAGCTGATGGCCTCGATCTTCTACGAAGTTAGCACGAGAACGTCTTGCAGCTTTGCGGCAGCGATGTTGCGTCTAGGAGGCCGAGTGATCTACATGGACGGAACCACCTCATCGGTGAAGAAGGGAGAGACTCTGGAAGGTATGCTAATGAACGCGATTGAATGGTAGAGTATTCGAAAGATCAATCACCATGATCACGTTTCAGATTCGGTTGCGGTGATGGCTGGATACGCCGACGTGGTGGTTCTTCGACATCCCGAGCCTGGCGCAGTTTCGGTAAGCGTTGCTTTACGCTTTTAACTCTTTCGGTACGAAGGAGCTAGTCGCGGTTATACATTCCTGGGACGAGGAAGTTTTCCACGAGAGTGGTTGCACCCTACGGCAGCGTAAGCCGCGAAAAAGTGATTTGTGGCATTCATAGAAATTTCGAGCGTGATTGACACTAAACGGTAGATTGAAATTCACGGTTCGATCATTAATAGGCTAACAGCAAGTGTGCAAATTAATTTAACTCAACGTTTCGATCCCTGTGTGGATCATCTTCAAGAGACACATTTTTGCGTCGGAAGGGATCGAAACGTTGAATTAAATTAATTTGCAAACTTGCTGTTAGTCTATTAATGATCGAACTGTGCGCCGAAAACACACAAAATTTAATACTAAACGGTAGCACCCACATATCTTCCTAAAGAAAGAAACCGCCTATTAGCGGCGGTAGTACCCAGAGAATGTTTAGTGGATACCGCCAGTAGACGGCAGTAGTACCGAAAGGGTTAAATTTTGTCGAAGCGCAAAATGCTTAAGCGTTCTTTGAAAATTCCACAGAGAGCCGCGCAGCACTGTAGGAAGCCATTGTTGAACGCTGGCGACGGAGTTGGAGAACATCCTACGCAAGCGTTGCTCGATATCTTCACGATACGAGACGAGATCGGCACGGTGAACGGACTCACGATCACGATGGTCGGAGACTTGAAGCACGGCAGAACTGTGCATTCTTTGGCAAGGTCAGTTCGCGCCACCATTTTTTCGGTCCATAGGTGTGCAAAAAAGACCTCGAGAAGAAAATACCATTTGCAAAGCATTTACCTTGTGATGCAACTTACATTGCAGGAAAACATTTGTCATGTCGACACAAATGAAGAAGATATTTAGGTGGATCATCCTGTACAGCTTCCTTAGATTTACAAAATACGTTTTAAATTTCATTACAGACGCAGATAAAAAATTTAGAAAACGTGAGCTTTGCTTTTCCTTCGGAATTGCAACCAATAAAAATGAAAGAAAATATGAATTATATTTTAACTAGTACACGGATCTTTCTAGTTGGTCGTTTTTAAATGATATACAAATACTTTGTACACCATGATTGCATTGAACCATGCGCAGGTTGTTGACTCTGTACAATGTGGAGCTTCGTTACGTCTGTCCACCTGGTCTCGGCATGCCGGACCACGTGCAGAAGTACGTGGCCGATCGCAGCATCCCTCAGGCCAAGTTCTCCACCCTGGAGGAAGCTCTTCCCGACACCGACGTCCTCTACATGACTCGCATTCAGAAGGAACGATTCGCCACGCAGGAGGAGTATCGACAGGTAAAAACATTGAAAATATTTCAATCCCACTAGAGTCTGGATTAACGAGCGTTACGATTTTCTAGGTTTGCGGACACTTCGTGATAACCCCGCAGCTAATGTCTCGCGCGAAGAGGAAAATGATAGTGATGCATCCGCTGCCTCGCGTGTTCGAGATCAGCCCCGATTTCGACAGTGATCCGCGAGCCGCATATTTCCGACAAGCCGAGAACGGAGTCTACGTTCGAATGGCTCTGTTGGAGATGGTTCTTCGACGCTCGTGATACCTGTCGGGACAACAGGGCGGGTTGTACTGGCAACGTTTCGGAAGGAGAATCGACTGCACGATGTTGAACGAGATCGTATTTCCAATTAGTCTGTGATTCGTGTACAATATATTTTATACTTGACCAAAGGGAGCAACAACGCGAAAAATCGACGATTAGTCGGATGTTACGAATAACCGATTCTTGCGAGCGGGCATCTTTGTACAATTTACAGCGCGTCTCGCAAGAGGAGAATATTTTTTTTTATCGAACATTCCGCGCGCAACAATACATATATTATACTTTGATAACCCTCTGTAACCGCGAAACACATGTATATTTACCAAGAGACGACGACGGTTTACGACGCGAGCGATAAAGCGGCATTTCGACCGCCTTATTCCCGCGTCTGCGAATGCAAATAAAGAAACGATCATGTGCCAGGTAATTAAATTTGTTTCCGTTCATGTGAAACATCGCGTATATATATATGTATATATATACTTCTTGTCTTCGCGTATTTCCACAGGTTTCCCCCGAGTAGAATTATTTGGTAGATTGAAGAACATGGGTGACGAAACGATCGCGGTGTGTATGTCAGCATATTTTTCCATCGCTCTAATCTTTGTGAATGCGCGCGACCAGTCCACGTTGGCCACGATTTATTGAATGATCCGCGATAAAATCGTTGCACGGGTAGAATGACACTCCAACAGCTAATCAGCTACAAGGCCGAAGGAATGACTAGACATTGACATCTCGGCGCTGTCGCAATTGGAATCACGAAACGCAATTATATAAAACTGCTCGATATTGTAATGAGTAAAAGAGCTTGCTCTCGCAGCGGAGATGCGTACACAGTCTGTACTCGCGAGCGTATAACGCGTACAATGTTCGTCGAGTAGAGCAAACGTTGAGATTCGAATCGAGAGGAGGAGCGACAGACGAAAACGGATAATCGAAGAATTTCATTTACGTCTGCGTGTGCCGCAATGTCCGTCCGATACGATCGACAAGTTCTAATTGACGCATGAGATAAATAAAGATATCAATCACAGTCGAGGGAATAATCTCTGGCCGGAGAACTTGTTCGCGATGCTTGCGTGGGAGCCTTCGCCGCGTCCCGGTTGTCCGGAGATCGAAACGAATTCGGTGAAATTCGCTTGGACAGTTTGTTTTTTAGGTTTGATCGAACACCACTATTTTTTCCATTTCGATAAAGTTCGATGAGAAGCAGCCTGGCCGTGGAACCGTCAAACTATAGCGTCCCTCGTTCGATATCCAGCGTCGCTGGACCCGTTCGGACACATATCCGACGCCAGTGATTTCGCGTCCTCCTTCTCGCTCTTCCTCGATCGAGATATCGGCGGCATTCTCAACTTCAGCTTCCTCTTCTTCAGAGCATCCTGTTTCCTGAAAGAACCAACCGGTCAGTCTCTTTGCTCTAGCCTTCTCGCGAGAGAAGCATTTCTTAGGTTGAAGGGAAAGTTCTGATGGATGGTAACAAGCTGTTACAAATAATAGAAACTGTATCATTGAATAATGTATTAACCCTTTGCACTCGCAGTTATTTGGACTGGAAAATTAATTTTGATTCTATGGATACAAATCTGATATAATACCTCGTACAATACTTAAATATTTAGTAATTGATTAGATAAGAACATTTGTAATAATGTAAATAATATTGGGAGTAATGGATACAGCAATTATTAACGGGGACTCTGAGTAAGCCCTCACCAGAGTGCTAAGGGTTAAACATATATTTTCATAAATTCATTCAAATGTTTTCCGTACTGGTGTTTGCAATCGATGAAGATCCCCATCGAGAAGAGTATAATTATGGCTACGATGATACCGATCACGACTACCACCAGAGTCACTATCGCGTCCTCTTCTTCGGGAGTGAAAGGCGTTTCCGTCGTCGACCACAACAATTCTCCTGAAACAGTGGTCCCTTTAATCGTCGCGCAATCGTGCGGCATATAAAGGGGTGAATCCTGTCGCGCATTATTTGCGGTCAACGATCGAACGCGAACGGTGTCGCGGAACTATACGTGTGTATACTTCCGCAAAGGTAAGCATTAGTAAGCAATTACAAACGCTGACGCGCGGCGATCGTGCTTGAAGGATGTGTCACCGGGTTTAAGGAACGAGCACGAAATGTTTGGTCACCGGATTGACGTCAGTGCGCCTCTTCTTCAGATTTTTCGCGTGACGTTCTTCGGGGCACGTACGCCACCTTGACCGATCGGGAACAAGCAGGAGAAGAATTATGGCTGTTACTTTCCTTCGAATTTCGAAGTTTCGATTTCAGAAACTTCCAAGGCGATGAGTAGACTGCGAATCTTTATGCATAACAAAACTGTTTTGCATTGATTGTGGGAAGCAGGAATGCTATGAAAATTGATTTCATCCCTTAACAACTTTGTTACATTAAAAGCAACATTACAACATCCCGAATTCGTTTAATATCTTACCGTTTTTGTATTTCAACCATTCAATTTCTTCGTAAATGCATAACGATTCGCAGTCCAGCGAATGGAATCGAATTTTTGACGCTTCAAAATTCGAACCTCCGTAGTAAATTATCAGAAGATTAAGGGACACGGAATTTCGAAGCTTTGAACTTCGAGATTTCGCTGCTAAATTATATTTAATACAGTTATAGACACTCCTACCTAACAGATTGATAAGTTACAACTTCGTACGATTTTAAAACTTAGAAACTTCGTGCACTTTGAAGGCTTGAAAGCTTCAATACTTCGAAACTTCGTACATTTCGAAGTTCCCTTCGTTCCTTAGAAGATAATAAGTAGTAGTTCTCCTTTGAAGCTTCGGAAAAGTGACAGGCCTAGAAAGAACGCGACTGCGTTGGCAAAGGACCCCGTCTGCTATTCGTTGGAATCGTAGGAAAGGGTTTGAGGATCAAAGCCGAGAAACTGGTTGATCCGATGCAATTGTGAGCCGTCGGAGCTACCAAGAAGCTGGCAAGAACATAGACCGGTCTCTGTGTGTTCTCGTAGTAGCCGTGCACGCGTTCGAATTACACCCGATATCCTTTCGATCGATCGGAGATCCGAGCATCGCGCTATGGCGATCGTACCGATCAGGAATGCGTGGTTGACGTAACACCAAGGACTCGTTGCGTGCCGACGTCTATAGTACCTTCTCTCGAGAAATTATCTAGGAAATTACTGGAGACACCGACCCGCGATCCTCGTTGCATCGATTTCTATTTTTACATAGATGGAACCAGTTCGCATCCGTCCAATAATAATATCACAAGTGCTTACAGGTTTTGCAAGTCAAATACACCCTTTTGCAAGTATTTTTTGAAGAAATTCATAAAAGATGTACATCAAATACTTATTTGAAAGTAATTGCCAATTCATTAACTTTGCAATCTGTGAAAACTTCGTGTGCACGTGTATACTCGTCGTAGCCATTTTCTGACTGATCAATTTCAAAAATTAAAGTACATATGTATTTATTGAAGCGTGTTCAGCGTTGAGTCTTATGTTTACCTCGCAGTAACTACACCGTTCACGTGTGTTACTTCGTCGTACGCTCTTGTCCACAAAGACTTCTTCCGAACTCAAGAAAGATGCTTTCAAGTGTCATTAATTTTAAATATTCTAAGGAGGTGTTCTCTTCCCCGATGCGCCTACTCGTTTCTCCATAATGCAAACACGGATGCGAATAATGCAAATTGCATCTCGTAAAAGTAGGACTTTTAAGGCAGACAGCGGTCTACTGGAAAATACGAGAGCGCATCTCGCACGCTTGCAAACCCGGCAGGTGAAATTGATTTTTAAAATGTTTGACTTGCAAAAGCATGAGTAAAATCTATAGAACATAAGACCATTCCCAATGATGGAGGGAGGCGTACACCGATCCGATTTCACTGCTACCGATAATGCTGTTCCGACAACTTCCTACGATACGCGACTCGCTGTGACTGCAATTTATCGAAAAAGCGAACGTTGAGCTTTGGTCGATTGCCTTGATTTTTTACCAGATAAACTATTTCGGTTGATATCTGCGTCATTATACCGATGTAAAAACGATCCCGTCGCGCTGATTCGCAGATAGGAGATCGACATCTCGCGTGGTTTCCATCGACACGACAGTGTTCCGTCTTTCCTTTTAGCTCCTGTTTGTTGCAAACAAATATTTGCGATGCTCCCGTTCGGAACTTAATTACCTCGCAGCAATCGTCCCGTTAGACGACCGCGAATCTACAGATACATACGTACACGCGCGGTTCTCGCGTTCGCGAATTTCACGAGAATCTTATCCGTGACGAGTTCGGTTGTTCACGGAAATACAGGTTCACCTGATTTCTATGCGGCGTATGTTCGTTGGTAACCGGGGAAAGTATCGGTATCATTTTTCGTGTGTTCGGTTGCGTAGCGATAATGCGGCGAATCGTCTGGAAACTTTCCAGTGTCCGAAACGAGGGGAAGGAAGTCGACAAAAGAACGGATAATGGTAGCCTTGTAACTAGCAATTTCTCGGAACGTCGCAAGGATGCAGGTACACGTTGGTAAATCCGAGTAAAAATGCAAGTACGTATAGAGAAGAGAGGTGCTCGACTGATTCGACACCTGTTGAGTTTCGCTCGAGACTGACGAATTAGGAAACGCGCGCGAGGACACCGCTCACAAATAACATTGACGAGGGGATCTGTGCAAGGAAAGTTCTCCTTGTCCGGGTGAACGGCGGATCGAAACTGATTAATCGAAATAAAAAAAGAAGAAATTTAGAAATACCTCCGCTCGACGAAGACGAGTCTAACCCGTGAGTGTTGTTGACAGTCGTTTCGCGCAGTCTCATATTTGTGCGATCGAGTTCCGTGGCCTTTTGCGCGCGCTCGAAATCGTCCGCGAATCGACCGGTTCGAGATCCCGAAGTAAACTGTCGGCCACATGCCTCATGCCTCGCGATATGCTCGGTGAGGCCTCTACGAGAGCAACGGAAACCGAGCCGTGCGTCGGACAAGAACCGAACGCTACGAGCCCGTAAGTGGAAGAAAGAGAGGCCAGCTACGCTTCACGGATCGCGGGAAGAGGCGAGGGGATGGGGAATAGAGGAAAGAGAGGAAAGAGAAACCTCACGGTCTCCATCGAGGAGAGTCCATGAGGACCGACGTGTAACTTCCATTCACTGTCCCGGGAACCACGTATAACTTGGTACGCATTGGAACGACTTGCAGGCTTTTCGTACAGTCTCCCTCAAAATTCTATTACAGCCGTCGCTTTGCGTCCCCGTCACCTTCCATCGAACCTTAGATGCATAATTGTAGATTCGACGTCGGAGAACATGCCGTGATCCAAGATTATTTAATCTGCCAGATGACGAATGTGGGCAAAGTTCTATAATCTGTTGAGAAGTCTTATTCTGTATTAATATTTAAGAAAACTGTAACTCTAATGTATATTTTATGACTCGTTCATTTTTACTCTTTACTCTTATTATTTTAAATATATCACGAAGAACTGCACCCTTACCAGATTGAGACGCGCGTACCTCCGAATCCTAATCTGCTGAGCATCATAATAATTTTTTGGTAAACTTGAAACGTCACTTCTATAGTCTGTTGAGAAGTCTCATTCTGTATTAATATTTAAGGAAATTGTAACTGTAATATATATTTTATTTTATGACTCGTTCATTTTTACTTTACTCTTATGATTTTAAATATATGACGAAGAACCGCACCCTTGCCAGATGCGAGAATTATCTACTATAATCATTTCTTGGTTTTGAAACGTCACTCAATGCTTGTATTACCTGCTTGATATTACCTTCATTGATGAAGTGATTAGTACAGGGTGTATAAAAATTATATTTCACGACCACCATATCGTGATTCTACACCTCATGATCGGCGAAGATCTGTTACATAAAACATCCCGCAAAATTGTCCTTGACTGACTTTTTTAAGGTTTTGAAAGTCAAATTTTTTTATAATTGCATCGTTTTTTTTTGTAATTGCACCGATCATGAGGTATAGAATCACGCTATGGTGGTCGTGACATATAATTTTTATACACCCTGTACAAGAGACTTTTAACCCTTAACAGTCGGGGGTAACTGAGAGTCACCGGTAAAAATTGAGGTACTATCTACATTATTAAATATGTTGGTGTCTAATCGGCATTTGAGTATTGTACGAGGAGGTATTTCCAAGTTCCTTTAATTATATATTATATATTTATACAAATTAGAAATATGAAAAATAGAGGCACCGTCGCGTCGCTTCGAAATGTCCCCCCTCAAGGTCCAGCCAATCGGGTGGGTCCTCGCTGTTTCTCGGACGTAAGCAGAGACCGGTATCGGCTTCCGAAGTACTCGACCCATTTGACTGATTATCGGATCCGATTATCGACCGTCGTTTGACGCATTTCGGACGAATGATACCCGACTCAACGTCCGCTCTTGTAATGCACGTACGAGAAATAAGCGTCCGCTCCGTGCAATACCCCGACGAAGCCGCTCATCATCTGTGGAACGAAACACACGAAACGTAGAGGAGAACGGTCGGATAGAAAATTGACATTAAGATACGCACGTAAGCGGCTGTCATCGCAGGATAAACGTCGAATCCTGGTCTTATGTAATATTCCGGTAGAAGGAATAGCTTCGTCGAGAACGCCAAATAAGAGGCCGAGCTTACATACAAGAATGACGCTAGAGCGTTGAACATCATCTCCTGAAACGATTTTGAAAGATCGTTAGACGAGATCGAGAGTACACAGTGGAACGGAACCGACCTGACGGCGATCAAAAATCTGTAACATTGCTTCTGCTTTATACACCGCATTGAAAAATTAATCTCTGATAATAAGATGAATATCTCGATACTCAATTGACGAATACCACTTTTAACAGAACATAAACGTTATAATGTAACGATTAGACAGTGGATCTTATGCAATACAAAAAATTTCTACTGAATCGCAACAAACTCAAATGGGATATTTTATTTTCTTTCTTAACATGTTTAATGGTTTCAGAATAATATAACTGTACTATTAAATTAAATTAATTAAATCAATTTTTAGGTACCAGAACGTGAACAATGAATCGCATTATTGCAAAATCATGCACTACTTATAATATTGTAGTATTGACTTTTTCATTGAATCTTTGCAAAATTTTCAAATGCAACTACGCAGGATTATATGATAATACCTATCAATTGTACCAGTATTATTTTTTTCTTTGTCTTTGTGCGCGTGTCCCTTCTTTCTCATTAGACAAGTAGTCTTGTACCTTTCGCTTTTTTTTCTTTTCTTTGTAAATACTTATGTAAAAAGGGCTTCTGCCCGTCTATGATAAATAATAATATATAATAAAACTGTTTTAAATCACACCAACTCATTTTCGTTAGAAACGCATAAAATCCGCCGTCCACAAAAAGTTACAGATTTTCGATCGCCGTCAGATCGTTTCGTCCTGCTGCGGTGGGGGCGATTGCAAATATTGCAGTACGTACGAAAAGGGAGGATCGGATCAATCTGTAGGATTTTTCGGACACGACGTAGCAGGCCAGCAGCACCGCCGATGTCAAAAAGCAAGCGGATGACGTGGTCAAAGACCCTTCGAAAGCGGAGCCAATGGTCGTGCTGTACCTCAAACCGTAGTTAATCAACAGGCTCTGTATCAGACCACTGATTATCTGCAACCACAGTACATATGGTAGATGATCGTCGTCGTTATAATCGCGGTACATACCATGTTCCGTGAAACAGTTGGCGGAGGAGAAGAATACCGGACGTACCGTTTCGCAGAGCTTGATAATTCCCGGCATGGTCTTGAGGAATTCCACGTGTATGCACGTGAAACATCTGCAGCAGCAACACCCGACACCTCCAGCGGCATGAGTGCCGTTGGACGACATCCTGATTATCGGTCCTGTTCCGTTTCGGACCATCGTACCGCACATCGAATCTATCGATTCGCGATCAGATCGTTAACGATTATCGCAAAAGTATTCGTTGTCCGTCGTCGAACCTTGGGGTTCGGTGCAATTGACAAGTTCGTTGAACCTCTCGTCTCTCGTCTACGCCCGGATCATTGATTCGGCGGCCCTAATTGGTTAAACGGCGATTAATTCGTATGGTTGCGATGCATCGACCCGGTGATTTGTATCGCGCTCGAGCCGCGGATTAACGTGTTCGACGATGGACCGGCAATCATTCGATTAACGGGGATTAACGGCGGCGATCAGATCCGAGGATCCGTCTGTTCTAAAGCTTTCCGACAAACTGAGGGTAACTTAACAGTTCATCCCGAACATTGAAACGTCGCGACAGCACCCCCCGCGGTGGGATTCCTCGCGAGAGGATACGGACGTCTATTTCTGGCACGTGCCGCGCCGGAACATATGCGCCGGCATGTACATTGAACCGGCCAGACTGTTGCATCGCCGCGCACGACACAGGAAACACGAACAAAAACAGATCTCCGACAGCTGGACCCTTGGATTTTCGCGATCTCGATCGATCTCGCGGTTCGATTCGCTCGTCGGGGCAAAATTTGTTCGTTCGCGACGCGCCCGTACAATGGCTCGCGTTACACGTCGACGCATGAAACGCGATCAAAAAGAGATTTCCGACAGCTGAGCCCTTGGATTTTGATGTGAATACGAATCAACATGTTATGGTTCGTTCTCGGTATCGTGTAAGGTTTTGCCGCGATCAATATTTGGAATTCCGATCGATCTCGCGGTTCGATTCGTTCGTTGGGGAAAATTTGTTCGTTCGCGACACGCCGACGCAGGACACGCGAATTAAAAAAGAGATTTCCTACAGCTAGGATTCCCATCAATCCATTTTCTCTTTGCAGAAATTTACTCGTTTCCGACGCGCCCTGTACCGTCCGCGCGCTCGTACACATCATTTAATTGCTCGCGTTGCGCGCCGACCGCAGTATCCTGTTCTCTCTCTTTCTCTTCGCGCGTAACTTTATTGAAACTCGTCCCGCATACGCGGTTACGTGCAAGTCCGCGTCCTGTCGATGGCCGGTGCGAAAGAAAGCCGCGAAATTTTCTGACTCGCGATCGTACGGTTCCGTAGATCGTTGGTCTGGATCGTGCGAGATTAGTCAGCCTTCTCGTTGTGAGATCTTTTACAAACTTTATTTATCAGTAAATTGTCAGTCGGAAAAGCTACGCTTGTTGCGCGTATCATAAATATACTCTTTGTACAAATATAGTTAAAAAATAGCCCGTACAGAAGTATCAAATGCCCGTAGGTACAGCCGTTTATGCGCCAGACGCGAGTAACGCGTTGAAAAAGTCTATTATGTAGATAGTGGAGAGGTGAGGTGTGTTTCTATGTGTATCACGATATTCTCTCCTCACCGCTCGACTACAGGTAAACAGTCGCATTTAATTACATTTGTTTGATTTTGCCGCGATCTTCGCCGCTTCACTATATCTGTACCCTAAGCCAAAATTGAAATTTTACATTTTTAAGTAAAAATCCTTTTCCTTCAAATATCTCGAAACATGAAATATACGGGGCTTAGACCACTTTCATATAATTAATGGACACACATATAGGTAAGTGATGCTTTCGTTCGCGCGTACAATTGCGATTTCTTCATTCATGCTTCCGCGTACGTAACGAATATCCTGTACACGTTGACGTAACATAGATTTCAAAAGTTCGGAGACTGGCCCGCGATTAGAATCTTAGACATATACAATAGTATGCTCGTATAAAAAGCAACGAGTGCTTGATTCGTAAAGCAAGACAGAGTTGCTGGACAAAAGCGACGATTGTCTCTTCAGAGTCCCCTGTAAGTACGAATGGCGATGATCGTGCTGAGAAGGTATAGCGCCGCGTTCACCAATCCGCAGATCTGAAAATCGACCAATTTATTATTTCTGTTTTCTTTATCTCGATCGACAACTTGTAAATAACTTAAATTGATATTTACAGCGCAATGATTCGATCCTATGTTAAGCAATTTTGCAAATAACTATAACTTTTTCAACGTTTCGGTCTAGTTTACGACCATTATCAAAAAAAACTTTTTATATATAATTGCATTTGTTAAGTAAAAAATTATTTAAGAGTCAGTATTGTAGCACGTGCTGACTACACGCTCTTTAAAAAAACTGACTCTTACATAATCTTTCATATAGCAAACGCAATTATATATAAAAAGTTTTTCTTGATAATGGTCTTAAACTAGACCGAAACGTTGAAAAAAGTTATAGTTCTTTGCAAAATTGCTTAGTTATTAACATAGGATCGAATCTTTGCGCCGAAAACATCAAGTTAAGTTATTTATTATTTCGTCTATAACGAAATTTGCCGTTCGAAAAAGAAAGGGATTCGCGTTACCGCTCCAGCCATTAGCGAGTCGTTTCCCCTGCTTCTGTTGGATACGTTCACCAGAAACGTTAACGACGCAGCTAGATACAGACCGAACGCTATAGCGTGATACATGAGTTCCTGTGAAACAGACGGAGACCATGAATGCTCGATAGATCGTAATGCGCGTTGAACTCTCAACTGATCTACTGGTGACGTACATAAATCGTTTTCGAGATGATGGTAGGCGTGGAATGGGAAGACAGATAACTGATAATCAGGATGGCGGTGCCGATCAGAAACGTCGTCGTTATCAAAAGGAAAAATAGCTCGGCTGCAACCATGTAGTTGTACATGGTGTAGTGATGCCCAATGATCGTCACGCAAACGATGCCCAAAGCCTGAAAAAAATCCAACATCAAATCAGACGATTTGTTTAAACATTTAGGATAACTGTACCGATCGTATTTTATTTTAATATTGTAATTCATCATGAAATAATATGTGCAAGCATTTTATGGAACAATGATGTGTTCTGAATATAAAATAAAATTGGTGGCTCCCAAAATATAATATGTTAGAAGAAAATATCAGAAAATAAAATCCACAACATTTTGTACGAAAAAGTGCCATGTACCAATTACTGATTACCCGTTGCTGCGGATTAGAATTTGAACGAACATAATTTAAATAAATAAGACAAGAGAAGTTTCTTCTTATACGTTTATTGTATCGAAGTAGATGTACAAATATTGAGAAAAATACTACAGTAAAATGTACATCCCACAGTAATAGGTACTATACATGCGATCTTTTCGAGTGCTTCCCTCCCGATGATCCAGTGAGTACTTACCAGCTGTAGCAATTTGATCGCGCCGCTCCATGTTTTCAAATAGCCGCTGTTGATAACGATTGCCGTGGAGTTACTCGTCACGGTTTGCGTTCTGATGGTTACCGAGTGCGCCATTGTGGATCTCTTCGTTGCCGATTCTGAAATATCAGAGAAGAGCGGGTTACACGATTCAAAGACCTCGACTCCAGCACGTTCGCTCGAAGATTTTCTGGTCAGGAAGAGGGCCAAGGCCAAGATTTCGAAGCGCGGCCTACATTTCGCGTCGACCCTCCTTCCTCCTCTTCTTCTTTTCTTCCCATTCTCGATGCCCAAGAATATCGTGCTGTTCTCATGTTTCCTTCGAAAATGAGATGCTACGTCTGCAGAATTTTTCTTTTCCCCTTGAAATCACGTGAAAAACATTAACTGGAAGTTGTACTATGTCCGTAAGAAGAACACCGACGCTTTCCCTTTCGTTTCATTGATCGCGACACACCCTCGGAGCTTCCAGCCGATCGATATTAACGCGTGAATGGTTTTACGAGTTCGCTTTCTCTTTCTTCCCGGCGTGACGGCACGGAAACTATGCACGAGGAGAAATAGTTCCGAAACAATTGAAAACTTCTTGTAGCAGCATGTGTATCGGAAGTGTACGCTCGAATAATCTTTCTTTTCATCGCGTATCGCAAACATATCCTAAATTAGCGCGACGCAGTCACCGGTTATTTTTGTATCAGGAAACACCTACGTGTTCACGGTTGCGAGAAGAAATTTCTGATACAATAATCAGTTTTAATGAAAACACATAACTTAGTCTATCGTCATAGACTGTTTCCTCTTATCTCTGCTACTAATATTATTCGTGATAATTGCAACTCGACTAGATAGCGAGAAAGGATTGCCCTTCGGCAGATAAGATTCGCGAAATTCGATCGAAAAGAAAAAATCTTGGTAAAAAGAGTTAACGATCGCTTCGATGGAAAAATAGTTGATTCGACCAGTGACACCCGGTGAACGATCACACACAACCAAGATACGCAGACACCGTATGCAATACTTAAACTGACCTTAATGAGGTAGATGGTAGCGCGGCGAGCGTCTGCGATTGACTGAAGTGCACGCTTGCGTTACCAACGCGGTACCACGGATGACGTCATTGATGAAATCATAAGCGAACAGTTCGAAGAAGGATCGTCAACATGGATATAGGACAATCCAAGATAACAAGACTATTTTTATATTAATCGAATAATTACAGACGACATCGTTGCTTCGAAAGGAAAGACACGCTTGTAAAATTTAACACGGTGCGAAATCAAAGTTTCTGCATCCGTCTCCTCGTTATCGATTTTTATCATTGGGGTCTTGCGAAACCCCTGCTTCCGTTGAGGAAGTATTAGCGCTGTACGAGAACCTTGTCAAGGAGTTCGTGTAAAAGGAAACACAGGAACGTTGTTCGGTGCGTCGAGATAATGTTAAAAATGATCGTGTATTTCAATGGTAATGTGTACACAGAAGAGAATACAACGTACTCGCAACGTAACGTAACGGATCATGTTCTGTTTCACGTATGCATCGACGAACGCGGAATCACACGAGTGCCCCTTTGCGTACGAGTGAGAGAAACTAAGGGAATAGTAAAGAAAATAAAAGAAAAGGAAAGGAAAGATAACAATGTACCGCATTCGATTCGTGCAAATATATTACCTATACAAAATATGTAGATGTATGTATATAATATATGTTTGTAAAAGTATATGTATGTATATAGATATAATTTGTGTATACATATATTATTATAAATAAAAATTGGCGACGGTGCGACAAAAGGTACGCAGTTAGAAAAGTTAACTGGACGGGAGAGCGGTGCACGCGTTATATTCGTGCGAACGATCGAGAGTTGTGTACTTATTTCCAATTTGACATTCGCTAGAGACAGCTGGGAAGATTCGTATCCAATATGGATATCGTCGACCTCGCTGCGCGATTTCGAGGCAGTCGGTACTAATATTTTCTCTAATTACAACTGTTCCCATCGAGAAAATGTTGAATCGCGCGACCGGGAGAGATACCGTTCCGCGCAATCCGATAACCCGTCCTGAACTGACATAAAACTTTCCTTACGGTTGTACGTAGAAATTTCTGTGTTATAGATATCAACGCTCAATTATCGCTGCTCGTAGTCATCCAGGACACTTTCGCGCGAATTCGGTCGCGTAAACGAGTCGAGTTTACCAATTCGAGATCGCGGGGCGATCGAGTCGGACAGCGGCAAGGGCGATCATCGACGTAGCACGCGTAGCCGATTCAACTATACGTATATATTAACCTTAAGGCACATAGATTACAGAGTCTCTGGTTGAGCTACGACACTCGATAGGAAAGGGATCTTCTCGTTGGACTAGCTTCGATCCATCGACGTAGACGTCAACGGATACTATGTGGTTTTTCTTTCGTTCCTCGAAGACCTTGTCCCCGCCTCGTTGTTGTTGATCGATCGTGCTGCGTAGGATCGGAGATAGATCCCTGGTGTAGTAGCCTGGCCGTAGGTGCTCTTCAGGTACCTTGATGCCTCTTCGAGTACCCTGATCGCTCTTCTTCACTGCGTGTTGCTGCTTTTCCACTCGATGTACAGGAAGTACGCTCCGGCGGCGTAAGCGACCGTATTAAAGATCCCGAATACCTGTGGCGCAAACACCAAGGAAACGTTAGCGCGAGCAACCATGACTTCGCAATTTCGTTCGAAAGCCGACTAGTGTAGTCTGCCGTGTAACGCGAACAGATACGTCTTTAAAATCACTGTATACAGGGTGATTCTGGGAATCGATCCCTTTTATTATCCTACGTATAAAAGGCCCTCTTGTTTGTATACTTCGTGTAGTCGAGTACGTTTCTAACACCTTGTGTATGTATCGTATGTTGCAATAAATGTACAAAACAATGCATGAGATGACTGTACACTTACTGCCACGGAAGAGATAGACACACAGTAATTATGAACAATTTTTTCATCGCGTTACACATACGGGAGTCTACTGTAGTCACGACTAGCCAACCAACGACTCTTTCGGGTTTACTCTTTCGAGGGTACTTACCCCGGCAGTGATGTTCGACGCTGTATAACTGCCGCTCAACGCGCTCCAGACGGACAGCTGAGCAATGAAGGCGATCATGTATAAAAAGGCGAATATCGATGTGTTTAGAAGTTCCTGCAAAAACAAGTTGTTTACAGAAACGCGTTTCTTACTCGATTGTAAATGCTATTCCACTCGGAAGATCGTTCGCTCACCGACATAATCCAATTGATCGGTAACTTGAGCGCCTCTCGGATCGACAGGAAATAGATGAAACACCATAACAGGGTGGCGATGAAGGCTGTGACCGCGACAAACAGGAACCAGTGGGTGGCGCTGACTCGTGCCGGCGACGCACACGCCATGCATATTATCCCAAGACCCTGAAACAATCGGAAATTTTCCAATTAGCCGTCGCGTCGGTTCGTGTCGCGTGCCGGTACTCGCACGTACATCGTTCTAGTCTATTATTTATTTATTTATTTGTTCGCAGTGTATTTTGACGTGGTCGCATTCGCAGTCATCAGCGACCGCGTGGTTTACACTTGGTTAGAATTTGACTGTATACAAATTTTTAAAAAATGTTGTAGTATTATTATTATTATTTCTTATAGACGGGCAGAAGCCCTTTTTAAATAAGTATTTACAAAGATTAGAAAAAAAGAGAAAGATACAAGACTACTTATCTAATAAGAAAGAAGGTACATGCGCACAAAGAAAAAAAATAATACTGGTACAATCGATAGGTATAATCATATAATCCTGCGTAGTTGCATTTGAAAATTTTGCAAAGATTCAATGAAAAAATTAATACTGTTATAAATAGTGCATGATTGTTGCAATAATGCGATTCATTGGATTAATTAATCCATATGTAGATTTCGCTTTAAGTGTTTGAAAACCCGGTCTTGTTCTCAGTTCACGTTCCGGTACATAAAAATTGATTTGCGCAAGTAGAGAATTACGTTAAAAATAAAGCTCTGGTCGGATATTATTCTTCGAGCAGATAATGGTTCTAGGTTCATTGTAGTTATTATTGCGGATTATTAGATTCAGCAGAATTTAGTACGATTTTCATTGATTCTGGATCTACAAACGCTATTACCAATGAAAATCGAATTTTCTTTGATACCAGTATCTTGAAAATTATAGTACATTTGACATTACGCGATTCGAAGGGAAACCAGAGGCAATTCTATCCTGTTCGATCGCTCCGCGTAGTTCTCAAACGTTCAGCCAATACACGGGACGCTTTGTCTCGTATCGACGCGAATTCTTTCGCGTATTCGTCGACGGATTTCGCTGGTCTTGGTCTATCCGTGGACCCATTCGATCGAGTTTTCGAATCATCGTTCCTCGGTTCGAATAAACCAGCGAATTCCTCGGATAGTGCGTTCGAGAGGTACGTTTCCTTAAGCTCGACATTGATCCGAGCTTTCTCGAGCTTCGCGTTTCTCTCCGCGCTGAAGAGAACAAGAGGGAGCCGCTTTCTTTCCAAGTCGAACGGATTCAGATTCTTCTTCTTCAGCAGAACAGCCCTTGCTCTGCGGTGTTGCTTCTCTCTCCAGACAGCGTCCGCGGATTTTGGAACTGTGCCGGCACGCTTCTCCGCTCTCGATTTCGCCCGTTCTTCATCCTCTTTCCGAAGCCTCGCTCTCGCCTCCTCCAATTCCTTTCTCCGTTGTTCGTCGCACCTGGCCGATCGTCTTGCCACAACGTCGGGATCGTTCGCGAGGAAATCGTTCTGCCATCCGGCGAAGAACTTCTTCCTTCGCGTTTCTCTCCACGCGTACTCCTCGAACCAGTCCAGCCTCTCCAAGGTTTCTTCGCAGGGAACGGCGTGGTCGTGTTCCCGGAATTCCCGGAAAAATCCAGCCTCGTCGCCGACGCCTATCGTGACGACGCTCTTCCCGTCGACGGAACGGTTTAACGAGACCAAGCGAGTTATGGACGCCGCGGAAACGATTCTGGAGAACGTCGGCTCGCTCAGACTGCTCCTTATATCCCACAGATCGAGCTCGCCGCGCAGATCGCCGAGCAGAAAAACGCCGGGTTCGCTGGCCCAGCAGCAGGCCGTGTATCGGCAACCGGTCCGCCGCCAAAACAAAGGGGAATCCGGATAATCGTCTTTCCAAATCGCGAAGACGTGTCCGCCGATCGTCAGGAGAACGTCCTGAAGATGTGGGGATCGTAGAATGTCCGTAACAGGACCGTCATGAACGTGCGAGCGACTTAGAACCTCGCACTGTACAACGTTCGACGTTTCCACGGTGACCATCTGTTCATCCCACTCGCACTTGACCAATTCGTTCGCGCAGCCAGCCCACAGGCATCTCTTGCGCCCGTTCTCCTCGGAATACGTTCCCGGAGAATCGTCGTCTCCGAATAACGGGAGACAAAACGACAGGAGCGTCTGGGATGTCTCGGAGGAGTCTCCGATTCTTAGGCGAAAGATCGGCCGGAAAGAATCGGTGGAATCCGAGAACGAAGAACAGAGATTCCAAATTCCTATCGTACCGTCCTCCGAAGCCGTTAGAAATTGCGTGCTCGAGGTTCTACCCGGTCCTATTCCATTTTTAGCGGGCAACCACTCGATCCTTCGAACGGCCAGACGATGAGAACATTTTTCGTCGGAGACGAGCGAGACGCGAACCACAGGAACACTGTCCCCTCTCGATCCAGCGAAATGGGTATTCCAGATGACGACGAGTCCGTTAGAACACCCTCCGATCACGATGTCGTCGTCGTACGGGCAGAAGGAGATCGAGCAGATCTCCCTGCGATCTCGGAGCTCCAGATTGGGAAGAAGAGGATCGTCGAACCTCCAAACCAGCACACTGGAACTGTCCTTTCTCGACGGACGAGATTCGGTCGAACCGGTGACGTACGAGATCGCTACCAACTCCGTTGATCGATGCAAAGAAATATCGGAAACGGCTCTGTTCCCCGTGAAGTTCACATCGACGAACGACACCAGCTCGCGGAACACCGGCGACGCCGTCTCGACGACGCTTTCGACGCCGTGTCCCCCGCGCCGAGATAAATCTTCGATGTCGTCCACGTGCAGGTTAACAGCCGCGTTGTACTTGACGAAGTCGATCATTTCGGGCGAGCGTGCCTCTAAAAATAAATCCAACGGTGTTTTTTCTATAGGCTCGTCTTCACTCGCCGTGCTACGGGCGTCGCTTCTACCTCTGGATCGTTCGTCGTCGTTCCGTTCCGACTCTGTCCTCGATTCTACACCTTCCTCGGAATCTCCATTCGACTCCCCGTTCAACGTGTCTTCGTACGCGTATTGCGTCCAGGCGTTCTTCAAGTAGCCGCGATACGTTTGAACGTAAATCTCCCGCGGCTGCGAGTGGGTCTGAACGGAACGACAAACCAGTCTCCTCTCGATATTCTCGAAGTCCTCGTTCGCGTTTACGAGCTGCAAATAGCTGTCCCGACAACCGTTCGAACCTCTGTCGCATAATTTTCGAACGGAGCCCACCGCTGTTCCAGGTAAAACGATTTCTATCTCGAACAGCTCCCTCTTGTTTCTCGCGACGGTCTCGTCCACTTCGGACTCGCTGCCGAACGATTTCCACGGTGCGGAAGGTTTCTTCCTCGCTTTATCGATCACTCTGTCCCAGATAGTCCTCGCGACGATCTTGTTCCGGACGGCGACCGCCAGTCTCGCTTCCACGGTCAAACAGATCACGAAATCGTCGGAGATCAACCGATCCGACGAATAACCGACCAGAAAGGTTTCAGCCTCGTAAGCCGCGATTCTTTCTCTGAACGCTGACAACGGAGACGTCGACAGCTTCGCGAATTTCGCGACCGTGTCTCTGTCCACGTACGCCCATGGGTATTCCAGGAACACGTGTTCTCCGACCACGCAACCCAGTTCCCGTTGCATCTCGAGATCGAGCTTCACGCGCTCCACATCCTCGATATTTTCGGCGAGCAGCGTCCACCCCAGCGGACACTTAACCCCTTTTCTCGACATCTTCCGCGCTTTTCGCGCGGCGGAAACTTTACTGCTTTGCCGCCTCGATCGCCAGGCATCGATCAAACTTTCTCGCACCCTGGAAACCGTCTTACCGCCGCTCGGAATTCCATTTTGCGCGAGAGAAACTTACCACTCCGCCGGAAATCGATACGCTCGATTACCTCTCTCCGGCGAATTTCAAAATATTCGCATTATTGCAACAATCATGCACTATTTATACAGTATTGATTTTGTCATTGAATCTTTGCAAAATTTTCAAATGCAACTACGCAAGATTATATGATAATACCTATCGATTGTACCAGTATTATTTTGTTTTTTCTTTGTCTTTGTGCGCATGTACCTTCTTTCTTATTAGATAAGTAGTCTTGTATCTTTCTTTTTTTTCTTTTCTTTGTAAATACTTATGTAAAAAGTCAATAATAAATAATAATAATAATAATAAAATAGCACTCTGTTTCGGGCGTTCTACGCGTTGCCACGTATGCATGCAGACGTGTACGGTGTGTAGCAGTGGTTTCTAATCACGATACTACGAATCTAATCGAAAATTAATTTTTTCTCCGCCTGCCTACCTTTTATATTTTTAATAGAGATGATAGACATTTTCTTTATTAATCAATTCTCGCGCCTCCCAGATTGGAAACCGCTGGTGCACGGTGTTGTGTATATATTATAGTAGAGGAATGTGTGGAGGGGTAAATGGGCGCGAAAGTGCGAAGGATCGGAACGCTGGAACCATGCACCGAAGGAAGAATTCTACTTTCACCGATTGAAAACGTCGTCGACCGGGCATTTAACGTTTAACTAAGAATTCCTAACGCTCGATAACTTTCTCGCGCTATCGCTCGAGTTATTAATAGTCTCGCGGCGACGATGCTAGAGTCAAAATACAGACGACGATTGCTTCGACGATCTATCGTAGAACACGATGTTGTTTTTTGTTGTTCGTTTGTCTAGCATAAAAATAGAGCGCATCCGCCTGACCGTTCGAGAACGTCTCGTCGCGATGCGGTGGTAGGTTTGCCGGCCTCGCCAAACCTACACGCCCAACAAATAAACGAACGTTCAAGTATTTGTACGTTCTTATCTTGTAAATATATACAGGGTATCTCAAAATTCCTTCAACATCCGGAAATTGGAGATTCTTGAGTTTATTTGAAGCAACATTTTCCTTTGCAAAAATGGCGTCTGCGGTTTCGTTAAGGAGTTATTAACGAAAAACACAGACCAATCGGAGCGCGACCTTCTTGAAACAGTCGACCCGGCGCGCCAACTGTCAATTGGCCGACTGTGCCAACACGCGTCTAGGTCGCGCTCTGATTGGTCTGTATTTTTCATTAATAACTCCTAAACAAAGTCGCGGACGCTATTTTTGCAAAGAAATTTGATTGCAAAGAAAAAGAAAGTTGATTCAAATGATCTCAAGATTCTAGAATTTCCGGATGTTGAAGGAATTTTGAGACACCCTGTATATCTTGTGCAATTATCTACAATAAAAAGAAATATATACGTTACATTTTCGGTTTCGCCGGTTGATTACTCGGAGAATTCACGAGGAATCCGAAATAACTTTGAGGAGGATAAATACCGGCTTGAAAATATAGATCGGCGCGGCGTTCTACATAATTCATGGGGGGGATGGTCGGTGCGTTGTGCCAGCTCGGGGCGCGACTTTCAGCGCGTGATATAATACGCTCGTCGCATTCGCATTATGCATCGTATTAACGATCGTAGCGATGACGGTTGACGAGAACGTCCTAATCCCATTCACTTCAACCTGGGAGCGTGAAACCGATGAGCGTCCAAGAAAAATACAACAAGCCTCGTATCGACCGAATCCTCGCGTTATTCGATTCTAGATCCGTCCTCGAATTCCATAGGATTTTCGGCACAGTGTCGATGCCGGTTCCAGTCTATGGGAATGTTGTTCGAAATAGATTCCCAGCTAGTATCGGCGAGGGTCGGTCTAGTTAAACTTGTTGGGACTATTGAATAAACGCAACGGGGGGAGCGATGCTTTGAACGGAAACGACAAGGTGACCCTAATTTTGAGACAATCGTCGGTGCACCGATCTCCCTAACACCGTTGTCGTCAAGTTTTCGCATCGAGCCTGCGTCGAAGAAATGCTGCAGTTTGCAGACTCCCTACACGACGCGACGGTGGAATTATTATAGACACGCTCGCGAGCATCTGTAACGTGATCCAATCCAAAACCGCGGATCTGCTCGATGGAAACCGCTTAGACGGCTGAAGAGAATCGCTCAAATACTCGAGTAAGGGGAACCGTAAAACGTGACTCGAAGAGAAACCTTAGGACCAACCCACATGCACCGTTTATACTTGTACGCACGGTTACTAAGCAGCTACCGGTTACAACCTACGCCTATAACTTATGCAGTTAAGTCCGTTTTCGCTTAGTCCATGTTCGTTACTTATTCAATTGATTACAATTAACGAGCAACCCGATAGATAGCGTGCAGGAAGGTTGCACATAGTATCGGTTGTTCGTGGTTGTTCGATAAAGAGACGGCGGTTCAGCGACATGGAAATCTTCCGACTCGGAGTTTATAAATGCGAGATTGTTTAAGAAGCTGTACGACGGCGATACGGGATACAATTATGTCGAGCCGGTGACGTAAGCGTACTCCTAAAGCAGCGGTGACTCCTACTCGCGCGTCTGACTTTATCTCAACATTCCGAAAATAAAGTTATTTCGAATCGATTTATCCTTTCGCTTTATCTACGGACTTGGCACTCTCTGCCGGAGATGAGAACGCAAAACGCGACAGAAATCAATGAAACAAGTGATCGCACCCGTTTATCGCCGATAAGGGGAACGAGAACGAGAACGCCTGAAACCACGGATCACGAAGACGCATGGAATAAATAACAGCGTGTCTGATCGACTCGCGTAAATCGAACGTGCTCATTACTCGTTCGAGGATAATTGGCAAACAAGCAGGATTTACGCTGCTTTCTGCCGTGTTGCAATTTCGTTTCTTTTTTTATTCCACGAAGATCTGCCGTTTTATCTGGAGATCGGGCTGTGCAATTCTCTGATTTAGAGTTTGACCGGGACCGCGATATCGCGATGATATACGCGTCTACTATAGAAATAGCCGCGTAATTAGCAATTCAAATCGCGTTAAATAAGGTTGCAGATTTAACAGCGAAGCGTTTTTGCTTGTGTACGCGCGGGAACGTGCGGAATCGTATCGCCACTCACACCGTTTACTGCATCGACGTATTCTCGCAACGAACGGTATAACGCAAAAATTATTTATCCGACTCGTCGATCCATACGTATCCATACTGTTGCTATGAATCACGTTTACTCGAAGCAACATCAACCATTCATAAACAGACCACCGCCCATTTTATCTCAACGCCCACGTAATTTCCTTCTTGATACGTTTGCATCATTCCGCGGAAGACGAGAACCAACGATGACTATGTTTCTGTGACCAACAATGGCTGGCAGTCTTTTCCGAAAACACACATTAAGACGATATCGCGGAACCATTGACGGATTAATGATCCCCGAACATAATCTAATCGATTTCCCATCGATCTATCGGCGCGACAATATGTACAAACATTTTTTCGTCTGACTGGAAGGTATCGACTCGGAAACGCCGCGGTTATTCCACGTTTGCGAGGCGCGGTTTGTCCTTGCGTATAAAGCGCTCGCGTGCAATTAACTGCGGTGCATAACTTGTTGCACCAGCCGATATGCTTCGCGGCCGACCTACACACCATAAGAACGCAATGGCACAACGACTCGAGGAACGCTCGTAATAATCGCCATTGTGCAATTCCCCGGAGCTGTTCGTTCCGTCTGGCGTGGCCGAAGGAAGTTTCTGCACGATCCCGGCAACGAGTAAACGAGGAACGTCGAGACGATTTTCTACGAGACTCGTACGAACCGCGTGTGAAATATCAAACGTAATCGCACACATAAACCAGCAGTTTTCGAAGAGTTTACGGTACGAGCTCCGCGCGATAAACTTATTGGGAAACGCTTATCTGCGGGAGACCGTGTGCCGTTGCATATCAGCGAGAGTACTCCCGCGTTACGTTTGTAAAAATGCGTGAAATGTTCACACGACTGTTCCCACGGTCGATGGAAGACGATTGTCGGCTAGGAAGAAACCGTGTTCGAATTACCCTGACCGAAATCGAGCCGGAGAGTGCGTTGCACATTGGCATATTGAATCGACGCGCGATCAAAGCCCGAACGTGACCCGAGTTATTAAGATCGATCCATTTCTGAACGGACGCTTCCGCTTGAAAAGGAGAACCTTTTAGGAAACCGGACGGGCACGAGTCGATTTCCTGACCGAGCAGGAAAAGGGGCGCGGTGAAGGTGCTCGGCCGTTTATCGCTGCCCAACGGAACGGTCGACCATGAATTTACACTCGCATCGCATTAAAGAAATAGTTTCTAGCTTCGGGAATAGTTGGCGGCTATAGAGCCGGTGACCATGAAAAATGTTCGGCTCATTCGGTTCGCGTGTAACGTAAAACTATACCTGGAGTGTTTGCGTGTGTAACGAGTACGTACGTAGCCGGGAATAAATATGACGCGTGCGAGAGATACATAGAGCTTACGTAGTATGTGTGTAGTATGCTCATTGGATTATCGAGCTGCTCGCTTGTTAACCCAAAGCGGCTGAAAATCTTGTCGTTCGTTGGAATCGGTAGTTCGCTTTGCATAGCTTTGCTCGCTTTCCACTGCGGCACGCCATACGTTATCGAGATAAAAACGATAAGACCGATATGTAGTTTCTTAAAGCATTATCACGGCGATACTGAGAAATGCTTTGACGTTTCTCGACTATGGTTACGACTTTTTTGGGGGGTGGAACTTTGAAATCCGCGGTAGCTTGCACGCAACGAATAGTCACGATAGCGGTAAATCGGTGACGCCGGATTGAAAATCATTGGAGAGAGGTCAAGGACACTCTGAATTCTTAATAAGACGATTCGATACCGTTGCCGCGGCCGCGACCACGGCCTCGGCGTATGGCAGTAGGATGGAACTCCGAGTATGTGGGACGCCACGTATGGTCCCGGTCATCGGGATGAACATGTATGGCCATCGAACGTGTCTGGTTCATAGGAAGATCTGTCCGATCGCGTAGAAACTATGCCATCGTGAACGTTGCCGTGAATCGTTACAACCTTTTTTTTTCTTATTCATCGCGCAGCGTGATCGTCCTCTCTCGTGAAAAACCGGTTCTCTCCCGCGGCGTTAATACGGTAGATTTACGAGAAAATTTGGATACCAACGGGTAATATTCGTGTCGCTAGCCAATCAAACACGGAAAAACGTCATCGCGTTAATTGTGCCCGTTACAAGAGTCACGCAAATACGCGACCGTACAGATACATACATATACACACACACGCGCGCGCGCGCATACAAGGGAAATACATAGGCAGTCCTCGTCGAAAAGACCGTGTTCCGAGACTGTCGTGCGACGGCAAAACTCTCTCGTGAAATAACAGCGTGCCGTATTTGATTTCCATCTGTGGGTAATTTAATCGGGCTGTTGCAAAGTCACCGTCGGGATTGGTCACGCATCCATTTTCCTATTTTTGCACACCGGGAGACCGCTAGTCGAAGGTCGTCCTCCAGCGCGCGTGATCTCGCCGAATTCTCTTGTACGGTGCTCGTGCTATTTCCGTTACGGGGCAACGATAAATCATCTACGCACATATTTGTAAACGGTTCCATGGTCGTTTTCGCTGTACAAAGATTCCCATTCCCAGGCTAGCCGAGCGTCACCTGTTGTATTTGGAATATCGTCGCGTTATCTGTTCCACACCTAACTTTGAGACCGGTCGAATCGATGCATACTTTTACCCGGTTGCACCGATCGAAAGTAACCGGTGGTTTATCCGCGGCAAATAAACGACGAAACGTAACCGGGCGTGTCTTTCGCTGCACGTGCGTGAACCGGAGAGAAAACGATGCTTACCGATGCTGATCACCTAACGGTATCCACGATTTCGACTGGGAACGTGGTACAGGCTTCGGGCTAGAAGGACCGTACAGTGCCCTTCGGTATAAACGTTTAAAAATAAAAACACAGCCTCACGGAATCGGTTGTATCATTGGTCAACAGAAAACATTGTTTCTGTCGCTTGCTCAGGGACAGATTTTCAAGAGTACCGCGAGGAGTTTACCGTTACGTGGTTACGCCGTTGCAAGCAGGTTCAACGTCGCTATTCGCGATGCAAAAGTATGCGTGCCGCCTGCTTGCTCGAAAGATACCTATCGAGTGCTTGCCGATCAACGTAATTAGCATCGTACGAAAAACTAGAGTCTCTCTCGCTGCGTAACGCAACCGTTCGCGCGTGTGCTCCGAAAACACACGCGTTTAAAATAACAATGCCGCATAAAAGATACCGTGGGGGAGGGCTCTTGGCGCCAAGAGCAATTACGATCGAGTGCCAAAATTCAATTCGACACACGACACCATACAAAACAAGAGTACCCTTCTTCTTCCATCGAGGGAACGTTTTAGGTCAATTGTCGCGGGCATTCGACCAAACGGAAATACCAATCGAGATTAACGAAGCGCGTCCACGATTATGTTGTTACAGCGAAAAATACGCGTTATCGTTTGGAGAAAGAGTAATAAGCGTATAAACTGTTCAAAATGCTATCTCTCGCATTGCGTAGTATTTCGAGAAGTTAATTCGACATGCAATTAAATACTCGGTGTTATCGGAACACCTGAGAAACAATACGAAACGGAGATAACGCGGCCGAAACTCACCAATTGCACTAATTTAATGATGCCGGGTATCGTTCTGAAGTAAGGAACGTTTATTCTAATGCCAGCCAAAGGGTTCGGTTGACCCGGTTCCGTCTTGACCGTGGGCACTTGTCGAGGATTGTTACTGGCGTTGTTGCTGGAACCGTCCATTGTTACCGCAGTCTCGGACATCATATTACGTTTCGTTGCGGCGAATAGTATCCACGGATAAAGATGAAGACGACGGTATATTCGTCAGTGAAAGGCACCGGCGCAAGCACCACTAGAAAACGACGAGAAGGGAACCGGTACTGGTAAAACTGAGTCCAAAACACCTGTTGGTTCACCACGGCCCGCACGCAGGCCTCACCACTGAATACTACCTACGTATTAACCAACGACCCGCTATTCCCCCACCGTAATCTATTTTCCCCTTCCTTACCGAATTCCTTCCTTAACTTGTCAACTATCAAATCGAAGCGCAAGAAACCAATCGCCACGTTCTAAACACTTTCCAGTTCTTCCATTTCGTTCTCGCCTATTCCCAAACGTTTTCCAGCCCTTTTTCTTTTCGACGAAACTTCTCTATTACGCTTCAAAACGCTTCACCAAGAGATTTAAACCTCATCGCCGCTCCGAATCTTTAACAAATTCCTTCAAAGAATTTCTACCGTGTTTTTATGCTTCTTTTTTAATTGTTCTTCGAAATTTCATTTCATTTCTTCGTCTCGACGATCTGCGTACGATTTATCTTTGCAATTGTCTCGGAAAACGCAGAGATTTCGTGAAGCGGCGTTTGAAATTCAAATCATTTCGCGGGGTTACAGCGGAATGTCAGAAGAGAATCGATTGGCGCACGTTATCTCAAAGACTGCCATAGTGTCATATGGTCGAGTCGTTGGACCAATTGTTCTTTTGCGGTAGTACATCATAGGAACCATCTCGAACCAATCGTTTCGCCGTTCCAACGGAATTGACGTTGATATCGTTCCACTTCCCGGATCGTTTACTCATTGTTCGTAGCTTATCAGCGGCGTTTCAAGCATCTTTGTGACGTCCGAGACCTGTGATTTCTCTCCTCTTCCACGAAACAGTGTAATCTTGATCGAAACTATTCTACATCGGAAAACAGCAATTGTAATTTAGTCGTTACGAGCGAAAGGTATATTACCGAGCTTTATTCGTAGGTTCATACGTTCATGCAAAGTATATGTATTAAATGCCCAGCAGATTCATCGTATTGATATGCAGGCGAACATTGACTGAACTTCGTGTGTCATCTCATTCGTTTTGCGTCTCGTGCATGGATCTGTGTGCTTACTATATTATAACGCTCCTATTATATGGCGTAATAAATGAATATAATGCACCCTTGCACTTTTCTTTAATTCTTACCTATTAAACTTGCACAGCTATCGAGTGTAACAATATTGTACGTAACAGTGCGTATATACTTTCAGAAAGACTGAACAAAATGTCGCTATATCCTACACTCGAGGACATGAAGGTGGACCAAATGATGAAGGTAATAATTATATGAATTATTACCCGATCAATTATGGAACTGCAACTTATATACTATCTATTTCTAGGTCCAACAGCAAGTGGAGTCACAGTACAATGCTCCATCGATGCCACAAATCCAGAATGTCCCGTCTGCACCACCATACGCCTCATCCATGGTGTTGTACCCTTCGTTAGGAGAATACATGGGATTGGAATTGACTCAGGAAGTAATAGAACAGAACATGCCTGAATATTCTCTTACCGCCAGCCGTGCCAATGTAAGTAACACGCAGATCCGCAGAATTAGAAACACTTGCAACATTGATTAAACCTTACAGATGACCGTCAGCGTACCTGCTACATCGGGGCCATTGGCTGGTATGGTTGCACCATTGTCTGGCCAATCTGTAGGATTACAAAGGGCAAATGTTACACACGGCATAAGAGAGGTACTCGATCTCTACATATTTTAATGGATCTGTAAGCCACAGGTGTTCAAGGCTCAACTTAAAAACTGAAGTATGCTCTTACACTGTTGTAGCTCGTACTATGCAAAGATAAAGATGGCAAAATTGGTTTGAGAGTGCACGCTGTTGACAACGGCATTTTTGTGTGTCTCGTGAGTCAAAAGTCTCCAGCTGCGCTGGCTGGTTTGCGGTTTGGGGACCAAATTTTGACAGTTAACGATGTTGCGGTCGCTGGGTACACGATGGAACGAGTCCATAAACTGTTGCGCGAGGCCAGCATTAACGGCATTAGAGTAGTGATACGCGACAGGTGGGTTTATTTTGCTTTTCAAGCGAGAAGCGTGGCTTGTGGTTGTTTACTTATATTCGATCGATTGCAGACCATTCGAACGCACGGTAACTATGCACAAGGATAGTTCAGGAAACATCGGATTTCAGTTCAAAAATGGACGGATTATCGCGCTGGTGGAAAATTCATCGGCCGCCCGAAACGGGCTCTTAACGGACCAACAGATATTAGAAGTGAATGGCAAGGTAGTGTACCATGAGTTTCTTGGTTGGTATAACATAATTAGTTGATATAGTTAAATAGATAATACTTGGTCCCCGCGGGATTCCAAGTTCATACACCAATCTCCTTATTTTTTCCCACTTTCACCTATCGCCTAATTGCAGCCAATTCCAACGGGACCTACTGTGTTTTTATGATGTGTTTCGAACCACCTTGGGCACCACAGTATTTGGATAGAACATGAAATATTTCCAGAGGTGCCGGAGGTGGGATCGAACCCGCGACGGCATCCGCAGTCGCGCGCTCTACCCACTGAGCCACTGCGCGCCCGTATAACATAATTATATTGATCGTATTTTACGTTTTAGAATGTCGTTGGTCTAAAGGACAAAGAAATCACGGCGGAGATTAAAAATGCCGAGAGCGTGATTACCATCACGATTATACCATCATATATTTACGACCATATGATTAAGAAGTACGTCGTAAATCATGGGTAACGGTATAATTAGTTTTAGGAAATAAAATATAATAATTTGAAACACTTTTTTTCAGAATGAATTCGAGTCTACTGAAAACGTTTATGGACCATTCGATTCCGGACGATCAAGTTCAATTGAGTAAATTTTATTAAAGTTAACAATCAAGCAATCTACGATTTTTATCGATCTCTATTCGAAAAGAACAATATGATAGAACAAATGCTATACGGTAATCATACACGCGATTATCGATGGGATTGCAAACTATTTTTCGAAAAACAAAACCCATGAATTTATTTAAAGTCTCGCACTTTATCTTAGACTTCTATGCATTTATTTCTCGACATGCACAAAGATCAACATTCAATGATTACTTACAAATTGAATCGACTGCAATACAATTATTTATTCTCTTACGGTTAAATGTCTATATTGTACGAATAACTTTGCCAAAATATTGTTATCACTGTACGAAATAGGTTTACAATTATTTACAAAACCTATAGTACGTAGCATTAATCACGCGATAGGGACAATTTTACGATGAGTATTTACTTTAAAATCATGTGCCCAAAATACTATAGATTGTATCACTATGAAAGTTTCTATAACGTTAATGGTTTTCTATATACAACTTTATTTTGTAAATATCTGTGTAGATCGTTTATCGATGTTATTAGGATTTCTACTTTACGATACACAACTAATGTTTTAGATGAAATATTATACTGAATAGTAAGTTTTATATTCTTCATCTTCGTTAATGTGCCGTGCCAATAATAGTGATTACGTTATGTAGTTAGGTGGTTAAGGTTGAAATAAAAAATGTTGTACACAAGCTAGCATTCCAAACAAATTATTCCCACTCTTCCCGCTCTTCCTCGAAAAACTTGGTGCCATTTCCGGTTCCCCTCGAACAGATCTCGGCGTTCAACGAAATGTTTAATTAACATTGTTTTCCTTTCAAGATATTTTTCTCGTAAAAACGTAAATCCTATACTATATAAAGTTTAATTAATTGCGATATTACTAAAAAATTAACTTTTGTCTAATTAAAATCATTGTCGCCAGCCAGTAAGGGCGCAACGAGCGAAACGAGATAATCACCCTTAGGTTCCCATGTATTTTTCTAATACAAAACGAATTTTTTTACTGAAATCATGAGTGTACCTTAGAACAATCAACCTTCCTCTTTATAATGAGCCCTCACACAGCTCCTATTATGTTCGTATAAAGACAAACAACTGTTTCCCGCAAACGCTATTTTGCCAGCTGTTTTGCTGATGAAAACTATCTAGTAATATTCTAGTAATATTCTGCCTATCCCTTGCGTGAATCGGAACGCACCTATAGATCCGAGTACTTGAATGTACTGTTGGGCAGCGAGTGACATAAATGCGCTCTGCGATTAGTGTTATTTTGTCGAGTCCGGTACCCGACAATAAGATGTCTCATCCCGATTACGAGCAAACCGCTCACGACCACGCAGCGTTGCTTTTGTTGCTGAGACCGATTGGTACACAGATTAAGCAGAAAACTGTGACTAGGTTATGCGAGAGGATCATTAAAGCGGGCAGCAGATTCACCGTGAGCGATTCAACCGGTGGTACGCGGGAAATCCTTGCCAGATACGTCAGAGAACATCCTATCGAGAATAACGATTGGGGTGATTTCCAAACGCACAGAAAATTACTGGGATTGATCAGTTTTGGGAAATATGACAATCAAGCAGAGCTGAATGAACTATGTAGAGTTCACGAATCCCTAAAGGTAAAGTACACAGCCACGCTTTACGATTCACGTGCCATTCTTTTTGGCCCAATCGAATCGAATAACAAACATGAACCACCAGCTTCGTTTACTACCCCATCAAATTTTAAAACACGTGCTGTATTTTACGCCGACGAGATGTGTCCCTATCTGGAGGTTCACATCATGGAGTGCCTGAATTCGTTATTCTGGATCTTGGAATCAAAAAGATTAGAGAGATCCAGAGAGAAGGTAGATAGAGTTTCTCTTTTGTTAGCACCATTCGAGAAGAAAGATTTCATAGGATTGGATCTGGAGTCTAGAAACAATAAGAAAAGATGCGTTGGCCGTATGACCAAACATCTAGGTGACCTATGTTTACAAGCTGGACTACCGGCGGATGCTTTAAGCAACTATAATTCTGCAGCCAGTATATTGCAAGCGGTAAATGACTGGCTGTGGCTAGGAGCAGCGTTCGAGGGCTTGTGCGCAGCATCTGCTCTAGTATTGTATCCAAATATGTGCAGAAGTCTTCCATTACAAAGGAACTCTTCCCTTCAGGAAGGAAGTCCAGGTAAGCAAAGGTATGTATAACAATATTCAGGATGTATGGACAAATGGCAATTGTGATTTTCTTTGAAGGTTTGTTAACGGATTATTTTATATAGAAGGGGTTCGCAGGCTGTTGCGACACTACCATCTCCACCTGCTATAGAGGTGGTAAAGAGTAATATGCCGCATATTTTGTTACCCGAAGAAATATCGAAGAAGTATCGTGAAGCAATTGTTCACTATAGTAAATATCAATATGCTGGTATAATTGAAACGGAAGCTAGTTTCAAAGCGACGAGAATCTCGATAGAGCAAAACTGTACCTTGCAGGCTGCCTCGTATCTGAGCAACGTCGTACTTATAAGTTTATCGTTAAGCGAACAGGAAAAAGTATGTATAACGAGGAAATGATACAATACAATTCGCTCGTTCGATAGAATACAATTAAATAGCCACAACATTACAGATCGATCGGTTTACTACGTTGTCGGATTTATATATGAGCTTTGGTTTCATAAGAAAAGCATCTTTCTGCTTAAGATTGGCCGCAACGCGACACGTATCGAAAAACAATCCGAATCCCGATTGGCAGCAGTGTTATAATTTAATGCTGCAAGCTACGTCTGGGTTTAAACTGTCCTTAGATCCTGTTGATATGTCTCCCGGTATTTTATATTTGTTGCTAACGTTACAACAAGCGAATCAATTCTGAGATAAATCTTATTTGTACAGATACGCATAAGGGCTGGCCGGTTATCCAAATTCAAGTGATAAACGATCTCGTTGCTGCCGCTAATCGTATGGGCAATCCAGCACTAGCAACTAGACATGTAACATTTTTACTTCAAACAATGTACAACTATTTGACACCCAACGAACGTAGGGAGACCGCTTTGCAGCTTCAGAATATCTCTCAACAATGCGAAGGTGCTCCCGTACCTCTCGTAAGTGTAAACGTTGAGAAAATTCGTGACAGGGAGAATCTAGAAAAGAATTATAAGGTTTCCTGATAGGTTTTAGATAGCGGAACAGTTATACCACCTGCTAATTTAACGAATATCCCGAAAACGAAATCGTTTGTTTTGAAAAATATGCAACCGCATCTTCAACCGCAAAAGATTGAAAGAGTGAAGGAGGATCATGGTCCATTTTTGTTCACGCCGATTAATTTTGGCTCCTTAGAGAGGAAGAACACGTCAAAGAGTAAAGTTGGTGCGTTTGTGTCTCGTTAATTGTATAATAAACTTGTACACCTATACGCGTAACCACAATTGAACGGTTACAGATTACTTGTGGGTGGAGGGTGACATTTGCGAGGTGTCGATGCAGCTGATCAATCCGCTTCCTTTCGAGTTGCACGTCTCGAATATGAGGCTCCTCACGAATGGAGTTGTATTCGAGTCGATTCCAGAAAGTATTACGTTACCTGCCGAGTCAGGCCCAATTGCGGTAACGTTGGCAGGCAGGCCTAAAGAGGTCGGTGACCTGGAAATCCTCGGTTTTAGTACTCATACGTTGGGAGTGAAGTCGAACTGTAGATTACGATATATGGAGGGGATGGTGCACCCTCAATACACCGTCGAGGTAGTTCCTGCTCTACCAAGAATAGACGTGGCCACAAGTTTACCTCAAACTGCAAGTTTCAGCTCCGGGGACAACATAGTAACTAGCGCGAGCATATCGTTGTACGGTGGTGAAAGGTATAATTTAGAGTTTCAGTCATTTCTATTGTAACAATATTTTTCGGAAGAAGGTATATTCCTATGTTTCCACTGCAGCGCCGAATGCACCGTGACTATTACGAACAGCGGACAGGTTCCTATCGAAACCATCGAGATATCGGTGCAATCCACGCTAGATGCGGCCACGGAAAACGTAATATTCAAATGGAACAATGAAAACTTGACGAAGCAATTACCTCTTCAGCCTGGGACTAGCGCTAGTCTTATCTTGTACTTATACGCTGCCACCGATTTTATAGCACCTGGGTCTCGCAATGGTAGTAGTATAACCGATGACTGTGCTATTAGATCATACAGACATTATGTTTTAACGATACGTATTTCCTTTAGATATTACCGGCAGTACGTATCTCAGTCAGCCAAGCAGTTTAATGTCTCAATCTGGGCACAGTTCTTTACCATCTAGATTAAGTTCACCTTCGCACACGAAAAGACAGTCTGAGTTAACTTCCTCGTTCAGATCGGGCTTCAGTTCTTTACCAAGTTCACGTTTATCGAAACTGGCCGTGCCATTGCACGCTTCGAATATTATCGAGGGTCAGTTAAAAATCAAGTACTCCGGTGGAGATGGTCTATCGGCAGGCTATTGTCGTACTTCGTCGGTTTTTGTCACTATAGAGATGTTGCCCAGCGTTCAGATCACCAATTGGGATGTGCTCCCAGCGGAAACGTAAGTGATCCGACGTGTTCGAGCAATGTTCTAACTCGTGGCGTTCTCAAAACATGTTTTCAGGCCGTCGCAATTCTACCTTGTACTCGACTTGACGAACATGACCAATCAAGAAATGGAATTGCACTATACTCAAACCAAGTGCATATACATGGAAGGCAAGGAGCCCTGTAGAATTCCTGTACCGGTCGAGCGTTGTCCACTCAACAAACTGTCTATGGTAAACAAGAATTTTCGATGCTCCGTGGTTTTGGTACACGTATACAGCGTCTGCAGTTCGCTTTTTATTTGAATCGCAGTTAAACGGAGCTGGAGACATTGGGGAACTACAGAAGGTCTGTTCCGAACATATTGCCTCGTTGGTTGATTTACGATGGCAATTACTAGGTACCGAATTGGTCGGAAAAGCATCTCTGTCTGGGATTACGCTCACGCAAGACATGCTAGATCTTGTTCGAATGAGTCCTTTGCAATGGGGTATATCTTACATCTCTATCGTATACGATACCCATTACTGTCGCTAGTTATTCGATCAACAGTTGCAATGTAAATCAATTTCAGAGATCAAAATAAACGATGCGGTCGTAAAGGCACAGGACGAGCTCACGTGCAATCTCGGTGAATGCGTGAACGTCGGCATAGGGATATGCAATACGTTGGAACATCCGTTGGCCGATCTTATATTGTCTATAAACTTTTACCAAGACCATCATAACGGAGTGAACAATTACCAACTGGAAACCAGGCTGTCTATCGCTGGCGCGAATAAAGTTATGCTGCCAGTCGTGAGTTATTAATCTGATCGAAATAACTTTCAGATCTGTTTTCCTGTTATAACGAGAGACTTTCTTGTTCAGTTGCAGGAATACGGAAGGATTTATCACGAGTGTCGCGTAGTGTTCTTTACAGCAGGTCAGTACAAAATAGATATTCAATGCAGTAGCACAGAAACAGCTCCGAGTACACCGGTGCTTTGCTCAGAGTTAATAAATGCCGGACACACATGGCGTTACATACCGTCGATAGAAATAACTGTCGACGACTGTTAGCCATGTATACGGTAACCGAATCCGCGAATTTGTAATATTTGTATAAAAAAGCAACAAATAAATGTACCTATGCCTTGTTATAATTATGCGTAAAATCTGTTACAATACAGGATTTGGAAATGAATCTTCCTTAAAAGATCATTACAAAAACAGGAATATCATTTTTAGACTTCGCTATGTCGCTCGCATAAAATAGGTGTAAATAGTTGACATTACATTGAGTTGAGATCATGAGTGCAGCCTTTTTATAATATTTACGTCGTGAAAATACTTCTATACATCGAAAAAATAATACTTTATACAATGTTATCCTAAGAACGCTCGAAGATGCGGTGGTGTATCTTTTTCAATTGACTAATGTAAAGTGTAATGCTATTACACTTTTTGTTTTTTCCCTAGGGGAATCATTTCCATTTCTTGCAAATTTCTCCGAAATCTTTTGTAGAATACGAGTACGTCCGAATGGGCCCATACCTGTTGATTATGAAAATCCAAGACCCGCAAAGATTGCAAACTTTGTGCCCTAGATAATGCTACATAGGATTGACCGGCATCGAAAACTCTTGCTAGACACATTTCAACGCAGTCCAAAGTTAATCCCTGACTTTTATGAATGGAAAAGGCCCATGCTAGTTTAAGCGGAATTTGTTTCCTATGAACGATAGTCCCCGATGCCATTCTCAAACTCCATATTTCTAGTTTGGTACGGTACTGAGTACCGGATTTAAATTGAACTACTGGTGCATTGTCTTGAAATTTAATGACTACACCTCTTGCTCCATTCACCAGACCACCTGATACATTAATATTTTTCAACAACATTACCTGAGCCCCTACTTTCAATACAAGTTTCCCAGGAATAGTCAATTGTTGATTCATAGTCTGTGTCATAGATGGATCTGAATCCTGAGCAGAATAAGTTTTAGATTCTCCTTTTAGTTTGTTTAATTGAAATTCGTTAATTTCTTCTGCTTCGTTCACGTGAGAACAGAGTCTGGTTGCTAAAATTCCATTATTCTCTATCTTTTGTTTAGCTGTTGCTTTAAGAACTTCCGCAATGCTATCTGTAACCCTACCTATTCTTATATTATTCAAGATATCGACAAATTCTGGATCCTTCTGCCTATGCACGGTTCTTAATTCAAAGTTGAAGTGTACACATTTCTCCCACGTGCTGCTCTGGAAACAGAACTTTGCTTTCTCGTCCCTTTTAGAGACTGGAGGCAGCTGAAAAAAGTCTCCGCACAAAATTAGTTGCATTCCACCGAATGGTCTTTCGTTTTTCCTGATGTGCCTGGCGACAGCCTCTATTTTATCAAAATAATCTGCGTCTACCATAGAAATTTCATCTATAATCAAATGCTTTGTTTTCCTCCAAGTACCTGCACAATTTCTGGAAGCCATTTGAATACATCTCTCCAAATTTCCAGTCCCCAGGCCAATCCCAGCGAATTGATGCAAGGTGATTCCACCGATATGGCAAGCAGCCACTCCGGTACTCGCTGTGGCCATTGTAACATCCGGGGGTAGAGCTGCTATAATCTTCTTCAAGAGATACGATTTTCCAGTTCCCGCGCTGCCAGTAAAAAATAGATTCTTACCACTGAGTACAGCATCCAAAATCCTCTTCTGTTCTTCTGTGATCTCTCCTACCGTTGGATTTTCGTAAAGTTTCTTCCCCGTGACGAGTCTCGATCCATTTTCCTCCACGCGTTTCCTCTTCTTCGTGTTGCTGGGGGATGGGGTGGTTATCGTCGCCCGAGACACGCTGATTGCCTTCTCTTTGGCTTTGTTAATTTCGGCAGTGGTCGCGGGACTGATATCCTGAACACCTCCGAGCGATTTATTCGAGAGCAGTCTATCTTTTAACGGATTTTTCACCGCCACGTCCTGATTAGTGATCTTAATGTAAATCGTTTTCAGAAAATTGGTCAACTGCGCTGTCGGTGCATTCGATAAAAACAAAGTGCAGTTGTCCGCTTTGAATTTGATAGAAGCTTTTCCTTCGGTCATAAATTTGTTAAAAACGGAAATGGATTTCAGCGACAGCTTCGTCGTCGCGTTCGCCTTATCTGCTCGTACCTCGATAAACATATCACGAAAGTTGTTTCGGATCAAGCGTAAAGTCGCCGTTCGATGATTGACTTTCTTTAAGATCGACCCTTGCGAGTTGCTCCGTTCTATTACCACCGAGCACGTCACGAAACAATTATCTTGATCCATGATTACTTAGGAAAATAAGCGTCAGGATGCGAACGACGAAGACGACGAACTCTTTTGAAGCGTTCCTCCGTTCATCGGACGGTGATGAGTCGTACGTTACCGTTACCTGGCAACTGACACGTTCGACTACTTTGGCGGGAGATCTACCCACCACGTTTTCTGAGACAATCTGTTTCGTCCTGCAGGATGACCAACCGCACGGTCTGTTCCTGCGTTCTCGAAATATTCCCCATAAATAAGTCCCCAGAAACACGCGTTATTCGCAGCCCGTAGCTTGCCGTAGCTGGAGGAATTACCCCCGCCAGAAACGAATCTTCCCCTGTCTCCACTATGAATCGCACAAGATTTGATCTACTTGTGCGCGAGATTAAAGTATAGCGAGTCGTGATTGAAATTTTCACCGTTTATATTGAAATCGTATAATATTCTTTTAGGAAAACGTATCGATCGTGTGAGGAGATATACGTGTACACGTACATATAATATTGATACATCGTCTAATACTTATTAATATAGAAAAATTAGCGTGGGTCCTCTATCTGTGAAGGCTTGTTCGTTGAAAAAATACTGCATTTTTTGATATGAAAATCTACTGGAATGAGACGCGGTTTATTACTCTTTCTTGTTCTCTTCTTTCTTTCTTTCTTTCTTTTTGTCGACATTATGTTGTATAATACCGTATCTTAATGTATATGTGCGGTGACTCGTGTCATTGGCGTGACACGTAGCCATCGTTGGAGGGAAGCATAAGCTAGAAGATACCATGGCGAATGATTTCATTTCCGAAAAGAGTCGCTTGTGTCCAGAAAAATATGGAATGCGTATATTTGCAAAAAGTACAGGCACTCGAATCAGCTACACCGGTAGTTCTCTCTCTCACTCTCATTCTCTCTCTTCTTTGTTTTCCTTTCCTTTTGATATCCCAGCCCACGTCTTCGAGCTTATACTTTGAATCTCGTTTATGAAGCATAAGTAGCATGCACCTTAACGAGAATAGTTCGGCAACGGACGCATTCAACGACATACTGATATAATTGACTATCGGATCGCGTTATCCCTGTCTGTAGAACGGAAAATGATCGAAACACGGCCACGGCATTAATATACTTCCAGTACGTGATGTTGTTTCGCTTTACTTTCACTTGTATCCTAAATTCGCAAAACTTGTTCGCCTCGGGCGAGTACACAGACTAGACACGTTCGAAAATCCCGGCTGAACGCGGATGAGCAAACGAATTCGCAAAAGGTTGAACCAAAGCTGGTACATACACCGGAACTACATAGATATATACAGTCTGTCGGAAACGCAACTAACCAAGAGCTATCTAGTAACGAGGGATTGGAGGAGATACATAAACAGGAATTTCGCACAGTTGTTTTACATACTAATGTGTCTGGAAACGAACGAATAGAAAGCTAGCGGTTCTAGAGGAGAATGGAACGTTACGAAACATTCATCTTAACTTTCGTACACGGAGATGTTAAATTGTCTACTGCTACGAATGGAAAACATTGATTTTTCGAATGTCCGCGGTGCTCGACTAGATATTACGAAATCTTTCCTCTCGACGAAGTACTCGAGATCACGAGGAACACCCATGTTGCTTTTACAATTACGATCGAAAAGTATTCTGTAATATTCAGTCTAGGGAACATCGCATTCACCATTGCTACTTGTGGATGGATTACATGTATTGGGCCTTTGTGGGCATAAAAATTCTACACGAACAAGAAACCCGCTCGATCGTTCTCTGTGTGCACGACGCAGCGGAAATGCTGCGCTCGCGGACACAGTCGCGGCAAGAGGGTTCGTTGATTTATAATTTTGTAACACGGACGTAAAAATTCGACCAATCGTAACTACTATATTTTCGAACACGACAACGATTGTATGGTTCACGTAGTAGACACGTCTTCCCTCGCGATGAAACTGAAACCGATACCGACGTAGTTCTTCGTTGGGTGTTTCCCGTAGATTCTACTCTAGATCGTTCGCGGTTCTCAGTGAAATTTTCATTGAGAGCTGTCTTTTTATAAAAATCTAATTTCCGCGGAATTATTGGAACCGTACATCAATTATACACATTCGACACAATCACACATCGATCTCCGCATATCGGAATTAGGATCTCTTTAAACGTTACACCTCAAGCTTTCGGATTATTCTACTTCGTATTCGGTAAGCGCAAATCAATCGAGTCTTTGAATGATTGGTACGTGTCAGCGCAGAAAAATATTCTATACCTTTTGAATATGTCAGAGAAATCGAATATATTTGTTTATCTATTACAAACATGAAAAATCGGATCGTACGCACGATACTCGGTTTGACCGTAGCTTTCTTAAGAAATTTTCTAAGATTGGTAAATCTATATGGATGGTACCGATTCAGACTGACAGAACACCTCCGCTCTCGTTTGATTTACGCTTAAAAGTAATCGGTTCAATATGAACCGTCGGATCCGGCATGTATTCGTTCGTAAACCTATCCTACAATCTGAACGTACAATTCAGTTTCACGTATTTACGATTACATTGATTGGCGATGTTTAGATAACAAAGTGGATGACCAAGCAAGGAACTTAAATCAACGTCGAATCCAGATCCTCAGAAATGATCGATACACGTATAGTTAATCATGCTTTCTGTTATCAAAGACGATCGACGATATGCTATCGAGACGCGTTTGCCAAGTTTACCGAAACGCAAATGGTAAAATGTAACCAACAAACAAGAAATTATCCGTGTAAATGACACGGTACGATTGGTCTACACTTATAATAGAAGATTGCACGAGTGAACACAAACGACGAGTCTCTTACGAACGTAACGGAGGAACAACAAAAAGAGGAATTGCAACTGAACGATTTACGGTCTTAGAAGATGTGCGGCGCTAATTGCAACTTCCATAGAGAAACAGGCCGAGCGAACACCGTCACCTGACCTTTTTCTTTCCCTCCGACTAAAAATACGTAAAGAGGCGCTGGACCGTACGATGGCGTTTCCGAGTCATTAATGTCCGCGGCGGCAACTTTTGCCCGTTGCCTTTCCGCCCTCGACGCGCTAACCGCTCTCCTAGAAGGAGATCCTAACGGCAAACTTTTCGGCGGTGCTCTCGGCACCCTTTTCAATTCTTGAAGCTCTAACAACTCCGCGAACGTCTGCGAAGAGGATCTTCCCGCTTCGTCTTCTAAAACACTATCCGGCGGACTGTTCAACATTTTCGCGTATTTCCCATCTTGGGATTGCTGATGTTGTTGCTGCTGCGATTGCTGTTGTTGTTGCTGTTGTTGATGGTTTCTGCTCTCGTTCAGCCCGAGATAGTTCGGATTGCAGAAGCCGAATTGACCTTCGCGTATCGTTGACGGGGTGACGATGGGGCGGTATTGTTTGCATTTCCTACCCGACGGCCAATCATCGTCGGCCAGAGGGTCGCCAGGGCTTCTGGCTTCTATACTCGCGTAGTCCGAGGTGGATTCTTCACCCTCCTCCAAGTCGGCAAATCGCACGGATGCGGACGTAGGTATTTTCGAAGTGGTCGGGGTTTTAGGTGTTTGCAGAGCAGCTTCGTAAAGATGCGAGCTGTAGCTCTCACCGCGCGTTGGCTGACAGGCTTGGTGCATAGCCGCGAAGTCCCTGGAAACGGGGAAGAATCGATTGGTTGTGGGTCGAACGATAGTAGAGAAATATGAGACTTGTTGGAAATGTCACTTTATACCGTATTTACTTTGTTAGCATTATAAAGGTGTTGCTCTAAATAAAACAGCTTCTTCGTCCTTGGACAAACTACCCCTTACGCCTACACCCTTATACCTTTTTTTTTGGGGGGGGGGGGGGAACTGGCAGAACCCGTGACACCAGTGACACCTCCTCCTCCTTTTCTAGGTCCTTTGTGTCCTACTAAATTGCTATTCCCTCCACCGGCCCTCTGTCCGCATACTGAAGGGGAGGAAGATAGCCAAAACCATACCTTTTTTAAGGATGTGGAGGAACCGGTAGAACTCGGTGACCCCAGCAGCGCCCCGTCCAGCAAGTGCCGCTCCGGGGCCCCGGGGGTTGCCGTAAACCTCCACACCCAATTTTGGTACACTAAATTGATATCACCCTCCCCCCGACCCGCTTTCCGCATACTGAAGGGGAGGGTAATAACTAATCCACACCTGTTCTTTGCAACAAAATAGCCAAAACCACACCCGTTCTTTGCTAAACCTACACACCCTTATACCTAAGACGCTATGGCATCGTCGAGTTCAAACAAAACTTACCGTCTTTCCTCTTGGACTTCTATCAGTCTGGAGGTGGGGGGCTCTTTGCGCTCCTCTTCTTCGTCGTCGTCGTTGTCGCTGTTCTCGTCTGGATCGACGAAAACGAGCCTGGCCGCTTCCACAGGTGTCAAAACCGGCGTGGGCAGAGTGAGCGCTCGGAAATTCGGCACCGAGGTAGGATCCCTGGTCATTCCAGAACCGCTGGTGTTGCTACAGGAGCTGCCTAGGTCGGTGGTCTTGGACATTGACTCGGACGGCTTTTGCCTTCGTCGCGCCAACGCGTTCGCGCTTCGAGACTTCACCATTCCCGTGGACGGCTCGATCACCTCGGCGTCCACTTGCTGAAACGGATAATACGAGTTCGCCTGCAGACAGGAGAACATCTAGAATCTAGATCTAGAGGAATAGCTACTTTGAACGGACGCGTACCTCTTGCGGACTCTCCTCGTTGTCGTCTTGGCCGCTCAACACGGAATAGCTGCATTTCGTCGGGTGACTCAGTCGCGATAGATTGATCTGCGACAGCTTCGAGATCTCCTTCAGAAAGCTCGGCCTGGTCGGTGCCTCGTTCGGCGATATCCTGTTGTTGTAGAGCCTCGTCCTCTGATTGCGCAGCTTCAACTTCGAGTTGTCGATGTTGGTCCCTCGTATCAGCAGCTCCGACACCGCCAGT
This sequence comes from Lasioglossum zephyrum, assembly GCA_028455615.1. Classification (NCBI taxonomy): domain Eukaryota; kingdom Metazoa; phylum Arthropoda; class Insecta; order Hymenoptera; family Halictidae; genus Lasioglossum; species Lasioglossum zephyrum. Next base: position 16,171,179 of record CM052330.1, on the reverse strand, counting down.
GCGACGCTCTCCGCCCTCGGTTGAGGTTTGGGACCTTGTACCGACAGTTTCTCCCACGTTTCCGTACCTACGATAAAACTCGGTAAAACAGCCGGACATCGAATCCACGGTCTCGGACTTGCTCACCGAAATGAAACCTCCACAGTTCGTTTGTAGCTAAACCACCGCTCTCTCCGCCGAATATGAGCATACAGCTGGGAAGTCTGCAAGCAGCGTGGCCGTGAAGGGGTCCCGGTCCTGGTTTATTTTTCAATAGACACCAGGAGGCAGTGTTCACGTCCCATCTCCAACAATCGCTTCGCTCTTGGAGATCGGTCATACCACCGTAAACGTACATGGCGTCGCCGTGTAGAACAGCGGAATGCTTGTGCCTAGCCGCTGGCCCACTTTCACCGGACGAAAGGAGGTGCCAGGATTCCGTTTCTACCGAGCAAATCGTTGGTAAGTCGTATGTATTGCTAATTATTATGTTATATCGTATTTCGTCGTCTTACCAAAGTGAAACGCCCACAGTTCCGGAGAGCTTCCACGAAGGTCTTGGTAACCACCGTAGATGAGCATTTGGCCACGATGAACCAGAGCCGTGTGGCCTCTTCGTCCTCTAGGAACCGTGCATCCTCTCTGCGCCCTCACCTTCCTCCACATGTTCGTCTGAGGACAACGAGCGGTCGGTGACTTTTCTGCTGCTTTTGTCGCAGCGTGCTCGCTCCGTGAAAGCATGATCAACGGTGTTCTTTGTTCGCTCATCAATTTTTACGGCACCGACGACAATAGCCCAAGAAAATCACTGATTTTGTCTGGACGGGAAGGGTTCTGAATGCCGAATATCAACCTTGAATGGGGGAGGGGGGTTGCGCGTAACAAAAGGTACAGGAGAGCTCTAATTTGTCACTCCCTTCCTTTTACTCTTTTGAATAGACTCGAGTTTAATACGGGAGGCTGTCGTAACAACGTACCGGTTGCAGCTTCCTCGACGAATCGCGTTTTTTAATAGTTGCGAAATGTTTCGGACACAAGGGACGACGAGCCCCGGTGTTGACGAACTAATCTATTTCTATCTGTACCCTGAAACACTGCTCGTGAAAAATATAGGGCACAAGCGACGCGTGAGACGCTTCGAGAACAAAGGGGAGCTTTTATGTATACCCCGCATTTAATTTTATCGACGCAATCGATGGACGAGGGTGAATCGATTTCGTTGAAGTTCGCCGATCGTTTCGAAAGAATGCGGTAAAACGGAAATTGACGGCTGGTTCTTGGATCGGCGAATCAAGGATCTCGTACTCGTTCGGTAGCGTGCACCGCACCGCCAAGAAGAACGGAAGGGAACGTATAAAGGAGAGAAGATGGAACGAAGGAAGGAAGGAAGCAAGGTATATAGGCTGTATAGCAGGGGTGCTGAAAGTAATTACGTAACTTGAAGTACGTGCCTAAAGTTGATAGGTCTGTACAGCCACTTGCGTTTACCCCGCATTACGACGCGAGGGGGTCGCGCAAGGGTGGAGCAGTCGGTAAATTCGCCATCGACGTTAAAACGCTGTAAAATTAGCGAGAAAACAGTTATCACCGACGACGCGAACTCTTTTAAAACAACCTCAAAGAACCTCGAAGCCGCGGTCGGTTGATCTTCACCCGCTGCGAGAAGAGCGAGGCATGCAGGGACGGCGGGAACATCGAATATTCACCCGTGCGAGATATTTCTTCTGTATCCGATTTGTTGTGAACGGCAGACGAGTTTAATAGAACACGGGGGAAGATAAGATAGGGTCGAAAAAGCACACGGGACGAGAACGATCCCTCCCTATTCTACCAATCGGGTTTGGTGGTGCATTCGTAACATGGATTTCAATAATACACGATGGCGAGGTCACCCTTGTTTCGAAGGCGGTCCAATAAGTAAAAGCGAGCGAACCAGGAAATTCTCTAATACCGGGGAAAAGGCCATGAATCCTTCGAGAAGCTGGGATAAGAAAGTATTTAATATCCGACGGGGTTTAGAGAAAAATGGGGGAATGTTCATTTCTTTCGTTAAGGGAAATCACAAGTGTGAGATTCACCCCAGAGGACTCCAGTTTCTTCCTGTTTGATGGTACCTGACGTTGACAAGGTCGTACAAGGAATCGCTGACGTAAAATTGCTATCCATCGCGTTTCCTGTTTACTCCAAGTTGATGAATTTTTAACGATGCGCGGGTTGAGAGCAGGAGCCCTTGGGAGGATAAGCGCCATTCACTTTCGAGGGTACGAAACGCAAGAAGGAGCTGTTGACACCGGCTGTTGCCAACGGTTCTTCCCCCTCGCGATATCGCCACACGCGTATTAAACATTTCCTAGAAGCTTCTTTCCGTCGAACGATACCCGATGACAGTCGATTGTTTACGATCGATGATCGATCGGCGCGCGAGTCTCTAATTAAGTGAAGCCTACTCTCCGATTTCTATAATTCAACGGACAATATTTCCTCGAGGAGAGCTCGAATCTGTTTCGCCTGGCGTCACCCCTCGTCTGTTCCGATAACGATCTCGTTCGTAACTCGGTGTCGTACCTCGCAAAGGAAACTCCTAATGATCTTACTCATCCTGGAGGGGAGCGCGCGTGCAAGGGATGCAGGGGTCGTCGATATAGAATAAGAAGAGAGAAGCGAAAGAATATCGCACCCTCGGGAAACCGCTAAATCAATAGAACCGTCATCAGGTACAAGCAGTTTTACACGAGGACATCCGCTACTTCTCCGATCCTTCGAAAGTAGAGGGTTCCGAGGTGGGGGGATCGTGTTTGCCAACCGATGACACGCAACGAGGGACAACCACGAGGCTCGACCGCATCGAGCAGTTGCGATTCTTCCACCGTAGTAGTCACTCGAGTGGCAAGGAGTCCTTGGGGAGGAGCAGAACGACGCGACGCGTCAAACGGGAAACTAGGAAGACTGCGTGGCACTTCGGATTCTGCCACGGATTCTCCGAATCGTCAAAGGAATGGAAAATCGGAGATAAAACCAATCGAACCATCGAAGTAAATAGATAATCAAGAGAATCCGCCCATCAAATCGTCGGAGGAGCTACGAATTTAGACGAGACGCGTCGAGGCAAGGTATTGTCAATCTCACCGTTGATTGGACTCCCCGAATCGTCTCGGTTGCTAAATTGGAGAGGCAGCGGGGGTTGCCGAGCCTTGAACCGCGATGCTTGCAAGGGGCTTGGTCAACTGCCCGAGGGCATCTGCTCGGGTTTCGCCTCGGCGAATCACGAAAATTTAACTAACCGAAGCCGCGCCTCGCTAACAAGTTTAGACCGGTATATCGAGGCGGTTCGATGGAAAGAGAAAATACGTTTGGGTAGGTTACCTTGACATTGTAAACCCACAGTGGCGTTTCCGTGCCCGCCGAAAAGCCGAGTTCACCCCCGAAAACGTAGAGGCAATCCTTGTATGCGACCGCGCTGTGCTCCTGAAGTGCCGGCGGTCTTTCTCCCGCAGGATGCAATTCTTCCCATTTGCTCTCGGCTGCAAAGAAAAATAAAGAATGGGGGTAGAGAGCGTGCGTCGGCTCGTTAGTCAAAACGGTTTCGCATGCCAGCCTCTCTGTTTGCACGGCGGTGAATAAACACGATTTGCACAGCCTCGCTTTTGTGCGTTTACGCGAGGGGAAAGATGAGACTGCATAGTTCGAAACGAGGCTCGCGAATAAAGAAACAAAGAGGCTTGCATTATGGGTCTCGTCGCGTGTACGCATAATTTCCGCGTTCCTTCTTTCCCTGCCTTGGCCGAAAGATCTTATGGTGTCGGATGTTAAATTAAAGAGGAGGGTACCTCTCGATATCTCATGGGTGCTGAAAAAAAGAACTTTCCTCGCCACGCTAAATCACGCTTTGAACCGCCCCGGCAATCTGCTGCTCCGAAATAAATCCTTCGGCTGGTTGGGGCTTCGCGGAAAAAGAGAGACGGAACGGGGGAGTATAGAAAGAAGGGTGGGACTAGGAGCTTAAATCTAAGCAGTGCCAAGGGCACGGTAAAAAGCGAAACGTTAACGCAAGAACTCGGAAGGATAAGCATATTATGTTCCGCCGTATCGATAGAAAAATATACTGGCTGCGAGCTCCCAGCCAAGTTCTTGTCGGACACGATATTCTTTTTTTGTTAGCGTTGCACAGTTAGAAAACGTTTATGCGAACGATATTTGCAAATTTTTGGATTCGCGGTACAAGAAGGAACAAAGAACGCGTGGTCGCGCGTCGCGTCCGAGGGTCGAGACACTTTCTTCCCTTCGCTCCGGTATAATCGCTTAACAAGTCTTTACCCTTTGGAAGTTTTAGGATTGCGAAAAAAAGGGACACTCCCCTAATTTAACCGGGAAGAATAAAAGCAAAAGAAATCAGCGGCGCGTGAAGTTCCATCTCGCGAACAAAAGAAGAACGAGCCCGAGTTCTCGTTGCAGATTAGATCGGCAACTTCTCAACTAAGTTACAAGTGTTTCGCGGTGTAGTTTTACAATATCCGGTGAGAAGTTGCCCGCGTTTAACACCTCGAGTATCCGAGTTATAGGTTGCCACCGAGACGTGCCCGAGAACAAAGCCTATGAAATTTACGTAAGAGCCATAATACGCTGGCTTGGAGTACTCGCAACCCTCGCGGCCCGACACTAAAGATGCCCGACATTGATTAGACCGTACGTGTCGTATCTGGCTGGTCACAAGGCAATGCACTCTTTTGTGTAAAAGTGCTGTTCACGGGGTAAAATCGCGACGGTGGATAAAGAGATCGCTTCGAACGGGCGGACGCGTTCTAATTCGCGGTTGGAAATTACTCGAGCTCGATTTATGCGCCCTGGCTCGAAATCGAGGTGGAAATCCGCATGATGTTTGAAATGCGCATAGGATGCAACGCCAAAAGAACCCCTCGCTTTCAAACCCATCGAAAAGATGGAGTACTCTCGTGGTTCGGGATATCACAATGTTTTCGCAAGATCGAGTATCGACGATGCTAGGCTTTTAAAACATACCACCGATCCCTTCGGGAACCGTTCGCCCCGGGAGACAAGCTGCCAACCCTTCTGGTACTGTTTTAATATTCTCCGTGTTCGCTGTCGAACAATCCCTCCCTGATTAATACAGATTCGCGCAGCCGGCCGGTCAACGAGCACGAGTTTCGTTGCTTCGCACGCGAACAGCGAACAATTTCTATCGTCTCGGACAAGGCTCGGTCAATACACTCGCAGTCGATACTTTCGATCCTTAATTTTAACCCTTTCCGTTCTCTATGATTTTTTTAATTTGGTGGATATGAAGTTGATATACTACCACGTACAGCGCTTCAATATTTGGTAATTGATTAGATACCAACATTTCTAATAATGCAAACGATATTTTAAATAAAGGTAGATCAATTTTTACTGGCGCCACAGAGTCACCGCTAGACTGCTAAGTGATAAACCGCCGAAGGAAAATTTGAGATATAAATAAAAATCGGTGGGATTGCGCGAATGAAATTTTTGGCGAATTTAAATTGAACGAGCGTGCAGTTTCGCAATTGGCCAGATGGACTCGGGGGAACCGTTTACAGCGCGATGCGATACCGCGTCGGTGGATCGAAAGTTATGCAAGCAATTCCGCATAAACTCCCTATTTAACGAGGAGGCGCAATTAATTCGCGTACGTCTGATCTCCGTGGAAACAGCCGTAATTGTGGTGTATCGTCGGTGGCTTTGGTTGATGTACGCGTAGGCTTTAATAATGGCGTATTATCGATCAGACTGAACCCTGTTTAAATTCCATGAGGCACCCCTCGCTCTCCGAGCGAGACGATGGGGGTGCGTTGGTCAGAGATGTTGTTCGTGTACAGTGTACAGTGCTCTCCGGTTACTCAGACATCAGTCGTTAATGCCCCTCGCAATCATTCCCGTATCCTCGTAGTTTCCTACGAAGAAATTCAAATAGCCGACGTGTTATTATATTTCATCACTTACCGAGACTGTATCGCCAGAGATCTTTGAGAGGAAGATTGCCGTTTCGCCCACCGAGAAGATATACGTGCCCGGCGAGCAAAGTGGCGCTGTGCTTGCTTCTCGAAGGTGGTGCAGGACCATTCTCTGTGCCAGCCGCGGTAACCGAGCTCCACATTGTATCCTGCGGCACAAGATCCGACTACGATTAGCTCCGAATCGGCGGGGAAACGGTCGTCGAGGCACGGCGAACAAATTAAAATACGAATCGGTGGTTAGCAGCGAAGCATTTGCAAATTCGAAAACAGCATCTTTAAACGTCTGCCGTCAGTTGTCTTTAAACGCATTACCAGCTGGCCGTGTCGGCGTACTTGAAATTCAATTACCAGAGCTTGGAAATCGAGTTTCGGGTAAACGAATGCACCCTCACGCACCCCAAACAGGCGTACGCAAATACGGCGGGCATGGCAATAGGCTCGCCGGTAGACGAGCCGCTACAAATGGGATTCTCGACGATGGAACGGTGTTGTACGGCGAAGACACGCGTGAAAGGGAAATCGGCGAACGCGCCGCCGCCGCCGCCGGCAAAAATAATGGACGAGCTTTCCCGGAAGATTGCTCCGGAACCAAACTGTACCTCGATTTAGACATCGTTTAGACTCGTTAATTTTAACGAGTCACTTTGCTGTACGCTACGCTTCGAATATCTTTTAATCCGCGTGTACGCTGTAAATTTTAACCGTCGGTCGGGCTGTCGCCGTTGTTCGTTACCCCTCGTTCGCGCTGGAAATATTCGAGAGCCGAGATTTTTAATCTCTCCCGTTGCATAGGTGCTGCATTCCCGCCAGCTTGACTTTTAATAGAAACGACAACAGCCCGCATAATTCCTGTGCCAGGCACGAGCACTCCGTACATTTGCGAGCCCTTTATTTCTCGCCGTGAAATCGGTAACGGGAGTCGGGCGTAAGAAGAACCGTCGACGGTTTCTTTTCCGTTGGCTCAGCGACGTATTTCCGTTTCGCGCCCACTCCACTTCCCTTCGCGCGCGGCTTCTTATCGCGATACGGTGTTTCGGTGAGCTCTTGCGAAAAACAATAAAAGACCTCCCGCCTTCGATAAACCGTTAATCGCTTTTGTTCCTCGATCGTTCGAAACGAACTCCGTTGTTCAAAGAAAGTTTAGACAATTTTTCTAAAATCTCCACGGATATTGTTTCGCCGGAGCGACGCAGCATCGTTCTCCCGTCGGGTTTCGAGCGCGCGACAACTTTTGGGAGGCTCCGACGAAGTCGGCTCGTCGACGTTTATCGACCGACGACGGCAATTTCATTTTTTTTCGTGTTCGATCCGCAGGGGACGCGCGAGCGTAAAGATTCGACTGGATTTCCATCGTTCGGCTCCCTTTCCGGTTGCAAAGGCGAAGGGAGAGACAGGCCGTAGGAGGGGTTCACTCGGTCTCTCTCTCTCTCCCTATTTCTCTTTCCCTCTTGGCTTAACTCGAGTCACGAGGGGATGCATTGGTGCGGCCGGATCCCGAAAAGGGAACGCGCAGTCAGACAATTTCCTCTATCGCGTCGACACTCGCACTTCTCTTGATTCCCGTACGGTGTACGACATTGCTGGATGTTCCTTTCGCGGCCGTTTCGCCATTCGTCCAAAGATCTTCCATACCCTATCCCCGTTGCTCCTCGCGTTTCCGGCACATTGGCCTTCTTCTCGCTTCGGAGCCAATGACTCGATTACTCGAACGCCAACGAGTTTCGTGGATTCTTGATCCCGAAAATTGTTTCGCGCGGAAACAATCGACGCTGTTCAGAGCCGTGTTATTCGGGTACAAGCTCTCCTAGCGTAATCAAAGATACTCGAGACGTTTGTCGAGACGGCGAGCGACGCTCCATGGTTGAAATTCCTACGAGGCCGGCCCAACGAATAATATTTTTAAACGTCTCCGACATATTTCGCGACGAGATTTCTTGCGCGCGAACTTCCATGGGAAGATCATTAACGCATTCTCACGTCGGGGATCAAGGCTGACTCTCGTTACAGTGGATGCGCATGCAAAGAACCACTTTTCACTGTACACCTCGTCGCGTAGTCTTTTACCACCTTTTTCTTCGTGGCTTCTTTTTTTTCGCGTGTTCCGTGCGCCCGAAAGAAGGAAAGAGCGAAGGCAAAGGTCTTCCACCGCGTGCAATATTGAGCACCGTCGCGAAAATGAAAAGTGCACGTGTGTCGGGAGACGACCGGTTAGAAATTCTGACGGCGATTCGTTGCTTTTCCGTGTTGCTTTGTCCGACGTCGGGGACCCTTGTAACGGGAGAACCTAAATGTCTCGATATGTTTTGCTTGTACTCTGGCCGAGTCGATGTTAGAGTGGGTAACGTCGCTGGGATAGATGTGGAACGTCGTGCGCCGAGTATTTTGAATGACAGCCACTAGAAGAAACCCTCCATCGCATCGTGTCACTAGTGTCACTTGCGGCGGGATCTGTACGACCGTTCTGCTACCTCCCCGCTCGGCAACGTTTCACGCGAACCGTGCAAACAGCGGCTATAGAACATTCTCGGAATCATGGTCGACGAACCCGATGGAGGATTTTTTCCAAGCCGGTGAATATCTTCCCTGACCCGATTCGCCCCCGCAACGAAAAACTTGTAACCACCGTTGGGAAATCGTGTAGAGGAATCTGGTTGTTCCGCGGTTGTCGTCGCGTTCTGCCGAGTTAAGCCTGGAAGATGGAACGAAACCTTAGAAGGATGCATCACGGATAGCGATGCGATGCACAGTGATAATCCTTGTTTGTTAATGCCCGCGGTATCAGCGCCCCTGAGTCGGGTATTAGCTCGAGTCGGGTTTCTATAAATGAAATTAAAGCGGCAACAGCAAAATTTACGGTGGACCGTGATTGTCATCGATCAAGTTTTACGCGGCAAGGGCCGCAGACTGGAACAAGGCTCTCGGACAGTAGCCGGACAGTTTCGAACGGAAGAAGCTAGAGATTTATAATGGAATACAGGGTATACAAATCTCGCTTATCGAGCAATAAAGAACGAACAGGGTGGCATGTCGTTACGCGAGGAACATTGATTTTCCGGGAGGTTAAGGACATCGTAAACTGCAACCACCACGTGACATCGTATAGCCGACGAAACCAGACGAGACGCGACGAGACGAGACGCGACGCGACCCGCCTTCGGAATATCTTGAATTTGTTCCAGCATTCGCCGGACGAGCCTCGCGTTGTATCTTTTACTCGTGTAACGTCGCGCGTCGTATCGACGACACTAGACCAATCAGTTTTCGGCTGCTTCGGCCCACGTTTAAATCTCGAAGAATCCTGCCGAAAAACATTGGAAGACTAGCGAATTAATCACGGGCTGACGGTAAAACGCGGGACAGTTGTGGGTAACGCAATTTAACAGGCTTACCTCTCTACTCGGTAAACCCTCTATCTCGTTAGCTGATGGCGAATGCAACTTGTGACCCACATGCAAGCGACGATTAAATCCGACTAAGCTCTCGTCTTTACGGTGATAAGAGCTGCCTGGCTGGTATTCGTCTTCGACAATTAACCTTTCGTTCGGTGAACGTGCATTCTCCGATCTAGACGTTAGACCTTAATTTACACGCTCGAATGACGTGGCTCGGACGGGTGCATGGCGACCGTAGATCGTATATGGTTCGTTTAAAACGATCTCCCGGCGCTGTCCATCCGAGAGCCTGTGAGCTCTCGTTCTTGCCGTTCCGGACACAATGCCGATGCACAGCACACACGTGCACGCACACACACGATACGGATCGAGACACTTTACAAAGAAAACGGAAGTTTCTTTCTAAACATGCTTCATCGTGTCACGTTGACTCACGTCGACACGCGGGCTATCTCGCGAGACCAACGATTCTCGGTTCGCGAGAGAGCGAGTCGCGTTCCGTCGTTCGGTTCATCTAAAGCCGTTCGAGGTTTTCTCTAAACGCCCCCGAAACCACCCGTCGATTCGCGGGCACTTCGACGGCGATCAAAATGAAAACTTGGGATACGCCGTGTTCGGACAGCGATCCCGGTCGATCGTGGATCGACGACCGATGAACGACCGACGGAACAGGCCGATACGAAAGACCGATGGACGACCGGTGCGGCGAACAATCTCTCTCGGAATCTGTTGTTGTCATCGACTGGAGAAAAGAGTAACGACGAGACACGATGTCACGAGGACAGCAGCACTCTGCGTGCTGAACGTTTCCTCCGTACTGCGTCCGAGTCGAGCACCTACCTAGCCGAGTCGTCATCGAGGACTCGACGCAGGCGCCCCGAGGAAAACCACCCCCTGTAACCCGCAAACTCGATCGCTTCCATCCCCTTTGGCTCGGCCAGGGGGTGAACATCCGCGGGTCGAGCCCGCTGTACCATACCGTACCCTGACGTATATGGACAACGATAGACAGCGCAGCTAACTTGGTCGACGGTTAACTCTTTTATAATACATGGTTGAACTCGATTTTAAAAGGGGCCGATCGCGTTTTCATGTGAATCGTGCTAAACGATTATGGTGCTTCATTTGTAGAAACATGTACCGGGTAAACAAGCTCCGCGAAACAATCAGTTTTGATAAAACGTTCGCGAGCGCAGGGTGCAAACGTTCAAGCATACATGGCTGTAGGGAGATGGATCTCGCATAGAATGCTCCGCACCGGACTGGTACGAAACAGCTTCTGAGTCGGTTGCTCCGGCAGAATGACACTGGTAAAAGGTTGCACATGCGCCAGCGTCGGTCCCCATGGAAACGGGATGCGAGCGGCCGCGTGTGAATGCGTATTGATTACTCCACTCTTGCTCCATTCCGCGATCTCTTGGTCCTCGTTCTATCTCCTCCTCCTGCCTTCTCCTCCCCCCCCCACAACGGATTCCTCCTTTTTTCCGCGGCTTCTTCTCTCTTTCGGTTCGTCCGCGCAACAAATCATTCCGTTTCATCAAGCCTCTTCCCTCTCCTCCGAATTAGCCCCCGCGATATCGCATCTCCGTCGACTCCGACAGAAATCTGCTGTCTATGCACCGTGCACCTTGCACCCGTCAGCGATTTAAGGTCGATCCATTCGAATGCGTTGAAGAATTATTTGTGCGGACAGTATGAATCGATCTTTATCTATCTGGAAATTCGATTTCATCGGAAATTCCTGCCCAGTGGTACAACTGTCGCGACGTCTAGCACGATTCTACTTTTATCCTGCTGTGAGATCTATCGGTGGAACAAAGGCGCGCCGTAATCGCGCGCTTCCTTCTTATCCGGTTACCTACCCGAAACAGCCTTGGCACAAACGTAGATCAAATTCGAGATGTGACGCAACGAGATCAATTTCAAACGGCGTAAATATCCAGGCGGAACAAATTATTCTAGCATATTTTGTAACGTCGGAAGCTACGCTCGAAAACGCCGTGTCGCGCTGTGCCGAGCGGATACGAGCTAGGCCTTCGAAAAGTTTAAAAGAGGAAACAGAGTCGGCCGTAGGATACAGGCCCTTTTGCAATGGAAATAAACTCGCGCGACGAGACACCACGTATTTTCAGCTGTGCGACGAGAAAGTCGAGAAGATAGAGAAAAAGGTATGCCCGCGACACGCGTCTTGAACTTCCGGGAAAATTTAGTACCACTACGGCCGGTTAATTAAAAGATGCACCAACGGGAACGCAGGCGTAATCTGCGTATTATTTAAATTAATCAAGACTCTGTCGCGCGTGCCGTTCAAACGAGCACCGATCACGCGTCGAAACGAGTATCTCGCATGTTGTCCCGTTTGTAGGACAGAGTTCTCGCAGTCGAATTAATTATCGCTTATCGAGGCGACGTTTAATTTTATATGAAACTTCGGGTGACGAACACCAAGCTTTAATTGAATAGTTGGCGCGAGCATAGAAGCGCCGTTGACTCACTCGTGCCACTTTATTTTCACCGACACACTCCTGTGCACCGTTTTGTCACACTTTGTAGTTCACAGGGACGCAACCAAAGCATCACGGTCTCTCCTTGTAAACGGCGTTTCCTTTGTATCTTACCTTCGAGTTTCCGACAAATCGCCGTAGACATCGATCGATTTATCGATCGAAACCCTCGACGAACGTCGAAAATACGCGTATTCTAATTGTCGCGGAATAATATCGTTCAACGAAGAGGGCAAACGGACGGGTGGTAGCAGTCCTGAAGGGTAAATGCGCGACAATTCCCCATGCGTGACCACTCTATAAAAAGGTGAAACTCTGCGAAGGAAAGAGTCACTTTCGCGTGGTCATCTTGTCGAAAAGCAGGGGCAGAGTTCGCGTCGATTTCTCAAATTCTTAACGATCTCTGTTCGAATCCCTTGTCGCCATGGTGCAACGACTGATCTGTGTCTCCTTGCTGGCAACGCTTGTTTGGTACGCGCATAGCGAGAAGACTGACTACAACTTGACCGATCAACCAACCAAGAAAGATCCTGTGGCAGACAAACTGTTCGTCAACGTAGCACGCGCTAGGAACTCTTCGAATCTGCAACATGTGCCGCACAATGACACCGAGGCGTACGACAGAAGCTTGGAGAAGCAATCGAGGGCGACCGTTCATCGCGCGGAGTCCGATTCGAGAGATACGTTGCATAATTTAACCTTTATCCGTCCCTCATTTCACGAACCGAATCTGTCCCTCGGTCTCGAATTGACACAGTGGTAAAAGATTAACTAACAAGGTAAAGAGAGATCTTTCAATTCAAATTCGTGAGTCACGAAATTTGATTTACCTATAAAAAAAAGTATGTTGTATGGTCACGGTGTTAAAGTTCTGCTCGATGAACTCCTCAACTCAACCTATAAAAAAAACGGAACAGTGTAACTTATTTCGGAAGAACTGTGTCAAATTGACAGGAGGGACGGATGAGAGTTAAGGAATCGTTGCTCAATCTGCAGAGGCGTGCTTCACGATCAATTGAAATTCGCAAGTTCCAGCTGTTGCGGACCCAGGCACGTTTCCGGCGCATCCGCAAGACCCGACACGTATCACAGTAAGATCTCCGCGGACGTTAATCGACACTCGACGCGATACGGCGAACGTGTACCGGTCGATAGGTATAGTATTCGAAGATGCTAAACGGAACGGAACTTTTTAACGGGAAAGACAATCGAATTACAGTATTTTATCCATAAATGTCCCAAATGTCCCGAAGCTATCCCCACTACTGCGGAGTGTACCCCCTTGAGGGACTAGAAAGCTAAAGAGGCCTCGGTCACCGAGAAGTATAAACATAACTAATCCAATTACAAAACGTCCTTATTTTTCATTATTTTTTTATGGAACTTTCACCGACATATTCGTGCCATTAGTGGCAAAGAACAGTATCCCTGGCGGATAATTGTCCCTGGTCTGACCCGTGTTGGGGACAATTATCGATAAAATACTGTATTTGTAGATACGGATGGCAAACTCAAGGACAGTCTCCGGATTCGAATGGAATCACTCGGCGACCCGGAAGCGGAAGTGGAAGTGGCAGTGGTAACCAGCCTGGCAGCGTACTCTACGACGGAAGTCACGCAGGAGATAGGTAACCGATTGATCAGACGTTTTCGCTGGTGTGTGAACGGGGTCGCTGAACGTGCTCTCCTACAAACATTAGGTTCGCTTTTCGTCCGAGTTATGGAAGTGAAAGTTCACCGAATCGCAGACCAAATGGCTACGAGACTGGACTTTCTGGAGGGTACGGTTATGGTGGTGGTTACGGAGGATACGGTGGTGGCAGGCCATCCAGTTCCAGCGGGTCGAGCGCGAGCGGTGGTTACGGAATTTCAGGATCCCTTGCTAACGGCGATGAATTCGGGCCAGTGGAACCGAGTTATCCGGAAGGAAACGTTCCCTCTGTACCGAATATTCAGACCCAAAAGGTATTGTACAAAAGTTCACGCTAGAGATCGTGGTTTTTAACGTGTATTAATCATTAGTATTAGAGTGCAAAATATTATTTACATTATTAAATACTACGGGGGCTCCGCCTTCTGCTCGCTTCACTTGCCAACCCCTAGGAAGGCAACCCGCTAGCGTGACAGAAACTACAAAACTATTTTATATAATAGAAAAGATATTGGTATCTATAATCAATTACTAAACATTTAAATATTCTGTGCGGTATTACATGAATTTCATATCCATAAAATGAAAAAACACTGACAGAAACTACAGATCTATTTTATATAATAGAAAAATATATTGGTATCTATAATCAATTACTAAACATTTAAATATTGTGTGCGGTATTACATGAATTTCATATCCATAAAATGAAAAAAAATATATAGAATAGAATTAAAATAGTTCCGAGTGCAAATGATTAATTAAATACACGTGAAACTCTAGTTTACACTATCGTTGCGTACTATTTTTTGTTTTGTCTCGTAGGCGGTAGCTTTGAAAGCGTTGGCTGGCGTTGCTCTGATCGGTGCAGCGGCCGCGTTGGCGACGAATCCCGTTCTGCTTCCGATCGGTATTGTATCGGGAAGAAAGAAACGATCGTATTTGCCAACGGAAGAAGAGGATGCGCGTCTACGGTACATGTCGAGGATTCCCGAAAGTTTCAAGGTACTTTTGTCGTGCACGATAAGCACTCTTTGACGATGCCGTCGCGTCGGAACTTTATGCAATGATTCCGACGAGCTAGATCCGTTCAACCAGTCATCCGGAAGATCTCTGTTGCCTTTATAACGTGTTACGTTGCAGGATTTCAAACAATATTCTCGATTGAGAGGCTACGAGCATCATCCCCTTTAAAGGAACGATTCCAGCTGGCTATGAAAATCGTGGCGAATAAGTGCAAACAAAATTGGTTACAAATTGCGCTGAAATCAGAAAGCTGATCGATGATATATGTATGCTAGATTTTTATTTAATGGCAATAAACAATTTCACGAGGAAACGTTCAATATGCGACGAACCCTCTGGGATTTATTCGAGAGTTCCAAGAGTCTGGGTTGGGCCATTCTTCCTCTCTTTCCTTCTCTTTGGTTCCAACGAGAGCAGGGACTAGGTGAAATTGAATGGGAGATCCTGATCCTTTTCTTACTTAGTATCTCTGGTCGCAATTCCTAATTAAAGGAGGGTGGGAAATGATTAAACCCTTCTCCTTCCCACTAATGAAGGGATCTGGAGCGCCGTCTTAGAATAAAACGGAAAAACCTCTAACGAAACAGTATCATCGATCGATAAACGTTGAAATTACATTTTATCGACGGCGAACTAATTACAATAGAGAGATGTCGCCATTGTCGCAGAAATAGACTGAACCAGAGAGTAAATTTCCTCTCTGGATATGATTTAAGGTCTAAGGTGGAACCAGGTAGAACTGACGTGTCCTTAATAGAAAACAACGTGGCAACTGTATACAAATCGGTTCAATTTTCTAGTTTGTGAATCTCCGTTGCGAAAGTAATTTAAGGAATCAGTCGAATAATTGTGACGTGCGACGAAGCTGTATCAATTGTTTGACAACATCGTGCGAGACATCGTTGTTCCGATACAGATGCAAAGTATTAAGGTTATACATGAACGAATATCCACGTCAATGTTTATACTTATCGCAACACATAAATAATTAATATTGGTATTGTGCAAGTTGTCGTTCGAGGATGACTGTGTGATATTCGATCGATAGACGCATGTCTACAACATTATCGCAACCGATCAACAGTAAAGATCTAACCCATGAAACGTTCGGTACCGTTGGTTAACGTGAGCGTGGTAAAATCGGGAAGTTGACGCGCATGCGAGTGGAACAACTGTTCCGTTTACAAGGTGATTCAGTTAACACGATCATCCTCGATATTCCACATGGGTACCAGAAGAAAAATGTCAAAGGAGGAAAACATGGACGATGGGCTCCTTGAGACCTACCATGTGCAGGAGCCTTCGGATTTACGGGGTGATGAAAAAAATATTGTTATACTGTTATTTTTATACCTGTTACAAGGCATACCTCTAGGTCTATGCGGCTCCATTCCCATGCTACTCCAAAACAGAAAAGTTTCTTATCGCCAACAGGTAATCTATCCGAATGTTTTCTATGTATACGATAAAATGTTATCGTATTCATTTGTCCTTAGGCCGAATTCAGTTTCGTTCAGTGGCCTTTCTCGTTGAAGCTGTTTTGGGCACCAATAGTAGATTCTGTATTCTCTAGAAAATTTGGGAGAAGGAAAACATGGTTGATTCCTACTCAGTATTTAATGGGTTTTTTTTATGCTGCTAATGTCTAACCACATAGATCGATGGTTAGGCGATGGAAGTATCAAGCCCAACATTGGAATGTTAACCATCATGTTCTTCACGTCTAATGTCCTTGCTGCGACTCAGGATATTGTGGTAGATGGTTGGGCTCTTACCATGTTGAAAAGGTACAGGCAGTGGGTCGAATAATACATGTATAAATTTATATATGTATATCTATAAGAATGTTCCTACAGCTTGCATTCCTGTTTGTATCAAGGTGCAATGTGGGTTACGCATCCACTTGTAATAGCGTCGGACAAACTGCTGGTTACTTTATAGGATATGTGCTTTTCATGGCATTAGAGTCAGCCGAATTTTGCAATAGTTACCTAAGAAACACTCCATCTGACGAGGGGATATTGACACTGTCCGGTAAGCTATTGTTACAGGAAGTCAGGACGGATAACAGTGGTATCTGATTGTTTTCTTACACAGGTTTCCTTCGTTTCTGGGGTTGGGCTTTCGTAATTGCAACTACTTTACTCGCATTGTTTAAACACGAGGGGACTGAGAAAGTGCACAAAAACGAGGAACTAAGCGCAAATATCAAACAAGCTTACAGGTCGCTTTGGAACATTGTCAAATTACCATCGATAAAGACCATTATCGTGCTTTTGTTAACTGCCAAGGTCAAGACTTTATACATATTAATATCTCACGGTGACCGTCGTAGATTGTACAGGGTGGTCCACCTAAGTGTAGCCACCTAAATATCTCCTTTATTTGCGATGACATAACAAACGTTTTTGATACCGTTTACCTTGAATTATAAACGTTTGCTATGTCACCAAAAATAAAGGAAATATTTAGGTGGACCACCCTGTATACATAATATTAAAATTAACACGATATTATCGATGACTATAGATAGGGTTTTCCGCCTGCGACGAGGTAACAGGCTTGAAACTGGTAGAAGCTGGTATTCCTAAAGAAAAGATAGCCCTGATGGCAGTGCCAATGATACCCCTTCAGATACTGTTGCCGTTAGCGATATCAAAGTACACAGCTGGTCCAAAACCGATGGATGTGTACATAAAGGCAATGCCCTATAGGTATAACAGGAACGATAAAAAAAAAATTCGCGCATTTCATTGCTGAAAGCTAGAACGAGCGAATCCTTAACACGTACTTGTCATTCATTGTATAGATTAGCATTTGGACTGGTAGCAGCGTTTTTGGTATGGGTAACACCGTACGTGATAATCGGTGGACATGTTCCAGCCTACTATTTCGTTGCCTTGGTGGCTCTGTACCTTACTCATCAGGTAGCGAAAGAATACATTAGCGTATAGAAATAGATTCGATGAAAATACGATAACCGAAGATCGGTTTTTCCCGTCTTAGGTTTTTACCAGTAGCATGTTCGTGGCGTCCATGGCCTTCTTCGCGAAAGTTAGCGATCCCGCTGTCGGTGGTACTTACATGACGTTACTGAACACCGTGAGCAATCTGGGGGGCAACTGGCCAGCAACAGCAGCTCTATGGTTTGTCGATCCGTTAACGTGGCGACAGTGTAGCACCAATCCTTCGAACGACTGTAGCACAATTTCGAAGAGAGAGGTTGGTTGGCTTATTCTAGTTTCTAAGCTCTAGAGTCTGGAGCCGGGCAATTGGCTCAAGCTAGAAATTAAGAGTGGGAGAACCGACAAACCCCTCTGGACTCTAGAAGTTCGTCCTCGAAAATATTTCAACTCGGAGACGAGTTAAGGTCGATTTATATCCGCACAGACACGGAACGTATCCGACCAGACAAATATTTTGGGAACGGAACGGTACCGTTTGCCATTCTTGCGAATAATAGTTTGCCGTGTAAAGAACGAGTCCAATATAGATGTTGCAGCTAAATCTTTTACAATTAAATGAGAAAACATTTTTATTCTGTTCGCACGTCTTTACGGATCGTCGTCTTACCTGATCAGTCAGTCCGATCGGATGCGGAACGGTGCTGATCGCATAAATCGACCTTTGCGGGTGCTCTAGCCACGCTCTGTACAATCATTTCCATTTTCAGCTATGCACGAACACGCACAACGGCGTTTGCAATATGCAGCTCGATGGCTACTACATCGAAAGTGTTTTATGCTTGATCATCGGTCTGGCTTGGCTGAGGTGGGGCCGACGGAGAATCGAAACCCTACAAGCGAGACCGATGTCCGCTTGGAAAGCTATTCTTTCGAAGCAGAACAGATAACAGTATTGAACCGATGTTGAACATTGTCGCCACGGTACCTGCAATTACATAAGAAATTTATTGGTTTACGAGTGCTCCGGTCGCGAAATCGCGTTCGGATCGTTTCCCGCACATTTACGAAGTGTTCCAATCTTTTTAGCGCAACATGAAAATTAACCATGGTCTGTTTCCGGTGTTCGCGTTTGCTCTTGTTTCTATCAAATTTGTTGTTCACGTTCGGGAAGCAACCTCGGAACGACATTTCTCAAGATCGAACTTTTCGTAGGAACGACTTACGACGAATATTCCAGGTTCAATTTTTACGAAAGATTTTCGCGGTACGTTAATTTACACTTTCGGCACAATCCTCGTATCAAACAAGTACTGCGTTCATTCCGGTAAATGATTTTCAGCGTGCGCCAATCCTTCGATAATATTCGATCGCGGCGCGTCGTTCGAATCACAGACATTCCATGACTCCACTCCCAGTACTTAGATAACTGCATCGTTGCGATATGGTGCATTACGTAACCGTGTTATCCTTCCATGAAGGTTAATAATCTTATTTATGTTGTAAAATATGTACTATACTGCACTTGTTCAGATTTTGCGGTACTTCTTATTGGTATGGAACGATTCACAAATCCTATCGTTGCGATTGTTCGCAGTACTTGTTAGGAATTATGTATATAAATATATAACTACCTACGTGACATTAATAAAAGTTTTCCATACGAGAGAAGCTTCGTTCTTTTACCTCTTAGGCCGCTATTACACAAGGACATTTGGTGGCGCAACTTCGTTGGTTTCCGGTTCCGGCCCTGGTTTTCACGATGCTGGTGGAGCAACTTGGTTGCCTCG
Source organism: Lasioglossum zephyrum (assembly GCA_028455615.1). NCBI lineage: Eukaryota > Metazoa > Arthropoda > Insecta > Hymenoptera > Halictidae > Lasioglossum > Lasioglossum zephyrum. The sequence goes on along the minus strand of CM052330.1, from coordinate 16,151,941 downwards.
TCTAATACGCTACATGCAAACTAATGCCCCGGCTGGTGTCCGCACCACCAAATGTTGCCCAGCCGGTGGCTGTTGCCGGCCACCAGATCGGCAACAATTTTTGGTGTCCGCCACCAGTGTCCTCGTGTAATAGGCTCCATATGATTCAATGCCCCACGACGTGATGTATAATAGCGGCCTTACATCGCATAGTTTACGGAGCGTGAATCGCCTCGAACAGAGCAGGGGTGCGTACAGTAATCCCGCGATCTAAACCTGTTCGATAGTTACGATTTTCATTAGAAAAATGCCACGAACATGTTGATCAAAGTCCCATCAAAAACCAAGAGAAAATAAAGAAGTTTTGTTATTTAATTAAAAATGGTACTTCTCCACGATGTCGTAGCGCAGAACCGACTTAGTCGGCTTAGATCGCGGGATTACTGCAGTATTAAAAACTCGCCGAACTAGTTTTTGCACGACAATCGTTACTTTATTGCGTTCACTATTTTCGAAGACAAGGAAAGGAATCGGGGAAAAATATATCTATCGCGTGCACTTAAATACTATCTCTAAGCGCTATTTATAATTTTGCGCAAGAACCCATTATCGAAGATACTGTAAGTATATACGCTCACGAAGCGATATTCAACCTCGCCAGGTGGTTTGAATACGGGTGTCAGCTGCTCTTCGTTTCTTATCCACAGCAACCTGGCCTCAGATCCACCTTGCGATCTTCCTCGTAATTCGTTGCTCTTTTCTTCGGATGTTTCATGCCGAGATGCATTAGTTCGTGAGCCGTGGTCGGCTTAGTCGTTGATTGCGGCGGGGTGTTCGGTTTTTCTACAGCGGGAAGCGTGCGAAGTACCTGCTGCTTTTCTTCCTCTGTCTTTGACAAGAGTTTCTGTTCGATCTGTTTCGAAACGAAGTTTCACTGTATGGCGGCAAGGAACGAACAAACGCAGAAAATACTTACGGTTTTCGTGGAGCGCGTGTTCATGTCGTCGTCGAGACGAAGTGCATCGAGCGGCGACAAAGTTCCGGATTCGCAGCTGTCTATGCTTTGCACATAGACGGAGCTTACAATCGCCGAGAATAGAATCACCTTTGCGAACATGTTGTAAACCGCGAATGTGAACGATTCGTAGAAGGGATCCAGCGGTTCTGTGGATTTCGTACGCAGCGTCTAGCTTTTTATCCGAATTGCCGCCTCGACGTTGTTTGCAAATCCGTCGAATTGCTCGTTATTAATGGCCTCCGTTGATACGTCAAATAGTCATTGTTGCGGAGACGTGTTTCTTGATTACGGAATGATTGCCGCGCGTTCCTTGCAAATACAAACGGGATTATTGTAGACGAATAAACTTCATTTTCCAATGGTAAACATTTTCTATTCGGAGATAATACCAGTGTGGTACGCTGACAATAACTTTTGGTACCATCGCTACGTCGATTTACGTATATGCGTATGTATAATATGTATATATACACTCGTGAAACACGTGTATCGAATCGCTGCAGCTAATTGCACTTGACACGCGACAACGAATAAATGCTCGTATGCTAGCGTACGCGTGGAATTTGTACGATCGTTGTCATCTAAAACGTACAGGAAGCTTCCAAAAACTATGCGCACGATCTGGAAAATTTTGGGATACATATATATATATATAAATTCTCTATGGTTCCTGTACCTGCGATTGTGCGCAACAGATTTTGAACGTTACACGAAGGGCGAATCGTTCCGAAGGGACTAATCGAAACGCTACTACGTTCAACCCTAGAGCGATTCGCTCTTTAACAATATTCTTTCGCGCGCGTAAACCGCGGCGCGAAACATTTGTACGATGTGGTTACAGTTTTACAACAGCGTCCTCCGTCTAAATGTAAGTTTGTAACAATCTCTCAGGTATTCGTATTTGTATACTTTATCGGTGGAACAACGAAAACTACTGGTAATCGTAAGGCCCTCCGTCAAAGTAAGATGTCGAGCCACGAGGAGGACGTGATTTTTTACGATTATGTTCTTACCAAATCATGTAATTTCTGTCTTGTGTTAATTTCGATTTCATTCCATGCCTTTTCTGTAGCGTCGCTCCTTGAAAAATATAAGTATATTAAAAGTATGAAATATTTATAATATCAATGAATACACAGAAATTTACAATCGAAGACATCGGTGATTTATATTATCTGAAAAACTACTAAATATAAGTAACGAGTAAACAATTCTAAATATTAGTTTAAGACAATCAAATTTAAAGAATTAATTAAAAAATGATTAGAAAAAATACATTTATTATGATAAATGCCGCTGGGCAAGCAACGCGTTATCACATTGCTTGCCTCGCCCGACCGATCCAGATTTAGTTCCATTAAATCGTGGATTAAACAGTCATGGAAAATCCGAACTGTATCGTGTTTGGTATCATTATAATCGGAAAAATGTAGAAAATGTGCATCTAAAAGTAGAACTCGCAAACTATAAACGTTCTGCAATCAATATTTCCCTGTACAAGGGGTCCACCTAGAATTTCCTTCTGTTTCGAATATAATTATATAGAATTAGCACGTCCTCATCGTCACTCAACATTCTCGTAATGATGCGAAATAGTTTGCTGTATGTTTCGTGAATAAAAGAAGTACGCGTACGCGTCTCTGACAGAGGGCCTAACATGCGACGCTTCAGAATCATTTTGTATTGTCAATAATATCGCGACTGTTGCGTGTGCACAGGGTGATTCTGAGAAGTGGGACAATTCACTGATCTTTTCTCAGTAAAAATAGAAGAAAGTGATATGTAATAAATTAGTTTGCATTAAAGAATTAAGTGCGATTGCACGCAGCGATAGGGCGTATCATTGTTTTCTACTTTTACTTAAGAAAGAGCAGTAACTTGTCCCAGTTCTTAGAATCACCCTGTATACCGGTCTCTGCGTGTTTGCGTCTTCGCGATTACTCAACATTTTCGGACCAAGTGGTCGAATAGGTTCGTCAAGAGTTCGATCGCAACATAATGCAATTGTAATTGTCTGAACTCTGCTATTGTACTATACATATGTATTGTCTCGTAAACTTTCGCTCTTACTTACGTATGAAAAATGTGTAACATAAAAGGACGCGATCAACGCGCGCTCGTAAAACACACGGTCGAAAGAATAATGTAGAAACTTGTGCGTAACGAAATATAAATAACTAATTCTCTCGGTAGAAAATAATCGAAGGAGACACGATCAACGTAGCTAGTCGGATAATATTAAACTGGTTGATTCTTAAGGATAAAGCGAGATAGAGATATACATGTATCAGGATATTCGAAGATTTATCGATGTTCGACTCTCTCGCTCTCCGCCTCGAACCAACGTATTTTAAAAACGTATTTCACGCCACCGACAGACGTATCGTTACACGGTTTTGATGAATTGCCTACGGGCTACTAGCGAACCAAATCGTCGTCGTTTAAAATCGGAAGCTTATCGGTTTTCTGATTGACGCGCAATGTCGCGCCCCATCTAGCGCCCCTTCCGGCTTCCGAGGTCGCCATTAGAATCGAATACGAATTCGGACCGGCTGCCTCTTTGCTGTAGTGAATCCCGTACAGGAAATAGATCAGCATTCCTGTAAAATACAAGTTGTCAGTATCTTCCGATCGTTCGATGCTTCGATCAAAGTACTCACCGACTATCATCCACACGAGAAACCGTAGCCAAGTTAAGAGAGACAAGTGGAACATCAGTCCCACGTTGAACAAAATACTCAGCGCTGGTACCAGAGGCACCATGGGCACTCGGAATTTGCCGGTGCTGCTGTTTTGTTGATGCGCGCCGATAATCAGCAGTACTACAACATTAAATTAGTTCGTAGAAATAAATTCGCGAACGAATTTCGCATTTAGTCGGTTATAGTGATCGAATACTTGCTTAAGATTAACATGAAAACCATATTCGCCACAATGACGTAGTTTGTGATGGTCCACGTCGCGATGCCCATTTTGGTTATCATGACGATCACCGTGCAAAGAGCGGCGCACCCGCCCGTGTACGTTATCACGTAGCGATCGATGGGGTACCCAGACGCGCGGTGACCCAAAGCGCTCAGCAACCAGACATACCGCGGCTTCAGTTTGCCAACACCTTCATCCAAACAGTGCAGCTGCAAGAAACGAGAAAAAGTGCCATGGGTGAAAAGACTAAACTCAAGAACAGTAACTCGATCAACTTACTTCGGATTCCGCGGACGTGACGCTGTTGCAATCGCTGTTGGAGTCGGCGCTCTCCGTGGGCGGTGATGCTAAGCTACTCGGGGTGCCGACGTTCGAGGGCGGGGGTGTTTTCTTTTCTGGGCGGTACCGCAGTATAATCACGCTGGCTGAAACGATGGTGTACGCCAAGAATGTACCGATCGACATAAACTCGACAAGATGCTGAAGATCGAATAGCAAAGCGATCAGGGCGCTGAGGGCACCGCTGATGGCCAGATTAAGAACCGGAACTTGAGTACGCTCGCTTATGTGCCCGAGGAAGCCGAACAGCAAGCCGTCGTTCGCCATGGCGTACATCGTTCGCGGCAACGAGAATAGAGACCCGAAGAGCGTTGTCGTCATTCCGCACAGAGCTCCGACGCTAAAAGCGTAGAAAATAAAATGATTCGTCGGTAAATGATGTGTGTTTCGATTTCCGACGTGCAACCAACCTTATCACGTATTTCGCCCATGGGATTCCTCTCGACGAGAACGCTTCGGGAAGGGCCGCGGTTGGATTGATGCTCGAATAGGGCACAACCAGAGTTAGAGCGGCTCCGACCATCACGTATCCAATGGTCACGATGGCCATCGAGATGATCGTTGCTCGCGGTATGCTGTATCCGGGATCGCGTGCCTCCTCGCCGGAAGTCGCAATGGAGTCGAAGCCCACGAACGCGTAGAAACACGTCGCCGCTCCTGATCCACATTATTATTATTTATTATAGACGGGTAGAAGCCCGTTTTACATAAGTATTTACAAAGAACAGAAAAAAAGAGAAAGATACAAGACTACTTATCTAATAAGAAAGAAGAGACATGCGCACAAAGACAAAGAAAAAAAGAACAAAATAATACTGGTACAATCGATAGATATTATCATGTAATCCTGCGTAGTTGCATTTGAAAATTTTGCAAAGATTCAATGAAAAAATTAATACTGTTATAAATAGTGCATGATTGTTGCAATAATGCGATTCATTGGATTAATTAATCCATAAGTAGATTTCCGGTACATAAAAATTGATTTGCGCAAGTAGAGAAGAACAATCAATATGATTATTAATTAAATGAAAAATAAAGCTCTGGTCGGATATTATTCTTCGAGCAGATAATGGTTCTATGTTCATTGTAGTTATTATTGCGGAGTAATCATGATTAAAGAATGACATTGGATTATTTAGCTTGTATGAACAAAACCTGAGAAATTTATGTTGCACTCTCGAGCAGCATGATTTCGTACTTAGAGCTTTTCGGTGACCATATAATTGATGCATATTCTAATAGTGGACGGACGAGGACAACAAATAGCAAGCTAAGTGTACGGAATGAATGAAAAGCAGTGGAAAAAACGAAGTATGAAACCACATTAGAATATCGATAATTGTAGAATCGCCGTTACGACGGTAAAGATAATAGTAAGTCGAAAGCGATAAACTACCTGCCAGCACGCCGCTGAAACCGAACGGCAGAAATCCTCCGTTCTTTTCGCTCCAGTTCGAAATGTTCGCGTACGCAATGCCCAAACCAATCACCAGTGCCATCACGCAGAGGTTCACTATAGTCAGCAGCGAATTGACCGTGGCCGAACACTTCACCCCCAGCGCGAGCAGCATGGCGTAAGCCAGGCACAAACCGCTGGCTAGAAGATCGGGATAACTTCCTAGCGGCTCTCCCATGGTGAAGCCGTGCATCGCGTGACGAGTGTAATTGCTGATCGATCCTCCTGCCAAGGAGTCGACGTAACCGCTCCAAGCTCTAGCCACGGATGCCGCGCCTGAGACGTAAAACTTGTATGAAACGGAGTAATCGCGAATAGCCGATATTACAGAAACCTCAACTTTGGTGTCGCATATCTCTGACAGCAATAAGTTTGAAGTGTTGTAATTAACGGGAAAAATAAACCCGTTGGTTTATGAATAATGTAAGTTGAAGAAATTTCAAGAAATTCGCGACTGTGCGGAACAGCGAAACTTTACCAATCATGTGTTCCAGGATGATGTTCCAGCCGATGACGAATGCCCAGAATTCGCCGACGGACACGTAAGTGTAAACGTAAGCGCTGCCAGCTTTCGGGACTCGTGCGCCGAATTCGGCGTAGCATAGCGCCGCTAACAGGGACGCTATACCAGACAATAGAAAACTTAGAATGACTCCTGGACCGGCGGTGTTGTGGGCCACTGCTCCTGTCAGGACATAGATCCCGGCGCCAACCATATGTCCCACACCTGAAACGTTTACCATTCCTAGTGAATACAGCGACCTTCGTAAACTTATCGTGAACAGAAAGGATCGCGCGACCAGTAACACGTCTCTTCCGGCTGATAACAGATATCATAAGGTCACCTAAAAACTTATGCGTGCTACTTACCCAGCAACGTAATGTCGAACGTGGAAAGACATCTTTTCATTGGAGTCTCAAGCAAATCACCTTCGAGCTTTTTCGTGCGATTCATCTTGGTGTACAAGCCGGACATGACGTGTCCGAGGATCATCCGGCGAACCGATGGCATATTGTTGTTGTGTTTTCTACGAACAATTACAGTATCAACGCATTGCTCTTGTTGCCGACGATAATTCAAACAACCCGAGAAACGTTCGACCCGACGTTTCTACTGTATTTCTGCAGGATGTTCGGCTCACATCGATAAAAGGGAATTCAAGAGGAGGTGGCATAGGCTGACGTGCGATCAAGAGTTTAATTTCAATGATTGTATGTTGGTGGTACTTACAGAATTTCGTTTGTACGTTTTCGATCGAAAAATATCTGAGAAAGTCGAGAGTCGTTGTAACGAAGCGTAAACTGTGATGAACGAGATTACAGCGGACGCTGAAATCTACGGAGTCGCATGGCGCTTCCGCTAACACGCAAACTCGGATATTCGATCGATTCAGCAGCGATAGAACTATTTATATAACTCAAACAATATGAATGAAACACGAAGTTTGTTAGTCGGAAGTGTTCTAGCATCGAATTCTCTTCGATAGAGCTCAATTTTTCGTCCTTATATCATCAGCAACAATATAGAAAACGTTTGTTCTCCGAAAATATTTCTTTAACTTGAGCAAATTCAAGTAAAATCGATTAACGGAGATTCAATGTTATTTTAAAACAGTGAAAAGATATATTTGTACAATTCTTTATGCAACAAGTTGCACCAGTTTTCCATTGTTTACGAAATAATAATGTACTTGAATACCGACCATTTTAAATTGTCCTGCGACCGCGCTTGTGGGCACCAGATATTCCGTCATCTTGGAACACTGCGCCCTATGCATGCTATGCATATCCTGTACCACGACCTACTCCGGGTCTATAAGTATATATCGTCTAAGGTTTTATTATATATCGGTCCGCAAGGGAGCAGCACCGACTTAGTTGTTGCAGAATGAACTTTATCGTTCGATATCAGAGATATGTGCAGTTGCATTTTGATGTGAATTCGTAAACGGTATTGTGCAAGGTACATCCATCTGATGCAGCTGTCCGAAAATACCGAGCAAATGCAGAACAGTGTCTCAGTGCGATAAATACGTGTGTCGAAGCTATATGTTGAACTAGTGCGTTCAAACGGGGTACTAACCTCTTTCTTTTCAATTCCAACAATAACAATAAATCTTTCGTCACTGAAAATTACTTTTTAACGCTGTCAAAACGGTGTCAGACGGATGCCTGACCTCCTGCGACAGTTTATACTTTACAATTGTTATTTTACTCAACCGACGAACACTGAAAGTATATATTTTTAGTTAGCCTGCTCTTGCGTATGCCTAAGTTGTCTTTTCTTGCACATTATACCAATATTATGTCTAGAAGGGATTCGCTTTTGTCATTAAATAAAATTATTGATTGCCTATTTACGTTAGCAATTAGAACTTCTGATAAACATTAATCTTTTGTGGAAATAGTTAATACAACAACATTTTAGCAGATAATAAGAGAAAGATGAGTTATCATCGTGGAGGAGGTAACAAGCCAAAAGGCTTTGGCTTCGCCGGTTTCCAAATGACTGGTACCAAGAGAAGCGGTTCCAATATACCACCCCCTCCTCCTAATTCAACACTGAGCAAGCAAGGCTATCACACCATGAATTCTATCACGGAGAATGCCTTGTCAGCTTGTTGGGGCATGCCAAAGAAACGCAGTAAAACAGAAGAAGAGTAAGTACAACATAAGACTTACATCGCAGATATACTACAAGTACATATACATTATAGATATTTCGAAGACGACGACGATCCTCCAACGTCCTCCTTGGAGTATATCCCTGCTCCAGGATCTCCCACTTACGACCTGATGAAAAAATGTGCGCCTAAAGAGGACAGCGATAGCGAGGAGGATCCGTTGGATGCATTCATGGCTGGTATAGACGCAGAGGTGAAGAAGAACACCTATGAGGCTCAGCTTGCGGAGGACGAGCGCAAGGAGGACAAATCCAAAGGAATCAGAGCGGACATAGATGGAGAAGACGACGAGGAGAGTTACTACAGGTAAGTAATGTACGTTAACATAGGTTCCGTAGCCACACCGAAACGAACGCACGGGGTTTGTGCGAAAAGGTACATGGAGGAGAACCCGACCGCGGGTTTGCAACAAGAGGAGTCCGATCAGGAGATCGATTACGACGAGGATGGTAATCCGATCGCGCCGCCGAAAAAGAAGGAGATCGATCCGCTGCCGCCCGTCGATCACAGTGAGATACAGTATGAACCGTTCGAGAAAAACTTTTATAACGTTCACGAGGAGATCGCAAGCTTGAAGAAGCAACAGGTCGAGGACTTGAGAAAGACTCTGGGGATCAAAGTGTCCGGACCGTCTCCACCGAATCCGGTGACCAGTTTCGGACACTTTGGTTTCGACGACGCGTTAATCAAGTCCATCAGGAAGAACGAGTACACCCAACCCACCCCCATTCAAGCTCAAGCCGTCCCCGCTGCTCTCAGTGGCAGGGACATCATAGGTATAGCGAAGACCGGCAGCGGTAAAACGGCGGCATTCATTTGGCCCATGTTAGTTCACATAATGGATCAGCGTGAGCTAAAGGCCGGCGACGGACCCATCGGACTGATTCTTGCTCCAACGAGAGAGCTGTCCCAACAGGTACTGCTCGTTCACGATAGTTGAACGTCCATGTAGACCATGTTGAAGGAATCGCTATCGCGTCCCGTTTCGTTTTAACCCATTCGCATCATTAGCGTATATATGCTGCTCGTAGATTTATCAAGAGGCGAGAAAGTTTGGCAAAGTATATAATATTCAAGTGTGCTGCTGCTACGGGGGTGGCAGCAAGTGGGAACAAAGTAAAGCGTTGGAAGGGGGTGCGGAAATAGTGGTCGCCACGCCAGGAAGAATGATAGACTTGGTTAAAATGAAGGCAACGAATCTGACCAGAGTGTCGTTCCTCGTGTTGGACGAAGCCGACAGGATGTTCGATATGGGTTTCGGTAAGGATCGGTGCGAACGACAACATCAATTCGAATATTGTATGATATTATCGTTTCAGAGCCGCAGGTGCGATCTATTTGCAACCACGTCAGGCCAGACAGGCAGACGTTACTGTTCAGCGCAACATTCAAAAAGAGGGTAGAGAAGCTTGCGAGGGATGTTTTAACGGATCCTGTCAGAATAGTCCAAGGGGACGTCGGTGAAGCGAACGCCGACGTCACTCAGCACGCGATAGTCTTCAACAACAATCCGATCGGCAAGTGGTCCTGGTTGTTGCAAAACTTGGTCGAATATCTGAGTGCCGGTAGTCTGCTGATTTTCGTAACGAAAAAGGTTCGAACTCGGTTTAGTCGACATTGACGTTGTCTTCCAGAAACTTTCGAAACTGTTTAATTCGCAGTTGAACGCCGAGGAGCTCGCGAACAATCTGAAGTTAAAAGAATTTGACGTGCTGCTGCTCCACGGTGACATGGATCAGATCGAAAGGAACAAAGTTATCACGGCATTCAAGAAGAAAGATGTCAGTACGTTGGTCGCCACCGACGTAGCTGGTAATTATATCGTTACATTTTATCTTCTCGACTTATACTATAGTTGTATACTGACGCGTATCGTTGTCCGTAGCCCGCGGACTGGACATTCCACATATCAAAACGGTCGTAAATTACGACGTCGCGCGAGACATAGACACCCACACGCACAGAATAGGTAGAACCGGGCGAGCGGGTGAGAAGGGTACCGCTTACACCCTCGTCACGGAAAAAGATAAAGAGTTCGCTGGCCACTTGGTTCGGAACTTGGAGGGAGCGAATCAGGAAGTGCCGAAGAGTCTAATGGATCTGGCAATGCAGAGCGCTTGGTTCCGGAAGTCCAGGTTTAAGGGTGGCAAAGGGAAGAGCTTGAACGTCGGAGGGGCTGGACTTGGATTCAGGGGTCGGCCGGACGCGTCACCGACTTCGGTATTTATTCGTCGCAGCGTTGTTTCCTCGTTTTCAGAATCCAGATCACGTTTCTCGTGTATTCGTGCGATTTCAGAGTGGGAGTTCATCGTCGCAGGCGTCGAAAGATATAAGCGAGGTTGTGAAAAAGTTGGAAAGGCACGGGCCTGGCAGCGACCGGTTGTCTGCAATGAAAGCCGCCTTCCGCAGTCAATACACTTCTCAGGTAAATTATGACAACGGTGATAGAACGAGGTGGAGAGGTGGAGATCTATGGTTGAACCGTTTCCGATTTCAGTTCCGGGCATCGTCGGATCACACATGGGAACAAACCATTACGCCACCTTCTGTGATAATGCCTCCACCGCCCCCGGTCCCACCTAAACCAAATACGGAGCAACCAAGGAATCAGGACAACCAAGCTCCGAACGCGGCGGGAGAGAGAAAAAGGGTGAGAAAAAGTCGATGGGAATAATCAAATGCCTGTCAAACTACGATTATTTTGTGTATACTGCTGTACTGCGATAATATGCTAAGAATCGACGATGACGAATTGTTTTGTATTATAACAAGATTTAATTTTACCAATTCCCGTATTGTCGTCCATGCTCACACACCACGTTCTCTGTGTAAATGCGTCTCTTATCCAGAATTACGACGAAACGCGTAATGGTCAACGAGAAGAGTTTTTATTGAGATATCTTCGATACAAAAGTTTGAACGGCCATTCGTCCTCGAGAACGAAATGGAACGTTCGGTTTTTTTTTTCTAATCAGTCCTACGTTCTACGGAATAATGCGATTAAATCTTTCTTCGTTACATGTATGCCGATAGCGATAGAGCGATAGAATTAGTATAGGCAAAGTTCTATCGTAAGAAGATAATCTCGCGATCGAGCAATTCTCGTCGCGTTTTCTTGTTCCTTCTGGCTCGATTAATAGCGTCTCGTTCACAACGGTACAGAAAGTGTGTGGTTTTTTCGCCATGAAAAGCAAAAACGGAGTACGCGTTCGCTCGTTTAGCTCGCAGTTTCCTCCGAATGAATCACGTTGCAATTATCCTCGTAAAGGAATCGCGACTCTACCGGTGTCCACGTTGGTTTTTCTCATAATTGTATCGCTGCCTTCGAGAGCGATCTGTGTTCGGTGTCATTTTCATTGTTCCGTCGGTTCTCTCAGATTATCTTGTCCCCGGTCCCTCGAGACACTCGCGACAAAGCTTCGCAGCTATTCTCTTCCGTGCGCGCGCGACTCGAGTCACCGCGATTATGGCGAGGAGGGAAAACTCTGGATTCAGTCTTCGTGCAGAGGAATTCTAAGTTTACGGGCTGACGCATTGCGACATGGCAGGACTGCTTTTCCGTCTGGTCTTCTCACTGGACTGTGCTTCGTTCGATTGACTCCGTTCGACAGGTTTCACCGTTTTGTTCGCCCCGTCGTTGTTCTTGCTGAACTTCTCCATCGCTCTGCTGTATGATCCCGTGCAAACTCTACCCCACAGTCTCTTGTCCTCCGCAGACTTTTTGCTTCTTCCGTCGTTTCTCTGTCGAAGCTTCCCGACGCCATCTTCCCTCTCTGTTAATGCGGTCGATGTCGGCGATCCTTGCGCTTCGTCCCACGAGGATGCGTTCACCTCCGATTGCACGCTGCAAGGTGTCTGACAGCTACTGTCGCTGGACACGGAACAAGATCTGACGATAGCTGCTGTCGCATCTAGCTTCGTCCTATTATTTTCATCCTTGCGATACAAGCTCGTCGGTGGCTCGCTCCGAGCTCGAAAACTATTCCTGGCCGGCACCTCCTGACCGTCGTACGCTAAATTGTCGTTCACGATGATCTTGGCGATCGACGTCCTCTTCCTCAAGTTCTCCAGGTTCTCCTTCGGCGTGTATTGGAAGCTGTCCACCCTCTGCAGAATATCCTTCAGATTCACGTTTGCGCATTCCGCGTTGTACGCCGATCTCGACCGATCCTTCTCAACCGACGTTTTTTCTCGACCGTTCTTCCCGTTCGAGATTACAGGCGACGTCTTCTTCGTCGCCGCGATCCGCGACGCGTCTTTAGCCTGGCACGTTATCTCCGAATATATGTAATTCGGTAGTCTTTCTTTCTGACAAGACGAAATCGTTCCTTCGGACTTCTCCGTTGTCCCCGTTACGTTCATTCGAGCACCCTTCACGCACCGTTTGTACTTCTCGTCGATCCTAGTGTCGACGTTATCGCGAACGTCCATGTTATCCGTAAAAATCGAGTCGCCATTGATCTCTATGGACGGTAAGATCGGCCATCGATCCTGAGTCGACGCCGTATCCTCCTTGTCGCTGTTTTCTATCGTAACTCGAACGATCGGCTTTTTTTCATCGTTGCTCCGTATGCCGGAAGCGATCGTGGTCGTGTTGTCATTCGTTTTCTCCGCAGTCTCGTCGTTCTCCTCGTCGTTCTCTTCGTCGTCGTCGTCGTCCTCGTTACCCGAATCCCGATCGAACCGCTTCAACAAGCCCTCGTTCTTCTCGTCCTTCTTCCGGAGCTCTTCCCAATTCTTTCGCGGCTTGTAACTCGTCTTCCGTCGAACGATCTTGGTTTCCGTGATGTCGATGTCCGGGATAAACAGTCTCAGAGCTTTGGTCCCAGTCGGGAAAGTGACCTCGTTGATTCTCTTCTCGGTCATGATCGCTTCCAAGCTGGTCTTCGAGGCTACCTCTTGGTGCTTGTTGAACGCGGAAACCAGCTGCGCCACGGTGTACTTTGGCTCATCGGTCTCGGACTCTGTCGATCGATCTTCTTTGTCGTCGGACGTCGCGGAATTGTTCGAATGGCTCGAGGCGTCCGAGTGTTGACGATGACAGGGATGTCTGCCGGCAATCAAATTCGGCTCTGGTTTACGATTCACCGGGCTCTCGTCGGAATCTTCCGTCAACGTGTCCGATTCGATGGACTTCAGCGAGTCAAAAGTCTCCTCGGACTCGTTCGGTTCGTGTTTCACTTTGGCCACGATTGGCGTTGAGTGATTCTCTTCGTGAACGATGGTTTTGTCGATCGGATCGTTCGCGGCTAAAGTTTCTGGATCGGCCGAGCTCTTGTCTTCGTGGTTGTCCGCAGCCAAATCTTGGATGTCATTCGCGTCGCAAGCTGTCGCGATCGACGCGTCCGAAGCGTTCGAGGAATTGGACGCGTCGATTTCAGCGCCGAGACGCTTGAAGATCGGCAGCATATCCTCGGTCTTGGCTCGCTGGTAGCTCTTCCTTCTTCGTCGGAGACACTCGAGGCTTCTGTATATATCCAAGACCCCTTGGGACTTGGACAACGATCTGAGCCCGTACAGTTTCTCGCGGGAATGGCTGATCACCGGGTTGATTATCATTCGCGTTTGCAACGAGTTCGAGGTTGCCGAGGGGTTTCCGTTGAGCAAACACGCCTGCGATTGGATTCGATTCAGGCTTCGTATTCTAGACAACAGTCCTCGACTCGGCCCGTGATTCAGATTTGCCTGCGAGCGGCTCTGAGCACGACTCAGCAAGCCTTGCGTCTGCTCTTTGTTCAGCAGACAGCTCTGACTGGCGCAGCTCAGATTCGTTCTAGAGGAGTTCAGGCTGGTACGCGACTCGGCCGGGCTCGGGAAACCTTCGCTACCCTCCAGACTAGATCGGCTTCCGGTCAACCGATGACTCAAGCACATCTCACTTTGACTCAGCAGACAGTCCTGCAAGCTCTGATCGCAATGATTCGACTCGTGCGCGTCGCTCGACGATAGATTCGCTTGACTGCTCGCCTGACTCAAAAGCGCCGCTCGACGAAGGTTCTCCCGGCTGACAACCCGCTCCAACAGGATCTCCCTCGACTTCGACAGGTATCTACGAAGATGCGGCGACGCCTGTGTCGGCGCGCCGCGCAACCATTCGTGACGCAGGCATTGTTTCGCCGTCATCCGTGCACTGGAATCATTACGAAATCGAGGATAGACGCGAGTCCGTATACGAGGAGAAGATATTGAGCGAATTTGGCTGTTACTTTCCTTCGAAGGTCCAAGATATTGAAGTTAAATCTTGTTTTCAATTCATTTGTACAATGAATATATTTCTTGTAACTGGTTATACAGTATTTTATCCATAAATGTCCCTAAAGTCATAAATGTCCCACTACTAAGGGGTGTGTACCCCCTTCAGGGGCCGTTTTAATTCGAGATGCCTCGGTCGTCCAGAAGCAGGACACCATGCGGTTCGAATATATCGGTGAGCCCGCCTAATCAGAATTTCCAACTTCTCTATTTTTCATTATTTTTTTATGGGACTTCGATGGCCATATTTGTGGCATTGTTCTAATAAAAATCATACCAAATATGATATAATTCCGATGATATTTACATGTGTAATAGACAATTCAAGTTTCGGGCGCAAGGCTTCCCATACGCTATCCTTCCTCGCACCTGAAACTTTAATTGTCTATTACATAAGTAAATATCATCGGAATGATATCATATTTGGTATGATTTTAATTTAAAAAATGCCACAAATACGGTCATCTAAGTCCCATAAAAATAATAATGAAAAATAAAGAGGTTGGAAATTTGAATTAGTTATGTTTATATTTCTCGGCGACTGAGGCCTCTGGAACTCGGCTGTCCTTTTCTACGTTCGGCAAAAGTCAAAGAATACTGTCCCTGGCGCATAAATTTCCCTCGGCAGACCCGTGCTGGAGACTTGTATGGATAAAATATTGTACTTTCCTTCGAAGGTCGAAGATCTTGAAGTTAAAAGATTTATCTATTTTGTTTCACGAAATCTTGTTTACAATTCATTTGTACAATAAATATATTTCTTATAACTGGTTATACTTGTATTCTTTGGTGGTTATATGTATTATATTCTTTGGTCAAAATTATGACATAACATGAAAACTCGTAAGTTACGACTTCGTACGATTCTTCGGGAAAGTAACAGCCCCGACAGGCTCACCTTGGGTCCAGCACCAAAAGCTTCGCGACGAAATCCTTCGCCTGCGCCGAAATATCCCCGAACAGCTCCTCCGGGAAGTCCACCTCGCCCAGCGATATGTTCTGAAAGGTTTCTTGATCGGTCTCACCGCCGAAAGGGGAGAATCCCGTTAGGAGAACGTAGGTCGTCACGCCCAGGGACCTGAAACGATCCCGTCGATCGGATCGAGCTCGAATTCGTTTTCGTTCGAATACTTACCACATATCGGCGGCCAACGTGATCGGCTCGTAATGGAGAATCTCGGGTGCTGAAATGCAAACAATACTTGTACTTTGGTCGGTCGATCTCCTAGACTCGTGGGACAAGGAATATCGTGAAAACATTTGGTTATCCAGTTGAACGACCTCGTTTCGAATGGTGACGGCATCACCGGCGACGTCATTTTTATTTGGAAATCGAAAATTTATACCGTGGGCGTCGATGATTGAAAGCAAACACGGTAGTCTTCGAGCTGGATCTTGGTCATAGTTCGATTCCGAAGGATTTGCCGAGTCGCGATAAAAGTCGAGCTATCTGCCCGGGTACGGGTAAATCGAGGCATCGAGATACGATCGCAAGAAACGTTCTCGTTCGTTACGAAAAACGTCGCGGTCGATTAACATATTTAACGATACGATCTCTCCGCGCCGCGCCGCGCCACCGGTATTATTCAACGAATCGATAGGATCGGCGAGAATAATGTCGTTGATCAATTATATCGTCAACTGCGCAGCCTACGACTTCTCTACGAGAGAAGCGCCTCGCCTCGATCCGTAAAAAGTTTCGTGCATTCGCTCGATTGACATTTCGATAGACGGCAAGCTATTCGGGAAATTAAGATTCGCGACGATAACCGTATAGCGCAAGCTCGTTATCATTTCCCATTGTTGGTGGCACGAACAACGAGGAGATGCGAGACGCGATCTGCGCTCATGTCAGACCGGTATGGGTTTATTAAGCTGCCGTCGCTGTTACCAACGATACTGGCAGAGAGCTTCGTCTCGGACCGCATCGCGCAATGAGGCTAACGCGTCAATTAATATCCATTATATTCGCGGACTCGGTCCGAAGGGGAGATCGTCAATTAGCGAGGCGAGATATCGATCGGTGGCGATTAAGCGCCGACCGGGAGACCAAAGTGCCGACACACCTGTTTACGTCCGCGAGAGAGGTTGCGTTCACGGAGCGGAGTAATGCTCCTGATACATCATCCCGATACCGGCAACGCGACCGGTCATTTGTATTTTTCAGAAGAGCGGAGATTCGGTTCGCGCGTATGCCGGAACAGAAAAGCGGCTCGTTTGTCGGACATGTGTTTCGTTTCGTGTTTTCTTGTTGGGCCCGAGCCGCGCGCGCGCCCGATTATAGCCGCGACAGAGGCTCGTAAAGAGGATAAAGAATACCAAAATAGAATGGAAAAAGAAACAGAAGCAAAGAGGAAGCTGCTTACCCACGTAATCCGGCGTCCCGAGGATTTCGCGAACCTCCGTCCCCTCCAAGACCACCCTCGAGATCTCGAAGTCGCAGAGCTTCACCTCGCACTCCGGGAAGCTGCCCATCATCACTAAATTTTGCGGCTGGAACGTGAGGAACAAACGGGCGTGATCAACGATCAGCTAAGAACGATCGCGAAATCACGTGTACGTCGAGGCGCTCGCCTTCTGACAGCAATTAGCGGCCATTAATTGAGTCGTTAATCGAGCTCGGCGAAGGCTCGGCTATTTTTTTCCTTCGTTTAATTGAATTTCGATCGTAAATAAGATACAAACGACCGGAACTCTCGAGGCAACGCCGTACCGTATATACCGCTACCTTTGGCAATGAACGAAAACTGGAGTCGTTAAGAATTTTTATAAGGCCGATCAACGTCGGGACGGATCTCAATTATAAACAAGACCCGTGGATCGCTCGAGACAACGGCAAGCTCGTTATTAAGTCGCTTGACGTCGTCCACGCAGATTTCTACGAAGTTCGCCGATATAAATATTCCCGCTGCGAATCGAGAGACTTTCCGGATTCGCCCTCTGTCCACGGTCTAGCCAGTGGTTTTACGCGCGCGAACTGAAATCGCCTCGTGTATCCGCGAACAGCGTGTTGTCGTCGCAGGATTCAAGCTTCGTCCGGCGAAACATCGCGGCCATTTACATAAACACGGCAGATGCTGTTACGATAAATTCGAGCGCGAACGGCGAATAGAATAGAATATTAAGTTTCTCGGCGAACACGCGCGATCTTCGCAGCGATCTTTGCTGCGCAGCTGTTTCCTGCGGAGCTGTTCCCTGCGATCCGGACGGACAGAATTGTTTTTCTAGATTCTGGGTAGAGTCTCCCTTGTTTCTAAACAGCTGGGTCCCCGAATTCGCGTTCGATGAGCGCGCAAGCGATTGAGGCCCGAGGAGAGAAGGTGTACGACAGTGCATTCGCTCCGGTAGAATCTTCCTGGCTCGAGCGCCGAGAGGTCCTTGGAGATCGACGCGTGGGCGAATCTGAATATTCAAAGTTTCTCTCGGTAGTCCCGTCACGCTGCGCGACGCCACGCGGCTGATAAATAATGACAAAAGACGTAAAAATAATTCTTGGCTTGTTAGACCCGAGAGACGCGCAGTTCCGCGCGGGCGAGCCATCAGCGAGAGGCCATTAGAGCCGTCGTCGCGACGGATTAGGGCATTGGGGCATTAGGCGTCGGATGTTTGGCGCGTGAAAGGGGAATAGGACGGCGTTGGTCGGACACGGGCGAAATCGTTGATTGGTATAATTCTTTATTTCGATGGACCAACGATTCGCGATCGCGGCTAAACGACTCGGAAGGATATCGTCGAATCCCACGCGATCGGATACTCGACCCGCTGACCAAACAACGGCGTGGGCCGAAACATCGTGTAACGTTACGGGAAGTTACGTCCCCACCGGACCGTTTACATCGTGGACAAAAACAAACAACTAGCTACGATCCTCCTGGACGAAGACTTTCGACGAAACTTTTTCGATCGGCGTTACCGCGGTGCGTTCAGAGCCGAGGCGTTAACATTAAATTTCCCCTCCTCCTGTTTCAGCAAATATCGGCCGAGACACCCAGAGGTGCTCCAGTTACGGCGAACAGGTTGGCCGCTCGTGTCCACGGGGACAGAGCTAATGATTCATCGAGTGCAAACTGCATCTCGAGCCGACCAGAATGCGATTGCTTGTTTGCGCGAGGGACGTGGGAGCTGCCCGAGAACGCGTTTTATTCTCCGTTTTCCCTTCGAGAGCGTTTCACGCGAGAGCCAGGAAACTCTGAACGCTTCCGAACGCGCTTCGGTTCTTGCGCGCAAGATGCCTTCCTTTCTCTTTCGAGAGAATTTCGCGAGTTATCAACAGTTGCTCCAGTTATGGCGGTCGGGTTGTACGTATTATGTAGGTACCTAGCGTTCCGTTCAGAGATAGGGACCAGGTGTGATTCACCGACGAAGCCGTGGGGCGTGGTCGTATCTCCGAGCGTGGGGTACTTACATATTGCGTTCTCTTTTTCTACCACCCTGGACACTCGTCCCAGAACCTGGTCTTTTTTTCTTCGATTAGGGTAACTGCATCAGCGAATAAAAGGGCACCAGTAAATGAACACTTTTGTATATTTCAACAAATTTTATGCCGCACGGCATACTAGCGATAATCACTCTTAGGCCAATAATTATTATTAATAATTATTATTTATTTGTTTAATGCTTTAAACCAGATGTGGTATTAATAGTAGTTGAATTCCATTAGCATATTACATAATGGCTTAATGCGCCTCTTAGCTTAGCTTAACTTAACAGTAATTTTTTATTAAAAAAAATTGATTCAATGAAATTAAATTTTTAGACTTTTAATATCTGGACCACATAGGAAGTATCTTATACAGGTTGGAAGACAGTACATGTGTCGGAATAGAGCTGAAAGTAGTGTATCACGTTCGTCTTTATATTTTGGGCATTGCCAAATGACGTGATCAAGATCTTGGGATTCAGCTCATTAATAATTATTATTAATAAATATCAATAATAATAATTATTACCAATAATTACTAGAATGTAGTGTTCATTGACTGGTATTTTTTATATTTTTATTTAACGTTTAATACAGAAAAATAATAATAATTTCATTTTATTTGTGTTCATGCATTTTTGATAAATGAAGTATAGGGAGCCATTTGGCATATACGAGATTCCTTTAATTCACATATTTTATTGTTAAATAAAGTATCTTCTTGAACAATTTCTTAAATGTTCATTCACTGGTGCAGTTACCCTACCTCGGAATCGTACGGATCTCGAGTTTTGAAATCGAGTTCGTCGAACGAGAGACGCGGTTCGCTCGCCGTTCTGGGACGCCGGACAATGCTGATAATTGCATCGATTCGGCGGTGGACACCGAAGCACAGAGTCGAAGCTGAAGTCGAAGGGAGGTGCAGCTGCGCACACACTCTCGCGTGGAGTGCATCCCGTCCCGCAACCCGCGGCCGACTCGCTCTCCGATACGCGCCCCACTATATCCAAATACGGTGGTCGAGTGTTTATGGAGCGCGGGAATAATGTAAGTATCGTGAACGGTGTGTGCGCGCAACGATTCTCCACCGGAGTCGGGTTGTTCGATTCTCGATTACAAAAACCGAATTCGTGCGAGAGATAGCCTCTGGAAAGAGAGTCTCGCGCGTTGTCCGCCGAAGGCGACACGCGATAGGTTTATTCTCTGGAAGGGTACACCTCTTCGAGAGCGTGTCGGATTTACAACGGTTTCACCGAGCGACAAATTTGCGGCTCCAACGAAAGTAAATCGACGGGATTGCGACGAGACGCGACTCGAAGGAAGATACGTCGGACGCGGATTTACGGCCGGACAGGTTTAAGGTTCCGTTCGGCCGATTCTTAATCGGAGTGCGCGCCTCTTCTTTTTTTTTACCGATCGTAAGTTCCGAGGAAGGTGACGGCCGAACATGTTCGCGCAGTTTATATTGGTATTTACGCTCGTACAGGCCGGAGTTTCCGAAGCGCGAACGCCGCGTCCCGAGGCAATCGAATACGAAACTGCCGACTAAATAAATAACCGGCGGAGATTGAGCGCGCGGACACGATTTACGAAGTGTTCGTTGTCGCGAGAAAAATCGGCACGCGCTGCGGAACGACTTCGCGCAAGGATGTTTACTCGTCGCGAATAGCTCGTCGACCTTTCGCGAATTTCTCGCGAATGTCGCCAGGAGGAATCCTTTTATCCGTGACGAGAAATCGGATGAGTTCTCTCGTGCACGGAATTGCGCTTGCCTGATCGTCGACGGTCGTCATGGACATAAACCGTCGTTCGTTCCTTTTTCCTGAGCCTCGCAATCAGACTTTGCGGCTCGGCGTTTAATTGAAATTTATATAGCATCGCGCGTTATCCGCGCTGCGACCAATCTCGTCCGCGAATCGAATAGTTGCAGCCTCCTCGGAAAGAATCGGCGCGATCAAGAACATCGAGGAGCAGCGTGAGAGACCGGTCGTTGTCGACCGTTAAAAAAGCCTAATATCGATTGGTATAATCTAGATCGTTTGGAATATATTCAGTGTCTTGACAACAAGCATTGACAACACACGTATAATACGTGTACCACGATGTCTATATTAAAATATTAAATCACATCGAAAACAATATTTACAAACAATTCTTGTTATTACACTCAAGCATTTTAATATTGTATTTTGAAAATTGTAGACATATATATTTTTACAGGCACAATGCAAATACATCTTGAAAAGGATTCAAAATGGTATCGAAACGTCGATGATTATTTGATAATTTGCAAAATTGTTTTTTGATTTCTCAGTAGTAATTTATCGAACCGTAGCGCCGAGAACATTTAATATTAACAACATTACGATCGATATAAGAGACATAGTTAAAAAGAACGGTTGCCTCGCTGCGACGAGGGAACCGACAAGCTGAAAATACGCGACACGGGCGACACGCGGCGAGTCGTCGTGTACGAAGCCATTTTTTCGCGGAGACGCGCGGTGTCGCGTCTCGTCGCGTTCCGGTTAAAAGGTGTTTATGTTTCCGCGATCGGTGGAATGAATGGTGCGCGTGTGTCGGGAGGCCGCAATAAATTGTGCGCGACCGACGGAGAACAGAGGCGAGCATCGTTGCGGTTTCGTTTCCAGAAGAGCCCGAGACTTTTTTCGCGGAGATTTCCGGAGCGTATCTTTGTCCACTCGAGACGTAAAAGGCAATTCCAATTTGTTTGTCGGGCATGTTTATCGCGGAATCGCCTTGGCGCAAAACGATCGCAATTAAAGCTCGGCAAATCGTGAACCGGCCCGGCGAACTTCCGTGCCCTTCCTTGAAGACCTGGAAAATCTTTTCGCGCGCCTAGCTCTCTCTCCCTCTTCGAAACCGATCGATCGGTTCAACGCGCGGTGAACGCGTCGAGCTTTATGCGGAAAAAGGAGCCGATTCGTCATCGCGCCGATTTATTTTTAGACGCGACCGTTCTCCAGGTATTCGGAGCTCGGCTGAAACTCGTGGATTTCTAGGATTCGCTTACATAGAAGGTTGCGTTAATTACGCGCACCGCGTAACCTGCGACGCGTAACGCGAATGGTATCGGGCCACTGAAGAGAATCGATTCGAATCGCGGCGATTGTGTTCGAATTCTTTCGCGATGGTTCACTGACTCGGCGAACCACAGAAGTGAGAGCGTTTTCGAATTTGCCGCGTCGGACAGAGTCGATTCCGGGATCCGGATACACGAGAACCGCGCGGCAAGTTGGCGTCGACCTTTTATGGGTTGAACTTACCTTGATGTCCAAATGGGCAATATTTCTCTCGTGGAGGTAGGCAAGTCCTTCTACTAGCTGTCTGACAAAGTGCACCACGTCACCTTCGAGGGGCACCAAATCGCCGTCGATGAGCGTCTGCAGATCGCCACCGGGAGCGCTGAAACGTTACAATTCCGAGATTTCAGCTCCGTGACTCCGACGCTCGTTGATACTACTCCACATTATTGCAAAGAACAGGTGTGATATCAGTTATCACCCTCCCCTTCAGTATGCGGAAAGCGGGTCGGAGAGAGGGTGATTTCGATTTAGTGTGGCAAAAAGGGCCCAGTCTACTGGCACCCTTGGGTGTGGAGGTTTACGGCACCCCCGGGGCTCCATTATGGTGGTACTTGCAGGACGGGGTAAAAAAATATATATACTAGATACTAAATAAATAGTTACTAAATTAGATATATTTTATAATACATTTAGTATTATAGATACTAAAAAATATATACTAGATACTAAAGAAATAGATACTACTTCACCGTGCCATGTACTCACTATTCCATCACCAGTATGATCTCCTTGGGCGTCTCGTAAACGTCGTGCAGTCGAACGACGCGTGGTGACTGCGAGCAAAGGGACAACAGGGCGATCTCGTGTCTGAGCTCGGCGCTACAGTCCGCGTTGAATCTGTTTCTCGACGAGTATTTCGCTGCGTAGAGGATACCGGTCGATCTCGACCTGCACCGGTACACTTTCGCCCATTGTCCGCTGCGAACAAAAATATTTCCGTCTGCAGTCATTGCCACGACCGACGGCCATCGCCATGCGGATGCATAAAAGACGAAAGCAATCACGAAATTTTGCTGACCGTCAGCGTGATTTTTACGATCGTAGCGGAGGATTCCGAGCGTCTCTGCGGCAAGGTCGACGCCGCGGCGCCTCCGAAGGCTACGCCCGCAACCCGAAGCGACCGTTTTTACGCGGCTTTGCCCGTTGCCTTTGCCTGTTCGAGGATTTTCTACGCGGTGTAGTACGAACGCTGGAGTTTATTACGCAAACGTCCCACGCGAGAGCACCCAGCCACCTTCGTCGTTCTCGAAAGATCGAAATCGATCGCCGAGGGGACCTGGTCGAGGAAACCAACTCGCGTACCGTCGGTACTCGTCGATGTCGACGTCCTCTGAACGTTCACGGACGAAACGAGATAAGCGAGCCAGTCGTAAAGAGTATCCGATAGCGAGCGCAATTAACTCGAATCGTCGAATCCAGAGTCAGCAAGCGGAGAGCGGAGGACGAGCCGGTGTCCCTCACCCTCGCAAGCATAAAAGTAATTATCGGTCGCCCAATCGCAATGTACACAAGACCGTAGGTACAAAATCCGTAGGTGCAAAACGATCCGGGGATTTTCCATCGAAACCCAGCCGATCTTCGAAAAATCGTATAGATCGCGTTCAAGACTGATTGCGCAGCTGTTGCCAGGAGAATCGGAACCGCGCGCCGGCCTCAGATCCGTCCACAGGATAATTTATGAAAATTTATTGGCGTCGTTCTTGGCCATTTTGATCGACCCCCCTTCCTACCGCCCCCGCGACATCGATCAATTAACCGGCGTCGATCCGAGTTGTTGTTCATTGGTTGAACATTCATCGGAGGGTTTTTTTTATCTTATTTAACGTCACTTTTTGAATTCTTCTATGAGAATTATTTCGCGACGGGACCTACAGTTTAGATTAAAGGTGGGTTCCGAACCACCTTGGGCACTACAGTATTTAGATGGCACATGAAATATTTCCAGAGAAATCGGAGCGGTTCTACCGCGAGTTTCGCACGATGCGCGATCGCCTTTCGTGTTCCGGTCCCGTTTTGGTCGGTAAATGTGCTCGCTAACGAGCACCGGAGCAAAAAGACCGGCTAAAAATTGCAAATTCGAAGCGAAATCGAGAAAACGAGATTGCGGAAGGAGGCGGACCTGTGTGTCTCGAGCAGCTCGCCGCTCGAAAACGGAACGTCTTTGTATCCGATTCCCCCCTGTCTCGAGCAAATCCGCTTCATTAAGCATGCAAAGGCACCGAGTGCGGCGGCGTTGATATCTCTAACCGAAGGATTATCAACGCGGCCGCTGTCACCGATATCGTCGCGCGTCAAACCTTCCGTTAATGTAAATCTGGGCAAAGTTGCAGTGGAATAATATTAATCTAACTCCTCGGGGAGACTTACTTTGCGAACGGTTTCGGGTCGATCTCGTAGTGCTCCGAAATAGGACCGGTCTTGACCACCCTGGCTAGCTGCGACTCTTGCACCAGAACCAGACCCTCCTTCACGTGCTTCTCGCTCCACTGCACTCTGCACCGTCCCCTGCAACGATCCTCGTTCCCGGTCCTATCGTTTCCGCGCTTCGCGTTCACGCACTTGCCCGACGAAGCTTGGAGATTTCGTCGCTGGGAACGAGGGGAGGTTTTCCTCGCGGACGACATCGTCGGTGTCTGATGGTTCGGCTGATAGATCATTTTCGTTCGAGTTGCTTGTCAGCGAACGCGATCGGTCATATCGAGCTGATCGATCCTGAAGCTCCCGTTTTCCGCTGGACGACTGGAAATTCTCCGGAGAAAGTATCGCGTCAGAAGCCGTCTGTCCGACAGAGAAATAACGCGTCGTTGCTCGGTTCGGTCCGCTCGTTCGAGAATGCGGTCGACGATGTTCGCATCTCGAGGCGGTCGCCGCTCTTTCGAGAGTACCCGCGCGAGCCTGACGGTCGAGTGCCGCGACTGAAACTGGCCACGAGTTGCCGAGAGTCCACACGCTCCGTTTCAACTCGAGCTCCTCTTTTCTTTCTTGCCGCGGAGTCGCTGGACCATAGACTACCGTTCGTCTCGTTTTCTCCTCCTTGGTGTCCACCTTGCTTCTCGCTCGTCCCTCCTCCAGCTCCGTGGAACACCGCGTCTCGTCGCGTCTCGTCGCGTCTTGTCGCGCGGTCCTCTTCCTGAGCTCGTTTGTGTCCCACTCCTTCGCCCCGAGAGTGGACACGAGGCGAGCACGGTCTCGTAGTCGTTGCTATAGCTGCTTTTAGCGGTGTTTACGGCGTTCTGGTGGTGGTGCACGCCGTGCACGGCGTACACCGCTGCATCTCGGACGTAGGTGGTATGCGGTCGGGCCACGAGAACGCTCCATGATCAAGAGGCATAGATGCACGACCGGTGAATTATAAACATTGAACATGATCGTGTACTTTTGTGACAGCGACGATCTCTTCCTAGGTCCTGCGGATACAAGCGCTTCGACCACTTTACCAAACCATACGTTTCTTCCAGAAAGGATTACGGACACCTTTGACAGACGGTCCTGTTCTCCGTTCTAGATCCAGCGTCGCGGTAATAGAACCAGATATGAGCGCGAATATGTTAATGGACGCGTGGGGTTTTACCTTCGAGATCTCCATGCCCGATTATATCGGTTCTTGGAAACCAGTCTAAGCGTCGATCTTGATTCGAACGACGTACGAAGCCTGGCATCGTGTGTCCAGGTGTGTTGCGCGATCGACCGAAGCTTCGGTGGAAAACGGATCGCGGGTTGCGCTCTAATCGGTTCTGTTCTCGGCGTACGAAGATTAACAAGCGCGCGCGCGCGGAAAATAGAGATTCCGCGTTCGCTCCTAGACGCTATTACGGATCGACCGCAAAAACGACAAGGATGCTCGGTCGTGCGTCAAAAGGAAACACAAAGGTCTTTCCTGATCGAGTCGTCTCTAAGGAGAAATCGATTAGAGCGAGTCTACTGGAAAAAAGAGAGAGAGAGGAATCGATGTACGATCCACGAGAAGAAATGATTTATCGCGAGCGAATTTTACCGGATCGCGAGAACGATCGGGTCTCGCGCGCACCTGCGGATCGCGAATTACGAATTCGTGGAAGATCGATCCCCGGAGTATCGGCTGTCGGCCGGAGAATCGTACGTGCAAGTATCCGCGACGAGACGCGCGTCGCACCGAGGCGAGATCGGTGACAAGCAATTAGTACCGACAATTAGTAACGACGTGTTCGAGTCGGATCGTGCCAAGGATAATTGCGCGCTTATTCGCTGTCGCTCGTCTACTTTCAATGACGAATTCGCAAACACTTTTTTGCGGCACCCCGTCAGGCTCCTCTCTCGTTTGGTCTGCGCGGAAAGAAAACGTTCTCTCCCGCGGCGCTCGTTAGCTAAACGCGACCCGAGAAAAGGGCAAAAATCGAAACCGGCGATCCACACGGGATCGGAACACGATATATCCCCAATGGTAAAACCCGAGGAATCGCGAACCGGTCGCGGATCGACCGCGCGAGGTCGTCTCTTTTCTCTCCCTCGCCGATCGAAATCAATTATCCTACCCGACGCGACGTCGATTCGACGTTCTCGTCCGCAACGCCGGCAAATGATTTCTCTTTATAGGACTACCGGCAGGTGCAATAAATTCGATCCGCGCGTCATCGAGTGACTTTGATGGCTCGTTATTCGCGGCAACGTCCTCGACCGGATGCGCCGTCGCGATCGAGAACCTTACGTCTCACTTCGAGACGAATCTCAGCGGGATTGGATTCCAACGAGGCGATGCGTTCTCTCTCTCCCGAGTATATTGCCCCGCGGAGCATTTTCTTTTACAATCGACGCGCGGGAACAATGGTCGGTGGACACACGCGGCGATCCGTCTCGTTTCGTTTTCTGTCTCGTCCCGTCACGGACCCTCGTGTCTGCACGATCGCTCAAACTCGTTAGGTCCACGAACCAAGTATTATTTGCAGAACGAGACACGCACACCAGCCAACGTTCCGCGGGGAATGCAAATCACCCGACTACCATAAACGAGGGTATGATGTGCGAGGGGGTATGATGCACTGGTTGCACCGTAACGCACGACTCTCGGCTGCACGCACGTGCAACTTCCACTCACGATTTACGATCCAAGAATTAGACACAATAGGAACGACCGGCTCGCGTCTAATAACCGAGTTACGACCATACACGGTGCTCGATTAATGTCCACTGTCTCGGCGTATCGCTAGAATTTGCAAATCTCCTGTCCGACATGGTCTCGCGGCATTAATCTCGGACCATCGTTAGGCCATTTTTCTTACCGAAAGCCTCGGAAGCCCCTTGATTGGAGCTTCCTCTAGACATCGACCTCGAGTGGTCCGAGGCAAAAGATCTTGTCGATCGCGTCCTAGGAAATCCTGTTTCGGGAAATTGTTTGGAACGATCAACGAGAGCGTTTCGAGTATCGACTCGGCGTATCTAGGGTAAAGGTACCAGCTTAAAGCCAAAAACAGGTTGTTGCCTACCTCGGACAAGATGGTGACAAGTGAATCGACGAAAGGGGCCTTGTCGATATCCCGAATATAGATAGGGAGGAAGAAACGTAAAACAACCTAAATATTCCGATTTGTCGATCGTACGAATTAATAGAAATTAGTTTATGATATCGGCGCAGAGAATCAAGCAGTCTAGTTCTCAATATCATGGAATACAAAAACGTTGACAATTTACACATAGCAAACGCAAAATTCTCTTGGAAAGGATCCAGAATCGGATCGGAAGGATGAGAAAAATTTTATAAATTGCAAAATTGCTTTGTTGATTCTTTGCCATTATCAATCATAAACTAATTTTTGTAAAACAACCTCTTCAGAAATTAATAAAAATAACATGAAGTACTTACCATTACTTGTTATCACAAATTTCTAGTGTCCGGTGAATAGGAGCAAAATTTCGGATTAATACTTCGTTAATATTTCATTTACAACTAATAATTTCATTTACAACTCGATCGATTATTGCGACGCAATTATATATTTCTTGATAATGGTCTTAAATTAGACCGAAATGTTGAAAAAAGTTATAGTTATTTGCAAAATTGCTTAGCTAGTAACATAGGATCGAATCTTTGCGCTGAAAACATCAATTTCGTTATTTCGTTTACTTTAAAAAAAGAGAAAGAGGCTGCTAATCGATCGTTAATCAAACTAATAAAATTCTTCCAACTGGTACGTTCATTGTAGGAGCAGGCAAATCGACACCCGCGTCAGACGCTGCTAGCGATTTCGTTTGTCGAGGCCAAAACGAAACGGGTTCGCGCTTTCGAACGATAATTCGTTAATTAACGCGTAGGTCAAGACGAGACTCGACGACCGCGGCGAGAGGTAAGCCGACTCGCGAAGATTAAACGGCTGCCGACAAAAGCGGCGTGTTACCTCTAATTACAGGCCGCCGCGATTCCATCTTTGAGCGCGCTACTTTTGCGAAATCGGACTCGACGAGTCGTCGGTCATGGTTACCCTTGACCGACCAAAACCCAACGTTCCCGACACGGAATAGTATCACGATATAACTCGATTCCGTCCACCGAGCAAACTTGAGGCAAATTATCGTTTGCAATCGGAGAGGATCGCGCGGAGAGTCTGAGATCGCTGGAGCTCGGATTAGAATGGGGATTAGCGGTTGTGGAGCTTTTGTCTCGGCAGGAAATCTCGGCGGTGAATCATCGCTTCACCTGGCCGCTATTAATACTGCCGTCTATTTATAGGATGAAAAGAAAACCGACGTTCTTGGAAAACGTGGTTTCCCCGTGTATGGGAAAACTCGTGATTCGAGCGGCGCGAATTCCGCGCTGGGTAACGAGCGCGCTCGTTTCGCGTTCGTCTCGCACTCGGTTACGATCGAGAGACTCAACCAAGGGTGTCGATTGTGATTTGCGGTATTTATTTCGCACGTTATTTCAAATTAATACAGTATGACAGAAGTATTTACAAAATATTTTCGTAGCCATACATGCGCGATATCATCTGATCGTAAATAACCACGGTATTAATAACATTACAGCGATAACGTAATAGCGATGATAATCCGTAATAATAGTAATAATAATAATGATAATAATGATAATAATAATAATCATAATAATAATAATAATAATAATCATTGTGATATAATAATGATGATAGTTGAATAAGTCGGAGAGCAAGGCGTGTACGAGTACGAAGAAAATACAGACGGATTCTATATCGATGAAAGATATTCGGAAGGAGTACGGCACGAGCTCCTACGAGGCCACGACGGACAAAATAAAACGCCACGAAATCGTAACGCAAACGTAAAACAGAGGATATCGATTAACAACGATGTCGAATGGAATAATAGAACGAAAAATAAATAACAACGAATTGGCCTCTATTCGAATGCGACGAACCGACTTGCTCGGACACACGTCTTCCTCTACCGTAGTAGCAAAACTATAATATATTACAGGTCTCTATAGGTTGCCTTTGATTATCGAAGGCATTTATGGATTCACGCGACACCACACGCACTCGCTCGTTCTCCCTGTTTCCCGTAGATTCATTCGCTCGTTGTGCGCACACCCTGCTATCAGAACTGGACTCGTTGTCGTCGTCGTCGTCGTCGTCGTCATACGGGTGACTCTCCGTGTGCGTTTAAAAATTTCGACGGAAGAACGCTCTCGCAACAATGTTCCCAATGTTAGCAAATTCGTTTGACAGTCCCTCGATCCACGAGGCTAAACTCTACGAAGATGAAACGGCGCGAAACGATATCGCCCGACTGCGTGTCTCGCAATTTGTTGTTTCCCGGTGTTGATCCGCGACCGTTCCGTTTGTGCGCGTTCCGAATAGCGTGCACGAGGAATGGAAATATCGAATAGTATCTCTTCGACGCGTGATTCGTTCTCGTGCTCGTTTTCGCCTCCTCGAATCTTCCCGTTCGCAACGAGGGAAACCGAGACGAATTCGAGGAGGAGAACCACGAGCAACGGTTGTGTATTGACTAGCATTCACGAAGCGCTCCCTTCGACCACCGAAGTTGGCACTTCACAAGATGTTTGTTCGCCCTATCGCTTCGGCGACACAGACGTTCGCGAAGCTAATTCGCTCTCTCTCTCTCTCTCTCTTTCTCTCCCCCACATTCTCTCCTATATAATGTATATATGTAATATATGTTTATATACTACGCGTTTGATTCACCGAGTGAAAAAGACAAGTTGTTCGACGAGCGAGCAGTTGCAACGATTCCCTAGTCTGAAACTCGTCTCCGGAGAAATTTCTCATTGGCTAAATTTGTTCGATGTTGGTTGCTCGAAGGAATAAAGGGGAATTTGTTGTATGTGCGACGACACGTGGTTCCGAGGTGGTACTCGAAGTTGTTTCGATGGTGTGCAACCTGCGTTGTCCAGCGCCGATAGGACTCGCGATGATCTAATAATTGATCTCCCGAAAGGAGAATTCTGTCGAACCAACGAGAAAAATTGGAGACGCCTAACGCCGGTTTAGGCTCTCAATTTCGACCGTATATTCCGTATATTCTGTGTCGAAGGTAAGGCACTGTGCGAACACCGGAGAGGATTCTCTGCTCGTTCGTCGAGGCTCGTTCTCTCTCGCGAGAAAAAGAGAAACGAAAATTAGGCACTACGGTTCAGTACCCGTTCAGACACGACGGAGATCGTTAACGCGTGTTAACGAATACGACACGATCGAAAACATTGGTTTCCGGCGTGTCTGAACGGGGTCTTACTGTAAAGGCACCGAAGTCATCGGAATTCGATTTCCGGGCGAACCTCCGAGCAGTTACCGTGTCTACAACTCGTATATGGCTAGTTCGGCGAATTGGTTCGTCGACACCGAGTCGCGCGCGAGGACGTGTTCGTCTCGAGCGAAACGACGATGTACTCTGGAATTCCGAATAGAATCTGACATATGCCTGACATTTTCCGGTTGCGTAACGATCGCCTGAAATTCCAACGACGCCGGACGAGGCAAAGAGAGTCTCTAACCGATGTCTCGCGAGCGACTCGGTGCATCGAGCGTGCAACTCCCATATTTTTTTTCGTTCACCTCGAAAGGACGGCCGGTCAGTCTATCGGTAATGGCGGACAACGAGCTGCCAGGCTTTCATCCACTTTCTCTCTCTCTCTCGAGCTGTTCGTCGCTCTTAGAATCTCGAATATGTACAATCACGCGAACGATCTGCACCCTTCACCCATCCACTCATTCACGCATCTACACACACACACGTTTTCACGTATTTACAGGCGTTACCCGGTTGGGTACAATGGATATTACAACGAGTCGAAACGGAAGGAACGACTCCTGAAGAACAGCTTTCCTCCGGAGAAACGTCGTTTCGTTTATTCGCGTACTTTGGCACGGTCTCCGCGTTCTGCCCGTTTCGTGGATTGGATAACGTTGACGGGTTGTAACGCCGCGTACCATCCAACTATACACTGTACACCGTCGAGTGATATGTACAAGGAGGCCTTCCGCCGAGTAAACCGATTCGGGACTTAGTCGCTTGTCCCTTTTCTCGCGCGTCTACGAAGCTCCGTGGACTTGGAACCGGCGAATCCGTGCCTGCACCGACTCGCACTGCACTTCGCTGTACCTGGTGTACCTGCCTGCTCTGACTGGCTCGCGAATTACTACCAGATTGCCACCGCGTTCCCGCAGAGCCTCCAGTCCAGTTTTACCGTGAACCGTAGCCGGACTCGAGAGCTTCGCGATCTTCGCGTTCGAAGTTTCCGACGTGAATCGACTGAGAACTTTGCTAACCACGCCGTTGCACTCTCTCGGCCATACTCTCGCGTGCTGTTGTTGCTGATGATGATGTCTAGGCTCCCATCTGTCCGACGAAGCTTCAGTCGCCGCGAACGGGAAACTAGCCCGACTCTGACCCTTGCCGAACAGAAGGAAATCCAGCGAATCGTCCGAGTAGATGCTGCTTCGATCGCTCGAGCTGTCCGTCGAGATCTCCGAGACCGTGTCGCTGCCGCTGTCGCTGCACTGTTGCTCCTCGCCGAGAATGAACACCGGAGTGCATTTGAAAACCTCGCCGGCCGGCATTGTGTGCGTCGCGGTCGCTCTCCTCTGCGTGACCGTGGTCACGGTGGTGGCGTTCCCCGCGACGCTCGTTCGCATCGAGGAGGTCGGCTCGATTATCACGATCTCGGTGCTGGAAAATTTCTGCGCCAACGAGTCCATGTTCCTCTTGAAGGTGTCCCTGCGGTCGGGACTCAGACCGAATCGGATGGGTTTCGTCGACAGCTTCGATTTCGTGTAGAGGTTCTCTGTGTGCGATGACACTGCTCGCGGTGCCGTCACTGTGCTTGTTGTTGTCGTTGACTTGCTCTCCGTTAGTTGGTACACGTTCGTGGTCGGTGACCTTTGCGTATGTTTGTCCGTGTCGTTCTTCGCCGCTGACGATATCGCCGGTGATTGTTCCGTTCCAGCGACGTACTTTACTGTAGAATTTGTTTCTTGAGAGGACACGCTGCTCGTTTTCGTTGTTTCCATCGTAGACTGTTCCAAAGCTGGGCAATCGATTGTTGGGAGAGGAGGTTGGGGATCGTCGAACACGCTGAACCACGAGTGTTGGAGGCATTCGGTGACTGTTAGGCGTTCACTGAAATAAAGAAGATTGATCAGACTTCGTTGGTTTTGCGTACTTCCGGCACGAAACGTTGGGATCGCTCTCGGTCATGTCTTTGGTAACGGTAACGAGCGGTTGCGCAACGCGTCCGGGCAGAAGAGAAAGGACAGGAAACGAGGGGCAACCAGCGAATCCAGAAGAACCAGAGGAAACGGGAAAGCGAAAAGGGAACGAGCACGAGACGATGTGGGTACTCGCGACGATAAACCGCGCCCGCGACAACAAGATAAAGTTGGATGTCGCGTTGGAAGGGCGCAGACGTGGATATACTCCGGATGGGGACTTCCTCCCAGCTGTCCGACTGGTCGGCGATAAGGAAATCTACGAGTTTTTCAGCGGAACTCGTTCCGCGCGGCGACGTAGACGTCCCTCTTCCCGTTTCGAAGAAAGTCGTCGCGCGCTGGAATGTCGATCGTTTCGCTTCCACTTATAAGCAAACACTGATGCAGGAAGTTTCAGATGATCAAGAGAGTTTCGAGAGTTCCTCGGGGGCGAGGGCGATATTGGTCGTGCAGATTACCCTTCCTCAAATTAGTTACCAAGCTAAGGCTTCGTACAGACCTAAACAGCGCTCCGAACCGCACATCGAACCGCGCATTTCGACAAACATCTTCGCCGCGCCGAACGGCGAACGGAATGGATTTTTTCACTTATTATTATTATTTATTATAGACGGGCAGAAGCCCTTTTTACATAAGTATTTACAAAGAAAAGAAAAAAAGAGAAAGATACAAGACTACTTATCTAATAAGTAAAATAATACTGGTACAATCGATAGGTATTATCATGTAATCCTGCGTAGTTGCATTTGAAAATTTTCCAAAGATTCAATGAAAAAATCAATACTGTTATAAATAGTGCATGATTCGCGGTTCGGCGCAAATTCGGCCTGTCTGAATAGGCCCTTAGGTCTATACGAAGCCGAAGACCAACGAGACGCGCGACGGTTTCTGGCCAGTCGAGCGTTATCGGTGCAGTCGTACTCGGAATTCCGGCACTGGTTCAAATAATGCATTCGAGGAAGCGTGTCGCGACCTACCGGGAACGTTTACGATTCGGCCCGGCTACCACGAAGCGAAAGAAGATAGGATATGGGCGCAGGGCGACGCGTGAATCTCCCGGGAACATTGTTGGTCGGATCGCGCGTGCGTTGGCGTTATTTAGCTTCTAGGAACAAAAGCAATCCGTCGCGTAAAGGCATTTGCACACTAGATCGCGCTCCGTAATCTCAGCACAGCGCCGCCTCGCCGTTTCCACTTTTTACCAGGTTTTTATTAGCTCGCTTTCTTGTTTGTTTGTTTTTTCTTTGTGTTTCAATGGGGATGCGTATCTGTCGCTGCAGGTACAGTGATGAAACACAAAGAAAAAGGTACGAACGGCGAGGCGTCGCTGTGCTGTGCTTGCGGAGCGGCGACGTAGTGTGCAAAGGCCTTTACGCGGCGGAGTCGTCGTTCCGCAGTCGGATCGCGCGACATTCCGATGACGGTGCTCGGAACACGAACGTTCATCCTGTTCTCGCGTGCAACAGAAAAATACCGATATCGGATTGCTTACTTTGGATCCTTGACCATCAGCTTGCGCATCAGATCCCTCGCGTCCTCCGACACGTCCTCGAACAGGTCGTCGGGAAAGTCCAGTCGACATCGGCTGATGTTGCAGAACGTTTCCTGCTTCGTGTCTCCGCCAAACGGGGAGCATCCCGTTAACAGGACGTACAGCAACACTCCGACGGACCACATGTCGGTCGCCAAGCTGATCGGCTCGTAGTTTAAGACCTCCGGTGCTGAAACGGACCGTAACGCGCGATTCAACACGGTGCAAAACGCGATCGAACACGATCGACAAGACTTTCTCGAACGTGAACAACATCGAGGCAAACGTGCTTACCAACGTAGTCTGGCGTTCCCAATATCTCCCGTATGTCCGCGCCATGGCTGATGTACCGCGAGATGCCAAAGTCGCAGAGCTTCACGTCGCACTCGGGAAAATCACCGGTAAGGACCAGATTCTGAGGCTGCAAACAACAAGGAAAATAAATTCGTTAGACAAGCGATCGACGGAAAGTTCCGCGAAGACGACGGGCGAGACTCCGCTTGATTAAACGCGCTTAATATGCGACAATTCCGAGAGGCGTTCGTCACGTAATCGGAGCAATTAATCGTGTCGCGGGAAAACGTACCCACCATTTTTCCCGGATCGAGCGTTTCTCAGGGACGAGAAATAATACGCGAGCGGACTCGAAAGCGTTGAAAAAGGGGAATGCGGCTGGAGTTAATCTAGACGGGCGTGCGCGATCGTCGTTCCAATTAGCGAGGGCAGGGCACGAGCGAGGATTCGAAAAGTTGACGTTGTTATCGGTTCGCCTCGCGTTAGGATACTATCGTCGTAATGTTTGTCGACGAGCGCAACAAGCCGATTGAGACCGCGTCTGCTTTTTTTCTCCGTAGGTAGCCCGTGTTACGAGAGAGCACGCGGTTAGAGAGATCGTTGAGAGCGTGTCCCG
Source organism: Lasioglossum zephyrum (assembly GCA_028455615.1). NCBI lineage: Eukaryota > Metazoa > Arthropoda > Insecta > Hymenoptera > Halictidae > Lasioglossum > Lasioglossum zephyrum. Next base: position 16,116,647 of record CM052330.1, on the reverse strand, counting down.
ATGATTGCGGCCGGTGGCACTTAATTCGAGCCATCGAATAAATGGCGATTCCCTCGTTCGTTTGCCGGGTAATCGGTACAATTAATCGCGACGCTGCGCTGGAAAGAGCGCGCACCGGTCGGAGAGCAAGGCTAACGCGTGTTCGATAAACCCTGCTCGGACGATCGCGATTTTTCCAATTCGGCCGGTCGGTTCGAAGCTCGTACCGATCGACACGCTGCAACCGTCTAGGAGGTCGCAAACCAGTTGACTCGTCTTCCTCTTTTTCTTTCCGCGTGCTCGGCGGCGTGGCGTTTTCAGCGTCGAAGGATCGTTTGAGTCGGCGAGCCGCGTGGCGTGACAGAGGCGTTTAAGGAAACGCTTCCCCACCCGGACCGACTGGTTTACAACGTTATCCGCGCGAGACATCGACGCCGTGCATTCGTTCGTTTTTCTGGCTTCGGGATTTCGATGGAACGACAGATCCAAAGAGCTGCACGGTGTTCGACGAGGGGACCGAATCTCTTAGCTACTCGCAACGCGTGCTCGCTCGTTCCGCTCGTGGATTCGGCTTGCGAGTTACGTTTCGTTATTGTATCCAACGAGTTACGAGTCGAACGTGACCGGACTTGGCCGTAAGACGGTCGATGGCCGTCGAACAACAAGATTCAAAGGCGCTTCTAAAACGCGTCGAGGAACGTTTTGTTCATCGCCCCGCTTCTGGCTTTCGAAACTCCTGCCGCCACGCTATGGTCTGGAAACACGCTTTTCGTGGCCAAATGTACTTTAGCGTTATTTTAAAGTTAAAGGTTTTATAGGATGCTAGGTCGTTGAATTCGTTTCGACACCAGTAATAATATTATAATGTCAGAAATATATAGTAACATTTAAAGAATTGACGTGATTCTTATTTTTATTAAGAAAAAACTTTTTTTAAAATTTTGGTATATTGAATTTTATAGATATATAAATACTGATCAACTTTTGTTGGATATATTTTTTTGGCAGATCGTAAGAAATGTCTTAAAAATCGTGTTAACAGTACTATTTATTAAAATCGTTGTACAAGTAAAACGGGCAAACGAGGGCAGTTAAAACTTTATACACTATATTCACAAATGTCTACAGCTTCATATGCAAAAGGTTCCACGTATGCCGATTTGTGCCGTTTTTGTAAAACCTTTCTCAAAGTTTACATTGTTTAAACTTGTCACTATTTGTTTATAGGTAAAAAGATACTAACAACAGTATTACACACCTAAAATATACCTGCTGACACATACGAAATTATCATTTAAACTTGTATTTTGATACTCTATGATGACTATTTTAAATGTTTTATTTCATCTGAATTTTACGAAGTTTATCTTCAAAACGTTATATCTCAGCAATGAATAATCGGAAATGAATAATAATTTGGATTTGGAAGCTTTGAAGGGGTCTTACTCTGTTCCAAAAAAGATTTTTTGAAAATCTGAATCTTGAAAAATTGACTTTTGTGCGCCAGCTGGTTCGACCTCGTCGAACGGACCCTAACGAAACACGCTCTCCACCCTTTCCAACGCCCTCCGTTTCGCTCCCCCGTTCCTTTCAATATTTCACGAGTCGGGACAGCAGCGAAAGATCGGAACAACAGCTCGAGACCAGACGAGTCCCGGAAGAGGTTCAACGAGGAACAAAGACATTTCCATAATTAGTCGTTACGAGGTTCCTGCGTAAGCGTCGTGTCGCGGACGTTCCTCGATCCACGACGAGAACAGAAGAACAGAGAAGACGCGGCGTGGGCGTCAGGATCGATTACGCGCAGAGAATTATTGCGACGCGCGCGCGATTCACCTTGGAGAATAGGATAATCGCGGGGCCTCCGCTGGTTTCCTCGCTTCCTTCGGATACGTAAATATTTGACGTCGCGGCCGGATCGATTCGCGATAATTAGGGTTGGCCGGGGATCCGAAAATTTACATTGTTCGGTGTTCGAGAATCCGACACCGCGCCACACCGTAATTTCAAATGGTCAAAACCGAGCAAACAACCGAGCATTCCCCTTTTCTATATAATAAATTTTGTAGTTTCGGCGTACAGTTCAATAAATTATAGAAAACAGCAAATTTGCAATTATTTAAACATTCATCTCAACGTTTGGATCCCTACATGGATCATTCTCAAGAGAGACATTTTTGCGTCTGAAAAATAATACATATATAATATAGGTTAAAAAAATATTGCGATTTGTTGGGATCAAAACGTTGCGATGAATGTTTGAATAATTGCAAATTTGCTGTTTTCTATAATTGATCGAACTGTGCGCCGAAACCACAAAAATTATATATTACATTTTCGATCGCGAAGAATTTTACTTTATTCCCCTTTTTTTATTCTCGCGACCATTGCTTGCCAGTTTACGTGCTACAGCATGTTGATAACCGATCGTGTTCGGAATTCCGGAATAAAGACTTTAGTGATCCTCAGTTCACATTTACCCGATATCTACGATATCTCTGTAGGATTTAAGTCGTCAATAGAATAACACGTCCGTAAACACAAAAAATTTAACATTTAATTTCAAATATAACAGATATGTCTGGCGTTACCCGTTACTAAGGTCGGATGTGTTTACACTTTCGTGCTCTCGAGTGTGACGGCACATAGCTCTTAGTATCTGAATTTTGAGACTCATATGGCTTGGAAATATTATAAGCTGCATAGAAGTGTCTATTTTACCTAGTTGGTGTTTGTATGGGTGTTTATTCTACTCTTTGGAGTAATACTTGTGTCTCTGCCCTCAGGGGCACTAGTAACCTTAAAGTTTCAAGCAAATTAAAGTAATTAATATATAAAGATGGCTAACGCTACAACCAAAGCCTCATACGCACAAGTTACTCAAGTTCAGTTTCCTACCAAAGAACTCTCCTCCACGAATCCAACATCCGTTTACCAGCAATCGAAATATTCCTAGACCTGAATATTATAGCTCTTCGTGTTCCCAAAATTTCCAAACACCGGCAGCTTCACTCGTAATCGAGTGTTTTAGAATACGAATCGCGAAGCGAGCTGGGTGAATGATCGATGGAATCTCTGACCGGAGAATGGTTCGATCAGACCGAGCGTCTCTGGATCTCCGGCGGTTCTCGAGCGAGCTAGGAAAGTGTAACGGGTGAGCCTGTTCCTGCGGCTCGGTTTGTCGGATGTCGCCGTTTAACGTGGATCGCTCGCAAAAACTGCAGGAAGGACGTAAGCCATTAAATCGGTGCTCGAGGTTAATTCTCACGATGCCTCGCGCATCCGACAGGCCGCGGCGCGTCTTCGCGAGCGAGTAAGTCTCTCGGGGTGACGGGGTACCAAGCGAAAAACTCACTGGCAATTTCCAGGCGATGCGGATAAACGCGTCGATGACGATAATTATAAATACTCCTCGGACGGCGGCGCGCGTCCCCGTCCGACTTCGGATCCAGGCGATTCCATTCCGAGCGTTTGGAACGCGAGGCTCGCCGAGGGAAAAGGCCGCGCGAAAATGGGCAGCGCGTTGTTGCGAGCCGGAGAACGGTTTTTAGCCAACGGACAACGAATTTATGAGGATCCGTCTCTCGCGTTCATTGAAACTTCCGGCGGTTGAGCAAAGGGGGAAGCGACCCTACGATACGTACGCGACACGAGCAGAGGCGTGCGTCGGTGTTGGTACGCGTGTAACCACGCGAGATCGTTCGCTGGTGAGAGTGTGAACGTGATCGTGAACGAGTAGTGCGCGGCACGAATGTAATAAAGTTAGGGGAACGAGCGAGGGAGTCGGTCTCCGACCGGCCAGTATCAACGAGAGAGGGATTTGCGCGTCGCAAAAACGTGCCTCGTTCGATTTATCTTCGAGTGGAATCGTTTCCATGGAACTGCGATTAATTTCTCTTCGTGGACAATTCGATTTCCCCAATGAATTTTCGTTGGAATTCACCGATAACGTAGCATCTTAGGTGTAAGGATTTGAGCATAAGGGGCGGTTTCTCTCAGGGACAGAGGAGCCCAGCCAGGTCCCTAAAGTCAAGAGCCTGGTCTGGCAGGCAGTCTGGTAGAAACAGCTGGCTAAAGCAGTCACAACTTAGCTAAAGGCTTTCACCTACATTATATTATTTGCACCACGGTTAAATACAGGATACGCGGAAAGTGTAGTTTTTAAAATAACATAGGGTAACTGCACCAGTGAATAAACGGGCACCAGTAAATGAACGCTTTTGTATATTTCAACAAATTTTAAGCCGCACGGCATACTAACGATAATGACTCTTGGGCCAATAATTATTATTAATAAATATCAATAATAATAATTATTACCAATAATTACTAGAACGTAGTGTTCATTGACAGGTATTTTTTATATTTTTATTTAACGTTTAATAAAGAAAAATAATAATAATTCTATTTCATTTGTGTTCATTTATTTTTTGACGAATGAAGTATAGGGAGCCATTTGGCATATATGAGATTCCTTTAATTCACTTTTTTTTTCAAATAAAATATCTTCCTGAACAATTTCTTAAATGTTCATGCACTGGTGCAGTTACCCTACCACATTAAAGAAACATATCCAACAAATTTTATCGGTGCAATCTTTCAATACGACGCGACAGAGAGAAAAGATAATAATAGTTCGTCGCTTTTCTCTCGGTGCGTGAAATATCGATTCCGCTTTTCCCTTGGCTCGCGGTCCGCGGTGGCAAGAGGCACTCTGGAATCCGGATTCCAGAGTCCGGACAGCTTCGAGTATCCCATTAACAGGCTGGATGAATAGATTTCGCGTCAGACCGCCTAATGAACGAACGAACAGAAGCGCGTATCGATCGAGGGAGCCACTGACCACCGGTTCAAACGGAATTCTCGGTACGAGTCCGATGTTTCAACTACCAAGGCTGGCTCGAGAGTCCATTGATGAATCTCTCCCCTATCTCTGCGGAGGTCGATCGCCTCCGCTCCCCAGAAGACTCCACCCGTGGTCTATGGTTTCTTTGATCCGCGTGCGAATTCGAACCGGTGCGCCAGGCGAGTCGAGGCGACAACGAGAGACTGTGGGATTGGTTGGAAGTCCCGGATAATCGTTGCTCGATCCGCTTTACGCAATCGGTTCTCGTCCATTTAATCGAAGGAATTAGCAGCTATAATTATCGAGCGCGCGAGGTCGCGGATGCGCTTTGGAGCACCGGCGCCCGAAACCTCGTGGATGCCGTCCAACGCGGGGCCCCGCTTGGAACCAGGCCAAAGAATTCGCGTGCATTTTTCCATTCATAACCGCGAGGATCTATATTCGGGTCAGCCGAGTCGCGTGAATTCGTGGCACGAGGATATTTTCGGACAATCCGGTGAGCGTCGTGTCGATGTTCTCCGCTCTCGAGATTTCGAAAACGCGCTCGTAAAGGCCAAGGAACGAATCATCGTCGGATTTTCCTTTCGAAACGGCCGCTCGTTTACATTCGGCCACGCTCTCGCGATCTCGAATCGCGAATCAAAGAGCGGCTTCATCGACTGAAAACTGAGAAACGACCGAGGCTGACAAGGGGAAGCTACGGTTGATGGGTCACGGATGTTTCTGAAACTTGCAGTATTTGAAGATGTCTTCCGGAAATGTAATTTAGCATTAGCGCGCGCTTCTCAAGATTATCCGAGAAAATTGCATTTGAAAATCGGTTCACACGTTCATAAGGAATATTGAGGAGTTCGCGTTTAGAGCTAACAAGAAGATGAGTAGTCGAGGGCGTACCGAGAAATACTAGTAATCGGTAGGTTGTTTGTTCGACTCACGTTATCGATATTTTCTTTTTTTTCTTGAAATTGATACCTATTTGAATTTTAATTATAAATATTTTTCTAGTATCACAAAGTCATACTAGCGTGTAAATTACACTTCCGAGAAGACATCTTCTAATACTGCAAGTTTCAAAAAAATCCATGACCGTCAACCGTGGCTTCCCCTTGTGCGTGGCTGGGTGCGGGGACCATAGCCTAGTTACCTGGTCGCCGTTTAATCGGACAGTTTCGCTCGGCATGAACGATCACGGCTATCTTATCTTATCGGCTGGAAAACAACACGATTATTCCGACGGATGGTTAATCGTCGGTGGTATCGGAACAGACGAGACGATAACGCTGCGCGAAGTACGTAGCAAACCCGCGAAACGCAAATTCGTCGCGCGGTCGCGTTCGAGTACGAACACACGCGTAATTTAATTGACCGCGATTCGTCGGCTCGTAGAAGCGAATTTAATAACGACGCCTCGCAGCAGCCACTATTCTCCTCTCTCGTCTCTTCTCGGTTCGACGGCGTGTACCTGGTAACCCGCATCTCCACAAATTGCTATCAATTTGCGAAACGCGGGTAATTGGGTTGCATAACCGCGATCATAATCCGAGCCGCGCTAAGAGCACCGAGAGAGAGAGAAAAAAAAGTAGGAAGGCTGAAATACGCGACCCGCTGCGTGTGTCGCCGAGGGAGTATTATTAATACGACTTGCTCGCCTTGGCTCACCCATATCGATCACTCCGATAATCGATAAACACGTACACGCGCGCGTACTCGTGCTCTCCCGCTTGCACGTAGCCGCGCGGGTCTCGCGAGTCGCAAATTGCGAATCCACGAAGCTCTACCGCCTAATAAGAAAAATCTTTCGTCTCGCGTGACGCGCGTACGAAGTCCGTTCGTCTATCGCACACCGAAAGACGCATAGCCTCTGCTCGCGACGTTTGCCGCAATTTAAGCCCGCTTTTATTGGCAAAATCGAGATTTATAGCTCCGAGAAGTAATTATGCAAATTCGACGGTGGTTCGTTTCGATTGCCGTCGCGGAACGGAGAGACTCCGTGATCTCGTGTTTCCTAATTGAAAATGAATCTGTCTACGTATGGAGAGAGAGAAGGGGACGCGTATTACCCCCGAGGTGAATCGTCCGACGAAGAAGAGGCATCGGGCTATTTTCGACCGTGTGTATCGCGGCGAGACGAGACTCCCTCAGGGTTCGTACAAAAATAATTTAGTAGACAGGAACACCCTATCGGCGACCGTTTCGTCGGGATTCCACCGCGGTGACTGTTTCGATTTTATTCCTCGACGAATAACGAGGCTCGCCTGTAAATCGCAGAAAAATACGTCGCCTTTTCCATCGCAGGCGAGGAGAACGGCGCGCCGCGGCGTCGCTTTCTAGCAAATATTTGAATTCGCGAGAAAGTCGATTTACGAGGCAACAATGTGGTCTCGTCACCGAGTAACGCCGCACGAATTAATGCGTCTCTCTCTCTCTCTCTCCGCGCGGTCTGGGATACGGCGCGACAGGTGCGAAAATGGATGTTAACGATGCGGATCGCATCGTGTCACGGAAATCTCGCGCTCGGTTTTTGGCAGAGATCACCCTATTACACGGATACTTTTATATAACAATTTAGGTCGTTCGCACCGACTGCGACGCGGAACACGTCCCGCCGCTGAGAAACTGCCAGCACCGCCTGAAGCGACGTCGTTTCGTTGCCAACCCGTTTTCTTTCTCTCCTCGGACCCTCTCGCGTCGAAGTGCTCGCGAGACAATCCTCGAGATTAGGCTCGGGCCAGGACCCGGTCATTATCCGTGGCGAGGCAACGATCGAGGCAACGTGGTTACCCTTTGTGCCAATTCTTGCTCGAGGTTTCTCAACTCTCGAGAAAAATCTAGATAAGCTTTATTTGCAGGAACGGCAATCTTCCAGCTCTTATCGAGCGCTTTTGTTATTTTTCATGAGTGCCAGATAAGAAACCGAGTACCGACGACCGCGTTTCTACGTTTCGTCGAGTACACGGGAATATCTCCGAGTTCCCAGAAAATTTTATACGAACGCGTCGCGCTCTCCTCTTTCTCTCTTTCTTCTCTTACCTTGATGTCCAGGTGGGCCACGTTCAAGGAATGCAGAAAGGCGATTCCGTCCAGAATCTGCCTCAACAATCTGGAGACTTGTCGCTCGTCCGGAACCTCGTCTCTGTCCAAGATCATTTGCAGCTCACCGCCAGGAGCCCTTCGAGGGCAAAAAAAAGAGAGACGTTAAAACTGAAACTTCACGGAACGTTAAAATTGAAAATTCACCCGCGAATAATCGAGGGAGAACGACGAAGCTGCTCGCGGGAGACCATTGTTGGAATTCCCCGCGAGAGATAAGGAATCTCCTCGGGCTGATAAGAGAAGGCTGATTACTTACAGTTCTAGAACCAAGACCATCTCCGTGTGGGTTTCGAAGACTTGATGAAGCGACACCAGCCGAGAACAATTCGCCGCAGCATCCAGCACCGCGACCTCGTGAAGCGCTTCCGCCCTGAGCTCCTGCGCCCGTCTCCTTTTCCTCAGGAACTTGGCGGCCCATTGTCTTCCGCTGGATCTCTCCCGACATCTCCTGACCGTCGCGTACTTGCCTCTGCAAAAACACAAGCACACCGGTCGTTTATTTCAACGGTTGCGCAAAGTGAGATTACTCCGCAATCGCCGTGATCTCGGCTAACCGAGTACCCAGATACATATTTTTTCTCGAGGGACCGTGACCAGCAACGACGGCACGAATGAAGTAACGCACCGCGAGGAGATTGTACGCGTAAACGATTTACTTTCGCTCTTCCATTAACGACCGGACACGGCCGCGTGCACACACGCACGCGCGCTCAGTCTCTCCCTGATTTTTCAAAGAACGTTCTAAACGCCTAGAAATCCCGCGGTCGTGCCTGACACGCTCGCCCCGCAATTTTCTACTCCGTAAACAGTCGGTGATCCACATTGTGCTGGGATCGCGACCATCCTCGATACGGAGCGAGGCGCGGAGGTAATCCCGCGATCTAAACAGACTCTAGAAAGCGAAGTTGCGCCGTGGGGCCGCGGCCAATGCACCGAGTCCAAGCCCAAGGAACAACGGTGAAAGCATCGGCGTCTATCGTACGAAGCTCTTTTTTCTTACGAACGCGTGGATGTTCGTTTCATTTTCTTTTCGATCGGATGCCGATGTCTCCGGCCGACCGTTTACAATTAGGCCGTCCGCACGCGGGTCGATCGTCGATTTGGTCGATGCGATTCCAGTCGCGTCGTGCGATTTATAAGACGCGACTGTCATTTGTACACGGGTCGATTGCTTCTCCGTTGATTTGTGTCACTCAAACAGAAAGGAACACGTTTTTACTTCAGCGTTATGTAAATAAAAATAATTTTTTTTTAAATCAATTTTTTAAACTTGATTGACCAACTAAAAATGAAAGAACATTCGCCGAGATTATCGCCAATTTTCGAATTACTCGAAGTGTCAAAACGGTCCCCAGCCCACCTGGATAATTCTCGGTCGTTGTGTTAATCAGAGCATTGATTGGTCAATCAGAGAATCAATATCTCGCAAATTTACCATTTTACCTCGTTTTTATTAGCTCGCTGTTCGGTGACAAATTTTGCAATTGATTTTAAACTAACTTCGTAATGAGCTAGAGACTTGAAATTGGATACATGGCTCAGAACTGGATGACAATGCATTATTAAAAGAATTTTTTTTTTAAATACCACGTTTTTAAAAATGGACTAAAAAGTATAAAATAATTTTTCTAAAATAACTTTTCTTAAAATAAGTTATTTTGTTCTGTCTATAATATTGTGATTAATTTATCCTTTTTACATTAATATTTATGTAATAAATTTAAGAATTATTTTTATATTGAAGCTTATAAGAGTGGGGGTATTCCCAATTATAATAGGGGGTGGGCCTTGAATTCTAAATATATAATTCTAGTTAGACGAGTTATCGCCAACCTCATCTATGAGGAGCAAAGTTCTTCTTTTATAACTCCTCGGTTGAGCATCATTCGACCAAATCGACGATCGACCTGTGTGCGGACGGCCTTACTTACAAACGATCGCAAAGCTCTATCGGTATGAGAGGCGACGCGAGTTCTTTGGGAACGAGTTTTAGGTTACAAAGAACAGATGGTCCGTAGGGATCGACGAACGGGCGTCGTTGGGTGCGTCATTAAGAAGTATTGTTCGGACCAGGTACCCCAGGGAGCAGGAACGGGACGAGAGCTGGACACAGTCTGCACCCTGCGATATCGGCGAACGTGAAATCGCGGACGATCGCGAGCGGCAGCTTGCAACCGTGAGATCATCGATGGAATTATCGATGGCATTAGCCTGGATCGGTGAGGCTTGCCCGACGAGGTCCGCTGCAAAAAAGCGGCGCGATATACCTTCGGTGATAAAGTTTGTTACTGTTCGCGTGCCCGCTCTCGGCTTAGAGATTTTTGTAGTTCGGCCGGGTTATGGCGGCCTGTTCTGGGTATCGGCGTCTCGACACTTTTCAAACGATAAACTGGTTGCAAGAGCGACGTCGCGGAACGGCTTTACTCGTCGGCCGACGAGGGTCGCGTCTTCGTCGAGAGCTAACACCGAGCGGATCGTCTAGGTATGTAGGTTGGCAAATGTCCGATAGGAGCCGACCGACCGTGGGCAGACTCTATCGAACAGGCTGGTTATCTGCGTTCTAATTACAGACAGTTGCAACTACCAACGGCCGACGCCGACCTATCCTCGATTTCTCGGTGTGCGCTGGACAAAGGGGAGATACGAGATCGACCCTCGGGTCTGCCAACGACGCCGAGCATAGCGGCATTCTAGGTGGAGGGAATTCTAGGTGGAAACCCTTGTACAGAGAAATTATTGATACAACAAAAACATCCTGTAAACAGGAGCCGAGTTCTCTATGACCGTAAAAAGTTGTGAGATCAAAGAAAATACGGCCAAGTTCCTTAGTGTTCCAAGTTAAAGCGTCCAAGTTAAAGCGTTTGTAACAATTAGTTTACAAGAACGCTGTTTAATTTTTAAAGAGTTACATGGAGTGCTAAGTTATTCAAACTTGCCCGCTACCTAATACCTTTTATGACCATTAGTTTAAAAAGTAACGGCAAAGTTTGAAAACAAAATCTAAATCTAAATAATCTATCACAATAGACATCTAAACACAATACAAGTTCGTCGCTATTAAACCACGTTATCTGGCACAAATTATTGGATTCCCTATGTAAAATGGGTTTCCAACTACCTCTAAATATTGACATGTTTATAGCAACACCTAATATTAAGGCTTGTATCTGTATTCACAATTATTTCACAGATTGTAAACTATCTATATAAATCTTGTATTATTGTAACATCAGTTTGCAACTTTGTAAAACTACATTGTAAAGCGAAATGGATCCAACTAAAGGCCTACAGAGCTTCAATAAAAAAAAAAGTTCGTCGCTAATGATCTAGATGTTGATATAACGTTGAACCTTAATATAAAAAAATCTGTGTGGATTGCGAGCAGTAGGAATAAAATAAAAATTGATTAGAAATCTTTCTAATCTTTTACAGTTCAATAAAATATGTTCGGGCTCAACCGTCAGCTACGCCCGACAACATCGGGAGCATCGACTGGGCGACCGAAAGGACCGCCGCGGTCCCCAAACAAACGCTCGCGCCCGCCATAACGGTCGTCTGCACCGGGCGAATTCGAAGTACGAATTACCTAACCGTTCGGCACTTCGTACCCCGCGCCCCCTTTCACCGCGCTGGAAGGCGAATGTATATAACCCCCCGCGCACCGATGTGCATAGCTACTTCTTCGGCTCTTGTGTCTAGCATCACGTGGGTACAACCTGTACATAGTCTAATAAAATATACATGCTAGTCCTTGTATCGAGACTCCAGTGTCTAATTTCTCTCGTGTTCGTCCCATCGTCCTCACCGGCAATTTCCGCCCAGAAACGAATGGAACAAAATAATAAAACCGTTGGTTTTTCGTTTTTCTTTCCTTCTCTTTTTGCTTTTTAACATGGAATTAAACTTGAACTATATAATTTACATTGATTAATTTTTACAGACGCAATTATATATTTCTTGAAAATGGTCTTAAACTAGACCGAAACGTTGAAAAAAGTTATATTAGTTTGCAAAACTGCTTAGTTAGTAACATAGGATCGAGTCTGTGCGCCGTAAATATCAATTTATTTATTTAAAATTGTCGATCGAGATAAAAGGAAACAGTTTTCACGGTTTCATATGTATCTCACCCAACCAATTTCTCCACAAACGCATAAAGATCCGCAGTCCACAAATCAATTCAGCTGGCGAACCGTCAGCAGCTTGTATTCGTCAGCAGCTTCGATTCGTCGAAAGAGTAACGAGAACTGACGTACCCCGAGGGAAAGCCAATCGTTTCCAGGGAACGGGAGGATCGCGATAATTGACGGTTTCGCGGACTCTCATTTATCCTCTGGGTTTTAATTTTCCAGCGATGTCGCGGATCGCATCGCGATAATAATAGCGTACTGCTTAGTCGTTGTCGCTGTAATATCGGATTTACAGTTGCGCCATTAGACGGCGCGTGATCGCGAGCAAGCTAGCGAACGCGTTCCAGGAAGGGTTTCTTCTTGTCCCTGGACCACATCCAAGTTTTTCCGATCATCTTGGGATTCGATTCGACGCGGCTCGGTTCCGTGTACACGCGATTCGTCTTGCGAGGCGACAGGCGAGAGAGAAGGCAATGCGATCTCTAAGCAAAGGGAAAAGCCGATGCTCGTTTACGTAACCGAGGCTAGGAAACAAGTTCAGAAGTCGAGGAAGCGAACGCAAACCGTAAGCGCTTGTTCGCCTCGCCTAGTCTCTACTCGACCAGACCTCGAGTCGTGGTTGCATTACTATGCGCGTGATCTCGATTTCCCTGGTCGAGCCTCAGGTCGAACTCCCACGCTCCGTTGTTGTTGCCGCGCGTATGCACGATTCTCGTAAAGATCGGGCGCGATCGCCGAACAAATCGCATCCAGCATCGAGCCTAATTTGTCTTGGAAATGCAGCGGCTGCAGCTTGCGGGTTCTTGAGCAATCGGATGACGAGGAGGTTTCGCCGAACGGCAACCCATTGGACCGCGAGAAATTTCAATCGCGAGAGACAACACCTGCGGCGAACAGTGTTCCGATTGAAGCCCCCATTTTTCGCGCATGCGCGGCAATTTCAGCCTCAGTAACGTAACAATTTCGATGAAAGCAGGTAGCTTGAGCATCCTGCAGACTTTTAAAAAATTATTAGTGTGTTCATATGAAAAGGCAAGAGGTTAAACTATCCCTAAAACAACTAGCAGTGATTTTTCGGCGCACAGGTTCGATCATAAGTTACACGCTATACTATATATAACTATTTTGTAGGAATTACCCAAACGTTTAGATTCGGATTTGAATCATCTGGTTCGAGACCACGTTTGCTATTAAAAATGTTTTAATAGTGGAGGAAAAGAAAGGGAAGGTGGTGTTTCGTCCTAGACCCGCCAGAGGACTCTTCAGTAAGGCTATCTATCGGGCTCTGCCTTAGACACGGGATGTTCAAGGAGCGTACTTATACTGATTGGTGACAGATTAGTGACTAAAGATGATTCAAATCCGAATCTAAACGTTTGAGTAATTCCTACAAAATAGCTATATGTAACTTGTGATCGAACCTGTGCGCCAAAAAATCACTGCTAGTTGTTATCTTAAAATCAACCGAAATATTAAAAATCCTTTTATCCTTGAAACCACTCCCGCCAATATAAATGCATCGGGGCGCTAGGGCTCTGGCCGCTCTGCTGCGTTATTGTAGATACGCTCCTGTTTTAGTCGCGCATGCGCGAAAAATTGGGGCTTCAATCGGAACACTGGCCGCGAATCAAGCTCGACCGTCGAACCGATTCCCTGCAAACCGCCAAGGGCCGGACAGCTGCGCAAAGGCAAACAGGTGCTACTCGAACGACCGTTGCAAACCGACATACAACGATTCCGAATCCAAACGTTTCTCGATCTCTCGACGCGATTCGTAGAGGAGAGAGAGACCGAAGAAACTTTCGCGCGCTCGTCACGAGAAGTGCCGTGACGTTAATAGGGTCAGCGCGAGAATCGCTCGAGCGAGATTAATGTTCGACCGCGCGGTGCGTCGATAAGGCCTCGAGATGCGGTGAATTTTAAGTAGCCGTCAGAGTTCGACCCTCGCGTACACGTCCGAGAAAACGAAGTCGACGCGGAGAAGCTTCTAACGAGGAGAGTCAGGTGCGCCGGTCCCGATACCCGACGAGCATCTTCGTTAATTAGTCCTTCGTGGCGCGCTACTTCGAATAGTGGCCAACGAAAATCGCGTTTTCCGTGGACGAATCGAAGGGAGTGGCGATCTAGCGCAACGGTGCGCCGGTCCCGATGCCAGACGAGCATCTTCGTTAATTAGTCCTTCGTGGCGCACTGCTTCGAATCTCCAAGAGTGACCAACGAAAATCGCGTTTTCCGTGGACGAATCGAAGGGAGAGGTGATCTCGCGCAACGGTGCACAGGAGGATACTCGATCCACGGGTTTCTGACGAGAAATCGCGAGAGTCGGACGGGAGCACCGCGCTTCGGATTTCTTCGCGAAAATGCAAAGTAGCTTGGTCGAAGCCAACCGATGTGTACGCGCGCGGCTCGATTCCTCTAACGAGCCTCGACGGTCGTATTGGTCCGCGTGTGTTCGCCTTTAACGAGCGATCCAGAAGAAACGTCGTTCAAGGCTTCGATCGAAAACGGTGGCAGCACCGCAGTTTTACCGTTTCGATCTTCGTTGTTCGCGTATCCGTCGAGCGATCGAGGAACAGCTCGGTCGATTCAGTTGGATGATAAACCAGAGTCGAAAATGTAGCAGACGGGGAACGTTGATGACTCGGCGGAAACGGAAAGACGATGAGGGAACGACGGATTTACTGGAACCGACGCGGTCCTACGACTTGTTGGAAATGCTCTTCGGAGAGGTCTAATCGCGAAGACACGTCAGGGCGTCTCGATTCTACGAGCACCTTCCGAGAAGGAAACGAAGAAACGGCTTATCGCGAAGGAAGCAACGATTACGAGTCGACGGTGTGCCAGCGAAGAAGACGAGAGAAGTCGGTAGATGCCAGAGCGGAGCAACGACGCGGTAGTTTGAGCGGTTTAAAGATTTGTCCAGCACCGCAAGACCCAATTTTCCGCGCCAAGAGGCAAGTCGGAAGCCAGGTCGAAGTTGCAACCGATCGAAGAAGCGGTCGGTTCGCGTTGCTCTGTTTTCCGGGAGCCATCAACGTCGCGCCGAGGAGCGGTTTCGGATTTACGAGCTCCTCGAATCGCGAGCTAAAGTCGTTGGTTACCGCCGTGCCTCCTCTTCTCCGGCCCTCTCCACCACGCCGCCGTGTCTCTCGAAAGTGTACCGAGCAGGAAACTGGACCGTTCCACGGTCGTGCTTCTCCGCTCGAAGAAACTCGTGGTCGCTTCCTGCTCTTCAATCTCCGTATCCGATACGTTTGACAGATAGCGGCCAACCGCGCGAACCAACTCGAATCGACGAGGAAACTCGAAAAATCCAACTTCGAATCAGAGCGCGCGTCCGTTCTCGCTGCAACAATATCCCGGTGCACCGATCGAATAATCCTCGAGTCCGTCGACGAGGATCGAATCCCGACAGCGTTTTCGCCGCGGGAATAAACTTCTAACCGAGACTGAAAGCGGTAGCCTCCCGAACTCCATAGAAAGTGCACACACTTTCACCGTGATGTCTCTCGTGCACGATTCGTGTGACGCGCGGCGACGCGCCACGAAGCGCCCCTTTCGGAGCCGCGGATCACGGGTTGTTCCCAGAACGGCGAATCGATGTTTCTCCAGTTTTCTCGTCGTGGACGGTTGTTGCTACGCCTTCGGGCTTCTTCGGAAGAGACCATCGCGTTTCGAGTTCGCGTGGAACGTTACAAGCGAGATTCGTATCGCGTGAAGGTCTCTCGATGGCCGAGCCGCCGAAATGGGAAACGGCTTGTTTCTTCCCACGACCAGGCATCGACCGAGGAGCGCGCGCGCGATTGGCGTGTTACTTAAAACTACCGAGCGTAGATCCATTAAAACTGTATACGCAGCACGGTGGAGGATCAACGACCCAGGGTCAAGGGAAGAGGTAGAGAAGTCGGGGATAGCGTTAAGTGCTCGTTGCCCTCTGGCGCAACGTGGCGTAGCGTAGCGTGGCGGACCAGGAAATCGGTGCGCGAACACCGGGGATCCGACGAGTTCGCGTCGTGCAACACAACCTTGTGTATCCGTCGTCCTTTAAGGCATCCATTAGCTTCCTAACTACTAAACACACCGGTCGGTCCGACGACCCCAACGCTTGTACCGGCAGACCAGTCCACGAGGAACCTTCTTCTTCTTCCACCGCTTCGCCTACAGAGAGCTTAGCTTTTTTTACTTTTCTTACTCGTGCCGTCTTGTTCGGGCCGCCTCGCGGCTGTCCCGTGTCCTCTCTCCTCTTCTGCTCCTCGCCGGGCACCCTCCAACCCCCTCGTTCCGATACCGACGTTCGACACAGGGTCATCGACACATGCGCTTGGAGACACTCCAGCGCCCGACGCCGTTTCGTGCACGCAACTTACACGCTTTTTTTCGCACCTCCATCCCACGGTTTTCCGAAAACGAATTATTCAACGTTCGTATAATCGAGCAGTGCAACGAATTTCACCGCGTTCTCCTAGTCCCGGGGCCGATCTTTTTCTGTTTACAAACAATAGTGCTCTAGTATCGGCAGTTTCTTGTTTATTAGCAATGATCGCAGAGTCACTTCGGTTACACGTCGCTAAAAGAAAAAAAGGTCATTTTGATCAACACCCCCCCCCCTTCCCAGATTGAATCCTGGGTGTGCCACTGAGTTGCACAATAGAGATTTGCATTCGAACCGGTGGACGCCCTGGACTGGCTTGGTTTTCGCACCTCGATCCCCTGGTTATCCGAAAACGAATTCGCCCAACATTCGTGTAACCGAGCAGTGAGCGCAACGAATTTCACCGCGTTCCCCTAGTCCCGGGGCCGTCGCAGTAGTTGCACAATAGAGATTTGCATTCGAGCAACTCCGAAACGGCCCAACCGATGGACGCCCCGAGAGCTGGGTTGGTTACCCGCCGCGTCTGCTAGGCATCCGCTAATTTCTTTAATCACCGACCGAGTCGGAGCATAATTAATGGCAGGGACCAGAGCCAGCGAGTCGCTTCGGTTTCCGTGTTGCCTGCCCCGTCATAACGAGATAAACTCGGGCATCGCGTGGCGTAGAGAGTGCTCCATCGTGAATTAAGTGGTTCGCGTGGATTCAGGAACCTTTCGAGCGCGAAACATCGTCCAACCAGGAAGACTATAAAAACGTCTGCGGCCAGGCGGTCGGCCGCAACATTTTACGAGCGGTCTCGCGTGTTCCGTGCGCGTCGCATAATTATCTCGGACCGACGCGACCCGACGACGCAGCCTTCTCCTCGAGAAACCGTCCGAGCTTCTCGGTAACGGTTTAGGACTCGCTCCGGGAACAGGCTTCTTCTACAGATCCTGGAGAAGAGCCGATGGCGACTCGAACCGCGTTACGCAACGCTCATAAACGGCAGAATGTACGGTTGTACGCAAGCAAATTTTCGGATTCGTTTAGAAGAATCCACGAGACAACGAATCCGCCCGAGAACTTCAGACTGTCACAAACTAGGTGCGTGGTTATAGTGGAGCGACGAGCATCGATGATAGCGAGCAACATAACGAAAAAAGAACAATGTAGTGGACCGTTCCATTATATACATACAGGGTTTTCTCAAAATTCCTTCAACATCCTGAAATTGGAGATTGCTGAGATCATTTGAAGTAACACTTTACTTTGCAAAAATGGCGTCCGCGGCCTTATAAAGGAGTTATTAACGAAAAACACAGACCTATCACAGCGCAACCTAGACGCTGCTTGGCACAGTCAGCCCGGCGCGCCAACTGTCAATTGGCCGAGTGTGCCAACACGCGTCTAGGTTGCGCTGTGATTGGTCCGTGTTTTTCGTTGATAACTCCTTAGTTCAGTCGCGGACGCAATTTTTGCAACGGAAAATGTTAATTGAAATGACCTCAGGAATCTCCAAGTTTAGGATGTTGAAGGAATTTTGAGACACCCTGTTTATAAGACAATTTATTGAGGGGTCCAATAAATAACCAACTAGAATCTGTTTCTCTGTAATTCAAAGTTTTTCCGTTATTTATTTATGCGCATTGAATTAATATTTACACTATATACACGCTCACCTGTAAATCAAAGAAACGACGATTAAATTTAATTAATTTATCCTTTTTCTATTCGCACTATTCGCTTCTTTTCTATCAGTTTCTTTCTGTCTACTCTGCCTAAATTTTGCACACGTGCTTTTTCTTTCTATCGATCGATCTTTAAGAAATGTACACTTTCTTTACACATTATAATAATACGGTTGCATTTCATTTCATTATTTTGTTTTTGCCGCACTGCTCACCGCGCCGCTATCATCGTTGCTCGCCGCTCCACTGTAATCGCACCCCTAGGAAAAATCCTGCGAATTTCGTGTCGCCGACCAAGAACGCAGAGTGTCGCGTCCCGACGAAACGCGACTTCTCGGAAAGATGCAAAAGAAGTCCTGGGAAGAAGGGAGCACCCTATGGCACGAAAGGGACGGTAATTTTCTGTGGCGCGTCTTGTTTTCTACGCGAGAGAGCCCGACTCCTTCCAGCTTTCGATTCTTCACGGATGTCACACGTGGGAGAACAAAGGAGCTGCGGCGGGACGAGCTCTTAAGCAGGCATTTGGATTCCGTGGCCCGTTCAGGGTCGCGCCGAGAAGAATTCAGCGACCGTAATCACTCGGGAACGATTCGAAAAAGCAACGATTTACGATTCACCGACCGCGAAAGCTACGGCGACGACGACGGAACCGCTGGTAAAAATGTATTTCGCCGCGGTCCGTAGCTACGAGAGCTAGAAGAGCTCTCGTAATTTTTGTCGAACCGACTGCATTCCCGCAAACCGCTTCGAATCGTTTCATTTGAAACCTCGTGCGGTCTGGCCGCCGCAACAACTTTTATCGCTCGGTCGAGGATGATCGTCATTGCGACGCGAGCCAACGAAAGATTTTTCCACAGATCCAGAGTGACCCGCATTTCATCCAATCCGCGAATGTTTTTGTTGCGGATCGCGCGAGCTCCGCGGCAACACGCGAATGCTATAAGCCAAGAGAGAGAGAGGTGGTGGGGTTGTCAAAATCATAACAACTCTCCCCTTTGCCGTTCTGACTCTTCGGACACAGGTGATTGCCGAAAAGTCAGTTGCTATCTGTACGTTACTTTACTCACTCCCGCTTGGCTTGGCTGGTTAAAGGTCTATTTCGTTTAGCTAAAACGTTACAGTTCAGAATTTCAGATGCCTGTGAATTTCAGTCCTCCCAGAAATTGTGGCGCTTCGAGAGGCTCGAAGTTGTGGAGCCCATAAAAACCTTTTTTTGTGCCACCCACAGCAGAATTCCGGCAACCGAGATGTCCGGCATGGTGCGAAACGAAATTTCGTTGATACCGGACTACTCCCTATCCTTAAGCATTGGTGCACTTGTCGGACCGGGCTAAACTAAACAGTCCTTCAATAGGCCATTGCGCTTTTATGGCCGTCTATCTTTTCTTTGTTAAAACAGTTGCTTTGCTTGAGCTATTACAACCTAAGCCTCGCTAAAAAGGTCTCTGCGGTTCGCAGCCCTTCTAGTTTCCAGCCTACACTGGACTCTAGTTTCTATAGTTTCCTTTAGCCTGCGCTCATTCAGAGGTGCTGGCTTCGGAAGCCGTAGCCAAAAGTCATAAATTTCAAGCACGGGTTGACAGGTCCCTATTGTGCGTGCACGGAAAACAGGTCCTCATTTATGACTTTTGGCTCCGGCTCCCGGAGCCAGCCCCTGTATGACCACAGCCTAATGCCCTACATTCTTCTAGTTCTAAGCTAATTATAATTGGTGACGGGTTCTTGTAATTTGGGTTTTTTCTTTAATAAAGTAAACATTTGATTATTGCCGTTTGAAATTTAACTTAAACAGCTGGCCTCTACTGTTGTTTAAACTAAATCCTTCCACGATCTTCTAATCCTTAACAGTTTTCAATCGAGAACCTACAACGAATCGATACATTCAAAGGCTACCGTGTGTGTCCCGGAGCGTTCTCTCAACTGGAATTTCATCCAGCGCGCGGCAAAACTTTCACGCGAATACGTTCTTGGCCTTTTATCCTTGTTCGCCGAGAGCGCGCCGTTCTCGTTCAAGCTCGGCGTCGTTTTCGTTCGCGCCGTTCGTGTTTCTTAGTCCACGATTACCATCGACGCCGGCGGACCGATTCTTTTTCGTTTTCGCGACGACCTTCCAGCGCCGCGAGCCTCGTCAAAAACAAGAGTTTAGGCGCACTCGCGTACAATTTGCAATCCAAATGAGAAGGTAGTCGAGGTCAAGAAGCGACCGCCCGTCCCGATGACGAAGAGTTATGTCCTCGACGCTTCTCGCGTACAAGATCTCGAATCTCGACGCGCGTAACTGCGAACCACCTCCGGCTTTTCGATGGTTATTAGCGGACTCGGTGGAAGCCGAGGCAAACTGGACGCGTTCGATCGGAAACGAAAGCAGCGAACCGTTGATTGGATGGATCTACGAGAACACGGATACCCGTTAAAGGAAACGAACAAAGGAGAGGAGGTTTGGTCGATCGATCAACGATCGTTCGTCTTCTCGGATCGACTTCCTCCTGTCGATCCGTGAACGCGACTGAACGCGTTCCGAACTGTTCCAACGATCGCGAAAACACGTTGCTTCCGGAGAAGTCGTTGATCGAACAAAACCGATCGAGCATCGATTTCGATAGCGTTTCGCGAGACTTGTTTCTTCGATGGGTCCCGATTTAGCCACGGAACGAACGACGTTAAAAAGATGGCTCGTTCGTTGGCCGGGACGAATGCGCGTCACGATCGAACGAGGAGACGAGCGTCGACTTCCAAATTTCGCGAGAAAGAAAAACAAGCCGGTCGAAACGAGATGAGGAGGAGGACGAAAACGAACGAGAAGGGAGAGAGGGAAAGGGGGATCGAGGCGATCGCCGGGCGTACGAAAGCGGCCGAAAAGGAGGAAGCACCGGGCAAAAAAGAG
The DNA here is from genome assembly GCA_028455615.1 of Lasioglossum zephyrum. Classification (NCBI taxonomy): domain Eukaryota; kingdom Metazoa; phylum Arthropoda; class Insecta; order Hymenoptera; family Halictidae; genus Lasioglossum; species Lasioglossum zephyrum. The sequence continues at coordinate 16,095,676 of CM052330.1, read as the reverse complement.
AGAAGAACACCCTTGACGGCCTTCGTCGGCCGCCACAGTTTGCTGACCCGGTTCGAAAAGAAGAAAAATCGAGCGAGGTCCGAGAAGGACGAGAACGGCGCGGCCAAAAATCGAAGGACCGGTCGTGGAGCAGTTCTTCGAACGTTTTCCTAAGCGCCGGAGGAGCCTCGCTATAGTGCCGGGTTTGCCCGCGGAGAGAGTTTCCATAAACGTCGCAGCTAATCGATGGCCACTGTCGATGAATCATCAATTAACCGGGGGAAGATGTTGCGTCGGATCGAATGAAAACCAAATCAAGTCGCGTGAGTCACGCGTCTCCGTGTACCACGCATCTCGGTCTCTGGCCGAACGGCGCGGCGTGAAGCGTGGGCGACTCGACGCGGTGCGAGCGTCCTCGCGAAAGGCCGCTGCCTCCGCGCACGATTTCGCTGCAAGTTTCGATCGCGTAAACTGCAGGCGAAAACGATTAGTCCAGGATACAGGGTCCATTTTTACAATCGATTACTGTCAAGCTAATTTTCCGCGAGTAGCTTCATTTTGATGGGACGCCCAACATTTTCCTATACGAACATTCTCGATTGTGGTAGCTAACAGGGATAGCAGGCATAAAATACGTCGATTTTTTTATATCTATATAAATATTAACTAAGAAACAGTAAAAATCAGCTGGTTAGTAATTATTTTGGTGACCATTTTATCGATGCATGTTGGAAAGAGGGGACTCGTTGATCAAACCATAAATTTTGTAGGACAAATATTCTTTCGAATAATATAGATAATTATCTTGAGATTTAACAAAAAAAACAGTTACTAATAAATTTTTGAGAATCGTCAAATCGACATATTGTATCTCTGCTACCCCTGTTAGCTACCACAATCGATAATTTTCGTATAGGAAATTGTTGGGTGTCTCATCAAAATGAACTCATGGAAAATTAGCTTGATAGTAATCAATTGTAAAAATGCACCCTGGATCCTGGACTAGATCCGACGAGGATTCACGATTTTCTATCCGAACCATATGCCATCCAGTGTTCCGATCGAAGCCGCAATTTTTCGCGCATGCGCGACTAAAACAGGAGCGTGTCTACAATGATGCAGTCAGAGCGGCCAGAGCCTTAGCGCCCCTAGGCATTTATATTGACGGGAGTGTACCAGTATTATTGGCGGGACGAGTGTTACATCTTGAAACTTAATTGCTAACGTTTTAAGGATAGTTTGATCCCTTGCCTTTTCATATGAATACACTAATAATTTTTTAAAAGTATGCGGGGTGCCCAAACTATGTCCATGGCTCAAACTACCTGATTTCACCGAAAAGGTTACGTTACTGAGGCAGAAACTGCCGCGAATGCACGAAAAATTGTGGATTCAATCATAACACTGATGCCATCCGGTAAATTACGAAAAAAGCGAATCGGAGATGTCGTTGAGCGCAAAACAGAAAGACATTAAGTCTTCCTCGTCATCCTCGTCCGTTTTCGAAAGGAAGAGAACGCGCGCGTGGTCACCGGTCCCGTGTGTCCGGCCTTGCGAGATATACATGTGTACCGTTGCCAGAAATCGGTGACTAATATAAATTAACACCCACCGGCGTTGCGTCAGAGACCGAAGAAAAACACGACTGCCACGAGAAGGGGAGGGGAAAACTCGTTTGTAACCTTTCACTCGAGAGATAATCGTGAAGCAATCTCCCGACGCCTTCCGTGCGCAACGATAACGACTTATCAGCGTCGACTAATCGTACGTACTTTCTCACAATGGGGAACCCTGTGTTGCCCTATCTCTGGCAAATATAAGTTCGAGGCGGAACGTACCTGCGACACGGCAAAACGAAAACGTTCTAACCTCGCGAACATGCGAAACCTCGGGGGGAAACATTGCGACCGGCTGGCGGCCGGTTCGTTGAACTTTCCGAATCAACATCGGAGAACGAGGAGGGACTTGGTTCGCGCGAGAAGCGAACGTCATGGGACATCCTCGACGAGCCTCCGATGACTTCTATCCTACGTACCGTGTGGGAAGGAGCCATCGAAAATCTCAAATCCCACTAACCTCGTTGGCGAGCTCCCAACGCCGATGGTGCGCGCCTTCGGTACAGATTTCTTTACGGCCCACTGGGAATTTATTTCTTCTTTACGTGCGACGGATACGTATTCGCGATAGCCGCAGGTAGCCCTTCGCGAAGGAATCACGGCGAGAGAGGTTCAGGTGTTTCTCGGCTTGACAGACAAGAACAGCCTCGTGGCGCCACACCAGGCAGAACACCCCCGATGAATCCTAACAGCGGGTCACCAGGGGTATCATGGCACTGGTGGACGTAGAGGAAAGGAAAAGGGCCTTGTTCCTTGGCCTTGGGCGGTGAGGTTTAGTAGGTACGGGCAGGGATAGTAATCCCGTTTTTCCCCGAACAACCTCTAAGACAGAGTTGTGCTAATTCAATTACATTGTAATTCAATGACGTACTTCAATTATATTGTACTTCAATTAATAGTAATTCAATTACGTCGTAAATGAATTACAATATAATTGAAATACAACGTAATTCAATTACTAAGTATTTTAATCGGATGTGTTATTGAAATACAATATAATTGAATTACAATGTAATTCGATTACAATATATTTTATAATTGTACTCCATTACAATTACGAATTACATTGTAATTTAATTGAATGATTTAATTGAATTCTAGAGTAATTCAATTGAAATTCTGCACAACTGTGATCTCAGGGGGACCGAGTCCAACACTACCCTCTCCGACCAACACCAAAGGAGAGGGCGTGTGCGTAAGGGTGCGATTATAGTGGAGCGGCGAGCATCGAATTAAATTTAAGTAATTCCCCGCTTCATTATAACCACGCACTAAGAGACATTCCCCCACCGCCCTTAAAAAAGGTGTTTCTCGGCTCCTAACACGCGCTCGATCCTGGTCGCACGAGCGACAAAGCGCGCGCGGTTAATAAAAACGAAAGCGAGCTTCCTAGGTGAGCTCGATTCGAAGCAAAGAAATCCTGAGGAACAAGGACCGTCCGCGTTCAACAGATGCTAGAAACTCGGCCGTGTGACGCAACGTTTCTCTGTTCGAGACTAACGATTATTGCCTTCCCCCTTCGTAGCTGTCGTTCGTCGTCGTCGTCTTCGTCGCCACGGTCGTCGCGATCGTTGCCGCCAGCCAGCGAAAGCAACCGACCACGTGAAATTGTGACAAGCGTTAAAGCGTTAAAGCGTGTCGCAATTACTCGGCCGACGCTCCGCCGCGAATCCACTACACGCTAGACGCATTTGTATCGCGCGCGAGCGAGCGGTCTGCAATTTTCTTGATCGTTCGAAACATGAGCGGCCTTTACGGATTCGAGACACGCGCGCCGGCGGTCAGCTCCTTGCGAATCGTACTTGGACGATCGGACACGTTGCTAAAATCGCACGGGATTTTCAATCGATTCAGAGATTGAAGAGATCTAGAGAGCGATCTTTGCCAGAGCGAGAACGTTTATCTATACGATATCCGAGATCTAGGTTATCTGGGAACCGCACCCGCGGTGCTATCCGAGGCGCGATTTATTCGCGAGCAGCGTGTAATTTCGCTGCATTCGATCCGATATCTGTTGGACGCGCGCAGCGCCGCGCCGCGAATCCTGTTCCCGCGAGAAAAGTACCGGAGCCGCAACGTAACGTGCTCTTCGATGAGCAAAAATATCATCGCGATAATGGCGTGTCGGCGAGGCGAACGCCGCACGATTCGTTCACCGATGGCCGAGACTCGCGACCGTTTGTTTCGTTTCACACGTCCCCGTTGGCCGGCTCTCTCGGCTCGTGGCTCGCGGTGCACGCCGCACGATGGGAAACCAGGATGAAAAGCAGAAGATGGCATTCCAGGGGTGGGGTTAGCCTCCTTAAGGACGCTCTATTCTCGGAAGTTGGATCTACTCGGCGCCCGTTAGCCGCGATAGCCTCCTTCCTCTACCGTGATCGCCGCACCTCAATACGATCCAGCTGTTCTTCTGGCCAAAATTCAATTCTTTCACTTTTCAATTACAACATTATTTTCTCTATCAATTACAGAACCCTCGAAACCTCGCAAGACTAAGTATTAGATCTGTCAGATAACTTCCCGAGCAGGTATAGTGTTTGAAGTGCAAACATTCTTTGATGTCAGACTCGTAATCAGAGACCCCGAGGACTCTTCATTACTAGATTTCATATAATTATTATTTATTTATTATAGACGGACAGAAGCCCTTTTACATAAGTGTTTACAAAAATAAAAGAGAAAGATACAAGACTACTTGTCGAATAAGAATGGGTTAGGTTATAATCTTGATAAAGAGTCGAATCTCTTGAATAGTTTTTCAGTATTTGCTATTCTACAAACACAAAAAGTTAGAGAAAAATTTTGCTTTATAAAAAATGACGTATATAACATTATTAAAGGTAAAATTCTTCTCGATCGAAAATAAAGTATATAATAAATTTTGTGGGGGGGGGGGTTTCGGCGAACAGTTCGTTCAATTATAGAAAACAGCAAATTTGCAATTACTTAAACATTCATCTCAACGTTTCGATCCCTATATGGATCATCTCAAGAGAGACATTTTTGCGTCTGAAAAATAATATACACATACTTGCTGTGATATAATATTATGATTTTTTCATTGAATCTTTGCAAAATTTTAAAATGCAACTACGCAGGATTATATGATAATACCTATCGATTGTACCAGTATTTGTTTTTTTTTCTTTGTGGGCATGTCCCTTCTTTCTCATTAGATAAGTAGTCTTGCATCTTTCTCTTTTTTTCTTTTCTTTGTAAATACTGATGTAAAAAGGGCTTCTGTCCGTCTATAATAAATAATAATTATTGTTTTGGCCACAAAAAGCGAGCTCCCGGATTCTGCGCCGGGTGTAGTCCATCGCTTCGACTGTGATCGTAGCCCGAACCTCAAAATCTGTTACGCGAGGCAACCGTCGGCGGCCAACAACGAGTTTCGATCTATCGAACGAGCGGTCGAGGCACGCGATCCCGTGATTTATGGTCAACGGAAGAAGTCGAAAAGTACTTGTAGTTTGCTCGACGGGACGCGTAGGCGTTTCGGTTAGGTGGAAGCGAATGGCCAGGCCGGTTCTCGAGTGAGTGAAAAAACGAGGACGCGTTTCTCGTCGAATTTACAACGTCCGTTTTGATTGCGCGGTGAAAAGGTTCGAAGTCCTCGAGAGAAGAGGCGAGACGAAATACAGAAGTGTTCCGAGATAGATGGAAAAAGGGTCTAGGCGAGCGACAACGACGACGAAGCGAGGCGTAGCGAAGCGGCGATGCGGCGAAGGGACCACATCCGGCGCGAGGCGGGTCTCGACATCCGGCCTGAAAACGGATGAGACCAGGCATTCAAGTGCAAATCGTTTCGCAGCATTGTGCTCGAGACCTCGAGAGGGCCTCGCTAACGATGCAGTCCTTGCCACAGTCTACCGAATTTTCCAAGAATAGGGTGGAACTTGGAAGTTTGCCGGGCATTGAGCTCAAGGATATTCAAAGTTCCCGGGAACATCAGCGAGATCAATGTCGACGAAATTATCGGCTCGTTTCAGCGAGATTAACGCGTCGAGACGTGCCGTCCCTTCGACCCCTTTATCCCTAACGAGACAAATTTTCTTTCTATTACGAAATTGAAGGTAATCGCTAGGCGGTAGGCTAGGTGGGCAGCTTTTAAATAATCGGTAGAGAGCGCGCGCACCGCGTTCACCGTACGGCCAGACTTAATTGGAATACTCTTGTTTCGTTATAGCGGCGAGGTCCGGCTCGCCTTAATCTTGCCATCTTCCTGGCGAAATATTTACATAATGCCGGCAATTGACCGTTCGATAGAGATCCCGGCGCGCAAGGCTTGTAATTTCAACGGACTGCGCTGAGAAATCGCCGGCGGCGGGCCGCGAGCCAAGGATTCGAGCGGAACGCGCGCGCCTACAACCAAGTTAGGTACTTCTCTCGCCGGTGTGCATCCACGGTACTTCTCGGTAACTTGGAACGAGGCACTTTGGTTTTATCGGTGACACACCGCGGGTTAAAATTCTTCGCGAAATCGTTGGAACGTCTCGGCGCGGAATGGCGGAAGCTCGGCCGTGAGAATCGAACGGATTTTTCTCGGTCGCTGTTCGGTAATGACGCCGATAATTAGCGAAGCGGTGCTCGTTTAACCGAGGATGCAGATAACGATGGAATTTGATGCAGCCTCCGGCGGACCGTGCCGAGTCGGTAGCTTTTCATAGGCCGCTAATGAACGCGACTCGAACGGCTGGGATCGATCAACGTCGATCGGCCGTGGCGAGGATTACGCGCGCGACCGATGCATCCGAATCGATTTGCAGTAATTCAATTGCCGCGATGCCGGGCTAGGAGACTACGTCGATAGCGGCTGCTCGTTCGCTTGGAAACAGCGAGGGTACACGCGCATAGAAATAAAGAGAGAGAGAGGAGCGGGGAAGGAGAAAGAGGAGGGAGAGGCAAGAATGAAAGTAGCATGTGCGAGCGAGGGAGGAACAAGATGGGATAAGGCAAGGGCAAGCGGCGAACCTTCCGTGGAATAGCTTCACGCATGCTTCCCACGTGACTCAGCCGGCCGAGCATAGATACGCATCGTTCGTGAGCCCTCCGCGTTCAACCTGCACGCACAATGCGTGGCAAACGACGCTGTTTCAACGGACACGGCAAGTACCGGCTGCCTCGTGACTCAACCTGCTTCGAGCCACTAACCTTCCCTCGCGTTTTTCCGTTTCCCCTGGTCCCTCGACCTTTGAACCTCGCCAGCGAGCAATCAGTCCTCCGTGGAGACTACAGGAACGGTCGTCTGCGTGGGATCCGACGGAAAACATGCTCGAATATTACGAAACAGAAAGCCGCGTGCCTCTCTCCTAAGTCCCCTGTCCAGAGGCACGGGGCGCGAGATCGCGGAGCGTGAGTCACGTCTCGAGTTCGCGTCCGCGTGATTCAACGTCGCTTGGGCCCATCCTGGACGAAATTCCTCGGCGCAGTCCTGCCGCATGCCTTCAGCTCGCTTCTGAATACTAAATGCCGGCTCGTGAGAACCGACCGATCCTCGTGTGCCGCGTGTCTTCGAGGAAACGTTGGATCCTGGAACGGGGCGGAGGCCCACAATTCACTCCAAGGAGAGAAACCGTCGGATAGAGTCAGGGGCAATTTGGTGCATGCTCGTCGGGATTACGGGACCGGAGCGTGATTTACGAGGGACCGGCCCCTCACGGGCCGCTCGTTAAAAACGCCGCGGCATGGAAAGTGTCGCAAACCTCGCCGCGCAGGAATAAGGTCGTCACCGAAAGCAAGACACGAGCAACGGCATCGGTGCGCGCTCTACGCTGGAAGGATTATTATTTCCTCGATCGCAGCGGCGATACCCGGTCGCGAAGGATACCGAGCCTGTAAATCGAGCAGCTTTCAAAACTGGTTACAAGCGACGGACACACTGTCATTAATACCGCGCTTCGGTCACGGTAATTGAACGATCCGTAGCAGTGCGATCGACAAACAGATCACGGTTCGAAACGATGCTCGAATTCACGTGCTTCAACTCTTCCGAATGATCGAAGCCAACCACCATTCTGCCACGCCGAAATAAGAAAAAGGATCGGAAGTTCGATCGGTCGCGATCGCGGACGCGCGATGGACATACTGTCATTATAGGCAATTTTTAGTTTTCTTTAATTAATTTTTATCGGCGCACGGTTCCATCAATTTTTTTACGTTTTTAACAAACGTGACCTCAAGCACCATGATTCACATCAGAGTCGACAGGTTTGGGTTTGCTTACAAAATTGTTAGTATGTAGAAATTGATCGAACCGTGCGCCGATAAAAATTAATTCCAATTATACTGTTATAAATACCGCGCTTCGGTCACGGTAATTGAACGATCCGTAGCAGTGCGATCGACGAACGGATCACGGTTCGAGACGACTCGAATTCGCGTGTTTCAACCCTTCCGAAAGATTGAAGCCAACCACCATTCTGCCACGCCGAAACAGCAAAAGGATCGGAAGTTCGATCGGTCGCGATCACGGCCGCGGCCGCGCGTCGGCTACTTGGCACCGTGATAATTTATCGCGGTCGTCTCTAGATTGTTGCGCGAGCGAGCCAGCCTCGCGATCCGTTCTCCCGGAAACGTTCTAGGAGATTTATCGTCGGTCCGCGACGGAGGAGAATGTCTCGAGGGAATAAATGACTCGCGGGAGGAGAGCACACGCCTTCTGACCTCTGCTCTTTGATCCCATTAGGAAACCGGCGAGATGCTGCGCGATGAGACGCGCAGGTATTCTCCTCTCTCCAGCGTTTCGATTCTAGAACACGTTGCGAACACTCGCGCGCTGCTTCGCCGAGACGAAGCACGAGGGTGAAAGAAGAGACGCGTCTTCGCTCGCGAGAAGGCCTACTTTGCGCGTGGCCTACTTGCGGAAGACCGACGGTCACGCGAGAAGGCATTGGGCCGGCACACGCTTGTCTCGCCTGACTTTGACCTCGAACCATCTCGACAACAGACGTGTTCGATTATCGATCCTCTCGCCGATAATTCCTCTCGGACCAGGCGCTAGAGGAATCGGCGAATAATCGAGGAATAATCGACGAGGAGCAGACAAAGCGCGCTGTCGACAAGGAGGCTGCGAGACGTCTTGCGACTCGCACGAGACGTACGTCGACTCGGTGTCGCGACGATCGGGGACCCAGAGACCTGAATAGCCGTAGCCGCCGGGCCCGACAGGGCAGAGTAACGGTCCTCGGATGAAGGTTAGTCGCATTATCCGCGGAACGACGTTCGTTCGACCAAGATTGCGAGACCAAGGAACCCAGGGAGGAACCGTACCCACGTTTTTGCAACCGGCCGAGGCTTTCGTTGAAATTGAACCCGCGCGCTCTACGCTGCAGGCCGGAACACCGCGAGTATCGATTCACCTTCGGAAAGTTTCTGGCTAGAGTCTGCCAGAGTTCCGAGTCTGACAAGGGTTCGAAACCGTCTAAATGGGAGGGTTGATTTTCTTTTGGTTGGCGCGGTTCCAGCGGTCGGTGCTCCACGCAGGGGAGCAGAGAGAAAAAAGGAGAAGCTGGACAGAGTATTAAAGCCACGCTCTCTCGGCCAGAGAAGAGATCGCCGCAGACGCGTTTGCAGGATGTTGATCCGTTTCTTTCACAGGAAACCCTCTTTTCGAGCGAAATTCCGAAGGGTTTACTCACCGCTTCGCGCCGGAAACCTGCCCGCGTAAAAGCCAGGCGAGCCTGCCGTCGTTCTTTCAGGTAGAGAGCGTCGAAAATGGCATTTCATCTGCGAGAATTTCACCGACAAAAGGTGGAAACCTCGAGCGGGCGCGTTCCTCGAATCGAGAAAGGGCGAGCGCTTTACGGCGTTCGTTGAAACATCGTTCGCCACAACGCGGATTATTCCCTCGTCGAAATTTCGACGGGAACAAAAATTTACCACATGTTGCTCGATGGTCATAGGTCGCGGCACGAGTTTCGTTTATTATTATTTATTTATTATAGAAGGACAGAAGCCTGCTAGAGTGACGTACGGTTACACACAGTTTGTGCGTTGGCTTTTTTTTAACCTTATTTAATGTCGCTTTTTGAATACTTCTATGAGAATTATTTCGCGACGGGACCTACAGTTTAGATTAAGGGTGGGTTCCGAACCACCTTGAGCACCACAGTATTTAGATGACACATGGAATATTTGTGCGTTGGCTTGTGGCTGAGTTGCGCTATCCTTAATGCGTGCGCAACAGAGGCGGGACGCTCCCCCGCGATTCTCGATTATGTTTTCTTTTGTTTTATGTGTTTTCGATGTTCACCTTTATATTTTTTTTCTCTTCACTCTCTCGACGACTTTAGTCCGTGATGTGTGTAACACGACTCTCATTAAACTTCTTCACGTTTACGTTTGTCTTTATTGGATTCTAGTCTCCAACAAAGCCCTTTTGTAGAAGTGTTAAAAAAGAAAGAACGATATAAGACTACTGTAGGGAGAAGTCGTCTCCGAGGATTCGATATTTCTTATTTATTGATTTATTTGCGTTCTTCATATTTTGTAATTTGCGATTTTTGATTATTCTGGTTCGACGTGTTGAAAAGTAAAGACTTGCTTGATCTCAGACAGAGATTTAAACGAGACAAGTTGATTAATTGTATTTGTTATATTTGAAATTAAACGTTAAACTGTTGTGTTTACGGACGTGTTATTCTATTTACGACTTAAATCCTACACTACTTGTTTAATAAGAAAGAAGGGACACGCACAAAAAGACAAGGAAAGAAAAAATAGAAAATTTATTAATACTACTCGTCGACTGCCCCGCATCCGTCGCCTACTTCCTGCGGCACGGCACGGCTAACGTCTTTTACATCCTCGTTCTGCTCGCCTCTGGCTATCCGCGAGCCGAACGCGTCCAGCCGTTTTCTACGCCGACGACACACTTTTGCCCTTTGTCCGAAACCCATTCCGGACTCGCGTAGCGGAGTCTCGATCGAGAACTCGAAGGGATCGATGTACATACGTAGATGAGTCATGACGAAAGAATTTCGGGTCGAAAGCGTTCTGGGAAACCTCCGTGTGTATCGCTGGTCGAGGTCGGTTATCGAATGCTCGCTAACTCGATAATGCTACCGCTGACTCAAGGTCCACGATGCTCGAACGATGACATTGCGGGATCGACAGTTGTTCAGTGATAAGGAGAAAATTGGTCGGATCGCCGACCCGATCGGCTGGGCCATTTCGCGAGATTGATTGATTGATTATTTATTAGCTTTCTCAGCTATTTTCAATTACATTTATATTACATTACATTTGTCATAACGAATTCCTTTAGCGTTCTCTTAAATCCGTCTAAACTAGCACAGCATTTTACTTCGTCTGGTAGTGCATTATACATTAATATTCCTTCATAAAATAGACTTTTTTGGAAGAGGAGATGAGGTGGAAGAGAGAGAGAGGGAGAGAAACAAGGAAGAGGGGAAGCGGATCGCGACGCGGCCGCCTCCTCGGAGCAGCAAAAACAGTTTTTCCGTCTAGGGTGCACCGTTGGTTGTTCTCGAGCGAAAGAAGCACTGGCGCCAGCGCCAACGGAGCCTGCACTCCTCAGGAATGCACCGCTGTCGCAGCCAAGGAGCCGGGGGAATGCATGTGTGTGCACACTGCACGCGTTCGCGATACATTTGCGTACGCGGCCGACCCGCCCGGGACGAATCTGGAAGCGAGCCGAGACCCCGTGCTTTCGAATCTTTCGATCTTTAATTTTAGTAACGAAGCGAGACCCGTTACGTCGTGTGACTCGATTCGATATTTCGATGCAAGCGGCGCCGCGCTCGTTGGCGCCGCTTCTCACCCAGGAAAGGTGATTCTCCTCTGATCCACTAGAATTTCCGGTGACTAGGACGTCGTCGATCTTCCTTCTCGGAAGGCGAGAACGAACAAAGGGACCAAACTGGGAATATCCGCGGAGTAATGTTTGGTCGTCAAACAGGATATCCGATTAAAATACCGGAGACGAGAATAAGCAAACCGACCTAAGAATAGCGTGCGCCGCGTCCGAGCCGAGTTGGTTCGTTCCCTCCTGCTATTAGCTAACTGCTTCTCTCTCTCTTTCACGTCTGGGAACGGACGAAATTCTTGGCGGCGCGTGTGCTCCTCTCGGACCGGCCGATTCGTCGCGGATAATTTTTGCAGAGAATCTTCCGTGGCGAGAACGAAGGAGACGCGCGACCGCGATATCTCGTGAGACTCGCCGGAAGATACGCGAGAGACAGCGAGAGGTAGCAGGTTCGATCGAAAAGGCATGCAAACGGTGAAAGGCGGTAAAATTTCACTCCTCGATTCGTTTGAGTATATTCCCTCGCACTCTCTCTCTCCCTCTCTCCCTCTCCCTCTTTCTCTCTCTCGCTTGTCGAAGACGTTTATATGCCGATTTCGCGGCGTTCAGACCGAACCGAGAGAGAGAAGTTTTCGCGTCAACAACAGGGACTGGTTTGGCTTCGCTTTTTAATCGGCTCGATCTTCTCGTTAGCCGGCTCGACCTGGAATCTAGGTTTGTAGAGCTGGAACACCAACACGGTCGCGACAGGGTTGACGGAAAGCGCAGCCCTATCCGTCCACTTTCGTTCCCGCGGACATGGACATTGACGTGAACAGGACGAATCCGGTGGCGATGGAAAACGGAGCTTCACGACCGAGGAAAGTGACAGAGAAAACGTATGCATGCGTGGTCCAATTAGAACCTACGCTAGAACCAGGTGCCTACTTTCCCTACGCCGGAGGGACTAGGGATCGAAGGGTTTACACGTCATCGGTGGCCACGTGGCGCTTCCGAGTCTCCCTTTCCGCTACGCAAAGGGCTTAGGGGGGTCGATTCGTTTCTAGAATTGCAAGGGTGCAAGCGGTGCCTTCTCATTTCTCGATGAAAGATCAATCTAGGACACAGTCGAGCTCAAAAGTCCTGTTTTTACGTTTACAAGGTACAATTTGCAAGGCAAATTCACTTAGCAAGTAAGTTTGCTTCATAGAAACGTTGGTTTCCGTTTTTCTTTCCTTTTTCTTTTCGTTTTTTTAACATGGAAGTGAACTTGAACTATATAGTTTACAGTGGTTTAATTTTTACAGACGCAAGTCTATATTTCTTGATAATAGTCTTAAATGTGAGGTCGTCTTAAATGTGATCTTTTATCTTGCGGATTCGACTACAGAAAAACCACATCTTTGCATTATCGTGCATGTCCCTCCTTTCTTATCAGACAAGTAGTCTTGTATCTATCTCTTTCTTTTTTGTAAACACTTATGTAAAAGGACTTCTGTCCGTCTATAATAAATAAATAATAAATAATAGTGATCTTTCATCTAGCGGATTCGATTATTGAAAAAACACATCTTTGCATTATCGTGAAATGAGAAGGGGCATTCGGTAGCCTTGCAATCCTGGAAAGGAGACTACCCCTTTAGGGTCGAGTCGTGTCGAGAGTTTTCGAGGAAAACAGCGTAGTGTCGGCGCGAGCTCCGAGAACCGTGTTGCTGCACGTATTTTGCAATGCAGCGCGGGAGATCGAGCGTGTCTATAAATCGTGCGGTTCGAGGGCCGGGGCCTGATCGGTGCGAGCAACGGTGTGCGGCGTTCAGTCCGAGCGGAACGGAGAAACGTTTAGATCGGCGCCGCGTCTGCGGCCTCGACCACGTTCACCGTCCCAGAGAGAAAACTGTGCTAACTAAATGTAATCCGTCGTACGACGGCAATCGTCCGCCCGTTCACAGAGTCCCGGCGTCTGATTTCCGCGTTTTCACGTTTCGTTGCGCGAAATCCACGAACGATCGGTTCTTTTTCCTAGAGATCAGGCGCATCGTACTTTTTAGCGAATCCGCGGTTGGTCGCGAACAAGGAATCGACGGGACGCGCAACGGTTATTTCGCTTGGCCGAGCGTTAAATGGATACATATCGGGAGACATCGTAAGAACGAGAGTGTCGTCGCGTTGTGTAACTGGACGGTCGATGCGAAAAACCGACGCCGTCGAGATCTTGACCTAGCGCGTTCGAAGCTTCTGTGCTTTCAGCGAAAAATAACGGACCTGCCGATCATTCTACGGAATAGTGATCGGTCGTGTGTTCAAATCAGCTGATCGACCACATGGCGACAGTAAAAATTTCCTTAATTTTCAGTTATTCAAGGTCATTTTTGAGATCATAACGCCTTTGTACAGTTTAGTTGACATTAAACTTTGTGTTTTCGGCGCACGGTTTGATTATAATACATTTCTTTTTTTAATGATCAAACTCTGCGCCGAAAAAACAAAATTTAATATATATTATATTTTCGATTGAGAAGAATTTCAATTTAGTTGACATTGTTTAGTGACAGAAATACAGTTATTTATTGCAGATCTGATTATTGCTCGTTCCACTCATCTATATAATCCACTTCGCTCCAATTCGAGTCCATTCATCCTTCACACATTCAATCTCAGTTCCTTTCAGTCACCATTTCATCCAGCGATTCAATCTCGCATCCAGAAACGCATAACCAAATTCCGGTGTTAACTCGATCTGCCAAACCAACGTTCTCCTCGCGGGTATCCAAGATCGATTCGCAAATTCTTTGGTTTCAAATTATTGGCAAATGTAACCAGGGGGTCCTAGCACGATAATATAATAAAACACGTAAGAATGACCTTTTCTCAGCAAAAATATTTGTGAACGGTATCGAGAAAATTTCAGATGAATTTTCTGCTGCAAGCGCGGGGCCCGTAGCATTTGCTACTCCTGCTACGGGCCTTAATCCGGCACTGCGAAAGGCCCGCGAGCAATTCGCGTCCCACACGCCGATTTCACGGCATTCAGGTCATCGCGGACTAACCATCCCACGTCAACGCGTTTCGTGTACACGCGTGGAAGTTCGATGCGTTCGCTGGTCCGCCTACGACACACCATCGGTAGCCGAAGAGAACATCGAACGACGCAGACACACAGATTCGGCTAGAGAAACTGATAAATTGATAGACATGGGCAGAGACGAACGGAGAAGTCCGCTGTGCGCGGAAACGAGGTTACGCTGTATCGCCGCGTTAACGCATGCGAAAGCACACTCGTCCAGCTATCGGAAGAGGAAACGGCGCAGGCAGGATCGTGCGATTTCAAAGGAGGAGGGTACCACAGCCGAGAAACGAGGACACGTCCCAACCTCGTAAACGGGAACACCAAAGCGTGTTTGACTCGCGAACGAGGAAGCGACAGTTAGGCAGTCGCATCGACGGTGTCATCGGGTTTCTTGGTTCTCGTTGCTCGCCGCTACCGAAGGGGCCACCTTTCGGGCCCGAACGAGTAGAGTCGACTCGAGCCGAATGGTTCGCTTCCGATCCACTTTCGTCGGCCGCCTCCTGGCTCTGTGATTTTCTCTTTCCTTCTTTCGGCCGGCTTTTGTCCGTGCAAACCGATCGATCCACTCGGCACGAGTTAGTCGAGCAGAGATAAGCTAACCAGACGAAAAAAAAATAGAAAAGACGTGGGTCGAGAAGCTGTCGTTACGGCACTGCCAATATCTTTCGGTATGCAGCAATAAACGAAGAGGGCAATAAATCGAGCGGAATAACTGGCCACACCTGTGCACGGTGCCGATGGTAGGTGGGCACGTAAAAGTTCTCGAGAGCAACGCGATCACCCGCGCGAGCGCGTTCGAATCGCCTCGCGCAACACTTCTGCAAAACTGTATTTCATGTCGTGCCTCTCGCGACGAGTCATCCCACGGATGCTGTTTCGTCCTGGATCCTCGCGAGACTCGTCCACCGATTCCTCTTCAGAAAAACAACGAACGAGATTCCACCCTTGAGAGAGTGTCTGTCGAGCGTCCCCCGCCCACTCGTGCAATATCGAGCACCTATTTCCTCTGTGCTCGGCGCGTTTCTTTGCGCTGGAATGCGGTGCACTTACCGCGGAACGTCATATCCTGTGTCACCGCAGGTGTGACCGCGAGTTTTACGTTTTTCCTCGCGTAACTCCGGCGAAAAGTACGCGCGCGTTTTTGATTCGTTGTCGATTTACAGTATTTTATCCCATATAAGTTCCTAGCACGGGTCTGCCGAGGGACATTTATGCGCCAGGGATAATATTCTTTGACTGTTGCCGAACGTACAGAAGGACAGCCGAGATCGAAAGGTCTTCTCGGTCGCCGAGAAATATATAAATTTTTCATTATTTTTTGATGGAACTGCGATGACCATATTTCTGACATTTTTCTAATTAAAATCGTACCACATATGATATAATTCCGATGATATTTACTTGTGTAATAGACAATTAAAGTTTCGGCCGCGAAGAAGGATAGCGTATAAAAAGATAGCCTTGCGCTCGAAACATTAATTGTCTATTACACAAGTAAATACCATCGGAATTATATCATATTTGGTATGATTTTTATCAGAAAAATACCAGAAATATGGTCATTGAAGACCCATCAAAAAATAATGGAAGATAAAGAAGTTTGAAATTCTGATTAGGCAGGCTCTCGAGCTTCATGGCCCTTCACGGGGGTACACCTCGCAGTAGTGGGGATAGAACTGGGACATTTATGGATAAAATACTGTACTTCTGACGGTGTCCTTTCCCGAGTTGCTCGAGGTCCGATTTCGTACGAATCGGCCTGGGAACCGGATAGGAAATGTCGGCCGAGTTGCGTCGAGTTCTATCGAGTCGAGGAAATCGCGGGCGAGAAAGGATCGCGCGGGTCGGCTGGTCGGCTGTCAGTTCTTGCGGCGAAGAATGCGCGTGTCGAGGGGAACGAATTCTCGCGTTTCAGCCGACGACGAGCACGGGAAGCCCGAACATCGTGCAACGCGTAAACTTTTCATGGATCGGCTTTCCGTTCGCGTGCACCGACCGACAACCGTACGCAAGCCTGCCGTTGCGAAAACCACTGCAAAATCGCTATCAAATATAGCTATCAAATCACACATTCTATATATTAATTAAATTTTATTTCTTATAAAAACGTGGTACAAACACTGAGGCGACTGTAGCAACTTCAGACAACACTCACCAATGTGAACTTTCTCACAAATGTGAAGTTGTCGATTGTATATTAAAAAACGTTTTCTTTTTGTTTTAAAAACAAATTTTAAAAATGTTTAATCAATAAGTTGTTTTCTTCGGAGTAAAATTTCAGAAATTGTTATTAATATTATTATATTTTCTGAGTTATTAAATTATTAATAAACAAAAAATAACTTCAGCCTTTATATAATTATTGGAGGATACAATTAAAAAATCCCTATAGATCCTCTAAAACACCACGAATTCGGATGTTTTCTTCTGTTTTCAATTTTCGCTTTCACTTAAAGCGAAATCTACTTATGGATTAATTAATCCAATTAATCGCATTATTGCAAAATCATGCACTATTTATAAATAACAGTATTGATTTTTTCATTGAATCTTTGGAAAATTTAAAAATGCAACTATACAGGATTATATGATAATTTTTTGTGCGCATGTCCCTTCTTTCTTATTAGATAAGTAGTCTTGTATCTTTCTCTTTTTTTTTCTTTTCATTGTAAATACTTATATGAAAAGGGCTTCTGCCCGTCTATAATAAATAATAAGAATAATAAAGAAAATATAGTGTTGGGCGTTGTCGACGATTTCGTTGAAAGAGAACAGTGACGACGACCGATCGAACGAACGACAAGTGAAAAGCACACACACAGAGAAGATTCGGCGCCGGGTTCTTCCGCTTCCCCGCTCGAAGACTTCTCCGCGATATCGTTCGCCGATCCTCTTCCGTTTGCACTCGGCCGATCCGAGCGCGATTTAATCGCGATACGAGTTACGCGCAGACTTTCACGGCGCTGACGTCATTAGCGTAACGTCCAAACGCGAAGATATCGAAAGGCACGCTTTGGAGAAGCCTGAACCGGCACGGTGTTTCATTATCGTCCGTTAAAGCGATTTCGTAACTCGCCTAGTAGTCATAGACTTCTACGAATCCGCGTGCCCCACATACCTCGTGAATCACGAATTCGTGCCGCGTTTAGACCGGCCTTTAAAATCGTTCCACGGGTTCCCGAGAAACCGGACGGGTCCCCCGACAGGTAAAGGAAACCGCGACAAGCGAGGTCTGTCGCGTGCGACCGGACTATCGAGCCGAGAACGGTTCGGATCGATTCGGAACCACGGTTTTCTCGATCGATTGACCCGCATTACGAGAGCCGCGCGCACCTGGCCCTTCGCCGATGTTTACAGCCGTGTATCGCGATTCGCGATACGTACCAGCTGGATCTGGCACATCGGAGAAGAGAGAACGCCAGAAACGTGAAACGACCAGCCGGAGACCGTTCTCGTTCGACTACTCGAATTCACCCCTTTCGATTGCGCGTCGATTTTCGCTCGAGGCTTTATCTCTTGCTGTGCTTAACTAAACAAACAACCAGATCACTCGATTAGATGGTCGATAATCATTCTCTGGCAGTGCAAGAGAACTGTTCTCGACGTCAGTAGAAAGTGTATGGAGTGTTCCTTGCGTTGTGAAAGATGGAAAAGATGCATTTGCGCCACGTTATGTTTCACTGCTTTAGAAAAAGCAGTACATTGGAAAAAAATACTAATACTGTAGAGGGATGCAATTTTCGAGCGGCGAGCTCGATGATTATCGATTGCGTTCTTCAGATTTATAATATGCGATTTTTTATTATTCTGGCAAGACATGTGGAAAAAGTAAAGACGCGTTTGATCTCAGACGGAGATTTAGACGAGATAATTTTATTAATTGTATCTGTTATATTTAAAAAATTAAATGTTAAATTGTTTGTGTTTACGCGGACCTGTTATTCTATCGACGATTTAAACCCTACAATACTACAAATGAGACTTGTGATGTTTACGGAGGCCAATCTACAAGTGTTCAAACAGTCCGTTTAAAAGGTTTAGAGCCGGAAATTAAGAAGAAAAAACCTTTCCGGATCTCAAAAAGGGATTTATCCGAGATAATTTTATTAATTGTACCCGTTATATTTAGAATTAAATGTTAAATTGTTTGTATTTGAATCCTACAATACTTCAAAACGAGACTTGTAACATTTAGGAAGGCCAATCTATAACTGTTCAAACAGTCCATTTAGAAGCTTTAGAGCCGGAAATTAGAAAAAAGAAAAAAGACCTTTCCGGAGAACCTAATCCACAGTCTGTAGTGGAAAGGCTGAAATCGTCGGTGAGTCATCGCGAGCAGCCGGTTGTCCTGGTCAGCGTCGCCTGGACGACCGTTTCGATGTAGCATGGCAGCGTAACGAGAGAAGTCTGGATAGGATTAATCGGTCCAGGAAACGAGATACATATACGCGTATGTATCTGCTTAGGGTCTTAGGGACACGCGGAGGCTTGGCTCTGTCGAGCGAATCGCGAATCGCTTGACACACAGGACAGGGGTGGCTGCGTTGCGACACGATAGAGAAAATGCGGGCAAGGTTATTCCCTTTCCAATGCACGCCACAATGGATACACGGAACCGCAGCAGCGATCGGCGATATGGCCCCGCGAAGTAGGACGCCTCGAGGTGGGATAGTTAGATCGAGTGTTACTTTCGAGCGATTTCTGGACTTGGCCGTTCGTCCGGCCGAGACAAATTCGAACGTCGGGGAACAGAGCAAACCAGTCGTTGGAAACCCGTACCGAGAGATCTCGACGACCGCTCGGCCGTAAGATCGCGCGTGCATACTGAGCGATACCGGTGTACCATACTCACAGTTATTATTATTATTATTTATTATAGACGGGCAGAAGCCCTTTTTACATAAGTATTTATAAAGAAAAGAAAAAAAAAGAGAAAGATACAAGTCTACTTATCTAATAAGAAAGAAGGAACATGGGCACAAAGACAAAAAAAAACGAAATAATACTGGTACAATCGATGGGAATTATCATATAATTCTGCGTAGTTGCATTTGAAAATTTTTCAAAGATTCAATGAAAAAATCAATACTGTTATAAATATGTCAAAATCAATATGATTATTAATTAAATGAAAAATAAAGCTCTGGTCGGATATTATTCTTCGAGCAGATAATGGTTCTAGGTTCATTGTAGTTATTATTGCGGAGTAATCATGATCAAAGAATGACATTGGATTATTTAGCTTGTATGAACAAAACCTGAGATATTGATGTTGCACTCTCTCGAGCAGCATCATGATTTCGTACTTAGAGCTTTTCGGAGACCATATGATTGATGCATATTCAGACGGACGGGAGCAACAAGTAGCAATCTAAGTGTGCGGATTGAATGAAAATCAGTGGAAAAACGAAGTATGAAACCAAGTGTTCTGGAGGCGGAGTTAACAATATGATAAATATGGTTGGAAAAGTTTAAGGTAGAGGAGAAATGAATTCCTAAATCCTTTACCTCATTTATTGAGGAGAGAATACTGTCATTGGGATGGTAAGGATGTAATATCGATTCGCGAGAGTTTCTCGAAACAAAAGAAAGCGAAAAGAAAAAAAGCGATGAGGGATCGTGACTGGAAGGATGATCGAATCTGCGTTTTCTTATCCACGATCGGAGTTTCGTCTTTCGCAGCCGCCACCTATCTTCGATCGGTCGCTTCGATTTTTCGATCCCGATGTACGATTTCAGGACGAGTTCCCCGAACTCGAGTTTCGTTGCGCGGAACAAACGAAACGAAAGAGAACAGCAGTGATGCGGAGACAGACAAGTTGAACCGAGCGGAGTCGATTCGAGTCGAGCCTCGCGCCACATCGATTCGATTCCACTCGATTCGATTCGTATCGTTGTTCGAGTCGCTCGCTCGACTTGGCCGACCTTCACCCGGCTACCGTCGCCATTATGTTGGTTACACACCGGTCGCGGTTGTAATTTACGGTTAACCGAACGGAAACCGAAGGGGAGCGACCGCGTTGGAGTAACGAGGTCGTCGCGCATAGGGTCTTAACGAACAAACTGCGGCTCCCTCTTTCTCTTGTCTGTCCTCCAGACTCGTATCCGGCGAAATCGGCCGACTGGTATTTCAATTTCGAATGGAACGTTCACGATATCAACGAGAGCAACAGCGAGCGGGAATAAAGAGAGAAGAAGAGAACGAGGCGCAAAGTTGTAGATCTGGCAAGCCCATTCCGCGGAGAGAAGACGGAACGAAATGTATGGGACTAGGAAACATTATTTTAAATAATTATTTTCTGCTGTTTAGTCTTGTGTTAATACTTGTATCAATCTTTATTAATACTTTGTATACTCACTGAGCTTACTGTAAATTTAACTTGGTAAACAATGCGATAATGTACTGATGTACTGATCGTCGCGCGGCGACGTACTATCATATACTGAGCTCCGACGGGGCTAAGTGGGTTTGTGGACTGGGGACGAGTCATAAGTGCGCACGCATAGTAAAGTAGAGAGTGTTGTCGAGCGAAGTGGGGATCGCTGAACGCGATGACGTAGTTTCGCGGGTAATGAAAAAGTAAATATGTAATTGTTATTTTCTCCGAAAAGGATAGACTTCAAAAAAAATGTTTTTGAACAATGCATTGTCATCCAGTTCTGAGCCATGTATCCAATTTCAAGTGTCTAGCTCATCAGGAAGTTAGTCTAAAATCAATTGAAAAATTTGTCACCGAACAGACAGACAAACAAACAAACAAGAAAGCGAGCTAATAAAAACTTGGTAAAAAAAGGCGAGCGACGCAAGTTTCGCGAGGGCGCGTGGGCGACGAACAGGCCACGGAAGGACGCGCAAACTGATTTTCGAGGATAGAACTGGTCGCGCGGGACAAGAAAAGACCACCGGAGATAGCGCGAGTACGAAAAACGCGATTCTGCGTTTTCAAATGGTCTACCCACGCAGCCGATGTTTCGCGCGTACGCGATTGCGAAATGTTCCAGGTCGAGATCGCGGTTCCCTGACAGCAACGGATCGTGACCCACGGATCATCGTGATCGCGAGCGAGATCCATCTGCCCTTCCCCGACTGCCTATAGCGCTTGTGTCGTAATATCTCCACCTTCGGTACCGGCTTTCGCCTCGATCTCGGTCCATAGATCACTCCATCGACGAACGTTCCTCGCTCGAGATTCGCAGATTTCCCAACTGGGATCGAGATCGAACAATTTTTCCAGTTATTCGTCACGATCGAGCAACGGGAAAATGTCTGTTCTATTTTCTGGAAGGACAAATCACAACACTGTGCCTCTAAAAGCCGGTGAATATTCGGAGATTTCCCATCTGGGACGACATCAAACAATTTTTCGAGTGATTCGTCACGATCGAGCAGCGGAAAAATGTCTGTTCTATTTTCTGGAAGGACAAATCAAGCCTGCGCCTCTAAAAGCCGGTGAATAACGATCGCTGGAATTTCTCGTTATTCCTCCAGAGGAGCACAGCCCCGGTCCGCGACTCTGGGTGGCTTCCTCCGAGACGTAGAACACGAACTCGGGAAGAGAGTTATCGATCGGATGAGCGAGCAGCGCGGCAGTGAACGGGCAATGATCACGACGACCTTGAGAAGAAGGCAGCGTTTGTTCGGCGATGCAACGCGCGCGCGGCATACCATCGTATTTTCTCACCCGTGAAGATCGAGCCACTGCACTTTTTTTCTCTCTCTTTCTCCCTGTTCCTCTCCGCGCGACAGAAGGGGACAGATATCGTCGGAGCGAGGTAGCGAGAGGAAGAGAGTTCGCGACGACCCGACAGTGATCACCGTTGGCGACCGTTCCGATCGAACGAACCGATAAATATAATTAAGGCGACGGGAAGCTGAAGAGCCCTCGACACGGAACGCCACGACCGCTTTATCATTCGCTGTATCTGTATCGGCGATAATCGCCGTCATCGCACGGAAGGGATGTTAATAAGACGTCGTGCTAGCAGCTCGAACCTCGCCGAGTCACGATGTCCTCTCTAACAAACTGTTCGACCGTCAAAACAGGAAACCATTCTACTCGCGTCTACGAAACGATTTAAACGCGACCGTCGAACAAGAACTCACGAAACCTGCATCCTTCGACTCAAAGAGGAGTATTGTTATGTTAAGTGAAAAGACGCGCCCCGGTACGGCATGTGAAGCATCCTGAAAGGCAAAGGACTGTGCCGGTAGTAGGGAGACCGAAGCAACAGCGACGGACAGACAGATCAAGAAGGAGAGAGAGCCACGCGCTGTCGAGGGCACAGCTGTTGCTCGTCTGGAGGCAGCTGCGTCCTTAGGAACGCACCGCGACGAAACGCGACCCGAAACCCTGTCGAGGGTGAAGAAAAATCTAGAATCGATCTTTGACTAAGGCTCGAGACGGAAATCCATCGAGAACGCGTGTCCCGAGCAGGGCTGTTACTTCGAATAAGACGGTAAAAGATATTTAGAGGATCTAGAGGGATTTTTGCAATTATCTCATCTAAATCTCCGTCTGAGATCAAACACGTCGAACGAGAATGATGAAAAATCGGATATTACGAAATATGAAGAACGAAAATGAATCATTAAATAACAAATATGGAATTCTCGCCGCTCGGAGACGACTTCTTCCTACATATTATCCAAGAATGTTGTGATTCATTTCTGCTTCTCGAAATCTATGCAAAACATTTTTAATTTGCGTAAAGGTTCACAGTCTAGTGATGAGAATCGAAGTTTCGAAGTTGCGTTTAGCACGTTCACATTTACTTACTTAGTATGGACCTGCAACTGCCTCTTAATATATAGACACAATTATATTATATCCATTTGTATTATTATAGAATTCTTATTATATTATTCCTGTATTTCACATTATTGTATCTACTTATATTATTCATGTAAAGCAAAATAAACCCACAAGGGTTTCAAATGCTAATAAATAAAAAGAAAACACGTTCCGTGCCGTTTTCGCTCGATTTTTTCATTCAGACCATAGGCTTTGTTTTATACTGCATTTTTTGTTATAACACATCATTCTTCTCATGAGAATATATTATACAGTCTTAAACTTATTAGAAACTTGTTAGAATAACGATCAGTGGTACACGTGGCTTGAATGGATATTTGAACGTGTTGAAAATTCTAAGACTTCGAAGTTTCGGAAAAGCAACAACCCTAGTCCCGAGTGGTTGGTAAAGAAAGTTCGATGGGGAGTCTCGAAATTGGTAAGAGAGGCCGCGGTAACACGGCAGAACCGGATACCGGGTGATTATTTTCCGAGGAGATACAGGCGAACCGCCGATGCACCCTGGGATCTCGTTTTCCCCCCTCGTCGGAAGGTCATCGACGACCGGATCGCGAACGCTCCAACAAGTAGGCACACGGTCGGGTTGGCTGTCGCGCTAATTGCAGGTGCCGTTACCGTTACTTTCCAGATGGCATGCCCGTTTCTGTCGCGCTGCCTCGTCCGCTCCAATCGGCGAGCGTTCCTCTCGACGAACGTAACGAGAGCTACCGATCTGGTTTTCTCTTCTCTAGTGGTAGTCTGCGATCCGTCACGGTTTCGCCGATCAGCTCTACCAAATTCGCAACAGATTTAAGTATATCCTTGGAGAAGGATCTGACCCGGCAGAGATGCATCGGAATGGCCGTAGGCGGATAATAAAGGACGCTACATACATGTTCGGCACCGGCCGGTGTTTTTCGGTATCCATACATGTCCGGCTGATTTCCGAGGTAATTTGAAGAGGAACGTTTCTCATTACCATGATGTTGTAAAAGAGAGCTACCGATAGTTCACCCGAGCAGAGTTGTGCTAATTCAATTACTTTGTAATTCCATTACGTAATTGAAGTACATTGTATTTCAATTAATAGTAATTCAATTACGTCGTAAATGAATTACTATATAATTAAAAAAATACAATGTGATTCAATTACGTCGTAAATGAATTACTATATAATTAAAATACATTGTATAATTGACATACGATATAATTGAAGGTGTGCCGTAGGCACGTGACGAGCAGCTAGTAAATTTATAAATAATAAATTCCTTCTGTTTGATACCTTCACAAGGATTTTTCAACCTCTTCTCATCATTCAGTTACAATGTATTTTATAATTGTACTCCATTGCAATTACGAATTACATTGTAATTTAATTGAATGAAGATCCGAATTATAAATTACAATATAACTGAATTGCAATGTAACTCAATTACTATGTAATTATAATACTGAAGTAATTAAATTGTATTTCTGCACAACTCTGCACCCAAGTCCGACTCGAAGGAAAAGTATCGGAAGAAAATCGAATGGGCATTGTCGGTTGTGGACGGTCTCAATTAAACCTGTGTAACAATATTTTGCCGGATGACGGAACTGAACGTGTACATAAGGACCTTAATGCGAAAGCGGGACCCTACCACTATTTTGCTAGGCGAAGGGAGGAGACGGGGTTGCAAGTCCTCTGTGCGATGGGGTTTTTAACGGGTAGTACTTCGGCGAGTCCGGTCCTGCGTACGTAGACGCATTTTCCCCATCACCGTTATAAAAAAATGCTCTACCAAATTCGTGAAACGACAGCTCGCTCGCCTATCGTTCGCGTCGCCGCACAGAAACGCGTCGCGCGGTGGACGCATAGCTCGCGGTCTCCGCATTCTCGTCTCGGAGCAGAGAATCTATTTTCAAGCGACGCTAAACTCTACTGCTTTGCTCGTCCCCCACCTGTCTCCGTGTATTCTAAGCCGCGACCCGACACCGTAAAAAGCGAATGCCCGCGCGTCCCGCTGCTCCGCAACTAAAAAGTATCGTTCCACCGATCGAATTTGCTCTGGTTGCTGTTCTCGTTCTTGGCTCCACCATGTCTTTCTCGTTTCGTCTCGTCTCGGCTCGTTAAAACGCCATTCGACAGATCGGTGCGACCACGTGCCACGTAATCGCGACCGCTGGCACACCAAACAGGCAGATTACAACGATAAGATTGCAGAAAAAGCAACGTCACGCTGAAATCTCGTCTTCAAACTTCGATCCTGTGGCGAGAATTGCACAGATTTCGGAGACGGCCTCGAAAGTGGAGCACCGTCGACGGATGCGGCGCGGCGTTCCCCGAACACTCGAGAAATTCGTTTGCCCTCGTGTGACTCACCTCTTTTCGAAGGAATCCATCCGTCGACCATGTTTTCACAAGCGTCGAGACCTAATGTTTGCACATGGAAATATCGTGGTCGTGAATCACGGAAACCTGCACGTCTCCTGATCTTTGCGCAAAGTTTGGGACACGTTCTCCGGGCAAAGTGTATCTCGACGAAACCGTCGATAACTGTACCGTGAGTCATGGAGGAACGGAGGAACGGATGCACGGAAAGTAAACCGCACGCGGTCTTGACCTTCGCGGTGATCTACGTCAAAGAGCGTAATCGCGTTAACGATCCAGATGTAGAGGCAACGTAAATGTTCCCTTTGTTCGTAGCGCGGACGGTCCGAGAGAAGGCGCCAACACACTCTATGCATTCGCGGCGAAGCTGGATAAACGTCTCGCGTCTGGCGGGGTTCTCTCGCCGCGGCTGACGGTTCGCGCGAGAGGCAAAAGTAAATCGACGTGAAATGCCAAGACCGTGACGAACGCGAGAGACGTTCGAGAGGGCAAACGTTGCGGGCAATAAAGCGCCGGTATATACGGGCAGACCAAGTATCGAACGCTCGCGCGGAACCGCTTTAATTGGTAGAAAAGGAATGGCGTGCGAGCGCGCGAAACGTTTGCTCCAGTTTATTTACATTCGCGAATAACGACCTATACGCCGATATAGCCATAATATTTACGCCGAGACCCCTTTCCAGCGGACGTTTATGGCGTCGGTCCGACAATTCGCGGGCTCGATCCCGTTTTCGCTTATCTCCGCTTCGTCGAACGATAGCTTCGACTCTCTACGTATGTACAATTGCAGTCTCGACTTGCATTTGATTCGTCTCGTTTTCCAACGGTTGCGTAATTAAGACATTTTCAAGGAATCGTCGCGTCGGTTGTTTTGTTTGCATTCCAATGCTGCATAACACGTAACAGATTGCTGCATCGAGTTGCGACCGCGCTCGGATAAACGAGCCGAACAATCGTTTTCCTCGAAACTCGTGTCCGATTAGTACGAATCGAGGTGCCCGATATATTGAGACACTCGTTCCGATTAAATTTGGAGCGTGCCGCAGGTGTTTGCCGGCAGCTGTTATTTAGCATTTCGAAAGACGGGGAATATACACGGCAGCAGAAATCTTTGCAACGCGTCGAGAAGCCGCTCTCTCGGAGAGAGTCTCCCTATCGCTGTACGGCGAGGAATCGCGACGTTACGACCGGTGATAAATATTAATGTTCGAGGTATGATAATTTCCGAGATGACCACTGCGACTCGCTGCATCGACGGCGCAACGCGGCGTGCAATCGATATCGATGCAGGCTTAGGTGCGAATGACGCGTACCACGCTGTACAACGTCGACAACAAACATCGTAACCGGTGGCCTATATTATTGCGGCCAGCAACGAGAGTACACTCGCTGCCCACTTCCAGCGATAGGCGAACAAAAAGATCCACGAGGAAAACGGCACTCGGATAAAACGAAGGATGAACGGCGCGCGACTAGTCGTGACCAGAATACAGCTGTTCTCGTGTGCGTCTTGATTTTTTCTTTCCAAGAGACATTTCCGACGGAAACGCGAGAACTGTTGCTTTCGCGAAGAGATCGGACCGACCGTCTCGCGACCTGTTGCTCCGAAAGGAATTTCATAAACATGCACACGCCGTGCCTGTTTGTCACGCGATTTCGCAACATCCGCCAACCTTCTGTCGGTCGTGTGTTATGGTTCGGTTTTTTGTGATCGGTTTTTCGTCTGGAAGAAAGTTGCGCGAGATCGGAAACGATCGACGGATCCCGTCGAGATAGTCGGCGAGCTCTTGGGATGATTAATATTAGAAGCGAATTAACTGTGTCGCGTGACCATCGTGCGACCCGATTCCGAGATTTCTCTTCGACGGTTTCTTACGATCGACGAGTCATTCGGGACACGCACCGGGCCCATCTTCCTTCCGTGGATGGTCCTCGACCTTGCACGGTTTCGGAGCGAGCGAGCTGCGAGCCACTCGCGAGTCTCCTCTTTCGTCAGCTCTCTCTTCGCTCGACGAGGAGCAACGGAATTCTCGGGAAGGACCGACGAGGAAAGAGAGATGGAGTGAGAGATACGCCGTCGTGCCGGTAGACCGAGGTCGTAAAAGAGTATCGGCTTGTGCGAAGTCTCGACCTCGATCTCTCGCGGTAGGAGCACTTTCTTTCTCCTGGCAGGATACAGGACCAAGAAGTTAGGGGTGTTCGAAGCTTGACCACAAACGAAGGACTCCCACCCCCCTTTTTTTCTTGTCCAAGTTTTACGAATGGTTTTCTCTTCGTAGTATCGTGACTTTGGATCGCTAGAGAGAGATCGACCGACGGAACGGAAGCAAATAGACGATTTTAATTAGCGCGGCGGGAACCGCGCGTGGTGAATCGGCGACCTCGCGAGGTCGTCGGAGGAATGCGGTGCTATTTCAAGTCGGAAGCATAGGCGACGCGGTAACCTCGTTACACAAAGAGACGAGCAGATAGGATGCTGAGACGACGGGACGTAGTGGCGAGGCAAGGGGAGACAAATAGAGGAAAGGGGAGGAGAGGCGCGGCGAGACGCGGTGAGACGAAGCGGACCAGAGGGAACAGAACAACGGAGAAGGGAAGAGGAGAAAGAGAGTGTGTATGTGTGCGCGAGAAAGATGAAAAGAGAGAAAGAGAGAGAGAGAAAAGAGAAGTCGGACTCACCGTGCGAAAGGTTGTTCCTCGACCTCATACAGCTCCTCGAGGGTCTGTTTCGAGAGAAGCCTCTCCAATCTCTGGGGCGTGGGAGCGAGATGCCCTGGGATGCTGGTAGTCTCGAACTGGCTATCCGCCGTCATGGCCGCTGCCGATTCGACGACGCGTCAATCGTATCAACAACTCCAAACGGTGGTGTCGCGGATAATCCACAAAAGACTATCAAATAAAAATTTCACTCGGAACAGATGATCACAGCCAGCTATTATCCTCGTTGTAAAGTATCCTTCTCTCTTTTTTCGTGTGTGTATGTGTATGTGTGTGCACCAGTCGAAGATCGGGTTCTGGAGAGAAGGGGGAGGGGTCAAAAGCAAAGAACGAAACAGGGGGACGACGTTTTCTCTGGTTCGGTCACTGGGTTATCCACGAGTCACGAGTCACGAGTCACGAGTCGCGTTTTACTCTTTTCGAGAATTTAACGGCGAACGGTTCACCACGTCACTTGCGCGACAGTTCGCGGCACGCATCTCTCCGTTATCTGGGAAATCCAGCTGCGAGTCTCGCACCGCGTCGAAGACCACCGATAATATCCGGTATCGAGACGAGGTACACGGTCTATCCTCCAAGTGCACGCACTGATCGCGATACGCGATACAAGGCAGGCACGCGTTTCTATCGTGCAAGCCTTACCACGCGCGACCGCTCCTCGCGACGGTTCACCAACAATTGAACCTTCCGCCACGGCTTCGCGCGATCCCCACTCTACTCGGTGGCCGAGCAGAGAACCGAGAGCTCCTTCGCTATCTCCACACCATGGAGGGGAAAGTGCATCCCCTCTTCCCAAGCCGTCGACCGGTGACAGTCGACGGTGTACGGAACCGAACCGAACCGAACCAAACCGAATCGCTCCGAAACAAGCCGAACAACCTTCGCCGCTGCACCGACGAACGATGCAACGAACAACTGCGAAAGAAAGATGCACCCCGACAACCATGCACCGACCGCCACTTCCTCTTCTTCTCCATGCACGACCGCGAAGCCTGCTCGTCCCGATTCGCGCATTCGCGTCTCTGATTCGACGAGTTCTCTTTTCATCTTTCCTTCAAATTACCCGAATCTTTTGGAGGACGGCGAAAAAATGGTTGCAGCCTCGGCCAATGCAAATCGCGAGTCGATTGTTCGGGGAGAAATCGATCACGATTCAGGAACGATTATTTATAACTGACATTGTTGACACACAGGGTTGTTTCGCGGAGACTTCAACGCCGCGGCAAGGCAGCAACGTTTCGCGCGGATCCGTGACTGCCTGGAGGTCTCTCTAATTTTCGGTGGCCCGCGCTAAACGCTGGGCAAACCAATTAGCAAGGGAAAATGGGACAGCGGTCACGCGGCAACGCAAAACGGGATCCGGTTTTTGGGTCGAATATACTGTAGCGTTATTTCGACATTTAATGTTGTATTATTATTGATCGTTGAAATCGTCACGATATCAGTTAGAATATTGTTATTATTATTTATTTATAAAGTAAGATTCTTCTCGATCGAAAATGTAATATATAATAAATTTTGTGATTTCGGCGCACAGTTCGATCAATCATAGAAAACAGCAAATTTGCAATTATTTAAACATTCATCTCAACGTTTCGATCCCTATATGGATCATCCTCAAGAGAGAGACATTTTTGCGTCTGAAAAATAATACATATTATACGCGCAAAAAAAGAAGGCACAGAATTTCGTCAGTGGGGTGCAGGGGGAACGGCGAATCCCCACTCTTGACGCAAGGCTCCATGCCTTTTGTATAGCGCGTAGTGGGAGACCACGTGTACCTACGAGTTTCTCGTGCCTTCTTGCTTTGCGCGTATGATATAATATAGATTGAGATGAATGTTTAAATAATTGCAAATTTGCTATTTTCTATGATTGATCGCCGATGACTGTGCACCGAAATCACAAAATTTATTAATTATTTATTTATTATAGACGGGCAGAAGTTCTTTTACATAAGTGTTTACAAAAAGAAAGATAAAGATACAAAATTACTTGTCTAATAAGAAATAAGGGATATGCACAAAAAGAAAAAGCAAAATAATACTGGTACAATCGTTTTGTATCATCATACAAGCGTGCGTAGTTGCATTTGAAAATTTTGCAAAGATTCAATGAAAAAATCAATATGATTATAAATAGTGCACGATGTTGCAATAATGCGATTGTAATAATATTGTAATAATGGATCAATTAATCGATAAGTAAATTTCGATTTAAGTATTTGAAAAGCCGCTCTTGTTCTTAATTCACGTTCCGGTACATAAAAATTGATTTGCGCAAATAGAGAAGAACGATCAATATGATTATTACACCAGAGTATTACACCAATTTCATGTTGATAAAATTTAAACAATCATAGGGAATGGAAATACTCTAGATTGAAGGATTGTTACTTTTCATACTTTATAGCAAGATGAATCTTTCCGATTAAAACATTAACTTTTGGACCAGGAAAAACGGGATTCCAGTGCGGCGTGATAATCTGGAGAAACCGTGATGGTAAATCGACCGGCTTACGGTCGGTCGAATAAACGGATCTCGGGGCCTTGGGACCGGCGCGGCGAGTAAACGCGGAGAGCCAGAAGGCTTGTAAAGCGTGCCAGGATCTTGTCAACCACCGTACATGATTATGGCGAGCGAGCATGAATAATTGAATGCATAATTTATCGATTCCGCGGCGAAAGAGCAGCGGCTGCGGCCGCGTCGCAGCGCGGCGAGCCAGCTGAAGAAAGAGAGGGGCTCTCTGCGATCCGCGATCGCGGCTACGCGCGCGCCTCTGCATTATAGATCTCCTAATAAGTCGGTGCAGCTTCCAATGCCGAGATAAATCAGCTAATCTCGATAAGGATAACCGTTGTTTCGACGCCGCCACTATGACGCAGTCATTCTTGTTTCATGGCAACAGTTGGTGGACCCATCGCGGTGCACTTCTGCATCTTCTCTGCAACGACAACGATTCACTGTTGTTCTTTGTTCGATAGATAGATACTCTATTAAGAAATTCGACCGGTCGACAAAGTGTGTCTCGAACGCGTTTCCACACAGGATCTTGCGAAACTTCAGGACAAGTTTCTCAATCGCGTTATCTCGTGCTTCCGATGAACCTGGCTGACGCAATTAACGCGCGTCGACCAGATAATATTTCTGCGCGAACGAAATTGTTTTGTGAAATACAAGAAGGATCGAGGGGAGGGGGGATGTATATCTGGTAATACCAGAATCAAGTAGGTTACAGATAGCGCAGAGGCGACGGTTAATAGACTATTCGATGGCAGGAGCTGGTTTACCGACGCTTATCTAAATCCTTCGACGCGTTGACCACCCATTTCGAGAAGAACCGCGTCGTGTTCTAGCCAATTAAGAAGGGAAAAGGACAAGGCGAAGCGTCGGATAATGCGCCGACTGATGCCGTGGAACGGCGCGCGCGCTAAAGCATTTATAATTGGACTGGTGTGTGGACCCGGTGATTGCTAGCCGTGATCCCGTGGAACAGGGAAAAGACGCCGACGAGACTCGAAAGAGGATTCCGAGGACCGCGAACTACGGGCTGTTGTAGGTACTCGTGTTATCGCGAGAGCCACGATGCGAGACCGTAGACCGTAGACCGTAGACCGGACGCCGCGTTGCATCGTCGAAAACCATCTTCGATAGGATTTCGTGGAGAGAAGACGCCTTGTGCTCGCACGGGAAAACGACTCTCGATGATGCGCCGCTGATTCATCGCTCGTCGAGTAATCTGCGCGGCGCGCAACCAGTTTTCTAGGATAGCAGTCGTAATCGATGATCCTGGGAAGCGATGCGGCACACGCTGTATCATCGAGTCGAACGATGAAACGTCGTTTCCTTCCCATCGCCGATTTCACGGGCATTCGAGTCCATTAATACCGGCGCGGCGAACGGTCGGAGCCCCGCCGCTCCTGCGCTGGTAACGAACGCTCGCTACGATGATGAGCTTCCAGTAGACCTCTAGTACCTCCGAGCTAGTATATACAATCGCCAGTACCTTCGAGTAGAACAGAAACACCAGGGTATTTCGTGAAGAGACAGCGGATGTTTATACAAGTTTCAATTTTTATAGATGAATTTGAAGAATCGAAATAAAGTGAATCTTGTTTCCAGTGGCAGTGGCCTTTTTACCCTTTATTATTTATTTATTATAGACGGACAGAAGGCCTTTTACACGAGTGTTTACAAAAAAAGACAAATATACAAGACTACTTGTCTAATAAGAAACAAGGGACATGCACAAAAAGACAAAGAAAAAAAAAGAATGCAAAATAATAATGGTACAATCAATAGGTATTATCATAGAATCCTGCGTAGTTGCAATTTGAAAATTTTCCAAAGATTCAATGAAAAAATCAATATGATATGATTATAAATAGTTCACGATGTTTCAATAATGCGATTCATTGGATTAATTAATCCATAAACAGTGGATTATCGAGTGTGACTCGACATCAGAGAAAGAGAAGTGTCACTGAAAAGGGGTTTTTATATGTACTTGGTTCTTTCTTTATTTATTTAATTTCTTATGTTTTAGTTGAAAACAAATAAAAGTTCCGCAAATATAAATTACAATAAATTTTCAAAGCTATACTTAATATAATTAGTAAATAAAATTGTTTATAATAAATGGCAATCCAGGAACTGTCCTTCGAAGTAAATTTCAAATAAAGTACTTAAAATAGTAAAAAGTTGTTCGCAATGAAATTTAAAAATAATTCGTAGTGCAAAGGGTTAATACGTTCAATGATCCAGACTGGTTGCTATCGACGAAACGCGACGGAGAGTTGGTACATATTCCTTTCGGTAAGAAAGAATCCCTCTCGGCAACCTCGGGTGCGCTCCTTTCTCTCGTTTCTTTTCTAACTCGCGTCAGGTCTCTCAAGGATAATTTGGCACGCGATCCCATTCGTTCGAGAGCGAAGGACAACGAACGGCGTATGCGTCTCGTAATCACCGCATCGTTCGCGACCATTTCCTGCCGTTCGTTCGATCTCGAACGACCCGGCCACGGGTGCACGTGAGTTCGAGAGCTCGTTCCGGTTCGTTTTTGCGCGCAGATGTCGAAGACGCGCAGCTTCCTTCGGAAAGTACACAGCAGGAGTAACAGAAGGAGCAACAGGAGTAAGAGTAGAGGAACGGGGCGAGTGTCGAGGCACGGCGAGGCAAGGCGAGGCGTGCAGGGGGGGATCCTGCTGGTAACTTTCCCTCCTACGCACGTAACGCGACAAGGAGGTCTTCGAAGAAAAGAATAGGAGTGAAAAAGAGAGAGAAGGACGAGAAGAAGGCACTGGCATGCGAGAGAGCCTTTCTAATCCATCCGACCAGTTGATGTTTTCGTGCCAGTTAGTAGCTGGTAACGGCGTGGTGCCTAGCGCGAGGGGCAAGGACGGCCGAGGCCGACCGAGCCCGCAACGCGAACATGCCAGGAAGTCAACCTGGAGAAAGAAAGAGAGGAAGCCGATCGACCAATACCACCGACACTACTCTGCTTGTACTTTCGTGTCCTACGCAAGTCTACACCGAGACGCGAGAGAACAAATCCTTCTCGAGAACCGAAATTAATGTTAGATCGTTTCCGAAGCATCGCGTCCCTGGCTCGAGGAAGCGGAAGCGGAAAGGAAACGTTTCCCACGCGCTTCTTTCGTCGATTGTGGACGAGCGCAGAGTTATTACAATATTTTCGCAAAGAATAGATAAATTCCCGCTACCGTGTTCGTTCAACCCAGATTCACGGTACACATACGTTGTTATCGTCGTTTATCAACGAGATTACCGAGCGAATGCGGGTCAATGAGGATAATCGGCACGGAAAAGTCCTGTCGCTTTTCAAGATTTTCCCGCTTCGCCGGAGATAAGCTCCTCGCCGCGCATAAATTACGGGCACGAGACACGGCGGAAAGTTGGCGCGCAGGCTTTCACGGCGGTTTCAAAAGCCCGCGAGAAACACGCCGGACACAGAAACCTTTGTGTTGCGGGCTTGCGGAGAACCAGCGAGAATCTGTTCCGGATCCTTTGTCCGGGTATCTCTGCGAGGCGGGTTGCGTTTTCGATTCGCAGTCGCCGATAAGCAACCAGATGTCGGAACATTGTTCCCCGGCCCCGGACCCTTTAAAAGCCCGTGTTTACCGAGCAAACGATCTTCCGTGATCTCCGGCGTAGATCAGAATGGTACGTTTCCGAGGAAAGTAGACGGCAATTTGTCCTTGTCCGAGGAGATAAGAGGCCGCGACGCCACTCGAGGAGCTCTCGACCCCTTTTACAGTCTCGCTCGGAGAGGACGCCGACGACGAAAAACGTATAATTAGCTCCGACGATGTTTTCGACGAACGTGGAATTTGCATTTGAAAAGTGCTCCGGCTCCGAGGCAAATATTTTCTCCGACTCGCCCGTTCAACTTTCGCACACG
Organism: Lasioglossum zephyrum; assembly: GCA_028455615.1. Classification (NCBI taxonomy): domain Eukaryota; kingdom Metazoa; phylum Arthropoda; class Insecta; order Hymenoptera; family Halictidae; genus Lasioglossum; species Lasioglossum zephyrum. The sequence continues at coordinate 16,060,967 of CM052330.1, read as the reverse complement.
TGGCCGCAGGATGCGCGCTCGTTCGCCGTTCGGGAACAAAGCTTGGTTCGATTCGAGATGGTCGGAACCGTCGGGTTTATGTCCGCAGCCCTCGCAGCTGATTATATGACGGTGTTCGTAGTAAAACTTATTGTCCCGACCGGGCTTTGTAGCCGCGCACGTGTTCGCAACAACCGCACATGCGGCACAGGCATCCAACGTTTCCACGATACCTGAAAAATTTGCAGATGTTGTCCGAGTGCCGCGGAAAACCGACGATTCTCCGGCTATTTAATATTCTCGACGCTTGCCTCACCGGGAGCTAGATTCCAGCAGGAAGCTCGTGATGATGATTGATTTCCGGCGAAGGCGGAGATTGCGTGGGAATCCTGGTTTCGGCGTGGCTTATCGACGAAAGTAAAGGCCGTCGGGAAAGTGTGTCGGCACCGATCGAAGTTTCAACGGTTCACCCGATTGGAAAGAATCCTAGCAAGGCTCATATTAGGGCTTTTTTATATTATTTATTTATACAGGTCGCATCAATAACAAAGTCATTAGCGACCACGATGATTATAACATATTACACAAGATTACAATAATATAACATTAAATTTATAAACATTAATAGGTGTAATGGGGAGATAGATATTAGTATTATTTTTATACAAGATTACAGAGTATGATAAATTTTAGAAATTTTAACACCTGTACTATATTCTTACTAAAGTTGAAACATTCACTTAGGTTGTTAGGAATAGCCAAGCTGTCTTCTTTGGAAGAAGTCATATTAGGGCTGTTACTTTCCTTCGAAGGTGATGAGAATCGAAGTTTCGAAACTTCGAATTTCGAACCTCCGTAGTAAATTACTAGAAGATTAATAGATCTATTATTTTGTTTTATCTTGTGTTCCTTCGTTTTCGTGAAATATTGTCATGAATCTATTTGTACAAGAAATATATTTATTATAACCAAAAGTGGAAAACACTGCGATTTTGCAATTTCTAAATTTCTTCTCAACGTTACGAACCAAGTATGGATTATCTTCAAGAGAAATTTTGCGTTTGCTATGTTTAAACTGTCTATATTAACTATTTAAATCTCCTACAGTAATCATGGCCACAGGAAATGTACTGAAAGCTAAGAACACCGTAGGAAATACATACGCCAGTGTAATGGAAAAAGTCTGCTTCCCTTCGAAAGAATACGCTATAGTTCTATACGCACATGACGACATCACCATCAAAGAATACATATACGCATTAGCAAAGGTCACCAATCCTAACAATATAACGTTTGGCTCAAGAATCTCTAATAATAGAATATGTATATACTTGTCGGAGAAATCCTTAGTAAACGAAATCACGTCCAAAAATGAATGTATAAATATTAAAGGTCGTCTTCTGTCTATCAGACCTTGTATCATGAAAACTACATGTGTCATCCTTTTTAACGTGTGTCCCTGTATGCCACATACTGTGATATTGGATTCCTTTAAACAAATGGGAATTAGAACAGTTTCATTCATGTCTTTCATTAGAGTGGGATTCTTGGAACCAGGTTTCTCACATATCCTTAGTTTTCGACGACAAATTTACATCCACCCAGATGATGTAAGCAAACTTGTGGATAAAATACAAGTTAACTTCATCTCAACAGATAGTCTAGCCTGTTTCCTGTGTAGGAAGGAAGGACATGTGGCTAAACATTGTCCGACCTCTATCAATAATTCAATACAACAGAATAATGTTCCTTCCTTATCGACTCTTGAAGAGGATCCCGGTGTAGACACGGTGTACTATCCTCAATTATCCAGCCAAAAAGAATCTCAAGGTACTATTCCTGATCTTGATGAATCTAAAAATCTTGAGTTAATCAAAGGCTCTTGCGAAAGACCTCTATCCTCAAACAAGCCAACTAGTTCACACATCATCTCGGAAGACATTTATGAGCATTTTTCAAGTAATGATCCAGCTGATGCTAACTTCACAAATCCTATCTCAGCCCAAAGACCAGCTGCTCCAGCTAAGAAAAAGAAAAAAATTGAGAATTCTAGCGGAAAAGTTAGTTCCAAAACAATGGAAGAACTGGATCAAGTTTTGGAACCAATTAAGCATACTCTTAGTCAACATCCTGACACATATATCCTACAGTACGATCAATACAAAGAATTCATATCAAAAGCCAAGGGTAATTCAAACATCGTTCAACTGGCCCACTCCTTCACTAAATGTAATCATAATTGCAATTACTTTGGCTCAACAGTAATTGTAATTGCGGACCACAAATACAAGTACAGTGATTCGAAAAGTAATGGAAATTACTTAACACGATTACAGTAATTGTAATTTTATTTCTGCAATTAAAAATTACAGTTATTGGTAAGCAATTGTAATTGTAATTGCAATTACTTTTTGCCCAACTCTGATTCCATGTTAGCAGGAACTAGACTGAACTTTCCCATCGTTCCTTCGAATCTTCGAAGAGTCGAAGCTTCGGAAAAGTAGCAGCCCCGTTTCAGATAAATAGTATCGTGCGCAAATGCTCAGGGACGCGTGCACGCCCGACTGCAGGGACGCGCAGGATCTTTGCGAGGGTGCTAAAAGGGAGCGGAAGCGTAATGAAACCGAACTGTTTGCTCGTGCTCGCGCAACCGAATCGCGACTGTCTTTTGCTCCGATACCCCTGTATCTATAAATATGCACATCGGAAGCTAGAAAGAGGGTGACGCTGCGACAACACAAAGGACTTAATTGTATTGCTCGACGACTCGCGCGAATTACACGGTCGACGGCCTGGAAATGGCTACTCGTATCGTGGAACGCGCGCGGAAACGTTTAGTAGGCCCCCGGGGAATAATGGAAACATTCGTCCTCATTCGACGACGGCATCGATGGACCTGTGACTCGTCGAGCCAAAGGGACCTTTGTTATTTACGACTACACCACGCCGCGGCGTGCGGCTCCGAGTAAAGTTCCATTTATACTATCCGGACAGACACGGGCCGTTTTCGTATCAGCACCGTTCCGATACAGATGAAACCAGTGACGCACTCATTGGGGTTGGAATTGCTCCCCCCCCCCCAAGAAAAAGGAAACAAATCCTAGAAAATTAACTAAACTGTAGAATAGCTGCTTCCTCTCCTATTTCGATGATTTTTGGATATAAATTGGGTTGGCTTTGTTGTACATACACAGAGACATTCATGTAACTATAACCGAAGTAATTGAAGAGCTGTGTAAAAATAAAAGAATACTAGATTCTATTCTGTAAATAAAATATAATCATCTTTATGGCTTTTATTTAATGCGCCCCATTTTTATTTAACGTGGCTCGGTACAAAATGCTTCAATGTCGAATATGTGTGGATGTGTGGCTACCGTTGACAGATATTTTTGCTAAAAATAAGTCTCTTTAAAAAAAGGTCTTTTTTTTCAACCCGTTCCCCCAATATTAAATCCTGGGTACGCCACTGGATGAAACTGAAAAAAGAAAGGGATGTCGCCGTTTCGGTGTGCACGATTCTTTAAGAAAAAGAAAAACTGAAGGAGAATAATGTACACTCTGCAAAAGATACTAAGAAAAAATTTGTTCAATGTTTTAAAACGTCACAATATAGCTTGAACATTCCTTAATACTTTAACGAAGAAGATCAAGCATTTCAAGAAAGCAAACAATTGCATTGAAACGCATTGAAGAATATTTGTCTAGTCGGATACGTTCCGTGTCTGCGAGGAATTGCGTCGGACGAAGCGTTTTCGCGTCCCTTGTTTGTTTCTTTACGAGAACTCTATAAAACGAACCTTTTATGGAAACCAGCAAAGAGAAAAGCGTTGGAAAACGCGCGCGCGCGCCGCGGATACTTTCATCCCTTTTGACAAACCTGCTACATCCCGACCGAGCCAGCCGCGTTATCTCCCTCGGGAACAAGGAAAACGAGTTTACCCCTGTATTTTTCTAGGCAGAGAGAACCTCCCGAAGCCCCCTTTGTTGCTCGCTTTTGCCAGCGGATGCATTTCATGCATTCCGCTCGATACTGGCCGCAGAGAGGTTCGTCGGAGCGCATTGTGTGCGTCGTCTGTGAAATTCAATGAAACAACTTGTCGTATCGGCAGGTGTCAAACGCAAACCTCTGAATGGTCTGAACACGTTCGCGTTCCACGTTCGCCTGCGACTCGCATATCGAAACAATCGTGAAATCACGGTTCATTATATTTTCTAAAAACGACAACGACAAGCCGTTTGTCAGCCGATCCGGCTGAACGATTCGACTCCTACGAAGAGAGGGAAGACGACACACGGACACGCTCCGTCGTCGCACATATGCACTTACCGTTGTGATGCAACGAAAGAAATCGGTTGAACTATTCGCGGTGCATGCGTAACTCGGTTACGAGTCGCTATTAGATCTACCGGAAGCGAAACCGTAAATGGAAGATAAATGGTACATCGAAGATCGTAATTACCCAGTCACGGGGCTAGACGACGCGCAAGGATGTCTCGTATCAGAATGGTGAAAGTATTTCCAAGGTGAGATGGCTATTATACCTTTAAAATACATAGCCGGCACGAAGCAGCAGCACGCCGAGATATTACGGAAGGCGGCAGATGTTGAGCCGATGTGCGAGCGCATAGCAAAGGTTCTTCGTTGCCTGGATAATAAAAGAAGCCTGCGCTCCGTCTGGCGCGGTGTAATCCGTCCCACGTGTCAAGAAGCTACGCGTAAGAGGATCTTTTTCGGCGCAGCGATTACGAGCTTACAATTAGTTTCAGGCTCGAGAGTACACGAGAGGCTGCCTGCGATTTCCGTGCACCCCGAGACGGGTTCTTGGAAAACGCAGCATCCGATAGGTTCGAGAAAATCGAAAAATATTTTCTCTGATTTTTTTACCACGCTTATACAGGGTGGGGCGCCACGTTTTGCCATCTAGATTTACGTCATTATTATTACGCATAGCAAACAACGTTTCAGATGAAGTTGAATGGTTTTGAGAGGGGCGCATTCTGATGGTACATTTTTTTTGTAGGTGGACGTGTAAAGGACATATGAAGGTCATTAATGTTTTTTTAATGGAATCATATATTTTTATTGCATCAGCTGATGCTCCTTCATATTCTTTACAAAAAAGTATTAGTCTATTTGTGTCAAAAAATCATTAGTTTAGGATATAATTATAATTTGTTAGGAAATCTCGACTCTCTGGTCAATAATATGAATTCAATGTGATAATGCAGTAGGAGAGCACTACAAATTATAATTAAAATATCTCTTTTATTTATACACACTAATATCTAAAAATATTATTTTCTCCTTTTCAGTGCATTCTAATATAAGCGTAGTTTTTTAGTTCGAGCAGAACACAGTGAAAACTCAGTACAACTCGGCACAATCATTGAAATTATATAATTCTACAAGTGGGTTGGCTGACTTTTAGGAGACGACGAACGATGTTGCGTCCGCAATGGTGAACAAATGGCTCCTCGGTTGCGCGTCAGGTGTCAGATTTTCCCCATAAAGGAAAAGCTCGGTGGCCACACGCGCAGCTCGCCGTCCCCGGCTGGCAACAATGGACATAACTTTTCCGCGGAACGTATGCAAATGGCGGACGGGGCGACGCGTGTGGGCGGCGCGCCGATATTTTCCATGAATGTAACCCAGTGAAAGTTCTAGGGACTAGCCGCGACCGAAGTTGGATCGGTTTGATAAAAATAGCTTTGCGAAATCAGTCGCGGTGCATTCAAATCGTTTCCATTGAATTTAAATTTCTTCGGGCGGTTTCCTCATCGCGAAGAGGAACTCGATTGCAAACGCTACGCGGGTGGGCTCGTTATTTCCAGCCGTTGCGATGCCGAAACGTAACCGGACAAGTTGTCGGGACTGGTATCTGTAATTTTCTTCGGACTAATGGACTCCCCTTCTTCTCCAATTACTCGGTCGCGTTAGATGCAGCGCTGTAGAACCTGCGTCCCGTAATCCGGCCAGGAAAGAACAATAAATAGTGTTGCAGAGCGCGCGAGCTCCGCGGCGACACGCGAATAGGCCAAGGGAGAGAGAGGTGACGGGGTTGCCAAAACCTTTTTTTGTTATGGGTGTGGGAGAACCGATAGAACCCGGGACTCTAGTGATAGCCCGTCCTGCAGGTACCAGCAAACGGGCCCAGGGGTGCCGTAAACTCCCACACCCAAGGGTAGCGGAGTTATCCGCACCCTTTTCTCCTCATTTATTATTTACATGTCATCCCCTCCCCGCGACCCGCTACTCGCATTCAGCAGGGCAGGGGGTGACTAACACCACTCCTGTTCTTGGCTCTTAGGGTTGCCAAACCCATATCACCTCTCCCCTTACTGTTCTGACTCTTAGGGCACAGGTGATCACCGAAAAGTCAGTTGTTGAAACGTTATCGTATGATGCTTCGTTTGAGCCCGCTAAAAGAGCCTTTGCGCCAGTGATGCCAGAACGAGGTACCAGGAGGAACTTGCCCCTCCGGCTGGGCCCCCAATTTTACTTCTACTGGGCACGCGCTACACACAAACGTACCGCTATTCTGCCCGTATGAGTCACACATAGACGCACAGTCACGCAGTAGAAGTAAGAGTGGGGGGCCCAACCAGAGGGACAAGTTCCTCCTGGCTCCTCGTTCTGGCATCACTGCTCTGCTCTTCTCAGGCCTACTAGTTTCCAGCCTACACTGGACTTCAGGTTCTCTAGTTTCTTTTATTCTCTATTTTCTTATCTGGTCTTAGGTCTGGTCTGATCTTAGAACTGAAACTAGTTCTAAGTGGTGACGGGTTCCTGCGATTTAGGTTTTTGAATGGACATTTTATTATTGCCGTTTGAAATTTAACTTAAAGTGCCGTTATTCAAATTAAACCCTTCCACGACCTTCTAATCCTTTACAAATAAGAAAGAACGCCGAGCGTCGGTGGCCGAACACCGATAGACGATCAGTCTCTTAACAGATCCGCGGTGCATCTTCTCCGAGTGCAGCCCGTCTCTCGAGATGTTTCAGAGGGCCTGCAACGTGTTCCCGATAACCGGCGCAATCTATTTCCGGCCGCACGAGCCACAGGCGCCAGACATTAGGCATTCCGCGTCCGTCTAAGACTGCCAGTGATCGGTTACTGACTTGAACGGAGGACACGCAGCACATGCGACGGTCTACGATCTACGATTCACGATCTACGGTGCACGGTGCAACTCCCTGTCGCTCGGCTCGTTTTCCTATTAATTCCGCGCAGCTCGCAAAGGAAGTGCGCTGGAGTCGGATATGTGGCGCCATGCATCGTCGGGAATATCTCGCGTCTGAATCACCCGACTCGTACCTCGGCGACGTCGCCCTCTTCGATTCAATACCGAGATCTCTCTCTCTCTCTTCCTCTCGAGTCCACACGGAACAATTATCGAAATCGAGTACATCTGCTGCTCGTTATCGATGGGTTGGCACGCGGATCCGTGGTTCGAGCCGGAGGAACAGGAGGAAACGAACGAAACCAGTCTCCTACAGGGACGAGGTGGGACGACGCGTCGCGACGACGCACACTGGCTAATTCCGTCAAATTTGTGGCCGAAAATAGAAGACAGATTGATCTAAGTTTGAAAATTTTTTGTTTAACGTACTTTATTTATAATCCAGTAGGGTTTATTCTGCCTTGCAATTTCTCGCTTCACCTTTAAAATCTACGAATTATGCTTCAATTATAGTGTGCAATTTCCAAGAAATACATTTTGCAACACGGACAAAGAAATCGATCGTATTACAATATATGAAAAGGGTAAATCGGTGAAATTGAGGGTACTGAGGAACGTGTGAGAGTTAACGATCACACTTCGGATGAATTTTGCCGATGAATTCGGCTGATTTCGCCAGAGCGCGACGCAACCTAATTAGGAAGTGCGTCCCGACGCTGGACGACGACGGTGTCATCGGGGGTAGCCGTCGCGTCCGCGGCCGTGGTCGTGCTGATTTCAGCAGCTGGCAGAATTTGAGCGGGCATACTCATCGTCCCACCTAAAATTACGCAACCGTATTTAGCGAGATGATTCAACCGCAGGGCCAGAGCCAACCTACCTATAGCTGCCTACCTATACGTGGGTCGAGCGAAGTGCGTTACACACGGGATGCGCCACGCCAAGCCACGACACGCCACGACACACCACGACACTCGACGGTATACAAACGCGATGGAAGCCTCGAGAAAACGTGCACAGCCTCGAGAGCGTGCACGCGGTCTCGCACAGTGATTCACGCAGTGGAACGCGAGAAACACGACCTCACCGTTTCGGCCGTTAGAGAGCCGTTCTATTTCTATTTCGGGCAAATCGTGGTGTCCATTCGGTCTGTTTGCAATCGTTAATAGAAGCCGACTCGCGGGCCAAGCTCGTTGTCGTTCCGCCGAAACCCACCCTCCCTCCTCTTCGCCTTGCTCGCAATTAGTTCGCCGCAGCTACGATTAGCACGATTACCTCCGAGGGCCGATTACGGTGTTACGTTTCGCCGTTCATTTTCCACGTCGATTCCACTCGAATTCCATTTGCAGGAAGGAGGCCTCTCCGAGTATCTTGTTTCCACCGACGCTTTCGCCGGGAGAAAATAGAAAATCGTGGGTTCGAGAACGCGAATTTAGATGCCGGAGTTATTGGCCGGCCCGTAGGAACGGCCGAGCGTTTCCTCGCTCGATAAACCATGTATCTTTCGCATTCCTTCGAAATCGATATTCGAGATCCGCCGGTTCACCATTAGAAAAGAGAGAAGAAAATGATCGGTGAAACGAGGGTGTAACGCGGGATTAGGTTGCGTCGACGGGATGCGCGTGTCTTCGCTTTCGTAAGGAAACGTCAAACAGGGAAAAAGGAAACTGAAATTCTCCTTGATGGTTTGCGCAACGCCGCGATAATGTCATAGCGATCCGGCGCTGAAATCGTTTGCGATTATTGCTGCATCGAGAGGGACGGTCAGTGAACTCTTTGAACGGTAGGCAAAGAGCCGAGGTTATTTTAGCCGGCTGGACGCATGATTGCCGAATATTTTCTAAGTTATATTGACGTTTGCCTGTTGTCTGTTCTTTCGGAATCTTTTTCGGTCGAGCTTGACCGGTACTACGACGACACTTTTATGAATGACGATTGGGAACAAGGTTCTTGGAACACGAGGCACCGAAACGACGAACGACGTAAACTTCCGGTTTCCTGGGTGGTTTCTCTACGTCATATTGGTAACACCGATCACGCGCCGAGTTTCCGGTGATTGGTAACCGCTTTGAAGGCGCTGCGCAGCTTTTAGGACGACCGGAGAACGTGTAAATCACGCACGAAATCTCGGTCGAGTCCCACGAGGCTGCCACCGAGACGATATTTCCGAATACCGGTGGGAACGACGAATGAATTTCAATGGAAATGGCGCGTCGCGAGCCGACGCGCGACGGGGAAAACGGCACTCCATGGGAGAACGGAAACACGGGTCTCGCGACACTCGTGCATCATTCGCGATTTTCTCGACGCGACGTTCGAATGCTGATCAATGTTTATCGGATGCGAGACCAGCCACGTGTCAGGCAACGCTTCCAAGCTCACCGTTAAATGTGTATAAATAATATCTATATAAACAAAAAGAATTATATCTATACCTACAATAAAATTGTGCCTGTCAGTTTGTGATATTTCCACTGAAATTCATGAAATAATTATTCTTATCTACTTTATTAGCGAAAAATATGTTTTTTCTAACTTGTAGAACTTATTTTATTTTAACTGTAGATTATTTGGCAGAATACTCCATATATGTAGGGAGGCGTGTTTGATCTCAGACGGAGATTTAAATGAGACAATTTAGTTAATTGTATTCAAGATAATTGGAATTAAACGTTAAACTATTTTGTTTACGGACGTGTTATTTCTAGTTACGACTTAATTCCTACATATATGTGCTTTTTTGAAGTCTTCAAAATTTTGGGGTTCCACTTTTAGATGCACATTCGCTACATTTTTCCGACTAAAATGATACCAAACACGATACAGTTCGGATTTTCCGAAATCAGCCGAAATTCACTCGCCACGGAACATTTTTACCGCTAAGCGAAGAGCTGACACGTGCCTCGGTTCTGCTTTCGTTTGCCTCGGCCGAAGCGCGAGGGTGAGGGGACAGCGTCACGGAAGGGCAAGGGGAGAGACTAATCTCAATCTGGTATTTTACTTAAACTTTTGAACCATAAAAAATATCGGGATGGAACTTCCACTAAAATTCATTAAAAGATTATTTCTATCTATCTACTGATAACTGTCGTAATAAATATATTCCTTGTAATCATTTTTTAAATAATTTCGTTAAATTTCGTTGTTTAAAAATAAAATCTTTATCTGAGACCAACTTGGCGATAGGAAATTTAATTACATTTATAATCAACCAGGATTTATTATTATACGTGGACAAAGTCGCGGATACAGTTAGTGTTCGATAATATAGATATCCTCCTAATAAGCTATTTTGCCAAAGGAATTTATCGTACATCGTGATATAAATGAGCAACGAGTAGACTGTGTATCTCTATGGAAGATAAAAATGTTTTACATTGATCGTGGGTATCAGGAATAACATAAAAATTAATTTCATCCCTTAACGACTTTGTTCCATTAATAACAGCATTACAACTTCCTTGAATTTTTAAAATCTTTCACTGGTTCTTATTTCACCCACCCAATTTCTTCATAAATTCATAAAATTCCGCAGTATAGTAATGATATATTTTGTTCGTACGGTGCCACTGTGCGGCAGGCCGGTTGCGAAGGGGTTGGACACGCTCCGACTCGAATCTGTGCACCGAACTCTGGCATAGTCGGAGCAATCGTTTGGCGCACCTGGTGCAGGTGGCACGGTCGCGCGAAACGCGGCAGCTATGCGGCCGCGTGCCTGATTGGCTTCTCTGTAATTCGAACGAAAATCGCACGAGGCGCGCATCTGTCTCGGATAACCAGCGAAGCATCGCCAACGAGCGCAGCTGCGCTCGTGAACTGTTTCGGCCTTGTCGTCGGTGCTTCGTGGCCCTTGGAAACGCGAGAATCCCATCGGGAACACGATGGAGTTTCATAGGGCTCGGAGAGCGGGTTTCAGGGAAATCAACGAAACAAATTTCCCCGACACGATGTTCACCGACAACATTTCACTGACTCCAGATTTCACCGACAACGCCTTTAACCAACAACGATTTTGACCGACACAATTTTGACCGTCAACGATTTTGTCCGTTGTCGGCAGAGTTGTGCTAATTCAATTACATTGTAATTCAATTACGTGATTGAATTATATTATATTTCAATTAATAGTAATTCAATTACGTCTCAAATGAATTGAAATACAATGTAAGTCAATTACTAAGTATTTTAATCAGCTGTGTAATTGAAATACAATAAATAGCTAGTATATTTATAATTAATAAATTCCTTCTGTTTGAAACCTTCACATGGATTTTTCAACCTCTTCTTGCCTATTACTTCACTTCTCATAATTCAACTACAATGTATTTTATAATTGTACTCCACTGCAATTACGAATTACATCGTAATTTAATTGAATGAAGATCTGAATTATAAATTACAATACAATTGAATTACAATGCATTTTATAATTGTACTCCATTTCAATTACGAATTACATTGTAATTAAATTGAACGAAGATCTGAATTAGAAATTACAATATAACAGAATTATAATGTAATTCAATTACTTTACAAGTATAATTTTAAAGTAATTCAATTGTAATTCTGCACAACTCTGGTTGTCGGTCAAAATCGTTGTCGATTAAAGGCGTTGTCTGCCAAAGTAGATGTCGTTCAAATCTGGTGTCAGTGAAATGTTGTCGGGGAAATTTATGATTTCCATGGGACCCCGGAGAGCATGGGTCGAACGGAGAGACGAAAAGCGAACAGACGACGCGACGACGGGACTCGCACGCAGAGAAACAAGTTCCCCGCTGAACGAACTATTAATAAAGGGAGGCCCCTGTTCAATTGGGTTTTAACAGCCGAAGCAATTTCGTACGATCTAATAGAGGATCGTTAAAGGCCCGCGTAGACACCTACTTAAACGGCCGTTTACCGATGCCCGGTGCACGCGAAGGAATTTATTGTCCCTCTCTACGGTACTATGTTGCTATACAGCGGTCCAATTTGCGAGAAAATATTCGCCGCGTTTTCTGATAAACGCCGGCATTCGCGGTAATGTAAGCGGCGCGATAATGATATTTCAAGCGCGGATCGTATACCCACTGCGATCGTAAGCGCGCCCTGTCTTCCTTGTATTTTATCCAGTCGGTGTTTAAACAACCGATTTTTTCATGGATCTACGAAACGGTGGCGTGGGTACGTTTGCACGGAATTCCGCGGAACGAGACGGAAGAATGGTCTGTCCACAGTGTGGTATAGGTGTATGCATTATACACATATGTAGGATTTAAGTCGTAAATAGAAATAACACGTCCGTAAACACAACAATTTAACGTTTAATTTCATTGTATAGTAAACACAATTAATAAAATTGTCTCATTTAAATCTCCGTCTGAGATCAAACACGTCGAACCAGAATAATGAAAATCGCATATTACAAAATATGATGAACGCAAATAAATCAATAAATAACAAATATCGAATCGAATAAAATTTCTATAAAATAATTCTTTATTCTAGTTATAAAGAATTCCCTAAAACTTTTATTTCAAACATTTTTTTATATCAGTTATAGTTTTTGTGATATGGTTTTTTGTTCAAGAAAGACATGCGACGGAATTCTCGCCACTCCGAGATAACTTCTCCCTACACATATATGGATTATACACACAGGGGTCTCACGACTGTTGTTTTTCGTTTTCGGGCGATACCTTGCGTGTGAATGCCAAATATCAGCTGTTTTTCGGAGCAGCGGCGTCTTTTCAGGCAGTTGTTCTTTCGCACCGAACACGAATTGATTAAATAAAACTGTTGTAACCTGCAGAAATTATCGTAGGCTCGGCAATCTCCCCCTGTGGGCTACCGCTGCGCTTGGTCGAATAGCTCACGGCGATAGAGTTTTAAGGGATTTGCTGGCTAATAACATTACGCAACGATTACAAGGGAAAGAATTTCGCGCGTGTGGAGGGTCGAGGTCACGGGACGCCTCGGGAGCTTCCAGCTCAATCTCGAGGAAGGTTGATGCGTCTGCCCCGCTGGGATAATTAATATAAGCCTCCTCCTCCCCACGATATCCCTTATTTATCGCGAGGTTCGAAGGCATCGCTAGGGCCGTGTAATACCAGGCAGTGAAATATAGTCGCCATAATGTCGAGTATTTTATAGTCACGACCGAGTCCGGCAAAAGCTGTAACCTTTGAACGCGGTTGCGAGGCAGTTTCGTTGCCAGACGATTTGCCTTTGGCTGCGATCCTGCTTATTAAATCGAGTACCCGCGGACTTCGGGCTCGGGTAAACGATCGTCAAACGTTTTTCCCATGGCAGCACCGCCGCGGCGGCCACGGGATTACGCCGAGTGAAATTCGTGGCCACCGTGGCGGCGACCGATGTCCACGATAACGCTTTTCATGGCTCGTAAGCTGGCCAAGCATTCTTGATAATCGAACGAAGCTACGCGAGGAACGCGCCGTTTCCCGTGTCCTGTACAGTGTTCCGATTGTGCCAACAATTTTTTGCGCGTGCGCGGTAATTTCAGCCTCAGTAACGTAACCCTTTCGATGAAATCGGGTAGCTTGAGCACCCCGCAGTCTTTTAAATAATTATTAGTGTATTCATTTGAAAAGGCGCTACCTTTGAAACGTTAGCAATTAAATTTCAAGACGAAACACTTTTCCTGCCAATAATACCGGTACACTCCCGCCAATATGACTGCCTCAGGGCGTCAGGGCCTTGGCCGCTCTGCTGCGCCATTGTAGAGACGCTACAATGTACATTGGTACTTTTAAAAGACTTTACGCCACGAACGCCAACGCGCGCGCGCGTGATAGTCTTATATATATCTTATCATATCCCCTGAAGTGATTAGAGTGACGGTGAAAAAGTGTAGTTAACTGTGATTAGCAAGGTTAGATTGAATTACAAGTTTTAAAAACTAATATCAAACAGATAAGATMTTTCATATTTACAAATTCTAACTTTTGAACGTTTAATTTTGACATGCGTTTATAAATAAAACACTTTGTTCTTTTATTTTATTGAAAATATTCTATCGTAATTTATAATTGTTAACAAACTGAAGGTCTCATCTTCAAATTTCGCGCATATATGCTAGAACCAATTACTATTTGGACACCAGAGTACCGCGTGATCGTGCTCCTTCCTCCCCGGAAATGGCTTCACACCCCTCGCCTAAATTAACGGTTTGTGCTCCGTCCCCTTATTCCTATGTCCACGGTCTCAGCCAATTACAGAGACGGCGTGGCCAGGTTCTCGTGGAAAACTCGGTGCTTTTGCGAGAGATCGATGACTCGGCGATCACCGTCCTCCCGGAAATACGAACCGGAAGGGATCGAACACGGGGGAAGAAGAAAGCGGGTGTAGGTGTACCTTTCGCGTTCCCTCGGGCCACTGAATCGAATGCGAGTTTCACTCGCGGATACTCGATATCGTCTTGCCGAAATGATCCTTCCGGACAGCCGAGAAGAACGTCGAGGAAACCGAACGTCAACGACCGTTTCTCCTCGCCTGTTCTAACTTTGTACCTCGCGTTACCGTTTCGACTGCTGGCCTCTCTTCCGGTTAGCCATACCTCGTCGTAACAATCGATCGTAGCGGAAGCTGTGCTTCGTCTTCGATCGTAAAACGAGTTGCAACGAGATACGCCGAAGACGCTCCTCGGGTGGGACGTAACAGTCGCGCGATAACTAGATAAACGGTTGTTCTGGCCGAGCGTGTAGACCAAGCGTTGCCCCGAAAATAACGGTACGGATTTCCCACACGATTCCGACATTCCACTGTTCGAGCGCGTCGCTTCCTGCTTCGGATTGGAGCAGCACCGGAGCGGAGCGATGCAGCAACGGCGGCTGCATATGGAAATCGATGAGAATCGTTCGGCTGTCGAGATTCTCTCCACGTGAAGGACGGTTAAAACGTAGAAGAAAGGAAGAAGAGGTCAGAACTCCCGGATAGAGACGGCAATCCCACGGTTAGCCGTTTATTCGAGAGATACGCGTTATTCTTCGTAGAATTAGGTAATACCGTAAAACGAGACCCATCCGGAAACGCCAGAGATCCTCGATCATCGTCGGAGGAGCACTATTGTAAGAGTAAAGATGTTTAAACTATTATTATTATTATTGTAAGAAAGCACACAACCGTGAATAACAATATACAAGTACTCCAAGGACATCGAATAAACGTAAAACTCTTTAGCCGTAATTGGCGTTCGTATTCCGTATTCGTATAGTATTTAATAAACCTCGATGTGAATTCGGTTTCGAGAGAATGCCGTCACCTTTTTTGGACAGGACTGGCCTGCGAAATTGAGCTTGAAGGTTTGAAAAGATTCCTTGAGCAAGTACTCACTATCCTTTTAACATGAGAGTGATTAGTATTAATTAGGTGAGTATTTGAGGGTTTGACATGGGCCAAATAAGGGTTAAAAAACTACAAGAAAATTTGCAAAAAACTTGTACAGTGTCTGCAGTGTTTTGCAACATTAAGTTGATGTTTGATGTTAATGATGATGACTCTGGTTGTTGTTGTTGTTGGTGTTGGTTGATGATATTGATACATTTCTCACTCTAATGTTTTACGTGCGTATCGTCCCTCCCTTTTCACATCAGCTGTTTGTTAATGCCGTTAGTTACGTTTGCAATCGATGTATCGCATCGATTGACTCACACATACACACACGATATATACATAGAAATACAATCGAACATACACGCATACAAATACAATCGAACATACACGCATACAAATATATAATCGAACCTACACACATACAAAAGATTTTCAGAATGTCGCTCCCACACAATGTTCTCTTTCGAATAATTTCAGCCACCTTCGAATTCGCGGGTTTCGATACCTCTCGGTCGAATGACATGCTCCGTCGATTCCGCGAGGTCTTGGCACGCTCTCGTTGCTCCGCGTGCAAAACGGTCCGAGATCAGTTTTTTCCGTTTCGTTTTGTTCCGCTGGTTCTCTTATCTTTTTCCAATAGATCGCGGCATTCTCCGATAAATACAGGCGTTCCTTTTACTCGAGCGTCGGTCGGCTCGCGGGTTCGGAAACCGAAGAATTCCAGTACAATTCCAATCTCGAACGCGTTCCCGAGTACAGACATCCGGTGACGGTCAATTCGTTACGGTTTCTACGCGTTAGTTTAAAAGACATTCGATACACCGAGACACGCCCCGTTGTTCCCGAAGACGGCGTCGAACGTGCGAACACGTCCAAGTACGAATCGTGAAAGGTAAGTTTCGCTTCTTCGTCGAACCTTTGCTGTTTCGTTTGTGAGACGCGCGTTGAATTTCGGCGAAACGCTGATTCGTGACGAACGCAGATCCGAAACGATCTCTGCTTTTTTCTGGTAGCAGCACGCATTTATACATAAAACGACTCGATCGAAAACATCTCGTGGAATTGGTAATTATTTACTTTAGGGGCTTCCACACCGATTTTGATGACCTTGAAATATGTTGTCAAGGTTATCTACACATGTTATCGTCGGTCGATTTTAGTTTCCGAGATATTCGCAAAAAACTATTACTAACAGTGTATTGAATATATAATAATAAGCTTGTCCCGGCGCGGCGTTTCTTTAGATTTTGCTTCTAAACACGGTGTGGAGATAAGAGAGAAAACAGGGTCTCATTCTGGTCATTCATATATAGGGTGAGCTTTCAATTTTGAAAGACTACTCCTAGATTTTCATATGCGTGGATCCTCTCCGCCCCCTCTACGACTTAACCACAACTCATTCTGATCGCATAATTTTTGCCACAATTTCAAATAAAACCTAACCTAACCACAACTTATTCTATTCGTATGATTCTTCCCTTAGTAGTTGCAAAAATTATGCGATCAGAATGAGTTGTGGTTATTATTATTTTCGCATACGATAATCCTTTTATGTATATGTTGTATATTGTGTACCTGCGTTATTCATTTTGTGTTTGGTTAGAAACACCGTTAAGCAATCGCCTATGCTGACATACGAAAATCGAAGAGAGGAAATTCAATATAGTATCAGCAATAGTTTTTTGCGAACATCTCGAAAACTAACACCGAGTGGCGGTAACATGTATAGGAAAAAGTTGTTCAGAATGATGACCTTGACAACATATTTCAAGGTCATCAAAGTCGGTGATGAAGTTCCTAAAGTAAACGACTACCGTGGAAGTTTACGACGGTCGGAGCTGATGGACTAATAAGCAAGTTTTTCAGCCGGTTAAAAGCGAGGTGCGATTAGACGGATAAATGCCGACGTCGATTCGCAACGGTAATCAGAGGCGACGGTGTTCTTTAAATAGTTTGTTGGATGGGTCGCGCCGCCTTGATCGCGTAACACCGGTAATTGCGCAAGGTGGTCGGTTATCTTTGGTCGAAGAACCGAGCATTCGAAACGGATGTCGACTTCGATGCACAGTTTCTCGATGCTCGGATCCAATTTAGAATGCAAAGCTCCGTCGGTGATTCCTCGACGTGTTCGCTACTATGTGCTATTGCTGTGTAAAACGAACAGTGAACGGGAGAGAAGGCGAACCCGCGAGGTCCCGGGAGCATCGGTTTGCCTTCGGTTAATGGCAATTTCATCCTCGTTTGCGTAGCTCGGGACACGTCGCGTCGTTCGCACTGACTGACACCTAATCGCGACCAAAACTCCATTACCATATTCATAGAATCTCATTACCATTCGCGCGTTTCCTTCCTCCTCCTTCGTCGCGACTCGCATTGTTTTATTTTATCCCTGGCAGTCACGAAACGGTCGTATTAGGCATATCTTTAAGCGTACGATATCGTTCCATTAGCTACCGATGCTAAACGACTGACAATTATTTATCCTTTTCTTTCGACTCGCTCACCTTTCGCGGCGAATCGTATCGCTTCGCGTCGAGACACGAACGAGCGTAAAAGCCGGAGGATGAATCTGTCGTTGTGCGCGCAGCGTGCACGCGGGCTCTTGCCTCGCGCGGTATCTCGGCAACGGCCGAACGCAACGGTGTCCGCTCGTAAATGAAAGTGAAAATAAACCGCTCGGACCGCGGATGGTTCCACCACAAAATGCAATTTGCTCCATTCATGGAAGGCCAGTCCTTCGAAGCCGGACGGAGAACGCGTACGAAACGGACCCGGTCCCCGAGCAACGGCAGACACCTAAATTATGTTTCGTCGTCGATTCGTTTCCTTTCTCTCCTCCGTCTCGCATCGAGGACAAACCGTCTCTCGAGAAAGGGTGTCCGGTCAAATAGAAATAGTTTCTTCGCTGCCTCTTCTTCTCACCTACGACACCCTGCTCGATTGCCAGCCGCCCGTTAATATTAAAAGTATCGTCGCGCGAGAGGCACGCGTGGCTGCGTGGGAGACGCACGTGGTACGAAATGTCCATCCGGAGCAGTGGAAACCGCATTCCAGGTGACGTCTGGCGCCAAAAGCGGTTCCCAACCAAGACTACCAACACCTTCGATCTACGCAGCGTTTCTGGAACAGATTGTCACCAAACGAGACACCAGCGAGGGATGCTGTTCCGCTACTATTTTCGAGTACAGGAAGATAGAGGCGATGACGAAGGATCGAATAAATCAATATATAACCTTTATTGCTCCCTCACGGTTACAATCCTTTTTACATCCTCCTATTTCCCTTTCTTTCCATTTTTTCTTACCCTATCCTTACACTAAATTATACTTATATTATATATATATATGTAATAAATAAATAATAAATAAATGAACGTGTGTCGATTACGACGACACGTTGTCTGAATTTTATTGATATATATTTTCATATACTGTAAAGTTGTTCATCCTTCTATGTCTACGTCGTGAGATGTATTTCTTCACAATGTGACGCCATAAACAAATGTAATGTGTTGAAATTTCTTGTTCAATTTCAATTCACCTATTCTACTTACTTTATTATATATATTTTCTTGTAGACTCAATTTTTCCTCTGAAGAAGCTTCAAAACTGAACCGAAACGTTAAAAAAGAAGAAAAGTTTATTGCAAAATTGCTAGATTCGTTAAGTGATCGAAACGGTTGCGCCGAAAGCATCATTAAATTAAATACATAATGTGTTGGTTTAACGTGTGAAATAAAAATCAGTGAATTATTATCCTAGTTTCTTTTATGTAGCTATTTTTAAGGAGCATATGAGGGTTAAATAAAAAATATTTTGTACAATGGTATGAGAATTATTAGCGACGCATCCGAGAGGATCGCGGTTTTTTCACGGAGAACTATCCAGAAATTCGGAGAGCAAAGAAGCGACCGTCGGATCGAGGATTCGGCAACACGGAACTCGGCCGAGAATCTGACAATGGAAGCTCCTTTCACGAGATCCCCGGGGTCTTGTCGCCGTTCGGGAATCGAGGCGCGAGACAACGACGCTTTCACTTTTTGCGATCGGAGGCACTCGCTGCCATGACCCGGGATAGATATTGCTCCGCGGACTGAAAATAATCCGGGCCGAGCATGGAATGCGCGATTGTGTACATACTCGGACGCGGACGCGTACGGTCGAGTAGGTGTGCGTACGAACGCGAGTGCGGAACGGTGTGCGGTGTCCGAGCGCATCGATGTTACCCCTACAGATTCCAAGATACCCCAATCCGGTTTATGAGTCTCGGATAAAATCCGCTGTCCCGGCTGCCAGTAAAAATAGACATGCCTATCCCAATGTGGGATTGAGTTGTCAGGCGGCTGCTCCTTGAACCGTGTCGCGGTTCACGAGCGGATATAGAGAGGGAACGACCAATGGGAAAAAATCGACAGAAGATAGAAGAAGCCAGAGTTATGACGATCCGCGGATGACGTCTGCGTTTAAAAGCAAATTCGGTGATGGCAAGGCCATTATCTCTAGTCCGTGCAGCTATCATCAATGATTGCAAATACAGTTGCAAGGTGGACGATGAGACTCTGAACCTAATTTTACGATAATATAATTTATACAATAATGAAAGACTGAAATTAATTGAAAAGAACCGTAAAATGTTGAAATAGATCTCTTCTCTGAGGATTTCTACAATAAAGAGAAAATTCGGTGATGGCAGACCATTATTAGGCTTAGACGATGAGACTCTGAACCATGTTTTATGATAATATAATTTGTACAATGATGAAAGACTAAAATTAATTTAAAAGAGCCGTAAAATCAACTTTCAGCTACCTATGGATGTTTCACTGCTAATAACCAAGCCTAATATCAAGGCTTGGCCTTACATGTTGTCATTCTTTAACCGTTTCTTTAACTTTTGCCGTACGTTGCCAAACTTGTGCCAAATGTAAACCTCGCGAATCAGACTCGTAGTCATAACATCATTGTCAATCATAAATATAATATAATACACATAATAATGTTTATGTATCTGTTTTGTGAAAATTTCTTTGGTTGTCATTCTTCCATTGAATTCCGTATCACGTAGAAATAAATCTCTTCCGAGGTATTTGTCTTATAAAAAGAAAATTCGGTGATTCTGAATGTACTAGACGAGAAGATCGGACGAAAAACACGACCCACGAAGAGCCTGGCAGTGTGTACTCGTGGTCCATCGCGCACGGGGGATCCCACATGATTTTTCGAAAGACGTCGCGGCGTTGGAACTCGTTATCGTGCCGGACCTCCTGCTCGAAGCTATCCCGATAAATAAAACATGCTCACGACAGAGTCCGTGACCGATCCGGGTGCGCGAGCTCGAGTCCAGAATCCTGTTTCGCGTGGTCGTCCTGTCTTCCAGGGAAACCGGCCGAATCTGAACGACGGGCACACAGGTGATCGCGTTTAGAAGACGTCGGTCCGATAGTAGTGACGAAACTAGTCGGGAGCGATTGCACCGGGGAAGAAACGTCGAAGACGAGTATAGAACAACGGCTATCGAGCAGACATTCTTATGCGTCCGTGTCCGTACCAAGGACGAGCTCGGCAGCAAGAGCACGCGCGGCGGATTCCGCTTTCTTCCTTCTAAGTATTCGCAGGAAGGATGCTTCGCGTGTCGTTGACGTTAAAAGCGACAACGGTACGAACGTTTTTGTACCAAGGCTATGGACGGTGTATAACGCGACCGTGACCCCTTGGGATATTTTTCAGAATGTATACGGTGGACATGGTGAACATTTGCGGACCGAGTCGCAAGGCGCGTCGAGGCCGTCGAATGACGCTCTTAATTTTTTTCTACGCAAACGATCCGAACCGCCAAGGATGTCTCTGCCCGTCTGGTTGCTCTTGTTGGTAAAACGTTCGCGAATCCGCAAGCGAATGGAAGATAATCTCCAGGTTATTTTGGAACCTCGTTGAAATATGCACGCGGACGTTGTCCACTGGAGCGGAGGAATTGTTGCGCGATTCTCGAAGCGGATCGATAAAACACCGGAAAATATTCTGTTACGATGTTACTCTATATTAATATATTAGAGTTCGTCTAGTCAATTACATAGGTTCTGAGGCAACGGAACAATTCTTTCCACGCGCAACAACCCTGTGGTTCAACGACATTCGCGATATTTCACGTTTCGGAGCAGTAGCACGTTATAACTAGTTGGGGCAAAGTAGAATTTCGGGGCCCACGGGGAAAAGCGTAGAATTTGTATCTTGGATCCTGGTTTCTGTTCGGGGCCCCCTTTTGCTTGGGGCCCCGGGCATTTACCCAAGTTGCCCGTAGGGTAACGCGCCACTGACAGTTTCGCGTTACAACTAGTTGGGGCCTTGGGCGAAGTAGAATTTCGGGGCCCCCTTTTGCTTGGGGCCCTGGGCATTTGCCCAAATTTCCCATATAGTAATGCGCCACTGGCAGTTTCGTGTTATAATTAGTCGGGGCCTTGGGCAAAGTAGAATTTCGGGACCCCCTTTTGCTTCGGGCCCCGGGCATTTTCCCAAGTTGCCCGTAGGATAACGCGCCACTGTCTCAGGGACATTGAACGTCTTGGCGAGCTCCTCCGGAAAGTAGGCAGCGCACGACCTCTCGCCGCCCCCGTGTAATATTTTTAACGAAATGAAAAGACAGGATGCGCGAAACACCGCTCATCGGATAATGACAATGTTTCAAGCTTGAATGCTAAAGAATGCCGGTCGCGGGAAAGGTCGATGGCCGTGCGACATTCGTGCATTCGTTCGTAATTGTTATGCGCGAGACATATTAACGAGTCCCGACTCGGCAGGTGCTCGAAGAAAAATCTGCGTGGTACGTTGATCATCCTCCGAAACAGGAATTGTTTTTTATTGTTTTCTTAATAGAGCGATCGGTATCGCGAGCATCGATCGAAAGTTTCACCGGCGACATGTGTAAAACTCGACGACGGTTGTCGGTCGGGTTTTTCATCGAAGTAATTACAATGCGGTACACGACTAATGCGGTAATTCGACGTAAATGGCAGACAGTGGATACGGTGGTAGACACGGTATATCTTTGAATATCTGCTGGACGTATTTTACCATAATTAAGGCGGCCCGGATCGGGTCGCGATTGATTTACAATCCATCCAGTCGCTTGTTCCTTTTGAACTAGCTGGCAGCAGCGAATGCAACGACGTTTGATACGATTGCGCTCGCCACGGGCGTAATTTCATTCGCATTATGCAACGACGTAATACCAGCTCGTGCGACGCGGACGTTTAACGTTCGATAGCGTCGAGAGAGCCTGACGACACACGACCAACTTTCTAACTCGGAACGATCGGCACCGGGATAATATCTGAAATCCGCGTTTCCAATTTAATTGCCGACAAAGCCGAACATTGCGCCGCCGAGTCGCCAGATACAATATCGAAGGGAACACCGTCAGCCTTACCACCGGTCGTCCAACTTTTCGCTGGGATCGCGTAAGAATTTTCGCCGCGAGGTTAAAAAAAACCAGTCGCGTGATTTCCACGCTGATAGCTCGCGGAAAAGAAAAACACAGCTCGTTTAACGGATCGAGGGGTAATCGAGGAGACGCGGCGCGCGAACACGTTGCAATTTCGCGGCTCGATTTCGTTAACGCGACGACGAATAGAGCGTTCCTCGTGACAGGCGGTTCGGAGGGAGACGGTAAACGTGTTCGATGTTGCGGAAACCGGCCGAACGAGGGACTGTCGCTGCGAACGCGAAGCGACGAGTAGATTTCTCACGAGACCGTTGAAGAGAACAAAAAAAAAATCGCTGGAGAACGTTAACTGCTCGCTCGCGATAGAATCCGCCGTACCGGTAAACGATCGCGGAGACTCGCGAAGCTTCCACCGGATCGGTTATAACCGATAAAGCCGATAAGCGGACCGCCGCGCCGATGGAACGTGTAAGATTCGAGGCGCGAATAAATTTCCACGTACACGCGACTTCTGTTCTCGTGGATCGAATCGCCAGGCGGCTTCGTAAGGAGACTGGAAAACTTTCCTGTCGAGGACGTTTCTCAGCAACAGCCGCGACACGGGTCGCGGACAGAAGGCTACACAGACGTCTCTGTCGAGTGTATCAATACAAGATAACGACGACGTCTTTTCGATCGGCGTCGATAGAAGCGCGAGAGACCGAGTGTCGGAGTAAAGCGAAGCCAAAGTCGTGTAGACTCGGGAAACGGAACGGGTGGGAAAGAGTTGTTTCGCTTTGCACGCGCAGCAAATAAATCGATGTGCCGGCAGAAATTGCGCAGCCACCTATTGTTGCGTTAAAACAAAGCTCGAGCGGTGTCTGGCGTGCGAGTTGCCCTCCTCTAGTTGTCGGTCGACGCGGCGTCGTACGTTACGCGAAAGGAGTTCGCGGCTCGCACAGGAGACCGAGCCGGCAGCATTGTGACGACCTACATAATGGGAAAACACGCGGAACGACTCGCATTCTTTCCGAGCGAGGTAGACGAGATCGCGCGTCGCGATCGGTACTCGTTGTACTCGGTACTCGGTGAGAGGAGAATAACCAAAGAAAATGTTCTACGGCGTTACGCCCCGCCAATGGTTTGCTCGCGCGTTGCGAATCTCGACCAGGGTCTAAGGCTTCGTACAGACCTAACCAGCGCGCCGAAACGCGCATTTCGCGGCGCCGAACGGCACAAATTTATTTTATATTACATTTCCGATCGAGAAGAATTTCATTTAAGAATACATTCCGTATGCCGTTTGAAGCGGCGAAATGTTCGTCGAAATGCGCGGTTCGGCGCGCTGTTTAGGTCTGTACGAAGCCTAATGTCCCGCGACATGCTGCTCGGTTCGATAATCGATGGGATCCCTGCCGGTCTGTTCCTTGTAATCGAGTTGCCGCGAAAGAATCAACGTTTCCGCGTATCAATCCGCGGTACCGAGGTCGAGAGAGAGAGAGAGAGAGAGAGAGAGAGAGACGGGGCGGGGCCTGGTCGGAGCTTTACGTAAGAATGCATCGAGGTTTGACCCCGTTCGACGCAGATGAACCCGCACGTTCCGTTTGCGTTTCGTTGCGACATCTGGCTCGTGTACGCGAACGATCGAAGAATTTCTGCACCGTGGCCATATGGTGTATATCGCGTCTCGGTATCGGCCAATTAATTCGCATGAATCGAACCACAGATAAGAGACGTTGATCGTCCTCGATCGAAGTCCCGCAGTCTCGCTGGTTAATTGCTCTTTAAACGACACGCGATGCCGCGATACCACGGAGATGCGAGAGGAGACCGATCGAAGCCGGCTTGAGAGATCCGAGCACCAGAACGGAGACGAACTTTCAATCTGGATTCTCGAACTAGTAACCCCGGTTTCAGAGATTCTCGCTGAACCGCATGCCAGCCTAACGCTCGCGTAACGACTTATCGTGCAATTTCTTTGGAATCTTCCTGCCTGCTCCGGCGCAAACGCCGCCGTGCACAGCGCCGAGGAAACGCTGCCCACGGCAAATACACAGCGTCGTGGAATCGCGTTTGTTCCAACGAACCCGTTCGCGGATCGATCCCCGAGGAATCGGGAGCCTTTCTCTGCGGGAGAATAATCTCCTCTGGTTTCCGGAGGCGAGGTCGTAATCGCGGTTTACAATCGGAGCGAAAGTGTCGCCCGTCCTCGGCGAAAAAGGCGCGAGCTATTCTCGTCCCCCGATGATTCGTTGCGTTCGCTGTGCCCGGTTGCAATTGGATGCAGCGCGCCAGAGCGCGCACCATTATATTCGTTTTTTCCGTGATCCATTGCCGCGACGGGACCCGACCTGTCGCAAATGAGTCGCATCCGCGAGTCGCAACCAGACCTCGTTCCACGTACACAACGTGGATACCATTTCCCGTTCCATCATTAGAGGTGATTTATTTCAGGAGCCACGGACCTCTCTTCCTCTTCCTGGTAGAAACGAGCCACCCGACCGGCTGGTTTCTTTGTTTTGCGGGTGTCTTGGGTTACTCCGCGAACGGGGGAACTTTCCCAAATTCGTTGATCCTTGTGGCAACGATCCCGTTCAAATTTCTTCTTCGCTGCAAACCGTTCGTTCTTCTCGCGCGTGCACCGCTCTCGCTCACGAGTCCCATAAAGGCGACCCGAAGAGAGAAGCGATCCCGGTAATAGCGGCATTACTTTATGCGATTCATTCCATTCTTTCGCCGTGACTATGACAAATGAGCTGTCCCATGGGGCTCCGTGGAGCTACCTCCGCGAGCAGCGAACGAATGTTATTCCCATGCCAAGGACATCGTGCGGCTGTTTTAGCTGGAGCGCTCAGCCAGGCCGCACACTTCCTGGATCTGAATCGTTGGGAATAATTTATATCCTCGTTCTAGCCCGGTACCGTATGCAAATACCCGCTGATCGATTAATCGCGAAAGGACGGGAGCTTCCTTCGTTCCAGAAGTAAGACATCGTCGCGGTCCGGAGCAGCTCGGCTCGACTCGGCTCGATCCTCGTCGCGGACCCGGCGTGGCGGTTATTAAACTGGCTTGTATCCTGCAATTAACGAGGCTCCGGACTCGCGTGCCGGGGTCCCGGGTGAAGAGTATCGGGTACCCGGACGAGAACCTTCCTAGATGGTATCTCGTCGAATGGCAAACTGCCATTCGCTCGATGACCTCATCAGAAATGTAGACGACTTCTCGGAGCGACCGTAACTAGCGGAATTAAAATTCCAGCGGTAGTCTACGATGGAAAATGGAATTTTTCCGCCGGAAATGGGTATTTGAATAAAGTTTGATCGTTGAATGATTATCGTAACGAGAAGTCGTCTCCGAGCGGCGAGAATTCCGTCGAATTCGATATTTGTTATTATGATTATCGATTGCGTTCTTCAGATTTGTTTTATGCAATTTTTGATTATTCTGATACCACGTTTAAAAAACTTAAGACGTGTTTGATCTCAGACGGAGATTTAAGGATGTTCTGGAGGTATATAAAAACGCATGAAATTTTTGAAAATTTGACAAGATATAATTCTTACTAAATTAATGCAATTACCAAAGTTTGGGCTCGATTCACTGCACCGTTTGATATTTATAGCGACTGAAAGTTTGCACATTTTAATACGTTTTCTTATGGAAAATTCGTAAAATTCCACTTCAAATCCTATTTAAACCTTGAAAAAACGCAAAATTATAACTATATATATAAATTAATTATATTCAAAATTTATTAGGTTCACTAAACAGTTACACAGCAAAAAATTATAAACTGTTACAAAACATCAAAAAATTACAAAACAAAAAGAATCACCTTTTTTGTTATTATGAAAGCATAATTTTACGGAAATTTTACATGTTTATTTTCAGCAATGACCATGAATTTTGCTTTCTGAGGTATTTTTAATTTATTTAAATATTTATTTTTAACTTTTTATTGCGTAATTATATATATTGAATATCACAAATTTATTATCTTGAAGCTCAAATCGGGAGATACAATCATTCGCAAAAGTCACTTACAATTTTTTATAATATCAAGACAATTTGATTAAAAAATAAATATAACATGAAATTCACTGATTAAACAAAAGCTTTCATTGCCAATATATTGATGGATTTCGAATTTCTTGTACTTCTGTCACTCATTGTACCTCCAGAACATCCTTGAACGAGACAATTTTATTAATTGTATGTTAGATTTGAAATTAAATGTTAAATTGTTTGTGTTCACGGGCGTGTTATTCTATCGACGACTTAAATCCTACAGTATTATCGTTTTCGAATGTGATGAACATTTAAGAGATGTTATGCGCATCGATTTGGTCCACCATGCGACGTCACGAATTCGGCTAGGCGCCGGATCTGTGAAACGATCGGAGGTGATACGATCCGCAACCTTTGTAGGTCGGTTGTAGGGGCAATATCACTTTCGCTGGCACCGTGAAAGAGGGAGATTCTGTACCGTTGACCCGTGACCTGCCTTTCGCTGCCTCACGATGTGACAACACCGTCATGATAAATATTCAATTCGCGTCGTGACGGCAGGATCCTTTTGTCTCGGGAACAGTCGACTTTCCTAATTAATTAATTGTTCCCGGTTAGCGCACGAGGCCGCGCCGTCGCGCCTTCCTCGATCCGCCTTCCTACTTGCCGAGACTAGAATTTCCCACGCGAAACTTTTTCTTTCGGAGCAGCTCGGCGTCGACTACTTTTCTCCGTGCATTCACCCGATCGAAGAGCCTCCGAGACGCTGCTGCTGCTGCAACGCCGCATGGAACAACGGGCCGCCCGCCATTTCTTTTAGAAATGCTTCGAACTTCGTGAAAGTCATCCGGAACGTTCGGCAACCGCAACAGCACGGAGAAGCCCGAGTTGATCGTTGGTCCTTCGACACCCTTCGAGGACAATTCGAAATTCATTTCAGCCTGTGTTGCATAAAAGAATTGAAATCTTTTGTCCCCGGTTTGGTCGGAAGTTAACACTATTTCTTCTGACCTTTACGAATCAGCATTTCAAAACGTAAGAGGAAGCAAGGATACAATTGAAGTACAGTATTTTATCTAAATTAAATATTTATTTTAATTAAATAATAAGTAGTATAATAAAAAATAAGTAGTAAATTTCAAATAAAACACTTAAAATAATAGGCAATTGTTGTCAATAAAATTGAAAAACACTTCAGAATGCAAAGGGTTAAAAAAACTGTAACGGCCCTTGGCGTAAAACACGACTTTATACTTCCAAGTTCGTTCCACAGCGTTGCACAAAAGAATCGAAATCTTTTGTCCCCGGATTGGTCAGAAGTTAGCACCTCGCGCGAATGTTGTAGCCGAGTCGCAGGTGTGTGGCGGTGTGCAAGAGTGGACGGAATCGATCGAGAATAGGTTTCCGCGTGAACCGATTTCACACATGTCGGTGCACGTGCAGCCCCGCGTACACAGCGTGCGCATAACTCACTCCGTCATAACTCACGATTGCGTGGGCAATGCCTTATAGGTATTGTGATCGTCGATTGCAAAAGATACGCGACCTCTTTTCAGACCGACTGCCTCTGGAAGTCCGGATCTCGTTCGACCGCAACGATTCGCGAGACAACGATAAAAGGTCTCATCGTGGATCGATTATCTTGTTTTCTTTCGTTGACGGAAACCGATCGTCTCGTTTTAAAATAGTAAAATTTCAACTGGTCTGAATAGTCGAGGGTTTCTCGACTCGGTAAATGCCATTGGCTCCCGGTGCTCCGCTCGCACGACGATTCTCGTGCCCGCGGCAGGGATGCATACTTTCTCGTGGCAACAGGAAGAAAAAGGGTCAAACGAAATACTCGAAAGCAGTTCGAAAGGGAGAAAGGAATGAAGAAAGACGACGGGTGAAAGAAGAAAGAAGAGCCGAGTTTCCGAGAGGGCCGCGTGACGAGGGACGACGAACCAGAGTTGAAAAAGAACCAAGAGGAAATCACCGAGAAGGAGAACCGATGTGAGAGGGAAGAGGGGATGGCATTAGAGTCGACCTTGAAAAGAACCTTGCAAGGCCGTCACGCTTACCTCCGGATCGTCTCGAGTTGGTGCCGATGTTGACGCTGCTTCTACGCGCTAGATCCTATCGTATCGAGAGATACGATACGGTGAAAGCCTATGAAGCCGTTCGCCTCTTCCGCGCGTCTAGTATTACCGACTCGAAATCGATCGGATTTCGACGGACATTCGGATCTCGAAAAGAATCGCATTCCAGAGACAGTCAAGCTCGATTAGAACCGAACTCGGCTTTGCTCGACTCTGCTCGGCTCTGCTCGGACGCGTCTCTCCTCTCTCTCGGAGATAACTCGCTCGAGCCGACTGGCTTTCATTCTCGACTAGCATAATTCCCATTGAAAAATCAACGACTTGCTTATGGATGTGCGCGACCAATGTATTCTTAGCAATTAATCACGAAGGATTTCCGGGATAGAAGCATATTCGTGCACCAAGGTTCTCGAATCCGTATGTATCAAGTTCAAAGTTTCTGCGATCCCGACTAAGATCTAGTCGTCGCTCGAGCCGAGTGGATTTATTCTCGACTACCATAATTCCCGTTGAAAAATCAACGACTCGCTTATGTAGATGCGCTACTATTTTATTTGCAGCACTTAATCCTGAAGGATTTCCGGGATAGAAGCATTTTCGTGCACCAAGATTCTCGAATCCGTACGTATCAAGAAATTTTCAAAGTTTCTGCGATCCCGATCGACTTCTAGTCGTCGCTCGAGACTCGCCTTTTATCGACCGTATGACAAATCGACGATCGCGACAGGTGTTCGTTCTTTTTTTTCCCCTCCGGACGAAAAGCTCGTTTCTCGAATAACCTGCTCCGCGCGGAGCGTGCGGTGTACATTCGGCAAACGCGTAAACGAACGGCTGGGAGAGATAAAGCGGAGCGACGTGAGCCGCCGCGTTAATCATCCGGGTGCCACGATGAAACAGTTTATCGGGTTTCCTTATCTAGCGATGACGTCCGCAAGGCCGAGCAACGTCCTCAAGCAACAGTTTGTAGAACGGTCGGCGCGCGAAAAGTCTGTTTCCACAGGCGCGCATTCCGACGCGATTGCGCGTACGGCGTAATCGACGCGGAATAAATAAGCGCGGCGTTTTTTTTTTCGTGCTCCCTGGGTGTCGAAAGATCCTCGATTTGGTATCGTAGCTCGCTCCTGTTTAATTAACTTACAAATTGAACGACACTATAACTCTGATCGCTTCCAAAAGAGGCGATCCGAGTGCGATCTCTTCCTCGAGGCGCGCTCCGCAAAGGCGTGTCGTCCCATAAATATTCGTCAATTTCTAATTAGCCTACCTTTTAATTCCGACGAGACGACTCCGCGAGGCGAATCTTCCCCCCTATAGTCTCGATGGCTCATGCCTGCAATTACAAGGCGGACGCGCTTAGTCGAGAACGTTCCCGAGGTTAACGACGATACTAACCCCGGAATACCGCGAATGCCGCGATACAGCAACCTATGCATCCTCGCCCTACCGAGGACTCGTTCCAATCCATCTCGGAAACTTTCCACGGTGAATTCGTGAAAGCGGCCAGGAAGAACGGCTTTCGAGAACGACGATGCGGGCCAGGTCGACTCGTTCGCTACCTCGAACGTTTCCACGAGTTACCAAATGCTTACTTATCTATACGAGATACGCGTTACTCTGTGTTACACAATGCGTTACTCAATTGCTCGTGTAACGCAAGGTCAACCGGCAGACCAACGTATAGGCCGCGACCGCTTTTTCTGCGAACCTTCGGGCCACCGAGCTCACTCGAATTGGTACCGAGAAGTCGCCAACAGAGCCATCAAGGTGGATGCTCTTTGCTAAATAGAGTTCTACTTCGAGATCGATCCGCGAGGACGCCGATTACGCTTCTGACTTTGCAGGGTGAATGGCTGGCTCGAGCAGACCGAACGTGAGAATTTAACACGGTCTGCTGCAATTGCTCGAGATCCAGAATTAGTTGGCTTCACAGGGCAATTTTAGCCAAACAAGCACTTGTTATTTCCCAGATATTTCTCAACGAATTCTTTCTATCCGAAACATAGTTTTACTGAACCACCATTCCCATTCCGACGACCGAAACGCACCACTCGCTCATCAATTGGAATTCACTTTGTCACCATTTACAGTTTACAGTCTACCGTTTAAAGTCCATCAATATAAATTAAATTATTAATAATACGGAAAATTAGAAGTAAAAAACATTTCAAACCGTTCGCAATTTGCTAATATATATTGAAGTTGAAAAATGTATTTAAAGATGTTGTGTTCAACAATTCGAACATTACTGTGTAACCTCGCCAAAGCGAAAGGAGATTTACGAGCCCTAAAAATGGGGTATACGGATTCGCGACATTTCGGACGCTTCAATGGCAGCAAAAGCGGAACGGAGGACGGGGGATGACGGAGGACGAAGCAGTGGCCGTCGATCAGGTATTACGCAAGAATCGGTTGGCCGAGGTTCACTGTCGAGTTATTCGTCGTTTGGCAGTTGGTTTATTTGCCGGGCTGGTCGGGTGGGTTAGTTGCCGGGCACGGCAACACGGCAATACGGCGACTGCGAAGACGGTCGCCCAGGCACGAGCAAGAAGTAAAGGAGAACGTCCTTGCAAGGCCGGCCGCCGACGCCCGAGAGTCAAGCCTCTCTCTTTCGCTTTGCTTCGCGCTCCCTCCTCTTCTCCAGCCTCTCTTCGTTTCACGTTCGTTCCTTCGCTCTCTCTCCAACTCTCTCGCTTCTGTCTGTCTCTCCTTTGCCCGATCCTCGAGCCCTCTCCCGATCTCCATCTATATACGCGTATCCGTCGAGCAGCCCCTGCAATCCTTCGACTGCACCTTCGCCGCGCGCCGGTTACACGCGGCTGTGTAACATCCATTCTACCATCCTGTTTGCTTATATAGAAAACTGTCGTCTCACCTATCCGGGTGTAGTTACCAACGAGCATCCTGCATACCGATGCGCCGAGGCCGGGATAAGAATCGTAGTACGATGAGTTCGCGTGAGAAAACCAGCCGACCCTAGAAATACCATCATTTTCCTCTTTCATTTTCTACCGGCTTCGCAGAAATACCACCATTTTCTTCCTTCATTTCCTCACGGCTTTCTGCGACGACTATCGTAACTCAGCAATGGGGAATTTAATGAGACTCGCGAAAATTTTCCATTGGTCTGACTCGTGCCGGCTAATTCTCCTTTGTTCCAGGCGTTCGCGGACCGGACCGAGATAACGCGAACGAGGCCCGCGTTTTATCCGCGGTCCTGTCACCCGGTGAAAAATTCACCGTAGGCGGCCAACCCGAGGCCCGCCTTCAGGTGGTCCAGAGATAACTTCGTCGACGATAATGCTCCTATAAATACGGGTCTCGTGAAAATCACCGACGCAGGTCTCGCTGACTATATTTCATCGACAACGTGTTTCAACGACAACGATTTTAGTCCACGACAGTACTGTACGATAGTAACATCATCTCTATAGATGGAGCTGACATATCTTTATTAACTGTATTGTACTGACACTTTTACTTTTGTGGTAGATAGAATTATTACACTATAAGAAGAAGGGTTCCAATCACCAACACTTTCCCCAACACGGTTTTCACCGACAACGTTTCACCGACTCCAGATTTGACCAACAACGATCTTGGCCGACAACGATTTTAGATTCGCCAAAGTAGTCGTCGGTGAAATTTTTCCAAAATATTGAAACAATTTTTCTTCGTCGTCTGTTAATCTTCTGCAGAGTGTACCATATTTTCCTTAAATTCTTATTAATATTTTCCTTAAAATCTTTTTCTTAAACTTCTCTTTCTTTCTCAGCTTCAATGTGTTGTTGATATTTCTTTTATAAATTTACTTTAAATATTCAACCTAACTTATTTATTTCATATTAATTCCGAGTTTCTCTTTATGCTTGACTTCTTTCCTCAGCTTCGTCTATTATATCTAATAATAATGAGAAACATTTTTACTCTCTTCGCACCTTTCTTTCGGAGGCTTCCATGGAAATCACCGGTACAAATTTCCCCAGCACGATTTTCACCGACTCCAGATTTCACCAACAACTACTTTGGCTGACAACTGACTGGTTGTCGGTTAATGGCGTTGTCGGCCGAAGTAGACGACGGTCAAATCTGGTGTCGTTGAAAACCGTGTCATAGAAATTTGTGTTCCATGGGACCTAAGAAAAATTAGACGTAGTCGACTAACTTAGTAGAACGATGTTTACCGAAAATTCACCCATTCGATAAACATCCAATCGCATACTGTAAAAGTATTCGTCCTTTTATGTTTACGTCGCGAGATGTATTTCTACAAAATGTGACGTTATTAATGAAACATAATGTGTTAATGTAACGTGTAAAATAAAAATCGATCAATTCTTATCCTAGTCTCTTTTATGCAGCTATTTTTTAGGAGCGTACGAGGGTTAATATCGAATAATACAATAGTCGACTGAAGTCGTTGTCGGCGAAATATTATTGTTAAAATCTGTGATTTCTATGGTAACCATAAATACACCGAGTGGTCGAGACATCGATGTTGTTCTAGCTGACGAAAGGACCCGTGAGAACCAGCGGCGGACAGCGCGACAGTTACTCGCGTACTCGGAACCACGATGGACTTTAATTTACGCGTGGCAGCGCGGCGAAGAATGCCGTTTGTCCTTTTGTTTAGCGCGTAGCCGTTCGCGGCAAGGCGTTAAACAGAAGTCGACGCACCTTGACACGGTCGCTGGCGGACCAAAATCGTCGAACGGTCGTCGGCTTGAGCAAGACGGCGTTCGGCATGCGAGTCACGTACGGGTTACCGTGCGGTCTGACGTCGATCGTTTCTCCGTGTTCGCGCGACAAAAGCAATCGTTAAGGAGATAACGTTATTATTGTCCGTGATCGCGGTCGACGCGCCTCGCTCCGTAAACAGGTAAAATTCCCTTTTTTTATCAGAGATTAGTCGACCGAGCGAATTCCTCGACATCTTACTCGACCGTTTCAACCAGCCATGAACAGTGATTCAGACACCGAGACATTTTACCGACGACGATATGCAAAACGGTTGGTTGATTTTCGTGGGTGTGCGAGAGAGACGCGTAATAGGTTTGCCTGGACGACCAGGCCCCGCGAGTAGGCGCGAATCTATGAATGCATACGCCACGCAATATGCACTCGTTCATGCGTCCCACTTCGTGCTTCCTCGCCGGTTGAAGAGAACGCGCATGTGCACTTGCACACGCTGGTTGTTGCGCAATGCCCGCTACTCTCGAAACTGTGGGCGTCCTGATCCTGATCGATCGCCGATCGCCCGTACCCCGTTGTCGGTCGCATGAATCGTGCTTTTATAAATAGGCAAACTGCCGCTTAATACGTGGCGGAATATTATTTCACGCGTCACCGAGCAACGGCTGCAGGAAACGTACTCTCCCAGATATGACGCGATCCGGTTCGATCGATTGCAAGCAAATATCTCTCTCTTTTTCGACGCCCCACAGTCCGGCAAACCGATGAATTTTCTCTCAGTCTAGTGTCGATTTCAATCGTATTAGTAAAAAGTCGATTAAACTTGTAGTAAAGGAATATATCACAGGAAATTGAAAGTTTCATTGACGAGTACTTCCTGTGTAAATGCATATATATAACAATGACAGTTGAAATATTTTATTATGTTTATCGTGTCACATTTAGGAGAATATCTTCAAACTAGTAGGTTATCAAATTATTTCAACGGAAAAATGGTTTCGTTAGTTTTCTTCGCGTTTCCCGTTTTTATCGGGTAACTTGATTTTTTTATTGAATTTTTGAAAAATTTTAAAATGCTACTACGCAGGATTATATGATAATACCTACAGATTGTACCAGGATCATATTATTATATTTTCTTTTTTTTGCATGTCCCTTTTTTCTTATTAGACGAGTAGACACACTTATGTAAAAGGGCTTCAGTCCGTCTACAATAAATAATAATAATAATTAATGAAGCTGTATCCTTTAAAATTTAAACATTAAATTTTATTTTCAAATCGACCAGCAAACATCTGATATACATTGCATTGATAAGAAAGTAATTTTTTGATTCAATCTTTTGATACACGCAATGAACTGTGATCAATAAAATATTTGCCATTTTGTTCGAGGATTGTTCACGATCACTGTCAGAAGATTGAGCATAATCTACCATCTTTTCAAAGTTGCAATCGATCCAGATCACGAATCTGGAGTGTGATTCGGAGCGCAGGGTTCCTGGAGAGACGCGGGTCAATTGGGAGTCGATGGTAACGCCGTAATATCGCCGTGTATAAATCAATTTGTTGCCGACGGAATCGCGACTCGACTCGTCAAACATTCCACAATTGCTTTCAGCTCGATCATTGTTTATCTAACCGAGACCCGACAGATAGCCTCTATTGATTCGAGTTTATGCGAAGCGCTGCGATAACGCGACCAATTCGGTTCGAGCGTCGCGAAAAATTCAGTTCTGCCGGAAGATGGGTCCAGCACGCTGAAACAATCTCTGCGATTCGAAACACCTATACGAGGCATGTATCGTTTCATTTTCAAAGATGCTTATCTATGAGTCACCAAAGGGTTAAGCACAACAACCAGGAAATGCTGGTTTCATAGAATCCGCTATCTTATCAGCTGCTCATCGAGTATGTCGAGTGAGAGAGAGATTATTTGCGCACGTAGACCAGCAGATTACGAATCTTCTAGTAAAATAGATAAAAGCTAGCTTCAATTTTTTCGCTGGTCTCGGTTATCGTTAGTTGTTGCGCTATCGGTACGACCTTTACGCAATACCCTGCGATAGATGGTAGATTGGTGGACGTGACAGAAATCTTCGAGTACGATCGAACGAGACGATCGAGGTAGGAAAATTCATCGAGGTCGGGGCAACTGGCATTTCTCTGTGGAGTCGACGCGTCGAATAACCAGCAAGAAAAATATCGAGGCGAGATATGCGAGCAAAACGTTAATGGTTGGCTAGCTTTACGAGCTGAAATTCCACGAGAGAATCTCTGAACGAGAGCTGTTCGACGTGCAAACCTCGATACGTATTATTACACGTGCAAATTAGCCTTCACTTTCCACGTCTTTGTCACTTTCGACTGCATCGAGTTCTTCGCTGCACAGCGGTCGGAATCGAGAAATTCAGGAACATTTTGTTACGACTAGACTGGGGATCTTTATGCATGTATAGCTTCGAAAAATACTAGAAAATAAAGTTTCATTGAAAAGGTTCAATTGAGAATAAGGAAGTTCGTTTTATGAAAAAATCGCACTGAATTTCTCGATCACGGTTCGTTGTTCCTTTGGTCCCTCGTGCGCACCGCGTCGAACGCATCTCGGCGGGCAACGCGAAACAAATGGGACGACGATTATTCATTTGTCGATGGAAAAAAGTCATGCGGATACGGCGAATGATATCGCCGACAATAAAAGTTGTCTCGGTCTGGGCACGCCCTTAGACACCCGACGCTCAGCCCCAAGGCTTTCGGAGCACCTACAACACGTAACACTTTCGTTACGTGCCGTAATTACAGAGCGTATCGAACCTCGAGCCGCTCGGAGATTTATCAGCTAGCGAAGATGCCTATCCGGAAAACTTTAGCGCGCATTAATATCGCCTCTCGTCGAGAAGCGATTCCCCGCGATACAAAGATAAACCAAACGTTCCCGGACGATATTATTAATAAGCGAAAATAATAGATCACGCTCGTCGCGCGGAGAGATAATTTCGCATAAGTTGTAAACATCGTTGCACGGCTCGTTTATCACCTGCGAGAAAAATCCGATTGGTTTTTTAGCGAGGCGAGCAGGGTTGCGAACACGCCGGCCGGTGAAACATGGATAAATATGTAGGATTTAAGTCATCATTAGATTAACACGTCCGCGCGCGCATAAACACGAACAATTTAACATTTAATTTCAAATATAACAGATACGGTAATTATTTACATTAGGTGCTTCCTCATCGATTTTGATGACCTTGAAATATGTTGTCAAGGTTATCATTCTGAACAACTTTTCCCTATACATGTTACCGCCTCTCGGTTTTATTTTTCCAGATATTCGCAAATTACTATTGCTAATATTATATTCAATTTTCTCTCTTGGATTTTCGTATATGTATCAGCATAGGCGATTGCTTAACGACGTTTCTAGCCAAACACAAAATGAATAACACCGGTATACAATATACGACATATATGTTAATATATAAAAGGATTTTCTTATGCTCCCCCCCCTTATGCCAGAAGTAGGCTTTCAAAATTGAAAGCTCACCCTATGCATGTTTGACCAGAATCAGACCCTGTTATCTCTCTCACCGACACAGCGTGTTTAGAAGCAAAATGTAAAGAAACGCCGCGCCGAAACGGGCTTACGTTGCCACGGAGCGTGCAGGAATATGAAAAATTCAATACAGTATTAGCAATAGTTGTTTGCGAATATCTCGGAAACTAAAATCGAGCGGCGGTAACATGTGTAGGAAAAAATTGTTCAGAATGATGACCTTGACAACATATTTCAAGGTGATCAAAATCGGTGAGGAAGCCCCAAATATAAATAATTACCACAGATACAATTAATAAAATTGTCTCGTTTAAATCTCCGTCTGATATCAAACACGTCTTTACTTTTCAACGCGTTGAACCAGAATAATCAAAAATCGCAAGTTACAAAATATGAAGAACGCAAATAAATCAATAAATAACAAATATCGAATCGTCGCGTTCGTACAGTTATTAGCGACGTGACATTCGATGGAATTCTCGTCACTCGGAAATGACTTCTGCCTGCAAATAGAATGGAGGGACGATCGTGTAAACATTAGACTTTGTTCCAGCATATGAACTCGTTACTGTCCGTGGGAAAGGCCTCGCGTTGTTGGATGAACGTTTCCGAAACTGTATCGCGGAAACGCAAAAAACGAAGCGTTTGCATAATTCGTTGGGATACTCTGTCGCGAGTTGCGTCGCAGCGCAGAGTTCGATTCGAAAGTATCCGAAGCACGGAGCGCTCGCTCGCATTCCGATTTTATGCATCGCTGACTACAAAACTCACTGCAATGCGTAATGCTCGTGGAACGAACTGTCTCCCGTATTCTCGCCGCTGCATACTCGAGTACCCGGCGAGGTAACAGCGACACGAGCTAAATCGCACGGTGATTATCGGCGCGCGATCTAGCGGTGTTACCATCTTCGAGGCGTTATTTAACAAGCGACACCTAAAATAGGTGAACGCGGATGCGGACCGTACAAATCGATCGAGGACTCGGCTCCAGCGAATGTATCGCGTCAGTTCCAGGTTCCGCATAACGCGATTGATAATAATAAAAATCATTATTATTATTTATTATAGACGGACTGAAGCCCTTTTACATAAGTGTTTACGAAAAAAGAGACTCTCCAGAAACCCTGTTCTCCGAATCACAATCCAGATTCGTGATCCGATCAGGATCGATTGCAAGTTTGAAAAGATGGTAGATCGTGCTCAACCCTCTGACAGTGATCAATTCTCGAACAAAATAGCAAATATTTTATTGATCACAGTTCATTGCTTGTATCAAAAGATTGAATCACGAAATTACTTTCTTGCCAACGCTATGTATATCAGATGATTGCATAAGTTCGTGGCCGATTTGAAAATAAAATTTAATGTTTAAATTTTAAAGGATACAGCTTCATTAACTATTATTATTATTTATTATAGATGGACCCTTTTACATAAGTATTTACAACAACAAAAAAAAGAGAAAGATACAAGATTACTTGTCTAATAAGAAAGAAGAGACATACACAAAAAGAAACAAAATATAATAATATAATACTGGTACAATCGATAGATATTATCGTATACTTCTGCGTAGTAGCATTTAAAAATTTTGCAAATCTGATGATTAATCTTGACGATTAATCAGTTACAGTCACCGTGTAATTTTATTGTACACTTCGCCGCGCAGTACAGTTTGCGACATCTATGAAAATCAAGAACGAACTTATGCAATCATTTAATATTAGAAAAACGAAATTCTCCCGCGGGACGCCGCGAGACTCAAAGAAATCCCCCATCTATCCCAGGGGATTGCGAACCTAATTTGAGACCTTGACTCGGTAGAAAGAAGAACGGATCGAGATCGACAACCACTGGATCTCGAGACGATGCACACAACACGCTGCAAACTACACACGTGTGGTCTCTCCGAACATGGGACCCCGCGTATCGCGTTACGCGGCCTTACAACTACGGGTCTTCGTATACGAGCGATCGGTCTTCTCGAGTCGAATGGAGTTCGCGTATAATTCAGCCTGTTATTCGAAAGACAGAAGAATTCGAGCAGCAGTTATCCCGCCGAGGGTGGGTAGTGAAATCGAGCGGTCCACGAACAATCGGATCGGATCGTATTGAATCGAATCGTTGCACGGCTCTTTCGCATATCTGATAGTCTATTAGGTTTTGCGCAACCCACGTCTCGTGGTATTTATCGAGGTCGAGTCGATCAGCGTTCAGAGCGTGGGTCTTAACCTGTCACAATTCGATCGTAATTTCGCGATAAAACGGCGCGCGGCTGTTGTCCAATCGAACGAAAGAGAGACCGAGTGCCCCGAGAGGACCTGTTTCTTTCCGAGCAATTCGGGCTACGCTATTTTCGTGTCTCATTAGGCGCGACAACTCTCTCTCTCTCTCTCTGTTCGATATCGTACGCGATATAGATGCCCCTTATCTCTGATTCCTCTTATATAAGTCGCAATTGAACTTTGTTACCCGATATCTAGTTGAAAACTTTTCCGACGAACGACGCGTTCACGTGCTCGTCGAAAAGCCTGTACGAAGAGGTACACGCGTCTTCTTAAATCTCTTCTCGGAGAAAAACGAATGAAAAGTAACAGCTCGTAAATAACAGCCTTCGCAGCTATACGCCCGAGAGACCCTTTGTCCCGAGATAAACTACAATGTTGCGATAGCTAATCAACGAGGCTCCGAGGCAACGCGCATTACTCGCTGAAACCGGGATAAAATTGGAATTCGCGTGCGCGGTATCGAATGAAAATTGATGTACGCGGTTAAAATTGTCGAAGACGTTCGATTATCCGGTTCTCGGTAGGTACTTGCGAAGAACATAATCGATCAATTATCTTACAGTTTTCTTTCGCAATTATACGTTCGTCTCTTTTTTCCCCCCGTCTCTTCTCCACCTTCGACGGAACGCACAGTCGTACGCCAATCGCGTTTCCAACGTCCGCCGTAAAAACCGTCTAATGAGAGACTCTGAATCGAGCATAAACGATTTGTAATGTCCAGTTATTCGTTGAACGCTTCGCAATTAATGGTTATCGTGTAAAATTGCCCGGCAATTCGACGTGGGGGAGCGCGTCGTGCCGGTGTGGAACGCCGTTTTACGCCGTTTACCTTCGAACGCGAAGGGTATCCCATAAGTTCGCGCGGATAAATTCCGCGCAAAATCCTTATTCGCGGATTATCGATTCGCAGGAGTCGCGAACGTATAAAAGAAGAATCGTGGGTCTCTTCTAATTGCGAGCACGATCAAAACGCGAACTGTAACCGCCCCTGAAAGATGATCATAAGACTCCGCGGCGAGTCCGAACGAACGTAGAAAATGAACGTGTACGGCGATTCGCCGCAAGAAGAGATTTATTCTCGTAGCCGGAACAAAATCGTGATTCGCGCTTGGAGGCTCGAACGAGCTCGTGTTGTAGCGCGGTCAAATTAGTCGTGCGGTCGTAAAGAAAGATTTTTCTTCGGGATGATGACTTAAGGGGGTCCAAAGGACGCGGAGGACGAATGATGTATATCAGCCGAGGTGGTTGGCGAACGACTGCGAGCAGGAAACATGGTAGCCCCGCTCCCAGCGAGCCGCGAGTTGCGAGTTTCGAGCTCTAAGGGCTCTTTCAGCCTCCCCTTTCGAACACGCGGGGGACGTGGAACGAACGCAGATTGCAAATTACTGCGATAGCTCCAGCTGCCGCGACGATTCCTGCCTGGCTGGCTGCCTACCTACCTACCTACCTACCTACCTATCTACCTACCTACCTACCTACCTACCTATCTACCTACCCCGACCGACCTACAGCCACGCTAGATCTTCGCGTGTGACTGCGCTCCGCCTTGAGCTAACGCCGCGCCGCGCTTTGATAATACTTTCCCACCTGGCGCAATTACTTTTCACCGGAGCGCGCCGGGCCAATTACCGAATTCCGCGAGCACAGAAACATCTCAGAGACGCCACGCAGCTGCGGCTAACTACATTTCAGTAGTCAAAAAGATAAAAGATCAATCTAAGACGCAGTCGTTCTGAAAAATCCTATTTTTACGTTCACGAGGCGTAATTTACATTACTCGGAAGAATAAACGTTTACAGACCATTATCACCTGGCTGCTTCTCTAGCCCGCATAGCTATCAGTAGACAGTGTATCTTTATGCAAAATAAACATGTTGTACCTACCTGAATTACCACAAACTGGAGCGAATAACTTTTCTTTTTATTTGTCGATCCTATGTTTATACAAAGTTGATGTTTTTGACGCATCGGTTCGATCGCTTTAATTGAATGCAATTTTGCAATATATTAATTTCAACGTTTCGGTCTTTGCTCAGACCCTTTTCAAGAAAATAATGATTGCGCCTGTGAATTATAAAAAAACATAAAAGTAATGTTTTGTTGATGAGAACATGTTAAACACTTTCTTAAATAACTTTAGAAATTAAAGAAGAACAATGCCACGTGCTGTATTCATGGTTTACTGGTGTCAAAAAATTTGTTTTCTCTCTTAATATGTTTAATAGGTTGAAGACAATATTTCTCTCATAAATGCATAAAATCTACTATCTAAGTATCAGAATGGATTCCAAACGCAAGATGTTAAGGATCGAGTGTGACGTCTCTGGTGACATCTGTATCACCAC
This sequence comes from Lasioglossum zephyrum, assembly GCA_028455615.1. Taxonomy (NCBI): domain Eukaryota; kingdom Metazoa; phylum Arthropoda; class Insecta; order Hymenoptera; family Halictidae; genus Lasioglossum; species Lasioglossum zephyrum. Next base: position 16,019,095 of record CM052330.1, on the reverse strand, counting down.
TTGACCGTCGATCACGACCTGTCGATTCCTGACGAAAGAGACACTGGTTGCCCCACCTCTGACGTTATGGGAATCATTAGTGCCTCGTGACGTCGACATGATTCGGCGAATTGTATGTTCGGGTGAAGGTCGCGATCGAGCCCAGTTTAGAAATTGCAATCGAATCGATAACTTATCAATCTTCTGATCTCGGGAACGACGATCCGAGCTATCGCAAACCAAAGCCAGGTCAGCTGACGTAAGAGGTTATCGCAAGCCTTAATTATAATGAATCCGTTTTATTGTAATAGTTTATTTATTTATTGTTTATTATGTCCTGTGCGGATGCATGTAGCTGCGACCTGTCCTTTCCTAGAAAGTTGAGAGTTCTTTAGGGTTTCGTATACGTTGGTTTTTATTTTTTGCAGTTTGGTTTGTGTGCCGTTAGTCCAATTTCTATTCCAAAAATTCATGATGGTTTTCTGAATGGATATTTTGGATACTTTGGATAGTTAGGTGTTACGTCGGATGTCCAATGGCGTCAAGTGCGGATTTGGAGTCAGTAAAAATGGAAAATCTGTTTTTATTTGAAGTTTGAATGTATAATAGGGCGTGTAGTGTGGCATGTATTTCACATGACCAGGAGGAAAAGTTATTAGGCAGTCTTTTGGTAAAAACGTAATTTTCGGTGTTAAGTGTACAGAGTAGGATAAGTGCTGAAAGCAGTGCTTTATTTCGGGTGTGAAATAAAGATGGTAATTATATAGAAAAGGTCTGCGTACTCCGATCTTGATGAAATTTTAATATGTCATAGATTCTGACATTTTGAACAACTTTTTCCTTTTCCAATATAGGTATTCGCGATATTTTTTCGCAAATATCTCAAAAAAGTTGTTCAGAATGTGTTGCTGCAGAACATATTAAAATTTTATCAAAATCGGAGTACGCAGACCTTTTCTATATAATTACCATAAAGATTACTGAACCAACAGCATGTCTCGTCACCAGTGCATTTACTCTATAACACAAAGTAGAGAACGAGACTCCGAACGACGAAACACTAAAATGGAAGGGCGCGCGCGTACTTTCCGCGCGGCGACTACGAAAACAGGGTATGCACGTAAGAGTAAGAGTAACGTTTATTATGCAGGGCCGGTTTGGTAGGGAAGAATGAGCAAAAGTACTGTTACTCGGACAAAGACTGCCCACGTTGTACGGTCAGGATGCTATAAAAGCGTTCGCATCGCGCACACCCAGTTCTTCCTGCAGTTTATAGCTATTGGAAACGGTTCAGGAAATCTCGTTCCCGCGTAATGCATTTACAGAACGACGCCTCGGTTTTCCTTATCTCCTTTCATTTCACCGACCCGATACGATACGACGTTTCCCGTAGAACCGTTATGTTTACCATCGTCGGCGTGCCCGCGATCGCGAAACAATCTTCTCCGTTTTCTACGCTGTAACATACGATGGTTCGACGAACAATTCGATTGAAGGATTGCGCACCCGATCTCACAGGTTCGGGTTTCAGCTTCGAAAAACGCTTTCGGTGGTCGACCGTGGACCCTGGACACTGCCATTGCCCTCATACTTTTATGCTTGCCATTGTTCAGCGGTTGAACCAACTTTGCAATTTATTTACATTACGGGCTTCCTCACCGATTTTGATGACCTTGAAACATGTGGTCAAGGTCATCATTCTGAACAACTTTTTCCTATACATTTTACCGCCGCTCGATTTTAGTTTTCGAGATGTTCGCAAAAAACTATTGCTAATACTGTATTGAATTTTTCGTGTTCCTTCACGCTCCGTGGCAACGTAAGCCCGTTCCGGCGCGGCGTTTCTTTACATTTTGTGTTGGATGTTACATTCCGACAGCAGAAAGGCAAAAATGAATTTAATTAAATATGAGGATTACTGTAACCAGGTTATATACAAGAGGTCAATGAACTCACAGGTCTGCTCGATTTTATATGAAATGAACAACGTATGGTTCTATTTTGTTTTTCTCTGGTGCGTCTCCTCACTTCGAGTCTAACTGTCAATGTTATACGACGTCCTCCTTTGCTCGCGTTCATAATAAATTTTTTGTGTTTAAATTAATTTACTGTGTTTCCGTTTGTTTGTTATCCGATTCCAATATTTTTCTTCTAAACACGCTGTGTCGATGAGAGAGATAACAGGATCTGACTCTGTTCATACATGCATAGGGTGAGCTTTCAATTTTGAAAGACTGCTTCTGGCATAAGGGTGGAGGCATAAGAAAATCCTTTTATATATATGTTGTATATTGTATACCTGTGTTATTCATTTTGTGTTTGGTTAGAAACGCCGTTAAGCAATCGCCTATGCTGATACAAATACGAAAATCCAAGAGAGAAAATTGAATACAATATTAGCAATAGTTTTTTGCGAATATCTCGAAAACTATAACCGAGCGGCGGTAACATGTATAGGGAAAAGTTGTTCGGAATGATGACCCTGACGACATGTTTCAAGGTCATAAAAATTGGTGAGGAAGTCCCTAATGTAAATATTTACCCCGACTTTTTCCGACGAATAAACGGAATTTCGAAAAATCTGGGGGATCGGCAATCTTCGTTTGAAAGGGGGACGGAGTGCCTCCCAGTTTATCTCGGGAATCTTTGGAGCGAGAAGACGAGGCCGCAGGAAGGGCGGCAACAACGGCCAGGCTGTAACGATGGAGCAGTAACTTGCCTTCATGGTGGCGTTACAGCATAATACAACACTTACAAATAGAAGTCGCGGAACGAACGATGTCCTTTTACTGGCTACTTTACGACCACCGGCGTCCGGAACCCTCGCGTTCTTGCCGAGCCCTTACAGCATGTCTCCGAGACGAATTCAAAGAGTCTCGTTTATGAAAAATCACGCATTCCGAAAGTCGATCGGCACGCGTTACTCATCGAGTATCGATTGCTAATTATATCGTTGGAACAAGGCAGCGTATTTCATTCGGAGGCCTTCCGCTCGAAATTCCTACGAGCACTGACGCATAACGCTCGCACTGATTTGCATATTTGAAAGTGAACGACTGACTTTGCCCGAAGGGAACAAGTAAACAAAGGTACCGGCGCGTTTCTTGGCTACGTTCCTTCGAGTTGGATGCTCTAGATATTCCACGAAACGACAGGGACTCCGAAGGGGATAAAAGGGAGTCGATCGTTGACCGGATTCACGGTGCAACACGATCCACGATCCGCGATCCACGACGCGAGGCACGGTCGAGGTGTTACCGAGGCGTGCGCGAGCGTAATCCTCGATTTTCAATTTCGCCAGAAGGCTCGGACTAAAGATACCACCAAATAAACCAGTCGACGTCCTGACAGCAACGTAACAATGCATACCACCGTCTGGCAAGGACCTAACAAGCACAAGTCTTCGAGCCAAGGTAACACGAGAGGGCCACCAGCGTAGCGAGTCTCCGGTTTCGAATTTGTCTAAAGTAATTAAAACCCTGCTCGAACCTTTGCCGCGCACGTTATACCAGCGAATCGACGCATACTTGACGGGGTTCGCTTTAACTCGCGAGAAAAAGGCCTCTCGTCGAGAAATTATTACACCGACTTTGATCGGCGGGTAAAGCGGCTAAGGGGAAACGGTAAGTCATGGTCAGCCACGTCGATTCTTTCTCGACGTGCGAGTATTCGATTGGAAAGAAAGTCATTTTTAGGTGAAAATACTTTCCATTTTGTTCGATGATCTTTTGCCATCTTTCTGGTACCTTTATAATCCCGCGCTCGTAAAACTTTTGGTCATCATCAGTGAATCTGTTTTACTATTCAAAGAGTTTAGTAAACTTCGAGATAAAATGGCGATGATTTTTCACGTGTTCCATCATGATAACGCTGGGCCACACTAAATTTTATAGGTACCACCAAGGCTACTTTCATTTCTTTCTCGAATTGCTGATATTTGCTTTCATCAGTTCGTCAGTGCGGGATTAAGCCAGCGCGGGGCCCATAGCAAATGTTACCAGGGACCCTAAGTCAATTTTCTGCTGCAAGCGTGGGGCCCGTAGCATTTGTTACTCCTGTTACGGTGCTTAATAAATATAATAAAAGACGATGAATGATCTTTTTCTTTAGCAAAAATATCTAGGAACGGTATCGACCAAATTTTAGGTCAATTTTCTACTGCAAGAGCGGGCCCCCAGAAGCGCGGGGCCCGTAGCATTTGCTACTCCTGCAGTTCGTCTAATTCGTTTGCGAGAATTGTAACATTTCCTTTTAACTTGTCCTTCTTCCTTCTTCTAACTAACTTCTTCAATTGTGATACTAGATTTCGCTGGGCTACACACATCTTTGGTAACACGTGAAAAGTTATCGGTGCTCTGTTGGACGCGGTTGAATGCGCGCTGTCACGCGTTCTGGTCCCACCGTTACGAGGATTGTATGCAGTGGAGGAATTCGATTGTCTCCAAATTGAGGTGCACTTATCTCGGCACGTGACTCTGTACGGTCGCAAGACAAGCTGCTTGTTTTTAGGATATTGTCCTTTCTTCAAACGTGAGCATTCGGTGGCCACGGGGAATAAAGATGCCGGGAAGAGCTCGCGCGTTTGATGTCACGAAATGCGTGTACCATAAGAAACAACGTGGCGCGCGGCGTTTTCTGTGTTCAACGACTTCTAGGTTCGACTGAACGCGTCGGGAGGTAAGAGGACTATTTGGTTCCCTTGCGCGGATGTATCGGGAACCGACGAATCGGATATCCTTTTGGACGAGGGTGGATCGTGATGTCCAGCCAGAAAATTGCGTTTAAGATATCCTGCTCGTGATCGTCACGCCCTGAACGATGTCCGGCATAACGCGTACCGGCACAGCTCGGCACGGCACAGTGTTCCAAGAACGAGAAGCGACGAGTCGAGGGACAAAAGCGAGCCGCAATAACCAACACCGACAATACCATCGTTCATCGGTTTGCTCGATCACGTACGCGTTTAATTGAATTTAGAAATCGTGAGGAACACGCTGAGAGATTTAACGGTTACCTCGCAGCGGATAATGGAGGCGAAACCGAGAGGATCGTAGAGCAACGTTTCACGCGACCAGCTGCGTTGATAAAAGTAATACTTGCAAAACTTATTTCTTTATAATTATAGATTATTTTGCAGGATATTAATGTGCTTTTTTAAAATCTCACAAATTTTCGGGTTCTACTTTTTCCAAGGATTAGGGTCTTCAAAAGAGAACTGCTTTTGTAAAAATCCTGTAAAATGAACCGTTAAATACAGAGTTGGGCAAAAAATGTATTTAGATACAAATTTCAGATCACAACTCAAAGATACAAAATTTTTAATTAGTTACTCGAAGACTTACATACAAATGCATCTTGTGTCTGACGTTTAATTAGATACTTTTGTATCCGAAGCTACGGATACATTTGTAACTAGTATCTGTATCTAATTCACAGATCTTTTCGGATCCTTTAAGATCCTTTTGCCCAGTTCGAGGCTTGTATGAACATGTTCCGAGGACCGAAGGCCAGGCCCCGACAACTGACGTCAGAACACAGTAGTAATGCAATAAACACGGCCGGGTAATGCTATGGCCAGCCAGGTATATCGGCATGAGATCGCTAAACCTAAATTGCTAAATTTCATTATTAAACATAATTCTTTCACGGAGTCATTTTAGTAGGGTCCACGGCGTTCTTACGATTAGAACAATACTAAACTCGATAGAATTAGGGCTACGTCTACTGGTTGTAATCCGTAGATCCGCAGCAATAAAAGGTCCTGTTACATACAAATTGTGCTAGGACAAAAATCCTTTTAAGATCCTTTTGTCCAGCTCGAGGCTCGAATGGACGCGTTCCGAGGATCGAGAGTCGGTCACCGAGGCCTCAGCCAAGAACACCATTGTAATGCAATAAATGCGGGTGACTCTACGGCCAGCCAGGTATATCGGCATAAGATCAATAAACCGCAATTGCTAAATTTCTTTATTAAAAATATAATCCTTCACGGAGTCACTTTATTGCATTACTATGGTGTTCTTGGCTGAGGCCTCGGTGCCCGACTCTCGAGCCTCGGAACGCATTCATTCAAGCCTTGAGCTGGCGAAAAGCATTTTAAAGGATCCGAAAGGATCTGTGAATTAGAGACAGGTACTAGTTACAAATGTATCCGTAGCTTCGGATCGTTTTGCTTCGGATACAAAAGTATCTAATTAAAAGTCAGGTACAAGATACTTTTGGATCCGAACCCTCGGATCACGAATATTAGTTACTTATCTTTTAGTTGAATCCGGATTTAGATATTTTTTGTAAATACAAAAAATATTGCCCAACTCTTAATGTCGTGTTTAATGTGGTGTCATGACGCCATACTGTGTAAGATCGATCAAGATAAAAGTAGCCCGTGTGCGGAAGGAATAAAATAGTAGAGAAAATTGAATAGTAAATTAAAAGTGTTTGTCTGAATTGGTCTGGTAAGTTTCGTCCCCTCTAGGAGGGAACGCTAAGTAAGGAGAGTGTAGTTTTCCTATGTTGAATATATGTAGAAACAACGTGAAAATCGGTAACGTTTTACATAATCAATTTGATTTTAAGACAGAAACGCGTACCCAGTTAATAGATCTCTAGGAACACTGTCTTCTACAAAGCTTTTAAATACCAATACGAGAGCCGTTTCATTTTTCTCCATAAGCGACGCACTGTGCGTCGTTCCGCGAGCAGTTGGCGGCCGTTGAAAAATTGCGCGAAACGTTTCGGCGAACTGCGTGTGGGCTGGTTGAAAAATCTAAAGAGCAGCGACCGTGGTCGACTGCTCGATGTGCACTGTGTACAGAACGGTTCTCGCGCGTAATGATGACAAATGGCTGCGCGGCGTAAATCATCCGGCTGACCGGACGGACGGGCTCGGATCGTCAAACGTAATCTCCGGGGAGGCCACCGATGGAACGAGTGTAACGCGGAGGAAAAGTTGAGAACGCCGTTTCTCCCCCAAGTTCACCGTGAGAACAACCGAGGCGGGACGCGCGTTGTTTGCGATCGTATTTTAAGACGCAAAAGGGGATACGGCGTCGTGGGCGTGCGTACCTCGCGATTACCGAAGATACCTGCGGCAGATGAAGACATCAGGATTTGACGGGCCGACAATAGAGTATAAATTACCGATGGTAGGAACGGATGTTGACGGTGGTAGCGCGCGAGCAGATTTCTCTCCTATCGTAGAACGGAGAGACGCTAGGGAGAAGAGTGTCGCCGTCGCGAACAGCGTTTATATGCGGCTGCACGAACGAGCACCGTTCGCGAGCGTCGGTTGTGGATCCTAGGGTTTTATCTGGCATTGGCGAGACACGATTCACCGTCGAAGGGATATCCGTAGGCTCTCTCGAGCATCGCGGCGAATTCCTCGAACGCCCACGAACCGTTCGGCCTCCGAAGGCGACGAGGCACGATCGAAGAGGTCATCGCGGCACCGAGGCTAGACCTTCGTGCTCGACCTTTCGATCCTTCGAGGACAATGAATTCATCGTCGAGCCATAGATCCTTGGCAAATGTTCCTACAAAGTTTCACCGGCGATACTCTCCTCGGTCGAGCAGCCGAACGGTAAGAGCCCGTTCAGACACCGTGCAAACCAAGCGATCTTTATTTTTGACTGTTCGTCTGCGCTGACACGTGCAAACGAATACAAACACGCTAATATACAACTAACCATTTGTCGTATCATTTTCTTTACAATTGCAATGAGTAGAATGTCTATATTCTGAAAAGTGTCGTACAAGAGATAAGAAGATTTATATATTTTTTATGACTACGTTCATTTTAATGCTTTGATATTGATTACTAAAGAATCAAATTTGATTTCGTTTGAAAACCTAACCTAACCCTTTGTTGTATCATTTTCTTTACAGTTGCAGTGATTAGAACGTCTATATTCTGAAAAATGTCGTACAAGAGAAAAGAATATTTATATATATTGTATGAGGAGGATAGAGGAATGGAGGAAGGGTGTGATTGGAAGATGTATGGGTAAGGGTGGAAAGGAGTAGGAAGGAGGATAGGTGGGCATGAATGATAAGAGACCGGAAGTGTGGGTCCTAATGGCAGGAACGGGTGCAGGGTAGCAATTAAGTTAATTTTAAGGTACGTTTTGTATATAATCGTTTCTCTCTCTATCTTTAGTTGTAATTAGTGTAAGTTTGATGTAAGCTTAGGTCAAGTTAGGATTGTAAGTTACTTTAAGTTAGTTGCAAGTATAATTTAGTGTAAGGATCAGATAAACAAAAATGGAAAGAAAGGGAAGTAGGAGGATGTAAAAAGGATTGTAACCCTAAGGGGAACAATAAAGGTTATATATATTTTGTATGACTATGTAGTATAAAATGAATGTTCATTTTAATGCTCAGATATTGATTACTAAAGAATCAAATTTGATTTCGTTTAAAAAGAAAGGCGTAACATTGCTATTTGTTATAAACTGCGTTCAAAATCATTATGACGAATGTGAGCAATGTTCAAATTCGACAAGTGGTTAATACCCACGCGACTTCGCCGTGTATGACCGGGCTCTAATTCCTCGCCGAAAACAGGTATCCGTCCTTCCCCACCGATAGAACCTGAAACTGCGTCCGAAGCGTACAGTCCCGGCGGCTATAGTTTTGCAATAAATCGTAAACGAGCGACCGTTTCACACGACATTGCTGTAAGAGCGTGGGCAGCGCTCTGGTGTGGCAATATGGCGCCGTGCCCGGCCGTCCTTCCGTCCCACCTGGATATAGAAAACGGGCATTGCGGTTAATTAACGAGCATTACGTTAGGTGCCAATCTGCATAATTAGCGGCCCGCGCGTTGCACCGCGGTGCGTTCATCGTTTACGCGAACGCATCGGCCAGCGGGGATCGTAAGATCGGCGATAAACAGGAATCTTCGGCGACAAACAGAATTCGATAAAATACTCGTCCGACGACGGGACTGCTCGCAAACACTGTACATCGTAGAAAGCGAATCGGTCGGATCACCGGGATCACGGATAGAAACGGAGAGCAAAGAAAAGATGGGAAGAAAGATCGACCCCCTTAAACGAGATTCCTACCGGCTGCTGGGCTCGCGTCTACCTGTTATTGTAGCTAAAGGGCTGCATTCCGGTTGAATCTAAATGCCTGTGTCACGGATCGCAATAAACCTAATGGCAGCCACACGATGTTCCTGTTTCTGGGCGAGCACAGTCTCCGCGGACGCATGCTGCCGACTCCGTGGACGTCCACGAGATACCTTCTCCCCCGTCTTCCTCATCAAATTTTCAAGCTGTTCGGAGCGTCCCTGAGTTATCCGAAGGAAGAGAACGGCCCTCGGTGTTGGTAAACCGTGTCGCAGATATCGGACCGATCGTAACGTTCAATCGAGTGGCTCGACCGTTTCGAGATATCGATGATAGAAGCTGAGGTTGGACACGGGCATGACCACACGGGTATTGAAACGCGAGCAGGGCACGATTATGCCCCGTTACGGAGCAGCCATAACGCGGTCTCGCTCGTCGATATCGTACGTCGAGCCTGTACGTGCAAGGTCCAGCCTTATCCTAGAGGCCGCACAATGCGGCGAACGAAGTCCACGTATCCGTTCCCAAGTGGATGTACCCTGTACCGGTTACGTGATGACGACGTTTAGATGGTTGCTGGACGATAAGCGGCAGAAAACTGGAGCTTCGGCTATAATAAGGACGACGGGCAACCATCGAGACAAAAGCTCGTGATCAACGCAGGAATCGAGGGAACACGCGATCGAATTCTCGTGTAAACGATCCTTTCGATTCAGGAATTCCGTGGCTGCGACGTCCTTCGAGATGATCGCAATTAAGGTAGATTCGCGCGAGAATCCGATTAACCAGAAATGCTAATTGACTACGATCTCGGGAGGAAGAATCGCGCTTGTTGCGCCATGCGAAAATTAGAAAGGCACTCGCGCTACCAATTGCGATCGCGCCTCCGTTCTCACTCGCGAGAAAACTACGCGTATCCGTCTCGAGTCTGTGCAACGCGCAACGGCGCCAGTGTCTCGGTGCGCTCCCCGCCTTGTGCAACCCAGCCGCTCCGCGACTCCTTAATTACGGCAGCGAATCGAATGGGATTGTTCCAGGGCCGCATCTGCAAACCTCACCGCCTCGACACTGCACGAAGAAATTCTACGACCGTAAGAGGAAAAAGTACAACGAACGATTCAACCGGTCCTACGTCCTCCGTCTAGGGTTTTGTTATCGCACACGAGCAAAGAATAGGAGGAGAGCGGTGGAGGAATCCTCTTATGGACACCCTCCCCTATGGTGACGATTGGGGAGGGTAGTGTCAGACTCGGCTCCCCCTCTGATGGAATTGGAGGGATTATCATTCGCTAAGACACAGTCTACCGCCATACCGACTAAACCCCAACTGCCCAGGACCTAAAGGACCTTGTCCACAACCCGATAGTGAGCGAATCTCCCACCACCGCTGGCCCGCTATCCGCATTCAGCGGTGGTGTCCTATTCGTCTCTGGTCCACATCTTTTTCTTGGCTTATACGAGAGGTACCCCTTCTGTATGCAAACAGCAGGCCAGGGGGGTTGAAAAGTCTCGCTATAGAAGGAGGAGGAAAAAGTCCTTTAAAAGGCCCTGGACGGTGGGGGTTTAGCAGGTATGGCGATAGAATGCGCCCCGGCAACGATAATAGCCGAGTCCGGCACTACCCTCTCGACCAACACCGGGGAGAGGGTGTCCGCAATAGGATCCCCCACCGCCCTTAAAAAAAAAAGGTTTTGTTATCGCAGGACGCTGCTCCGCTTGGAGAGTTTCCTCCTTCGCCGTAGGCTCGACGCGGACTGCTCGCACTTTCTTCGGCCTCGATCCCCTTGCGGGAACCTCGATACTTAACTTACGTATATCGCTTTCGCAATCATTATTAGAGGATGTTGCGCAAGCGAGAACGTTCTGTCCTATATGAAATATCGGCCGCGTTCAATCTCGACCGTGGATACGTTGTAATTAGCGTGCAAGACACCGCGTGGAAGCACGGGTATGCTCTAACGCGGCGTGAATGCGCAAGATATCGTGGCTCGCGGGACACGGGGACGTCTGCAAAAATTCAGATGCCATCTCGGATACATAGGTGCTAGGAGATTCGCCACGGTGCGGGTTCTCTTCTTCGGGTTCTCTCGGGCTTGTTGGCGTAGCGTCACGCCGCCATGCCGGAGCGATGCAAGTTTGTGGCAACCACTCGACGCACCAATCTTGGCCTGCCTCCAGTTATTCATCCCGTGTGCTGGCTTTTACATCGTATCAACGCTCCTCCTGTAATAAGTCATGGGCGTCTGCTTATCGGTTTCGCGATAGAAACGAAAACAGTGTTAACGATTTTCCTATTCACTGATTCGACGGATCGATAAATCCGTACGGCGTAACGCGTAATATACAGCGGGGCCAGGTAATTGCACGATGGAAAGGTATCGAGGAACGATCTAATCGCGGAGGAGCAGGAGCAGATGCGCTGACAGATGGCCGGCCAACGACTGTTCTCAAACACGGGCTACCACTTGCCCCCGGGGGTCAGTATAATCAACCGGCTACAAACTAACTCCGTTAAGCTCCCTCGTTAGCTTTTTTTACACCACGATTAACCTGCTATGCTACGCGGACGACGACGTCTCGTAATCGTCGCGTCCCATTCTCCTCGTTACGCCCACGATGGTTCTCGTCACAAGAAAAATACCGGACGATCCTCGACCGTATCGCTTCTCTGTCAACCGTTCGGTGAGACGGCGAACCTATCGATCCTGGACACGATGGGAATCGAGGCCGATCGTTGCCAAGCGAAACGCTGTTCGGCTTATCCTTCATCGGTGTCCCGACGACAACCACGACGACCACGACAAGTGACGCACCAGGCACGACGAGTTCGCTGAGTGTCAGCAGAACGCCGTGTGTGCGGTGCCAACTGAATTAACGCGATCGCGATGTTACGGGCAATGTGTCCAAGGCATTCTATAGGATTTTAGATCTACTTAACATCTTTCAACACGTTCAACGCCCAGCGTGAATCGGTGCAGTTTCTCCCGAGGCCCAAATCTGTAAGAAGGATGTGTGTTCAATGCTACGCAAAACGGCCACGTACTTTTGAGCTCCAGGAAGCAAGAAAAAATGTACAAAAGGCTGTAACGTATTGTTCTCAGTGTCCAGAGTCACCTGAAATGTGCCTACAATGTTTTAACAAATACCATCGTAACTAATAAAATCTTTTGTAATGTTTTAAAAACAAACTTATATTAAAGTGTATTTCTCGTTTGTTAGTGAAAGCATATTTTATAAATTATTACATTATCTCATGTATTCGTCATAATCGTATTACAAATAATATTACTATAAACTACCCCCAAAATCTTGTTTCAATTATACGAAAAAAAGTGTCACCCGCTTATGGATGACGGGGCGCGCACGGAAACATAGCCGTCACCCATGCTTGGGTGACGGGGCGTTCAACGTCTAAAGTAAAAAAAAAACAGGGGAGTGTAATTCTACCCTCCTACCGAATCGTGCTTCGCCTCGCAAACGCGAGAGGACGTTCCAGGTCCCTCCGGAATCGACGAATTTTCGGATTCGAAGGAGAACGGTTTACCGTCCGAGAAAACATCTCTGTCGCGTACGCGAGGCGAGTCCTTGGAGAGGCAACGGAATGCTTTTGGGACAATCTGGTCGAGCGGGGGCGACAATCGCGCGAACAAAGACGCGCGAGTTTAAATATAGACGCCGGTTGGCCGGCCGGGCTAAGTTTGTCTTTATTGAGGTTCATGCCTGTCCGCTTTCGACCTCGTCGCTTTGAAAACCGCCCACTCGATCGCGGCCGGTAACGCGCGCGTAATTGTCCCCCTTCGTTTTGAATCGTGGACCATTAGCATCGGAAGGGCCTCGAGTTTTTCCGGACGGGTTTCGCCGCGATGATAAAAAAAAATTACGGAGCCGTGAAGCTGCATGCCATTGCACGAAATAAAGGGTAGAGAGAGAGAGAGAATGAGAGGTGCGTAGTGGCGTGCGAAGAGCGGAGAACTCGCAAACCTTAGATAAAAGAGAATCGCGTGCACCGGGATACGAGAGCACGTCGAAACGCGGCAAAGTTGTTGCTCGGCCGGCCGGCTAACGACACGCTAAGGACGCGGGTTGCAAATATAGCGGCTTGTACATGCGCGATCGCCGAATCTTACGCCCGATTTATTTTACGAGCGGATCGAGAAGCAACGCGGTAGAAAGGTAGCCCCCGGTTTCCGAGAAGTCGATACGTCTCGAGGGATCGCGAACACGGATTGCTTCGTAATTGAAAAACCGTAGATGGCACGATACCGCGTCGCCGCCGTCTCGGCACTGGTCCGCGCAGCTCGACGACCGTTTTATTAAATATCCCGAGCTGAGAATGAGAACTCTTTCGAAACGACGTTTCCTTGAAACGAGATGCTAAGCGATGCGCCGCCGAGTGACGGTTCATTAACACCTCGAACGAAGACCAGTGCCACGGGACGAGGACTCTTATCCTTATCTATCGGTCCGTTTCTGCACGGAGATGCAACGGGCACACCGAGAGCCTCTTCTTTCCTTTCTTCTTTTTTTTCAAATCATAGGCAAGTCAACGACTCGAAGGAAGACGCGTTCCGTTGGATGGTTTCGACGACCAGGATACGAGCCAATGAACCTATCTAGCAGCCTCATTATTGCCTCGCGTTTCCTACGAATCCACCGAGCGACGCTTTGTCGAGCAAACCTCCCCTTTTCCGTGTCGAGCGCCTCAGTGGTTGGGTAAGCCGACCGAATAATCTGAAACGTTTCTTCGGTGGATCGTAAAGCAGAACTGTATCCCGCGTCGATTCAGTCCTTATCAATCGATTCAAAATCGTGGCGGCGTTGACAAGACTCGTCCATGGGTAAATCATTGGCTCGACTCGGTTGGCCACGAACGGTGACATGTTCCGTAGCCCTCTATCAGGACGAGTCTATTAAATCTGCAACAGGACGGAATGTCCACCACGGCCATTACCATTCCGCCAAGTCGTAAGTTATCTTCGCTGACAGTGGGCGCGCATAGAAATGTCTTTGGCCGTGATACCTCTTGACTTCTTCTTCTTCTTCTTCCTCTCTTTCTTCTTCTGACTCTTCTCTCCACTGCTCTTCTTTTGCTCGATTCTCTCCGTCTCTGTTCTCGCGTTGTCCTTCTCGTTCGGCTCGAAGCCGTCTTTGGCCGCGCTGTCAGACGTCGGCACCGATATCGGTCTTTAGAATCAACGCGTGCGACCCTTTTCGACCACCTCCTCGCGTATTATATATCTGCTAAATCGTTAATAGGCTTCCAGTTTTTTCGACAAATTCACAATCGAAAGTTGTCGTCCGCGTGTCTCGTATTGCATACTCTGTGTAACGTTTCAGGAACGTGTTTCAGGGATTCGCGACACGGCTGTTTCACTGCGAAAGTCGGTCCATTCGGCATTCAACGATATTGCCGAGTCGAAGGTTCCGATTCGTATGAAAATCGTTAATAGTCTTCCAGTTTCTCCGAAAAATTCACGATTGACAATCGTCGTCCGCTGGAGGCGAAGGGAGGGTTGATATCTCGCGTGTCCGAGTGCTGCATACTCTGTAACGTTTGAGGAGCGCGTAAAGGGATTCGCAGCACGTCTGTTCCGCCGCGAAGGTCGCCATTTGGCATTCAACGATCCTGCCGAGCCTATCGAAGGTTCCGATTCGAAGAGGTACTGGACTGGGGTCGTGGTGTAACCGATTCGTATAAAATTTGCATCGCATTCCAGCCAGCCGTTGGAGCTCCTCCGAGTAATAGCGAGCGTCGTGCGTCGTTGCTAGATCTTTGAGAAGATCTCGCCTCGGCACCTCCGCGAAACTCGCGGACACGAACGACGAAGAAGGGAACCTGCGAGATACGAAGATGCTTGTTGCTGGCGCAGCAGCAGCACGAAAGAAAAAACAGATAGAGAAGAAGAAGAAGGTGGAAGCAAAACCGGCAGCCCTTTGCTCGTCCCTCTTTTCGAGTGCCTTCCAATTCTCTCGCTAGCCATAAAGGTTTTGTTGCGGCCGGATCGCCGTCGAGTCGAACGGTAAATCAAGATGGTTGCTTTACGTAATGGAGTTGCACCGGCCACATCTTAATTAGGAAAAATCTGGAAGCACATCCGTTTCGAGCTCGGCGATCCTAGGTGGAGTTAAGGCGCCCATTGCATTCTCATTAACCGTCCGCTTTTGAACGCAACCCGTGCACCGCACAGCGAATCGCTCGTTACACTATTTATCTTGAGCCTCTGTTTCGCAGAAAGCGGGCTCGTGTGTACGTACATAATAATACAACCATCGCCGGCACCGTATCTCCCTACGATCTATCTAAGGCTTTTCAATATGCAAGCTTCTAAATACCCCGTTAAACGTTGCTCCTCCGAAGCGGTTGTTTTTCCCTTCCATCGGCGAAGAAAGCACGTCATATTGATAATTAACACGCATCTCAGAGTAAAACTTCCACTTTCACAATGGTTAAGGTCTTTTAAGGAGAACTGCGTTTGGAAAAATCTTGTCAAATGAACCGTTAAATAAATGGGAGCAAATCCATGGTTTGAATCGGCCGGGCGAGGCAAGCAATGCGATAACGCGTTGTTAGCCTCAGCCGAACCGCGAGGGTGACGGGACAGCGGAAAGGCAAGGGGAGACTCAACCTGGTATTTTAATATAACTCTTGAACCGTAAAAGATCTCGGGATGAAATTTCCACAGAAATTCATTAAAAAATTATTTCTACCCACTGTTGTAATAAATGCATTTTTTACTTAGTAATTTTTCAGATCATTCAAATCACCGATGTCTGTGGTTATAAATTTCTCTGTACTTATTGAAATATTCATAATATATGAAGAATAAATTTTGAATAGAAACGAATAAATTGTTTGAGTAGATACTCTTATGTTTTCACTATAAGTTCCTAAAAATTCATTTTCCCCGTTTGGCTAGTTCAACTATTACAATTTAACGGAGAAAATGGTGACGCTTTACTTTACGCGTCTATGCGTCTGAACTGCCACGAACGTGATGAGACACATCAAATCGCATGATAGGAACGCAAACTTGTGCGTCCAGAGGCACAGCAGAGAGCTACGACGAACGGAGTATGGATAACAAAACGCAAAGGCGACGCGCGAAGAGGATTCCACCTTCAGATGGACACGCGCCATCAGCCCGAAATCGAAATCGAAATAATTCCGGCGACAAGTTCGCGTTCACGGTGACAGCGATCGTTCATTGTCGAAATTCTGTCGAGTTCTGTACGCGCAACGCACCGCGAGGTCGCTGGTTTTGGCCCTGCGGGGATACCCAAAATGCACGTTGATCCAAATTTACGTGGAATAATCATTTACGCTTTCTAGCCAGCAATTCGTGGCACCGTCGCCCCGATGACTTCCGAGACGGATGCCGAGACTTCGTGTCTCGATCGCCTTTATCGAGAAGTACGAAGCAACAATTTCATTGCGATATACATCTAACCTTAGTCGGTGCTGACTTTATTCCGGTGCAGGCGATCGCTTGTCTGGAAACGTTCCCGAGCAAGATCATCGAATTGAACGACTACGTGAACAAGTACATGCCGGACTCTGTGAGAAACAGCAGATACAACGAGATCGTCCCTGGACGGAAACCCAAGTGTCATACGACGTTGTCCAGCCCGAGAGATTGGGACACGAACAGCGCCTCGGATTACGGTGGTAGGTGATTTTAGCGACAACGATTACCCGATTCGTAACGCAACGCGCGCGTTTCCTTCCGCGATTCTTCTGTTCCCGTAGTCTCGAGCTATTATCCTCTGTCGATGTGCGACCGCGGTGGACAGCGACATGGAGTTTACAAGAGAAGGTGTTATAGAGGTCGAGGACTCGGGTCCAGTATACGTCGACGACCGCCTCCGCTTGGTCAGATTCTGGCCTTTCTAGTCAGCAGTCTTGTGACCTGTACCAAGAAACTTGTGATAGCTCCGTCCCAGTACATTATCGACAATATTATTGCTGCCTTCTTCCAAAGGTAATGAAGCTCTCCTAGAATCTTATCTCGCGGCAGGAGATAAAGTTCATTTCCCACTCTTTTCTCGCAGACGAGAGCTGAGGAACGTTCAATGCGGCCCCTCGCCGAATTGGAACAGCTCTCTCTCGACTTACGTGACCACGGCCAAGAAGGACACCACGATCATTGGAAATCTTATCGATATCATGCGACCGGCCATGGTGAAACTGATCGCCGACACCACCATCGTAAGTGGATTATCGAGTCGACTCCATGCACCAACCGAAACTGACTGTCTCATTACGATCCCCGTGATCAGTTGAAACGTTGGCTTCAATCGACCGCATTGAACAAAGCGTCCTCAACAACGACGATAAAGACGATGCCAACGACAAAGGCGATTTCCCCGCCGACCGAGGAGCTGACGAACGCGATCCGCAGGATCGAAACCATCGACTGTTGGGCCTACGAGCTGTTCTTTCATCTCAAGTACCTTCAAGTGAAACGCTCGCCCCGTGCCGCCAACAAAGTAATCCTTTACGCTAATTGCGGCCGTTACGTTCCCCGTTGCCGCGGTGAATGCGTCCATTTCCCTTTCGAATCAACGCGACCGTAACGACAGTATTTTCGATCGCACAGACACGGAACGTATCCGACCAGACAAATATTCTGAATCGCATACGTTGTCGTGAACGGAATGAATATGCAGTATGCACACTCTGCTAGTCTTCCTTTTAGACTAATTACTTCCTCGAAGTGGATGTTCTTCTTTGTTAAAGTATTTCGAATTTGACCAAAATATTGAAACGATTTTTCTTCGTCGTCTATTAATATTCTGTAGAGTGTCTAATATTTTTCTTCAATTTTTCTTTTCCATAAACTGCTCTTTTTACGTCAGCTGCAATGTGTCGTTGATCTTTCTTTTCAAAGAATTAGTGAACAGTTAATAAATATTCAACCTAACTTATTTATTTCATATTAATTCAGAGTTTCTCTCGATGCTTGATTTCTTTCCTCGGCTTCGTCTAATCTCATAGAAATGAGAAACTTTCTTTCGATGGGTTCCATGATTTTCACCGGCTCCAAATTTCACCAACAACTACTTTGGCCGACAACGATTTCGACCAACACGAATTTGATTGATAACGATTTTAGATTAGTTGTCGGTCAAAATCGTTCTCGGTTAAAGGCGTTATCGGTGAAATATGTGGCCCCTTTCGGAAACGGTCCGTGTCTATGCGAATAGAAAAAATCGATCTTTAATAGTGTTTTCGATGCGTCCAGGTAATGGCCGAGACGGAGACGGTGACGGAGACGGAGGCGAAGCCCTCCGACGTGATCCACGCGAACCTGTGGCATCGTTTGGTGCAGCTTCGCGACAATTACATCATCCTCTACGACACGATGCAGACGTTCGAGAAGGTCCGCGATCTCGAGCCGGAGAATTCGACGGAATCGCCGCGAGCGTCGATCAGAGCTTAACTTTCGAGTGTCGGCTGGCCAACGTATTCGGATAACGCGGCGTGTCTGGCTTTTCCCGTTCTCGGGAACGCGAGAGAACAAGCGAGCCGTGGAACAGGTCTAACTCGAGTAGAAGGTCCGTCTCGTACGAACCCCTCGGCCGTTTGTTTCGACACGATCGAGCTGACATGACACGCTATTGTGGCTAACATTTAAACTTCGTGCCGAGGAAGGGAACGCGGACAGGCTGCGGGATTTTTGCCTCGACGGGATTGCGATACATCGACCCCTGCAGTCACCGTTCGGCTCGCTCCGTCAGCGTTTTTCCTAAAGTGCAGCGCAACCCACCTCAACGAATACAACAGAAAACGTCCAGCCTATTTCACGGTGAAACGATATTATCGTCCGATATTATTCGCCATTTCCCGAGACGTCGTTCCACTCTAGGTGTACCGTTCGTACCGCGTCGTCGATTTTTCTGTACGTTCAGTGGAAAATAAACGAAGATGAATCCCGGATATTGTTCGGGTACATTGCATATTTTTCGCGTACGTGTTTCCGAGCATTTTCCTAGCACAGGCGAATTTTACGCTCGTGGCGGTCGAGGAGCTTTTATCTCGGACCGAATGAGTCTTTTGAAATTGCTTGTAATTAGGAGCGCGGTTGAGATACCGATCGACGACGGTGCTCGGTGCACTCGATTGCGACAAGAATGGATGACGAATGGGATCGCTAAATCGACGCGAATGGCTTCGCAACGAGCGATCGGCTCGCGAGATCGGCACACGCGTAAAACGATTCCGTGACGGTGATAAATGCGGCTCACCGTTCGCCGGAAAGCGTGCAGATTTCGTTTGCGATCGAGAAGAACGAGCAACGTTATTACTGTACTGTGGAGCTTTATGAAGAAATTCGTTGGGTGAATTGGAAAAATTCAAGGATGTTGTAATGTTATAAAGTGGTTACTGGATGAAATCAATTTTTCCATTATTCCTGTTTCCTACAATCAGTGCACAGCATTCCCCGGGATTTGTTAGCCACTGGTATGTTTAGCCGGTGAGGCGAGGGTAGAAAGTCCGGGTGAAATGTGTGAAGACGATCACGAAATAGAAAAATTCAAGGATGTTGTAATGTTACAAAGTGGTTACGGGATGAAATCAATTTTTCCGTTATTCCTGTTTCCCACAATCAGTGCTCAGCATTCCCCGGGACTTGTCAGCCACTGGTTTGTTTAGCCGGCGAGACGAGGGAAGAAAGTCCGAGGGAAAATACGGTGGAAATGTGTGCAGGCGATCACGAAGTAGAAACGCTTTTCACCGTAGACTGATGGGGCTAGGTATCCGTTAACGCATCTAGCCAGAGGTAAAAGCGTTAAACGAGTATCGACCCCAACTAACCTATGATCTTGGTTAATGGTTGATCGCGAGTTAAGCCTCGCTCCATCCATAAGAGCCTCGAACGAAATCCCTCGAGTGGCTCCATCGTGCGAACGAACGGTAGTCACGACTCTGATTACGGACCATAATACCATGTAAAATGCCGGGGAACCGCACGAGGGGAAAAACACTGACGGGGAAAAAGGGGGCTCAGACTCTCTCAGCTGTGCAGCCTCGAGTCCCGCAGCGATGATAACGCCGCGCGGTACTCTGGAGCAATAGACGTCGAGCCTCTCGATAAAACGATTGATTTTCTATTAGGAAACTCGAGCCGATCCTCGTTCCATCCCCGCAATCTCTTGTGACTCTTTTCATCCGCTATAAACACACAAATTCATTCGTTGAAAACGGTATCAATTTAAAGAGATTGTCGGAGAGACGCTGTGTGCGCTCGCAGGGTCAAACGGTAGAGAAGCGTTCCTCCGGATATCGCAGCCGTAAGATCATAGACGAGACTACCGAGATTCTCGTGAACCGTTAGAGTTAACGACGAGCGCTTTCCTACCTCTTCGCGATCTTTACGCCTCGCAATTCTACCGGTGGATGTGTCCGCGATATATCGCGGTAGCGAGAGGAGGCGTACGAACAAGAACGAAGATCCATCCGAAAGACAACAGAACCAGAATGGAGAGGCGTGATCGTATAATTTGCCGTGGAACGGTCACGGTTATTTTCGCAGAATCCTCGGTGGATCTCTTGTTCACGATTCACGATTTTCGTTGCGTTACATTATCGCGATAGGTACACCGAAGCGGACGTCGAATCGTTGATCGATTCGATACGATTCGTACTCGCCGAGACGGATAAATGGCAAAGCTGACCTCGTTCTTCAGGATTCGTAGCCGCAAACTACAAACGCACGCCGCGCTCGTACACAGCGCAGCGGTATACCGTTTCGCGAACGGTGGACGTAACTGGAGGCCAACAATGCTCGTTTGCTTGTCGAGGTTCGTGCAACGCCGCGGTAGAAAGGAAAATGATTTTATAATAATCATCGAGGGCCGCGCACGGCTGTATCCGTCTTCTACAGCGAAACGGAGTCGTGGGTGTGTACCACGAGCACGTTGCTCGGGAACAATGTGACATTATGGTAAATGACCGAGACCATTGTCGTCGAAGGAACGCTCGCTGTGCACTGTTACGTTTCGTACTGATCGCGACCGGTTCGAACCTTCCCGGAGTTTCCTCGAGTGAAAGGAAGGGCATCGGTGTTCCGCGAGTCTGGGTCCTGGAAAATTTGCGAGACGGAGATCCTCGAGGGAGCTCGCGCCCGGGCGATCCTCGACCGCTTTCTAAAAGGCGGTGCACGATTACAGAAACCACGTTTCTTTTCCGTGGATACCGGAATAATTTATAATCCAGGAAAACACGAAGCGCGAATCTCGAGTTTCAGCCGGTCGTCTAACCACACTCGCGTGTCTTCATCTGCTGTGTTCTCTACGAGCGTGTGTGTTGCACGCGTATGCAAGAATCGGTCGCCAAAGCCGGAGATCCGTGTAACTACGTTTGTCCTCGACGACGTACACGCCTCTAATCCGTGAAACTGCGAATCTCGGAACGAGCCGATCGATCGTCGAACCAACGGGTTTTCTATTCCTCACATCTTACGCAACGCTTGTTTATCGCGTCGATCAATATTTCGCAGATTAGAAATATGTATATTGTTATCCGCGTCGAAGTAAATCCTCGATCCCGATAAGCTCCGTATCGTTTTATCGCGACGTAAACGTAACAGTACCTACCTTGTCCACGAGATACCAAACGCGATCTCGTCGCGTACGAGCTTTAGATGCGGCCGTGAAAAAAGGGAATAAAACCGAGCCCCGGCTGTATCCCGGAAATCGGCGTTCTTCTACTAAGAGAGAGAGAGAGAGAGATCGTCCAACGGAATTTCCACGTTCGATTCATAAATGTTCGCGTTGCTGCTAGACTGTTGCTCGTTACTCGCCCGTAAAAACGTGCTTCTGAATCTGCGGAAAGTCAACGACCGTTTAGAGCCGACGTAAAAATAACATGTAAATCATGGTTGTAACTACCACGGGTACACGCGTATACTTAATAACAAACGAGCAGAAAGTTTATTGCCCGAGTAGGCAAGCGTCTATTATCGTTATTATTATTATCTCCGTGATTATAGCGGGTCCCGGAGAGAGAAGCCATCAAAAAGTTGATGAAGGTAGCCGTGCGGTAAGCCACAGAGTACCGTGCACTCGAACTCATTGACAACCTGTATCGGTAGTCGTAACGCGACGTGATGCAACTCGAGCTCGTCGAAGCGCACCGTGTCGTAATCCTAATCTCGCGAATTAGCCGCGAGCAACGGCAGAGAAACACCGAGGATTCGACGGTGGTTTTCAGGTTTGTTTTCCACGTTGCTCGTCGACTCGCCCACGCGTCCCACGTTACCCTCGAGATAAGATTCTGACTAGAGAGAAAGAGAGCGCATAGGATATTTGCGGCGTATATTACGAACGTTGTTGCCCAACAAATCGGTCGATCGACGGTAATTGTTGTCCTCGGTAATACAACACTGACATCGACGCAGGGAATACATACCGTTACAGAGGCCTCATTAGCGCGGCTGATCTATAGCCGTGGAAGGATAACGGTGGAAAACGTCCGCGTCGTGAAACGCAACACTTTCCACGTTACCGGCGAACAGGATTACGCAACCGCAGGTGTATATTTCGCTAAATGTTTTGCAGGGAACCGAGTATCTCGTGGTCACGCGATCACTTTTATTCGTCTCCGACGAAATCCGCTTCCTGATTCCGACCGGCTAGGCCCTCCACTGACCGAGAATCGAGAACGATAATTTCGCGTTTCGAAATTACCGATATAAACCTATGCCTTCCCGGGGTGTTACGCGAGCAAAGGAAAGTTTTCGCTGTCTCGTTTGAATTTTGAGGAAACCCGTGCAAACGACTAAACCATAGATCTATCGCCGAGAAAGGGATATCGCGTTTCATAATTATTCCTGAACATTGTTCGCGTTCGACGCGAACGAGCGTATTATAAACTGGTGGTTAAACGGTTCCCGGTACGAAAACTAGTTACACAACGAATCCTTGGTACCACAATGCGCTTATTATTTTTCATTTTTAGCATAGGATGGCTTGTTTACAATATTAGCATCGCAAATGCGAGACGCGACTTCTGCGACGCAGTTACTCCGCGCGCCGGTGTGTTTTATACGCGTGTACACCTCGACTCCTTAGCACACGACTCTCGGCACACGGGGCCCGTGGTCGATTCAGCGCGTGTAACGTTTGATTTTCTCGTTCCGCGAGAAATTTATTTCACGCATACGATTACGAAAGCATGCCGAGTGGCAGGCGATAGATTTAAATTAATCAGGAGGCGACGGCGCACACTCCGCTTTAAAGATTCATGGCATCGGAGATAAACGCGAAACCGATGTACGCTTCTATCGGACGCCTTGTATTGCTTAAGCGGAGATCGATTATCCTCTTCGGTGAATGATTTAATTAACGTTTATCGTTTTTCCAGCGTGAAGACGCGCACGGCCCAACAAGAACGACAGGAACAGCAAGAAGAAGAAGACGGAGAGACTATTTTCACTCGGCTATCCCGTGGAAAAACCTACGGCATCCTAATACGAGTCTAAAATTATTAACGATAACTCAGCCGGAGTGTCCGGGATGTTTGCATAAGTTTATTGAAAATGAATATCTGCGCGATATAGTATCGAAGAACTCACGCGGGTCTGAATCGTCTATTCGTTGAACGTCTAATAGAGTTATATGCAAGCTGGAACAACCGGTCTTGAACGTTGTAACAGAATATCGAAAGCCGAAGACGAAACTGAATATTCCTCGGCGAATCGCCTGCTAAACTGAACAATAAGCTGCTTCTACGACGCGTCTATCCAATTCTCTTCCATTTTCGGCTACGAACGATCAACGAACTCCGTGTTTCATACTCGCTCCAGTTTGTAACGCGAGAGAAGTTGAATCGAAACCGAACAATAAGCTGCTTCCACGACGCGTCTGTCCAAATCTCTTCCACTTTCGGCTCCAAATGATCAACGAACTCCATTTCACACTGAAAGCCGTTTGAAACGCGAGAGAAGTCGAATCGCGAACACAATGGTACATCTTTCACTGTTATAATTTCAAACGCAGTATTTCTACTTTCTTGATCCACACAAGGATCGAAACGTTAAAGTTTAAATTAATTTGTAAAATTGCTTTAAAGTGTTTATTCGATCGAATACGTTATCGAAATCATTAATAATTTTCCTGGTTTAACATTCATACGATCGATAACAATAACAACATTTACAATGGTACAAAGTCGAGAAAATGTATTTTACGTGTCCGGCGCAGCATGATCAGGGCGAACGAGAAACACTCTCGCCGTTCCGCTCGGCGGCCGGGCCGAGCACCCGTTGATTGGACCCAGCATCGCTAACGAGTATAAAGGCCGGTCATTTCTCGATAAAAGTTAGGCTAATCAGGGCTGACGTTCGAGCCAGACCACCAAGGAGAAGATGTTGTTTCACGGCGTTACGGCATTCCTCGCGATTAGCGCTGATAATCAGCCGAGAACTGTTCCGAGGAACATCCTTATTGGCTCGCCGTGGCAGGAGGCGGTCATCCTCGTCGCTCGTAGACGGAAAGCTCGGTAGCGTCCGGTGTTCGGCGGAGCCAACTGCCTACCCCGAGTACTCTTGGCGCAAAATTCAGTGTCGTGAAAGGAACATATCTATTTACAAATCGGTGTTACGCGATGATGAACGCCACGAGGCAGACTCGGGACAGAAATATGTATAACTGGATACGAGAGGCTTGAGCGGCACGCACGACTCGCCCCTCTCGGGTATCGTCAAGTTCAAGGATGCCTTCGAGGTCTAGGTTCACCAGAGACAGCCGTGCTGTTTCGCTCAACACCGAGAACCAGAGGATGAGAAGAAGGAAGAGGAACGAAGGGAGAAAGAGAGAGCCAGAGAAGCTGAGATTCTTCCGTTTCGATTCCACGCTCGTGTATCTAAGGATTCGCTGTAGAGGTATAGCGATGCCTCGAGCAGATACGTACATTGTTTCAAAAGTGCGTAGTAAATTGCCTTGGTACGCGCGTAGTAAACGATGAGACGCGTTTTCAGTAAATGCAAGGCCATGGTAGATCCTTCGACTCGATGCTTGGGTCTCAACTTTTCTACGATCCCTGGTGTTCGAGTATTATATTGGCAACGCAGGACGCGCTCGTCCTCTCACCCGCGCGCGCGCCGGTCGTCAAGTTCAAGGATGTCTCGGGAAGACTGGCGCATCGGCCACGAGAATGCATCGGCCATAGGGGAAGAAGATACTTCTCGAGTCGAGAACCTCCCGAGTCTCTCGATCAACCACCGTCCGCAAAATTCCAACAACCGTGTTGCCCGAACAACGATAATTGTACCGTTCGTATCGAAACGACGCGAAAGAGGATGCTCGCCGGCGATATTCTTTTTCTTTCTTCTCCCCCATCGAGGATTCGCATAATTTCCCTATAGGCATCCGCGAAATATTCCCCCCATCGAGAAGCCCTCGTGTACACGAGTTAGAGGGTCCCGATAATGATATTTATCGCGTCAGTTTTGAACGAGGCCCCGTTCTCTATCGCGCACCGACTCACCATTTCCAGAGTATTACCTTTCACGAAGGGAATGCAAATTTATGGTAGCATCAACGCGCCGATACGTACACGTACAATTACGGGCAGACTTCAGCAAGGTTCGACTAGATAGCACGAAATACTTCGGCAAAAACGAGAACTCGTGCATTCCTTGACGTAAAGCGGCTGTAAATTCTTCGGGAATACGAGACCCGCAGACTCGAAAGTGCTTGCCAATCCATCGAGGTTGAGAAACAGGCTAACACCTGCCGCGCGGCTCGCTCGTGAAAGATTGCTTTCCAGATTGCCGTAGCTTCGAATTAAAGGCGAGGAATGTGTGCTCGAAAGAATAGGGAGAGCAGTCGGAACGTGGGACGAGTCAAAATCCGAGGAAACTGGAGCGGCGTAGAAAATCGCCGTTCAGAGAATCCCGGCGTTCGACGAGGCTTTACTGAAACAACGATCACCTTAATTTCGAAGCTTGAAACTCATTCACACTGGTCTAAAATCTCGATGATTCGATCCCGCTGCGTTCGCCACCATGTTTGATCTCCGCGGGTCAAAGTGGCAGCGCGAGTACGTTGGCCTCCACCCACCGCTGATAATCCCGCGTCTAAAGAGTCTAGCAGACTAAGAATGGTGAATCGGCTCCACCCTGTGGGGCTACGATTGTTTATTATTTATCTCATGTGCGATTTAAAAACGAAAATTGTAAAACCATCAAAGATATTAACGAGAATTTTTTATGCAACACATACAGTAGCGGTTATTGAGGAAAATAGTGACGAAGATTGAATAAATCTATGTGTATTATGATTCCTAGAATACATAATATCTTTTGCGTTTAAAAAGAAATAATTGATTAAGAAGGGACTTAATCTCCGAATAAGAATTATTAATTAGTATCGTAAGAAACACGACACTATACATTGTACTATTATAATGGCGTAATTTCATTTGTTTTTCAATATTTAACTATGTTCCACCACTCCAACCATCTTGCAACTTTTGTATGTATCAGATAGGTAACAAAACATTGGAGGGTTGTTTGAAATTCCCACCCCTAAAAAATTAAATAATTTTTTCCTACCCTTAATAATTTGATCACAATTGTGAAAAAAATGTATGTTATAAAGGACGTAAGTACGAGTATTTTCGCAATTCTGTTTTATCAAAATAACTTAATGAACAATCTATAAAAAAATGATATAGTTAAGGGTATTTACCCTCATATCATCCTTATATGAAGGGTTAGCGACTTGAAATTTTTGTGGGTTATCTTTTAACCTAAAACCAATGTTTTCCACACAATTTCAATAAAACTCCAGGGTGGGTCCGATTCACCATTCTTAGTCTGCTAGACCCTTTGCGAAAGGTGTGGTTGCAGCTTAACGACGGCCGTCTAACGTGGTTTGCTAACGATCTCCGTCGATTACTGCGTGCAATTAGGACCGGTAAAATGATTACGTAATTGTACGCAGCCCGGATTGGCCCTCGGCTATTCCAGGCATTCGAATACGAAGGAGGTGTATCGATGCTCGATCACAATTGCGTACGTCCATGCTTCACCGTTAGGGGAAACACGACGAATGCAATCTCGAAGCGGCAGCGGCGCGGCAACGGGCGAGCATTGCTTGGCAGAATATCAAGGAACGCGAAACTCCAAACTTAGACGCATTCCGTGTTATTATTAGACGCAAGCTAGAACCGGAATAATATTGAGATATCGTGGAATCCTTGCGGGGCAACGAAACGGGACAGATCTAGGAAATCGCACGGTGGAGTAGCAAGTTCAGTTCGTTGCACTCGATCCGAAGAATGTCGCGAACGGTGACAACGCGATTCACCGATCGAGGAATGATTACCCGTTGACGCGGCTACGAGGGTTCGCGTCAAGCACGCAACGCGCTTACCAACACCCGAGAGGAATAATGAAACCGCAATCGCCGCCGCCACGCGACACTAGAATTTTTATCAGCGAGATAAGTATATATTCCCGCGAGTCCTCTGCGTACAGTTATACGAACGATCGGCTAACCGCGACAACCGACGTCCGGATGAGAACAGCGAGGGCACGACGAGGGCCTGGAGGATCTCCAATACTCGCTAGCCAGCATTTAAGACCTACCCTAGAGAATAACTAGCAGTGGTTTTACGGCGCACAGGTTCGATCATAGGTTACACACTATATACAACTATTTTGTAGGAATTACCCAACTATCTAGCGGAATTACCGCTAGATAGCCTTACTGAAGAATCCTCTGGCGGGTCTAGGACGAAACACCACCACCAAATCCGAATCTAAACGTTCGGGTAATTCCTAGAAAATAGCTATATGTAGGATTTAAATCGTAAATAGAATGATACGTCCATAAACACAACAGTATAACGTTTAATTTCAAATACAATATAAAATTGTCTCAATTAAATCTCCGTCTGAGATCAAACACGTATTATTATATTTACGATTTAAATCCTACATATATATAGTGTGTAACCTTTGATCGAACCTGTGCGCCGTAAAACCACTGCTAGTTATTATCTTAAAGCGATCGAAATATCAAAAATCCATTTACCCTAGAGAATATACAATATGTTTCAGATAAATCCAGAGCGGGTAACACGAGCGAACTCGGCGAACACGTTCGATAAAACAGCGGAGAGCGTGATTTCCGCGGGGATGGAAACGTCTCTTGGAGGAGCAGCCCGGTGATATTAATCTCTAGGATATATCTCGTTACCACGGTGTGCCATAAACAAGCCGACCTCGTTGCGATCCAGACACACGAACTACGCCTTTGCCCTTAAGGGCTCGTGGCAACAATGCTTTCGCTTTGGCCCGTACGAACAGGATCTCCACGAAGGATCGCACAGGCGCCAATGGCGATGATGTAGGTGTATCTGAATGCGGCATAGGAAGAGCGAGGTAAATAGTGAAAGGAGCAGAAGAGAGAAAACTAGTGGACGATCTGCGAGGTTAGGCGCAGCCACGGTGCAAAGTCACTGCACTCCTGTGCCCCGTTGCACCGATGCAACAGCTTCGCGCTCGAGTTCGAGTTCACGTTGCCCGCCACCGCTGACGTTCGCGAAGTTGGACGAGGCGGGGCGAAGCGAACAGCCGGTTTTGCCGAGATATTTTTCATTGACAACGAGAGAAAATAGGATACGCGCCTGTCTCTCCCCCTCCCCCTCTGTACCCCTCAACTCCGCCCCTCCCCCGCCGTTCGCTAATGCTCGCACGAGTGGAAAAAAAGTTAGCGCCGACTATTATTAGAATCGTACTTAAATAAGATTACGTGAATTGTACGGACAGGTATACGCGCTGACGGCGCACTATCTTCCACCGGTGTGCGCAGCCCGCTCGGCAGATAATTCTGCGAGTAACGCCGTAACGAATCGACTTAATATCGCCGAGAAAGGTACACACACCAATAACCGAGCCGAGATCTATCCAGTTCTTCGGGGAGGCGCGCCGGCGCGCGGCGTTTCGCTTCGATTTCCCTCTATCCCCTGAAGAAACGAGCAAAGCGCGAATATAATCTGCACCCGACACTTTTGCTCTTTCTCCCATTCTCGTCGAGCGGTAAAAGTGTCGCTTCGTTTCCTATCGTTCGCATCGGAACACCGCGAGGCTCTTGTTCGGGTTCTCGCGAATCCGAGCGTCTAGAGTGCTTCTTCGAACGCGGAAGCTCGTCGTGGTCGCGGGGGAGTGCGCATACCGCGTGCAGCACATGCACCATGCAGCAGCAGCATCGTTCGTCCGTTCGCTCTGCTCGGCCGCTCGACCGGCCTCCTCGGAAGGTCGTGCCATTCAGCGGCCGTTCACCCGTCATCCCTTTCTTTTTCTACTCTTCTCCTTTTTCCTACCTAGCTATCTCGAGTATAGCCAATACTCGCGGCATTGTTACCGTATAGACGCGGCAGTATGTTCGCCGCACGATCGACCGCCGCATCACGCTTCGGGAGAGCTTGCCCCGTGGAGGACTCCGTTGAAATCGAGAGCAACCGAGCCACGCCTTCCGTCTCTTTCTTTGAAGTTCTGTGTCCCGGGGCCAAGCCGGAACGCTCCAGGGCGAAAATCGCGAACGATAGGGACCCGAGTAAAACGGAGAACCTACGGCGAGGATAAAGGCCCGTAAGGCCCGGACAAAAGACGCATCGCGATACGGAACTGGCCCGGGATTCGTTCGTTTGTTCGCAACCGATACGCGGAGGCAAAATAGCCGCATTTACAATGGCTGTCCGCCGATACGATTAGCGTGCGGACGCTTTCATAGTCGCCTGCGTATCGGACTTGCCACGGACGTTCACCTCCCCGTCCGTTTGTCCCGTTGTATCCTCTTATCTTTCGAAACTAGCGTCCCCGTAACCGGTCCCCCGGAACTCGTTCGTCACCCGGACGATCAAGACCGGACCGACGGACAGGGTGGTGTCGACCAATTCAACAACGAATTCGCCGGACTTATATGTCTCTCGAAGACCTCGAGAACCGTCCTCGCTTCTCAGGATACTATCTAAGGACACGAGAACCCGGTTCGGTTTCTTCGCCGATGAAAAGAAAGAACGGCATGGAGATACACGACTAATGACGAAGGAGCGAGTCGCGTGGATAGACGGGAGGAATTCGGTTCGTAGATTTTCTCACGAGCCGCCTCGCTGGCAAGACGAGTTCTTCCACGGCGTTCTAGTACACTCGAAGCGATTTCTCTTGTTAATCGCGACGCATGTCCTCCAGTCTTCGTCCTTGGGCAGAAGAACGCAACGATCGATACTGCGCAATCCTCGATAACCTCTTTGATTAGAAGAATCCAACGAGAAAGAGAGCCAGACGGCGCCAGCCGTTCTGCTGCTCAGAAAAAGCGGTCGCGTGAGGCGTTCTAATGCTCGAATACCAACGAGCTTATACGTATTTCCAGATCGTAGAACCGTTTCTCGATCGATCTTGACAGTTATAGAGTAGCCCTTCCTATGTCGCGGTACTCTAATGAGAGAAAAAATTACGGTTCGTATCGAGTTTCGTCTAATTTTAGAGGATTCGTTCTAATTCTGATTCGGAGTTTCCTGTAACAGTCTGCCTTCGATCGTCTCGAGGATATATATCTCGGATAGGATACGGAGGGATCTTTGACAATTCCGTCACGATCGCGAAGAGATCATAAACTGTCGGCCACGTGACGCCGTTTAACGTCGGTTTTCTGTCATTACGCGAACGATTACATTTTCGCGATTCAAGAGCCGTTAACATCGACGTAATTAAAGCAATTATCGATAGACGCCGCGCCGCTGATTCTGATCTCGGACGGACGAAGATCGAGGAGGCAGGAGACGGGCAGGTGGGTACCGCTGCTATTATGTCGTGAGAAACTATGCGATTAATTTCCTGCTCCGCGAGTTGCCGGCGCTACCGACGCGACGCGGAGTACAAGTTCCAGTGGCAAGAACCACGATACACCTTCCAGCGAAGGCTAGGAGCGTCAGGCACATGAACTTCCGTCGAATAGTTCGTCAAAGGATCGCGAGGAATCGTTCGCGGCACGAGAACGATTAGACGATTATCTCTTCGTAATGACCCGTTCGAAAGTACTGGTTTTTTTTCACCCGCGATTCGACAACTCGACCAGTTTGCTCGCCAGCTTTTTTTTATTAAAAAAATCTTAGAAAACATTTATTACGACGTTGGACAATAATACATAAACAAAAATACCGTACGCATAGTGTAAAGCATTAACAATCCAGACAGAAAAGCATACAAATTAACATTTTTACTTTTTGTAAAATTCTTACACGAGCAGATCACAATCATTAACCCAGGTAGCACTCGGATGTCCGATAGATGTCCAAAGTACGTCCGTATTGGACCTTCTTATGTCCCAGGGATCTCCGAATCATATCCGTATGTCCGAGATACGTCCGAAATATGCCCGAGATTCGTCCCAGAAAAAAATGTCCGAAATTTAAGTCCATCGGGCATCCTAGGGACGTACACAACGGACGTCGGACGTATGGACATAAACTGGGCATGAAACGGACATCCGACGGATGTACGGTGCTACTTGGGAAGGAACGATACAATGTGATGGCAAGCCCTGATATCTGGCCCAGCCAAAAGTATTGAGACGTCCAGAGGCAACTGAAATCCCAACCTATAGAGTCTTTTCAAAAGCACCAATCTTTGAGCTTCGTATGAATTACATTGCCAGAAAATATGGTGCAGGGTGTCATCTCCCTCACCGCAACTGCACTTTGGATCATCAATGTACACAATGCGTGCAAGGGAGGCAGGTAGGTGGTAGTGATCTGCTCTACACCTGTTGACAGTGACAACAGTCAATTGGGGTAGGTTTAGCTGTGAGAACCAAGGAAGTCGGACGTCACATAGACCATCCGTTTTTATAGAAGAGAGGGTGTTATCAAACATGTCTTTACAAAATGACTGAAATAGATCAGTAAAAGTAGCTCGCCAGCTTTATCGACTTGGTATCGCGATGAAATTCATCGTCGGGATCGAGGCGATCCTCGTCGTTTATATTATCAAGGCCGACCGGTGCTCTCACGGCAAAAAGATGGATCGTCGCTCGAAACTATTTAACCGGTGCATTAGTCACGATCGATGTCTCATTAAGAGCTCCGGATCTGTCTCGAGCCCGCTGGTAATGCCGCCGCGGTCGAAAAAGAAATCGCTGCGGGATTGAAATCGATGATCGGGCAAGCTCGGTGGTCGAATTCAGCCGAATTAAAGGGTTTTAGTATCGTGAAAAATGAAATCTTTGCACCCTGGAAACGAGTCTACACCCCTTAATAACTCGAATAACTCGTAAGGCTGTTACGTGGAAGAACCGCGAGGCGGTGGTGTGCGGCGTTTATACAGCCCGTATTATTATACCGCTTGCTAGCCGTGGCTAAAGTTGAATCGCGTCGGAATGTAGAGAGTTTAAGACTCGCTTAGAGAGGATTTGCGATAGGCAACACCCGCGCCGAGCGGTGCCGAGCCGAGAGAGGTCCTCCCTCTTCTCGGCTTCGCAATAATCCCTTCTGCCAAAGAGTTGCCAGCTGCAGTCGTCCGTACCTTGTCTGCAGTCGCGGCGCAGCACACTTGGGAACACCGTGGCGTGTCGGGAATGCGGAAAGGACGAGTTTCTTCTACTTTTGTTGCGCGTATCTACCTGGTAACCTGAGCCGCGGTGATGCGGTGGCTCTTCGAAAACCGCGTCCGCTGCTAGAATCTTTCGAGACCAGATTGTATTCGTGTTCTTATCAGATCCAAACACTTCCCTGGTTAGGTGACTCTAGTTAAGTTGCTCGCTGTTATACGTATAATAAACGAGCAGGAGGCGAGTGCTCGGTGTCTCGTGCCTCTCGCTTCTTTCCTCGTCGCCTGGAACCAACCGATGCGATGGAACCGGTGCGGAATTCTTATAATTAGATCGACACCGTTAGAGACCAGCCCAGAATTTCTGTACGCCTGATCTTCTTGATTTTACCGAATATTTTCGCCTGCTCTCAACCACGAACCAGACGATCAGGCACGGCGCGGCGTTTATGCGCGCTTCTGCACTCTCCGATTTACGCGAAAATAAACGCGCGGACCGTCCAACTCGCTCATAAAGCAATGCTCCATAGAACGGATCGCTGCTACCATTACGATCGCCATTAACTATTTTACAGGTTTATCGTGGCTCGATCTCGAGTACGGCGTTTCGCTTCGACACGATGCTTCACGGTCTCCCCTGCTTTACGAGCCATTGTTTCGATTTTTCTCGCGTACCGGCCAGCAGCGGCAGCAACGACGACGGCAGCAGCCACAGCGGCAAGAACACCGTCAGCAAGAGGCAGCGGCAATAACACCGAAAATTTTCGGCAGACCTCAGCTTATTCAACTCTCGCTCGCACTCCCTTTTCCTCGTCTCGGATAAATTGATTTCTCTACGTTTGTCCGTGCGCCAGCTCCGATTTCAACGCGGCGAGCCTTAACTCGACAAATAAAGCAGCCGGACTCCGATGGAAGCCTCCTGATTTTTCGAGCCCGTAATGAAACGAGGTTAATTCCGATAGATGGAACACGCTGGATAAGATCGTAAATCATTCGAAGGTTACCTCCCGCGTGCCTTACAATAACTATCGTCAATAATGATCGCCATGAATGAAACGGCGGAGGCACAGCGGGTGAAGAGAAAAAGAATTACAGCCGGAATTTCAAGATCGGCGAACCGATTCTCTTTTCGGTCTGTTTTGCCTCTCGTGTGTCTGCGATACACATGCGGCAAGGCACACGTTGGCCCCGCGTACCACTTTAATAGTCGTCGATAGAAAGAAAAAAAGCTAGGTGGCTAACTGGACTGGCCGACTTTGCTCATTAGAGTACACGTGGGAATTAGCGGCGAGAGATTCTTCGACGACCTATTAAATAAACTGTGTAGCCTTGTCCAGCGTTCGTGAAAGTCACTTGACTTCTATACTCCTCGTGTAATTCCTACGAATGTTGACTACAACGTATCCGGTAAAGTTCTCTGGCTCCCTTCGATCAGACGCGGTCCTTGTCCCAACGCGAGAGTCTGCGAAACGGTAAACAGTTAATGTGTCCTGATTACCGATCGTAATATTGTTAAAACAAAAGAAGAAATGTGATTTCAGTTTTTCTTCTTTCTTAAAAGGGACCCATATCATAAACTAGCAAAATTGCTTTAATTTATATTTCCGATCGAACCTTTGCACCGAGATCACCATTTCTTCTTTGGTAAACAATTAGTTTAACTTTTAAAAAAATTGGATAATTATGAAATTACCTCTCCGAGTAGTATCGCGGATTTCAATGCTGGTACAGCAGCTTTAAGCTGCTCGCACTCGTAGTCGTTGAGAGGCGGAATGCCTAAATGCTTTTGAACTCCATCCGGTCCCAGTTCCAAGGCGGAAGCAAAATATTGAATTTCCGGTATCACGCAGGATCGAACGTAGGCGTATTCCACGACACCGCGTTGATGCCGCAACGCTGGACCAATTGGCAACAATATACCTACGTGTCAGTTCGTGTAACTATAGAAAGCAGATTTTTGTCTACCTTTGCAAAGAGACATGCAGAATCTAGCTGCTCCGAAGGCCATGGCAATGGCCGCGGTACCCTTTGCGTCCAGTTTCGATATTTCTTCGTCGGTGAATCTCACAGCCCTTGTTAGCCTCCTAGCTTCTGCCTAATCGATTAACCGATTAATTATCGAGCCGACATGCTGGAAGAAATCTAGCAACGAGTTAACAAGCCGTGGGTTACCTGGGATATCACGTTGCAAGGTTTCGACTGTGAAAAAATCGGCACGCACGTCTTTGAACAGCTTCCACCGATCACAGGTATCGAGACGCATTCTGGTTCGACGCCTACAATCTCCGCGACCAAACTGTTCGCCCTGAGACAGTCGAGGCTAATTACACCGAAAACACGATTATACTCGTGGACACCGGCTCTTTTGTACATCTCCATGGCCAACGGTATCAAGCTGTTTATCGGATGCATTGTTATCGCGAGCAGCGCCTGAAAAAAAGGAGAAATCAATGCACCGGTGTTTCGCGAGATCCGCGTGACAAGAACCGAGTCGAATTTATGCAACGAATAAAACGCATAAGGAAACTGCCGCGAGCCGTAAAGCTGCGGTAAAGAACGAATGGAAGAGGATCGATGCGACAAACATCCGTGTCCTCGTCGAGAT
This sequence comes from Lasioglossum zephyrum, assembly GCA_028455615.1. Lineage (NCBI taxonomy): Eukaryota > Metazoa > Arthropoda > Insecta > Hymenoptera > Halictidae > Lasioglossum > Lasioglossum zephyrum. The sequence goes on along the minus strand of CM052330.1, from coordinate 15,983,882 downwards.
TGTCGCGAAGAATGTCGGAAACAGCCGGCCTGCAATTAATGAAACTGCGAGGGCGTTAAAAGCCGAGGTCAACTGCTACACATAAGAAGCAGTGCTCGTACGGACCGCGGAGTGGCGGCGTTCCGCCATTATTCGGCTCCATACTTAGGTCCTTCGTCGGGCCTATTATATTCATACCAGATCATTTAATTTCTGTACCGTTTAATATCTATTCGATTCAGTGACTTTTCTGTAAGTGTTTCCAAATTTTTTCTACATTTTAGGTAGATAGGAAAACTGCACTCCCCTTACTTAGCGTCCCCTCCTGGAGGGGACGGGGGCGGGGTTTTACCCACGAAAAAGACCTGAACTGGCTGAGAAAATTTTTCGCAAACAATACATGTTGCCTCGCTGGGCCGCGACAAACAACGCGTTATCGCATTGCTTGCCTCGCCCGTCCAATTCAGATTAAGTCCCATTAAATCGTAGATTAAACAGTCATGGAAAATCCGAACTGTATCGTGTTTGGTATCATTATAATCGGAAAAATGTAACTAATGTGCATCTAAAAGTGGAACCCGAAAATTTTTAAGACTGAAAAAACACATATATGGAATATTTTGCAAAATAATCTACAATTAAAAAGAAATAAGTTTCGCAAGTGAAAAAAGAAAAACGTGAATATGATTGTATATACAGTTGGAGGAAGCTGGATGATCGAGCAAGCAGCTCGCTTAATGTCGACTAGATTAACGGTAGATTGAATTAATTGAAGATAAAGCGGTAAAAGGTTTCCTGATATACGATTTAATAAAAGGAAATTGCACGTTTATGCTCGAGTTTTTCAGACATAAGCTATTGCTAGCCACAGCGTTCGTGCGTATGTCCACCTAGATAAGTGGAATTACGAGGAAGCATCCAAAGAGGAAAACAGATCATAAGAAACGGGTAGCGATAATCGTTAACGTATTAATTTCCAGCAACATTGTTGTGCCCCCGTTGAGTGGGAAAATTTTGTGCTAGTTTACCTGCGGGCAGTATTTAATCACGCTCGGCAACAAGTCCGACAAGATGTCAGCGTTACGCTTCAACACTTCATCGGGCGACGAATCTTTCTGGATCACTCGATCCGCAACGATCATTACTATCTTCGCCCCTTCGAGCGTTTGCTGCAAACACGCTTCCGAAGCATTGCACGTGCTAACCTTACACTTCGTGTCGATATAATTTAAATCCCATGCGAGACCGTAAATGCAAGCATTATCGTAAATTGCCAATTCGTCTATCCACGACGTACGTTTTAGAAATAACGACAGACATCTACCTACGACGAAGGGATGCGATAAAATACGTGTAGAATCGAGGGAAACGAAGGGTGCACCCAATCTATTTACCCGTATTACTGCCAGCGCCAAGAACCGCTACTTTCATGGATTTCGAAGAAAAGGAGTAAGACTGTACCAGGAAACATATTTTCGAAGCGTTCTTCCTCCATCTTGTTAACGAACCGATCTGTTTGATCGAAGAATACAGAAACCTTTCGTGGCAAATGCGTGGTATTACTTTTCGCGATGCGTGAACCACGGAGGGAATCATATCGACTCATTTTATTGCAATCGTGACAGTACAAACAATTTGATTTGAAGGGGGGCAGAATACTCGACGACAACCGGCTCGAGTCGATCGACTTTGACGAATGATCGATTCGATTTTCCATTATTAAAGGCTGATCAAATGTGCCCACAATTATGAAACTGGTGTAAGTGATATATTTCTTGTTTATAGATATTTGAATTCCATATAATGTTGAAAATGTGAAACAATTGACAAACTGACTTATTTATAAATTTGGGCTTAGACCATTTTCTTAATTATGAGCAGATAAACGGGTGTAGATCTGACCACTATCATCTAGCTTTTTCTCTGGCTCGCATTGGCTTTATTGATGATGAATTGCTAAACCATGTTTTATGGCAATGCAACTTGTGCAACGAGGAAAGGCTCAAATTAATGAATAAACTCAGTAAAATAAACTTCCAGTTTCCAATGGGTGTCTGTATTACAATATTTGTGTATCTCTAGTAACCCTATTCTGTTTTGTAATTTTTTTAAATTTCTGTATTGTATGTAGTGTATTTCGGTTTTGTAATTATGTCGAAATAAATCTCATATGAGATTTTCTAAAATAAAAAAATATATATAAAACAGTCCAATCCAGACATCAAAGCAAACCGAATATTCATATGTTCGGATGAAAGACGCGCCGCGACAAGAGACCGTGCCGCCATCTTTCGTGTCGGAGCCAAGCCTGGGCCGACGATATCGTAGGAAACTTTTCTTTGGAGGAAGCAACCAAGTTTTTTGTCTATCTAGATATTTCTCATTAAATTTCTATTGCTCGTTCACGCAATCACATTTGTCGTTGTAATAGCACATGAGACAGGGTACGTAGTAATCGTCGGGCATGCCACACGCAATGTAACGATCACGCTCGTCTGGAATGCCGTTCTCTGTTAAAGTCAAGTCGAGATTTAGCTCCTTCCCCTCGAATTTCCACGTGTAGTATCGTCCGTTTGCGTTGTAAATAAGAGCACGTTTCTGGATACGTCTAATGGTGTCTTCCTCGCAAACCTATATTTCATACACTCGTTAACAACGTATCGATTCTCGACGTTCTTGCCTCGAGAACAAAGGCCCGTTTTACCATGATCACGCATTCCGTCCCGGTGAGCACGTTCATAATTCGACAGGGTCGGGGATTACTGGTCAAGCGACCCTTCTTGTACCTTTGGTCGAGCCACCAAGGGCATTTGTCCAGTGGCCGCCAAGAGCTCGCAGGAACCACGTGAGCCATTACATCCGGTAATGGACCATGAGGACAATAGGGTACCAGAACTCCGGTGACAGGGTGCACGTGATATTTAATGTCGTTCGTCTCGTGATCGAACCAATGACTAATATCTTTGCCGGCGTGAGCCAACAAGGGTTTGATCTCCCTCTTCCCAGCCCATTCCTTGCAAAGATCAGTCAAATCGTACACTCCGCCATTGTACGAGACCCAACAATCAACTTTGCTATTATGAACCGCCACTTCCGTTGGCAGAAAATACTTGTTCCTATCACGAACACTTTTCTGAGCGCTCGTGACGCTTTTGGAAATTCTATACGCCTCCCCTTCACCGGAAACGATCTTGTTCAGGCGTGACATTTTTCCAAATCTTCTGGGATTCTCGTCCAACGACATTCACCTGAATTTGGATCGCATCTATGCACCTATCCGCATAGATACGCATCGCGTTGCCATTACAAGGAAATCCTGCGACTGTTTTATACAATCTTGTACAAGATATCGTTAAAGCTCCCTATTCGTTCCTGCATGAGAAAATACATATGTAATAGGTGTTTCTCTTTAAAGATAACACCCGTTCAGCCCTATTCGGTGTCGATAAGTTCGGTGTATGCATCTTTCTTAATTCGTTTATCGAATATATACTGATTCTACGGTGATATTATTGCACCGTTTTTTGGGAGTGTACAGTATATAAATAGATAAAGAATAGTAAACGAAATCCTAAAATGTACCCAAAAAATATTGCTCAATAAACGACGTTCTCTGCTAACTTCAGAGCGCCTCCATTCCATAAAATTCCTAGACGGATTCGTGAAATATTCGATTCCGACGGGGACGATCTTTAAGAGAATCTTTAATTGAAAGATTATCGATGTACTCGAGTAGTATTCGCGTACGAGTTATGTTTCAAGGAGAACATCCTTGTATAACTAGGAAAAAACTGGCTCGACAACACACGACCCTGGTAACTTTCGTGTCACACGGTTGGATACTACTATTATTTCCAACTTGAAGGCAGGCACTTTATTGTGGCTATTGCAGGCGATTGAATGGCTGCCTCGTCCAGAGAGTGCACATTCTGTTTTGCTGTAATTAATTTTACGTTACTTGGTGATTTACACGTGAAATATTCTCTGCCTCGTATTATTTGGTAAGTCTTTCGATACGTTTTAACAATCTTCCGAAGTACGATCGGTACAGTGGCGGATTTATTGTAAGACTCTTGTTTCTGTGAAACGTGCTCGTAAGATTTACGGCCGGTTATTTATTTCTTGCTAAACATTACGTCCGACAGTTTTTTTCACGAACGTCATCCACTTTGATGGTCAATCGATTTCGACGTTCTGTCCGCACTTTCTATGCACTCGGAAACGCTTTCCACTCACCAGAGTGTACAGTAGTTGTCAAAACTAGTAGTTGAATTGTGACATGCTATAATAGCATGTTACACTTACGCGGAGCAACATCTTTAATTGTTGTTCGAAAATATGCTGTTCCGCTCCAGTGAATTTTTATCATTATTTGTGCATATACCACGTAAATTCTGGTTGGTCCAGTTTCATTAAAAGAAAACAACTTAACACATAATGCAGATCAGATGGCATATATAATTTGTTCTTTTTTTTTAATCTATAATTTGTTTACTTATTTTTATCACCACATTCTTTGGCACTACCTTGCAAAACAATGTTACTTGCACCGAAATAAGCTTACAAGGAAATACACATATTTGTAAAAATTTAATTGTTGATTTCTAATAATTTAGTTTTCGAGACGTTTAAAAAGTCTCAATATTTGTCTAGAACAATATTTTCACCACGATCCAGTTTTCCTATCTTAACAAATTCTTCTCTTACTTTAACCACATGCGTTATTCGTGTTGGGTTGACTGATATTTTATTATGTTTTCTAAATTGTTGTAGGGTTGGTGAAATCATAGCAATAGCAATAGCAATATACAGAATTCTGAAATGGATAAGAGCGCGTACGGATCAGTGTGTCGCGCAGAGAGAAACAATGGAGCAGACGAAGGAGCAATGGACATGGGAAGCAACACTGAAAAAGTGGCCATTTTGGATGCTGGTGCACAGTATGGTAAAGTGATAGATCGAAAAGTCTGTGAGCTGAATGTTCACAGTGAAATTCTGCCCCTTGACACACCAGCATTTACTCTACAAGAGAAAGGCTATAAGTAAGAACGTTGTAAATGTATATCTCTGCGAGATACATCTTCCACGGTTGAAATACATTTCCATGAAAATGATGAAATATCAATGAAATTGTAGGGCTATTATCATTTCTGGAGGGCCAAATTCAGTTTACGCAGAGGATGCGCCCGGATACGACGCGGATATCTTTAGAATAGGAATTCCTGTATTAGGTATCTGTTATGGGATGCAAATGATGAACAAAGAGTTCGGTGGTACGGTAACGCAAAAAGACGGCCGAGAAGATGGTCAGTTTCCAGTCGAAGTAGATTCCAAGTGCCCGTTATTTAAGTAAGTGGAATCCGAAAATCTCTAATCCGTCGCAGTCTCGCTGTGCACCGTTTCTAAATGACCGATTGCATCTTAGGGGCTTGGACAGATTACAAATAGTACTGTTAACACATGGTGATAGCATAGATAGGGTGGCAGATGGCTTTCGTGTTATTGCCAAATCGTCGAACTTTGTAACAGGAATAGCGAACGAGAAAATGAACTTATACGGGGTTCAGTTCCACCCCGAGGTAGATCTTACACCTAATGGCAAAACGATGTTGCACAGTTTTTTGTTCTTGATTGCCGGCCTCTCTGGCAACTATACGCTTCATGGTAGAGAAGCACAATGTATTCAATATATCAAGGAAACCGTTGGCACCAAGAAAGTTCTGGTAAGGCACGACTAAATGTACACGTAATTAAATCGTAATCCCATAAGCATGCATCGATTTGTTCGACTGTTTCGACATTTTATTGTTTTCTTCCTCGGTGAATAATGTAAAATTTTCAAAGAAGGCGTAAAACGATATTTCAACTATCTATAAGCTACACAGGCAAATTAAAATAAAAAATAAATTATCGTAGTTGTTAGTGAGCGGAGGCGTGGATTCCACGGTATGCGCTGCACTGTTACATAAAGCTTTAAACAAGGAGCAAGTTATAGCCCTGCATATCAATAATGGCTTCATGCGGAAAGGAGAGACGCAATTTGTCGAGAAGAATTTGGCACAATTGGGAATTCGATTAAAAGTAATTAACGCCGCACACTATTTCATGCAAGGGACTACATCCGTTCCCTTGGATACCATCCCGCCGATAGCCAATGCCAACGCTCTAAACAATAAAGGAATATGCGGCACGGGAACAACCCCGAGAACCAGATTAACCAAAATGCTGTGCGCTACGATCAACCCCGAAGAGAAACGAAAAATCATAGGGGACGTGTTTGTAAAAGTAGCGAACGAGGTGATGGCGGAAATGGGTTTAAAGGCGGAGGATGTGTTTCTTGGACAAGGCACCCTCAGGCCTGATCTTATAGAAAGCGCAAGCGCACTAGCCAGTGGTAAATATTGTTCAAAGAATCGTTGAGTTCCTGTTTCGCGTGGATTAACGTCAGACGCGTTTCTTTTTTTATTAGGTAAGGCGGACGCGATAAAAACACATCATAACGATAGCGAATTGGTAAGAGCGTTAAGAGCACAAGGCCACGTAGTAGAGCCCTTGAAAGACTTTCACAAAGACGAAGTCAGACAACTAGGATGCGATCTAGGACTTCCGCTTTCGCTCGTAGCTCGTCATCCATTCCCTGGTCCTGGGCTCGCTGTACGTATTCTGTGTGCGGATGAGCCTTACATGGACAAAGATTTTTCGGAAACGCAGGTACTTGTCTTTGTTTTGTCGACAAAACGATATCCGTGGGCTCGCTGTACTACATCGAGGAAACAATTTACGTTTGTTCGCAGGTGATAGTGAAAATAATGGCAGAGTACGAGCAAATGCTCAAGAAGAAGCATGGACTACTAAATCGTGTGGAAGGCGCGACCAGCGAAGCTGAACGCCAGCATTTGCGACAAATTTCGAGTCGTCGTCAATTCGCTGCCACCCTGCTGCCTATACGTAGCGTAGGAGTACAGGTAGGATATATATATATATAGAAAGAGAAAGACAGATTGTTTGGAGGAAAACCGTGTGTAATATCGCATTGTATTCTGTTGTTAGGGAGACCGAAGGAGTTATAGCTATGTAGTAGGTTTATCCAGTGGAGAAAACATGTCGGAAGGAATAGTATGGCAAGACCTGTTGTTCCTCGCGAAACTGATTCCGCGTGTTTGTCACAACGTGAACCGTGTGTGTTACATTTTCGGACCTCAATTACACCATCCAGTGACGGATATCACACCGACTCATCTGACGTCGAACGTGATAGCCACGCTCCGGGAAGCGGATCATGTAGCAAACGAAGTCTTAGCCGCTAATAACTGTATGGGGGCTATCAGTCAAATGCCAGTAGTTTTAATTCCTATACACTTTGATCGTGACGCTGTTTCTCGGATACCTTCATGTCAACGTTCAGTCGTTCTTAGGCCATTCTGTACTAATGATTTCATGACTGGCACCCCGGCTATTCCGGGCAAGGAGCTGCCGGTACATGTAAGTTCGATCAATCTTACCCATCATTATTCTAGAGTTAATTCATTTTAGTGCACACTGATATTAATCTATGGATTTTCGTTTGTGCTTTTAACAGGTGGTGAAAAAAATGCTGATCGAAATGTCTATGATATCCGGTATCTCGCGTGTTTTGTACGACTTAACATCTAAACCGCCGGGAACTACCGAATGGGAGTAGTAAACGCTCATCCCTAACTCAACCCTTTCTATTTTTTCACCATCCCTGCGCGTAACGACTACAAAGTAAAAAGTATATTTAAAAATATATATATATATATTACAAAAATACGTACGAATTCGAGGTTTATGACTTCTTACCGATTTATATAAAACCTTTGAGCAAAAACTTCTTTCGAAAAAACATACGTTCTCGATTGTAAATTAATATGTTAACTGAAAAAAAAGATGAAAAGAAAAGAAACGAAAACACGAAAAAATACAGAAAGTAAGATAGAGAGAGAGAGAAAGAGAGAAAAACGAACGAACAATGATACCGATACTGATACTGTGTTCAATAAAATTGAAGGTAAGTATCATATTTGCTTGTAAATAGGTTTCTTATTAACCTCATTGTAAAAATATTAATTTATTCAATTCCGAGAAATTTACATTATATATCATTGTTACACTGCAAATGATTGCATTTGATTGGTGGTACAATTAGATTGCTGTTATATTCGATCTGCATATAATGTTGAACGTATTTTACTGTTTTCCTGTATGTCCTATGCCAAATGCAATTTCCAGTTTTTGTCATACATCTACAAGAATATGAACATAAATAAGTTAAATGTATTACGTCTTTAATACCAATTTTTATTTATCAAAGATCGCAACTGAGTAAAACTATGACAACTATTCCCTGAAATCCTATGTGTTGTATATCACTGAATTATCCGCCCGTTGTCAAGACATGGGTGAACATCACGAATTTTGCATACAAAATATAGATAATACCTGTGCATGGTTTTCAATAAAATATGTAAATCTTCGATGCGTCTCTTCTCCGGAAGCATGCTGAGAAATGTTGCGAGTGATAAAAAGTCTACTTCGTTCACGATCTTAGAATTAGTGATCCATATTTGTATTTGCATCTTCACCTGCAACCGTGTATTTTACATTTGTATTTATCCTGCAGCCAATGTAAAAAGGATAGCATAATTATCGAGCATGTGTACCCCCTGTGCCCCGTACAATGTAACTCGATCGAAATTCAACGCGATGCGATGCGATCGCTACTACCAATCACTGTCGCTATATAGAAAAAAACATTTTCTATGCTTTCCGATGAAGACGTGTTTCACCAAACAAAACTACCATAAATAACTATCGATTTATAACGATAACGATAACTTAATCATAAACGCTACCTGTTCTAGAGGTAGATTAAGTAAGCGATTTACAAGATCAATTAAAATGTCTTGATGTTGAATTGAACTTTCATTGTCTTCCGATATCGTGCGATTATGAGAGAGTATGGCCTCGGCTTCGTCGCTGGTAACTCGATTGTTCGTCGATCCCAATCCACTCAGACTTGGCAATATGCATTTCGAAATGCTATTGTTGCTGCTACCATCTTTTCGATCCGGTATACTTTCACATTCGTTTTTATTCTGTTTCACTTTAAACGCGCCGAGTATGCCGTTCTTTTTACTTTTACTATTTTTCGACGACGTTGCTTTCGAATTTTTACCATTGGTCTTCATTTTACGCTCACCCTTTTTGCTATCTTTCGCGACATTATCGCTTCCGCTCCTCGTTATCAATCCCCCACTGAGTTTGCGGGCTGACTCCTCCTTTGTTTTCAAAGACTGCCCGGCCTTTTTAGCCGTACAGTAACTTTCAACTTCGCGTTTCATGTCGTCCGATAGCGCGGCCAAAAATTCTGGATCAACTTGGGAGAAAGATATATTCTCTTCGTCGAGATTAGCCTGGCCATTATTCGATACTGTGGTCGAACTACTTGTATTTACATTGTTCACAGTGTTACTTCCGTTCCTTGGACCACTGTACTCGTTAAGTATTTCATTGCGTATGTCCTCGGGAAGTTCTATTAAGACTGCCATGTCGATTTCCTGCAAAGGAGGCAACTCCACCTTTGCTGGTCTCGAAACGCTCGGCTTGGTTTGCTTGAAAAAATTTTCTTGGATCGTTTGTACACGATTCCCAGATTTATTCTCAATCTTCGCGACGTTGGAAGTCGATTCTTCCCTACCGTCTCTCTCATCTCGAGTATTTTCAGAAAGCTCGGAAAGAACTACTTCGTTCACGCGAAAAGAAGCGCCTACGTTCTTTTTATCGTCAATTATGTTATTCGAAGATGACGGAACGGAAGTTGCAGATGCTTGCGTGAACCGGTTGAGCGTACCATTTTCATTACTCTTCTTGGCGAAGAAACCTTTCAGAGTCATATCGCGCGATTTGCTTTTCAGTATTTCTAGCCTGGTCACCTGTATGCCGATGCCTCTAGCATCATCAGGCACCTTCAACATTTGATTCCAGAGGGTGATTACTTCCCTGGAGAACATCCACCGATAAGTATACTTAAAAGCATAAAGATAATCGGACAACTTACTTTGCTATGATATCGGGATCGTCGATCGAAGCGATAAGGTTCTTCGATTTGGTCATGTAATCGCACAGCCCGTGGCCCATAAATTTTGCAGTTTCCTTCGGCGCTTCTTTAGCTCGAATCAACAATTTTAACGTGATACACCTACCCCTGGCGTTAGCATTTTTTAATCGATTGGACACCTCGACGGACAATTTCTTCAAAAAGTCTATCGCGTCTTCGTTGTTCTCGAATCTGATTCCATAGTTAACTTCGGCGGAAACAGATTTTCTAATATGCTCCAAGTTCAATTTCGAATGATCTATACCGCGACACATATTGTACAATACTTCTCCCATCTTTTTACCAAACTCCTTTTGCAACGTCGACGACGGGACCGTCTGCAATTCCGCACAAGTACAGACATGCATAGAATGCAATTTGTTCGTTGTGGTCCACCCAACGCCTAATTCGAACAATCATGAATTAATATTAATAGCCAGTCCATCAACTATCTCAAAAGGCAACGTTATCTTACCTGGCAAGTCTTGCACATCGAGAGCGCCGATGCATGCTTCGATATTCTGTTTCAAGTGAAACTGACCATCGGGCTTTGCCTTTCTGGTGGCTAGTCTTGCCAGCAATTTATTGCTACCGAATCCTGTCGACACAGGACAGCCTGTCTTCTCCTTTATCTCTCGTCTGATCATGCCAGCGAACTCCAACGGCGTCAACGAACATTCTTCGAGTATTTTTGTGCAATCAGCGTACATTTCGTCGCAACTGACCGCTTCGATGTCTAATGTATAAGATGCGACGGTATCGTACAAAGCGTACGATACCTCCGTGTAGCCATCGAAATCGTATGGCATCGTTTTCAGATTCGGACATATTTTCAAAGCCTGCCCTAAGAACATGCCATTTTTAACCCCCGCTTTCCTCGCCTCGTAAGAACAAGATGCAATTTCTGATAACGATCCTAACTCCTCCTCTGCAGCATCTTTACCTGTAAGCTGCCTGTTACCCTTTGCATGGGTCACCGCAACAGGCAGCCCTTTTAACTCTGGCTTATTCCTAAGACCAACCGAGACAAAGAAACAATCCATGTCTATGTGCATTATCACAGATCCTTGACTATCATCTGCTCTATTCTCTTCTTGAAAATCAAACATATCATTTCTGAAACTGCTCTGAGAGTCTGATAACGACTTGTCTAACTTCAGATCTCTAAATTCTTTCAACTTGGCTAATCCAGGAAATTTCCCATCACTTTTATCTCTTAACTCGTTCACATAATTTTTAAAAGTTGCCCCCATTGTTGAAATATGATGTAAACGCGAATGGCTGTAAAATTCTGATATAAATTCTGGGTTTTTCGTTGAATTAGACTCTTTTGTATTATGGGTTACACTAGGATTCGAGACTTCGTGATCATCAGCTTTGCTTGTAGTGGCATTACTTACATTATCAATATCATTTGGAAAAGTGTAAAGGTCATTATCTTTCTTTGCGTTATCGTGTATTTCAAGACAACTGCTTGACCCAAATGCTTCGTTTATCGTCTTGTATTTTAATTGTGGTTGCGCATTGGTGCAATTCGAGTATAGCAAGTAGTTTTGGAAATTTAATAGTTTACCAGCCTTTATGCTATCTACTATCCATTCTGGTTTGCATATAGGCATTGGATTCTGGCTTTTTCTATACAATACTATTTTAGCATGAGGCAAATTGGATGCAATTATGTGAGTTGTACCTCTGGGTCTCAGATAATGATGGTATGTACCCCCGTGTTCCATCATTAAACGACGAAGCACATCTGCGGATGGGTCTGTGTAGCCGTTTACAAAAATTGCTATTCCTTCCAATATGTTTGTGGCATCTTTGAATTCTTTGCTTGCTACCGTTCGAAATTGTTCTTCCAATTTTGCTTGTTTAGCAGCCATATACCCACCCTAAAATGATTATGTTATTACAGCTGATTTTTTTCTGACGTTCTGGTTATTAAGATATAATGTGCAATTCTCTGTTTTACATACCCAATCTTCAAATCCATTTTCCCCCCAGGCTTCGCCCTTTTTCTTTTTCGACATTGCAACAAATATTAGGCAAAGAAAATCGTTTGAATAAAAGGTAACCTAGCTAAAAACGGACGTACACATTCATAAAACGTCATAGTTTCAGATACTATTTGCATTCCACTGAAAACTTAGAATATGTTACCGGTACATTAAAATGCATAACGACCGTTTGTTTTGCGGAACCTCGTTCCCATGCACAAATAATCGCGTCCAATTTAGAGCGCGACGTAAGGCCATTTCACTTGGCGTTATTAGCCACATCAATGAATATTACTCCGTTACGTGAATCGTTCGAAAAGTTTCATCCATTTTTTTACAGATATGCAATAAAATGGAAACACGTGTATATACAAAAATAATTTGTCAGATTTATTCAACAACAATGATGATATACAATTTAAATATTGTGTACTGGCAGTAAATATAATAACCATACATGTTAGACTATAACACTATACATTACATTTCAATTCATTCTCACCCAACAAATTAAAAAAAAATATGATAGATGTATGTATTATGTTACATATATTTCTGTATACCGGAATTGGTTAAGGGATTATATGGCAGAAAACTTTTCCACACACACATATGTTAAAAAGTAATAGAATATATATTCTTTTTATTGTAACAACAAGTAAAAAATAAAAATCGTATCAAACGATTTAATCTTCTAGAAGAATGTTCGTAGAATGTACTGTTAATAGAATTTCTAAGATTATTTCAATTAACGATTGCACAAAACAGCATCTAAAAAATATGATTTCTTTACTAAACTAGTTTTCTACAAAGATTTTTACTAAATAAATAGGAATTGTGTAACCGTATGTAGGAGGCATACAATATCTAATAGATAACAGTATACACTGCACTGGAAGAATAAATATCACACTATGAACATATGGTGTTAGCAAAACTGATTACTAGGTAAAAATATAGATTGGAATATTTCTGCAGATTCTAATTTTCTGTGTATATGTACATATATATGTGCCAAGTTCAGGTCCTATTTATAGTTACTGGGAATAGGATTTGTACATTGAGTTCATTTGTTCCAAGAAAATGAATGTTAGCACAGTATGCGGACCTAAACGTGCATAATAAGGGAAGAAACCTTTCCACAGTGAAAACAATCCCTCATTTCGACAAACTCGAACTATAACATCTACGGCACCCTTAAATTCAGGCTTACCATCCACAATTTTCATGTTTTGTATTCTGCAAGGAATTCATCATGCAAAGATGCAATATTATTCTCACACAAATATATTCTATAGTTATTTCGGTGCTTTCATATTTACCTTGTTTTAGCAATATCAACTGGCATGGAAGCAGCAGTTGTTACTAAACCAGAAATCATGGAGCTTACAAAGTGTAATTTAATATTCTCCTCGAAATAGCCTATTTGAACGAATAAGAAGGAAAATTATTGTGTTCCATTGCTATTTGTTCAATGGTCTTGCTAGCAATGATACAAACCAGTGTTAAGTAAAACCTCTTTGGTTTGAGAATAAGATGCCAACTGAGCAGCATTGACAACCATGGCCCTCCCCATTGTAGGAATAGTACCCCTCCATAATGCTAAAAGACCCTCCTCTCTGAGTATACGAACCAGAGCATTAAATACATTTTTATAGTTTCTTCTCTCAGCTAAAAATGGAAGGCCGTTCAGAATAGAGAACAATCTAAATATCCTAATTGAGCATAGATGAAATTCTGAACATACCAAGAGGCAATCTGCCATCGGCAGTCATTCTAATCAGAGCAACTTCTGCAGGAGTACCTACAAATGCTCCTACACAACCAGCAGCACTGCCTATCAATGCTTTTACAACAAAGCCGGATTGATTGTTCTTCCTGGATATATCAAGCAATAAACAATAGTAGATCTTGTACACTCCTATGTCCATAAATCACTGGACATTTATTCATCTTCAAGAAAATGGCAATTAAAGAATACAAGCTTCCAGCTTGATTTTATTGTTTTATTTTGAATAGACGCAAAAAAGAGATTAAAAAATAGTGTGATGATTATGGATAAATCTAGAAGCCAAATTGAAAAACAATTGCCCCGCTTAAATTAGATAATATAATAATTAAAATTTAGAAAATATAGGATATTTTGGTGAAATTTAATTTAAATGTTTTCTACATTAGGAGAAATGAGTACCATTTTTACTTCATAAATCCAAGTTTGAACGAATGTCCGATGACTTATGAACAGGAGTGTATATAACATTCCCAATGTTTTCTCAACATAGCTTAGTTATCTACGGCATACTCACGTGGCGATTTCAAACAACCAGTTATATATACCCAGTCTGGTTGTTGTATATGTACCTTGGCGTAATAGACCGGCAGATAAGCCCGAGTAAAAAGCTAGGATACCTTCGTTTTTCACTATAGACGTTACTATACTCATCGTGGATGTTCTAGTACCGCTTAATTGCATTCTATTTTTTATTAAATCTAAGGGTTGAACAAAACACGTTGCAGCCATTCTAAAAACAAACAAGATGCACTTGAATTTTATGTACCATGTGATAAACAGGGTAATCGTAATGAATATGACAAGTAACTCCATATGACAAGGAGTCACAAAAATAGTGGAAAGCAGGAAAAGTTATTTTTAGCATTATTTGCACAAATTTTAGATAATCTTATCTCACGTTTTACATAAAATAGTTGAAATATTTTTCTCATGTAATTATAATAGTAAAAATAATAGAACAAACCCTGCAGTTCCCCCGAATAAGAACTTCACTGCATTCGGCACAGTCTTTTGATTGCTCATCTTGACAATATTTTCGGTATGATACTTCAACAATTGGTGAAACAATTCGATTTCTCGGACTACTGTGTAACGATCATGAACGACTAAATGTTTCAAAAACAAAGCTGGTCTGAAGGAGACAAACTAAAATAAACGAACCACGCCGCGGGGTCAACTAGTCACGAGGATTAAACTGGTCTAAATGAAAGATTATCAAGTCAAATTCCATCTTTCAAGAACCGATACGTGCTAAACTATAACATTCCGTACGGTCAGCGACATCTTGCAGTGTCCGACTACCGACGATAGCACAGCTGATAAAAGAAACTTTTTACAGGACGGTCGGATTGTTAGATTCCAACAACAAATAAATTAATAAAACTATATAATATTACTGGTAAAACAAATGATAACAAAAGGCATCTTGGTGTCCGGTTACAAGATTATTTTATAATAAAAGATTTCAATAAAATTCAAACGCGAATGAAATTTCTGCGCATGCGCTTATAAGATCCAATTCGCGCGTTGAGCGAGGTCGGTGAAATATGTGTTCGTGTTGTTCGAAATTTCAAGAGACTGCATTATTAAATGAACAAATGCACAATAAGAATCAACATTTCTCGACCCCTCTCAATTATTATATTTTAGTATCTTTGTCATAGAGTTTAATCGAATAATATACGTACATCAGCATGCGACTCGCCATTGTTGAACGGTTTGTAGAAGTGTACAGTCTCACATGTGTTAAGATGCTGTTAAGATCCTGTGGCTTTCCAGAAATTCGCTAGAAATTGGTGGGAAAGGACGTACAACTATAATCGAGTGAGTACAGAACAATACTACAGTGCTTTGAAATTATTTCTGTGATAAATTGATCGGCGTATCGATCAGAAATCCAATAAACCGGTACCGTGGATCCTTGTAGAGATCTCGGTGGTACCCAATATGGCATTTGCAACAGTCCTAAATAGGAAGTTTATTCGCACGATATATCCAATATAAGATTAATTTAACCCCTTTGGTGTTGTTTGGACAAATATCAATGTTGTTCGACAGTAAAAGGGTTAACGTGTTGGGTTAGGTTGCAAGGAACATGTCGCCGTATGTTTCAATGATTAATTTTATTTGTCAGTTTTCATAATGAGACGAATGAACGAAGGATGCCAATTATACGATGCACACTGTACAATAAGCATTCAAGAATATTTACAAACATTTGAAATATCTCTGAAATGTAGACTGGTTTTGCGCATATCGACTGTGTCTGCTATTTAACGTTATTTCTTTGTGTAATTAAAATGTGTACCGCGTACATATTGATGTAAACGCGGTATTTCTCTGAAACAATCGATGAAAAGATTTTTTTACAATAGGCACAAGATAGAAACTGAAACATTAGCCGTGAAAGCATTCTTTAGGAGATCTGCACGTTATCAAGCAACTAGATTCGTTAACAAAGATACTTTCAGGATCTCGTTACTCCCAGACAGAGTTGGGCAATATTTAATGCAATTCACCATCAATGATTCATTCAATTGAATTGCATTCAGACGACGCGACGCACGATCGCAATTAACCAAAATAAATGTTTAATCGTCGATTAAACGGAAAACTGAGTTCTGTTCGTTACATACAGCGAGTTCCATTAATTTTTTCTTAAAAACGTTATCGTATTTGTAAGAGTGACCAAATATGGATGGGTAGTCTCTGTACGATTGATGAAAAGTTTTGATTAATCGAATGAAATGTTTTAGACGACTAATGCCCAACTCTGCTCCCAGACCGTGTAACTAGAAATATACCCTATCGTTTTAGAATTGTAGCTTTCTCTGTTTTCCGTGTTTATACAATATATGTATGATTAATTCCCAGGCGATGTTAATCGATACAAGCGATATGATAAACTGGGTACTCGACGCCATTGAAACATTCATTTTTAATCGTGGTTAGATTAAATGAAACGTTCTATAATATTTAATTCGAAAACAGTATATAGGAATCTGGATTATTGAATACGGTGAGATTTTTTCGCGTTTCGCCGTTGTCGGCACGGACACGGAGACGGTGATAGTGGTGGGACGCGTACAAGCATAGTAGTGTTTTGATATTCGATACTCTCCCGGAACGAAAACCCACGGACGCCGCGCCGGTTACACAGATATATCGCGTTTTGTCGATTCTTTAACCCTCCTCGGTCGTTTCAAGAGCAGTGAGAAAAATAGATCTTCGTTTTAAGGCCGTTGCATCGAAGTTTCTCTCTAAACTAGTACATACGATTAAAAACCTTGCGATAAAAAATTTAATTAAGTTTAGCTAAGGTTTCTTCGTAATTTCGGTATCCTCGCACCTCGAGGTTAACTTATTAACTAAGTTGATACGGGGAAAGTTATTCCGGTACACTGTATGCACGTACTCGCATACATCCAACGCGAGCAACAATTTTCTCTCGTGTTATCTTTGATCGCGTATTTTTATTTTCCTTTTTTATCCTTCTTCTCTTTTAGTACCAACGATAAGTGCAGCATCGAATTTTTTTCATAATACACATCCAGCTATTCCTTTTATTATTTTCCAACGGTCCTCGAGAGTCTGTCAGATCCGAGGATTAAGATTTAATCGTATTTTGTGCTTATTGACATTCTCTTTGTATTATATTAAAATGGCGAATGTTTCCTTTGTAATCGTTCGAAGAGTGTAAAAAGTACATAGTAGAGTACATGAAGTAGGTTAGACAACGTTACATTATACGAGATGTTTTAGCTTGAACGATAAAGGTGGGGGAGCATAGAAACAGTATAACAAAATATATGAAATATTTATAAAACAGCTACTTCCATTGGCATTTGTAAAAACACAACGTCATTGCGATCGCAATTATTCTTTTATAGTTTTTTCCGCTCCTACGATTAACCTATTGGTCTCATTGAAATAACAAGGATCGATTATGGTCTGGGACAGGTAATCTCTAATATTGCATAGTACTTCGCGTTTCTTAACCCCTAAGTGGACTCGCACCGATATAATTGTTTGATACGGTATCGATGCGATTATTGTTTCAGGATTTAAAGAGAGCTTCTATTTTCACTTACCAATCCGGTAAGACTAGATATTAAATGTAAAATCGGTATGATCGAATTGTTCGTTTTTGAAACGCGTTTGAAAAAGTCCATTTGAGGATTAAAATTGATTCGCCTCGGCGCCGCTACATCCTTTACGGCGTGAACAGGGATGAAAACGGAAAGTGATTTTCACAAATGCCGATTGAAGACGAACAAATACAATTGTCGTGCATGGCCAAAGCCGTGCCTTATCACATATTCCCGATAGCGACGTATGTATACTATTTACACGAAATCCGTTCAAGTATTACTTACAAGTTATACACTCGTGCGAATACATAATTATGTATTTTTTTTTCTCTCACACGCTCTCTCTCTCTCTATGATACATACGACGTAATTGCGAGTCATCTACTTGGAAATCAACGGATTCGAATGCAACAAGTACACGTTCGAATTAACGGCTACTTTACAGTAACTATTATGTATATTACTCTAATTTGGACGTCGGCGGATGCATCGAAATTTCTTGTGCACGTTATTGCTACGCTAGAAAGTTTTCCTTCCCTTTCGGTACTTCTTCTTTTTTTATTCTTTCTTTTAATTTTTTTTTATTTTTTAAAGTCCTCCCGTTTTAGAGATGACTGCGATATGAAACGTTAAACGTTCTTCTCCCTTTACTTCGCCCGCCTCTTTCTCTACTTCTCTCTTTGCTTGTTTATCGATTCCCGAGAACAGTGCGATCTTTGTCGAACGCATCTGCTGATTTATTTATAGAGCGAATTCGTCGCGGAAAGAACACGTTTAGATACACGTCGCGACAACTTGAACGAAACCGTCCCGTTAACTAGGTTAATTAATCACAGCAACACATACATACATGGAATGATACAAGCGAGATTCTTCCGAAGAAAAATAGGTATTCCCAGATACGTATTTACATCGACGTTCGAACTCACATCGGAAAGGGGGTTGGGGGGGGTGACGGGGTGGGATCGGTGTTAAAAAATAGATCTCATATAAAAACGTTTCGTCGATCGTCGTTAAGTTAGGTAAAATCAGTTAGTTGCGAGTATGAAAAACATTGCACGAACAGCATCGCATTTGAAACGTTTAAATTCGAATTCTTGATTGTACACGTGCCTGAGTATAGAGGTTCGGATACGAGATGACAGAGCAAGCTATCGAATTTTCTTCAAGTTCGAACGTTCCTAAGGAGCAAAGGCATTCTCTCCCGGCGTTCATCATAATCATATAATTCGCGCGAACGCGAACGTTTCGCAATACGATGAATAATTTAGATGGTAGAGATTCTGCATGTAATGCAACCGTGCAGGTGCCGCCCCTGTGCCGCGATAAAATAACGTTAACGAGGGTGTAATTTCGACCGCGCCCTCGTCCATAACTATCGAACCGATGAAACTAAGGCTGTTACACGGTTTCGCGAGCGCGCCTAGATGATTCGTAGACCTAAGGCCGTAATCACAATACTTTTTTCGAGCGTGCGAAAAAGAGACAAAAGCCACTGTGATTGCTGCCTTACGAATTTCAGGCTGTTGAAGCATGCTGGATAGAACAAACGCTTGGAATAGCTGATCTTTCGCGTTGCTGCTTTCATAGCCGATCGCTCCTCGATTTCGCGCTCGATCGGTGTTCGCGTGACAAAACATGAATACGTACAGTTCGCCGCGCCAGTTAGTTAGCTCTCCTCGCTTCTCGATCCTCTGATATGTCTGCTCGAAGGTGTTCATTTGTCGAACGGATCGAACTTTAACGACCGTGATTCCGGCAGTCCTCGCGCATTGTTCAACGCTTGATAGTAAGACGCGTTTTCGGCGTCCCCGGCGCTGAACCTGTGCGTCTTGTTCTCCGGGTCCCACATGGAATTTGTTCGTCTATATGAACGGGGAGGAATGTGTCGAGCTCCGTGGCCATTACCGTTGCCGAAAACGTAGTTCTCGTTCCCTGGAACAGTCACCGTGCAACCCCCTATTTCAAGCTTGTTTCATAACTGCCTCTATCCGAGCACACTGCGTCTTTCATAGACTTCTTTCTTTACACCCTGCACCGTATAAGCGGAAAATAAAAGAAGGAAAATGATTCGGGTTTTTACCTTGCGACGGCGTTGGCGAATGCGGCGGAGTGCCAGCAACAGGCGATAGGGGTTCGTAGGGCGGCGGGGGCGGCGAGGACGGCGAGGGTGTCGGGGATGGTGGTTGCCTTAAAATGATGTCTGGATCTAGTTCGAGAATCCTCAACACCCGGTGAGGATTTGCCCGAACCCACGACTCGAAGAGATCCACGGGCCAGTCGGTTTGCGTTGTTCCGTCGCTCATCCATGTCGCGGTAGGATTCCAGCAAATAGCGTCCGGCGGATGCGAAGAGCTTCTCGCTAACACTCCGCTTCCTCTGGTCGTGGGCATCGGCAAGTTAGGATTGCTTTGCGGCGAGTACGTTAGATTTTGCAAAGCTTGGATAGCGTTCCGCACCTGTTTTCAACGGATCGGTTGCAGGGTAAGTCAACCGTTAGATCACTGATTTGCATTCGTTGACCTAATAGGGTAACTGCACCAGTGAATAAACGGGTATCAGTAAATAACGCTTTAGTATATTTCAACAAATTTTGAGCCACACGGCATACTAGCGATAATGACTCTTGGGTCAATAATTATTATTAATAATTATTATTAATAAATATCAATAATAATTATTATTACCAATAATCTAGGGTCTAGAACAAAACACCACCTTTCCTTTTCCTCCACTATTAAAACATTTTTAATAGCAAACGTGGTCTCGAACCAGATGATTCAAATCCGAATCTAAACGTTTGGGTAATTCCTACAAAATAGCTACGCCGTAAAATCACTACTAGTTATTATGTTAAAGCGATTGTAATATCAAAAATCAATTTATTACCAATAATTACTAGAACGTAGTGTTTATTGACTGGTACTTTTTATATTTTTTATTCAACGTTTAATAAAGAAAAATAATAATAATTTCATTTTATTTGTGTTCATTTGTTTTTGACAAATGAAGTATAGGGAGTCATTTGGCATATACGAGATTCCTTTAATTCACATTTAAAAAAAAAAAATATCTTCCGGAACGATTTCTTAAATGTTCATTCACTGGTGCAGTTACCATCAAATTTGCGTAGATTACAAGCGTACCTCGGAACTTAGCGTGGCCACGTCCTGATGCAAGGTGGATACTTGGGTGTCGAGTCTCTCGACCGATCCCCGGATATGTTCCTCCATGGACTCTTGAGCGATCACCTGAGCCGCTCTTCCTCTGGCCAGGACGCTTCTACCTGGTCTCCTT
Organism: Lasioglossum zephyrum; assembly: GCA_028455615.1. Lineage (NCBI taxonomy): Eukaryota > Metazoa > Arthropoda > Insecta > Hymenoptera > Halictidae > Lasioglossum > Lasioglossum zephyrum. Next base: position 15,962,612 of record CM052330.1, on the reverse strand, counting down.
CCCTCCCTATATTCTTCCCTGTTTCGCGAAATACGATAGATGACGGTTGAACGATCTTGGCGCAAATAGACACGACAAACATACCTAAACTTGGCGTGCCGCGGGCTCGAGGATGTATGCAGAGGCGATTTGTTTGGCGGTGATAGTGGCGAAGTTTCCCCCTCGTCGGGAGCGTTTTCATCGTCTTCGCTGATCGATGGCAGGGTCATAGAGGGTCCGTTCATATCCGATTCTTGCTATAAAAGTTTCGAACGGGGAAGGTTGCCAGAAGAATTTCTCTTTCTATATTCCCCTACCCCCCTCCCACTTTTCCCTTTCTCCGATTATTCTCCGTAACTTACCTCGGCTTCGTAACCCTCCCGTATATTGTACGTGAGATCGTGCTGTATGTCGTGGGCAAATTCGTGCTGGTACTCGGGGTACAGCCGCAGAACTTCGACCAGACCGTGCATGTGTATGCATTTCAGATCACAGTATGTTAACGCTTTAACGTCGCAGCTCGATTTGACCACGACGTCGGCGGATCCCGAACCACCTGTTCCACCCCCGTTGCTGCCATGCTGTAGGTGCACGTTTATGTCGCATCCGACCAAATCGCCTTTTCCTTGAAACGGGAATTGAACGGGTTTACAACACGGATTCGGATCTTCTGGACCCGATGACAATTCGGAATAGATACATATGTATACAGATAAGATCCGGCATACCTAAAATCGCAACGACCATATCGTTCTGCACGACTTCCATCGAACCGTTGCACAAATAGTAAATGTAGGATAGGGCATCCCCCTTGTGAATCAAATACTCGCCGGGAGCGCAGAAATTATTCCGAATGCGTAGCGAAAGCAGTTTGAGGCAGCCTTGGGAGGCGGTCTCAAATATTGGTAAATTCAAAATCTCGCGATGCAGGTGCATCGAAACGTCTCCTCTGAGTTCCTCGGGGAATTGCTCGAGGGTCTAAAAGGATTAATATAGGTTTCGTCTCATTACTCCGCGGATTAATTCCAAAGGAAGACAACGGCGCTTACATCGTGTTAGGTCGTTAAGGGCCGTTCCAAATGTAACGCGCGAGCTTAATTATATTGCGTGATACGATTATTGTTATTATTATACCTCGTGTATATCGATACCGTGGTTCAGGGACCACATGGTCTGGAAATAGTCTTGCATACGCTGTTTCAGTTCGTCCGGGATCTGATGCAATACGAAAAAATCCTTGAGATCCCGCAATTTTGTTTGATAGAGCGATCTTCTAGAGTAAATTCTTTGAATGATCGCCGTCACGTTACCGAACACCACAGCATGCATCAGAGCTGTAGCATACACGATACGTACAGTGTGGAAATATTCCCTACTGCAAATTTATGTCAACTTTATTCCGTACTAATTAACATCGTTCGCTTCTCGTACACTCCCTCACACACTCTCCGTCTCATTCTCTCGTTCTGTATACCGAATTACGTCGTGTACACACGAATTCTTAGCAGGCAAACAAACATGCTTCGAGCCAACCGATTACCATTGATTATCTAATAATTCATCGATAATCCTGGCAGATTAACGTGCACTATACTGATCGATGATGATTACTAACCGCCAATAAGCATCGCGCAAATGGAGAATAACTTTTCGGAGAACGTGTTGGCCGACACGTTGCCAAATCCTACCGACGTTAAGCTGCTACAAGTGAAATACAATGCTGTGATGTAGCTTTCCGCGTGAGTCACGTTCTGCACGGAAATCTTTAACCTCTCCGCCAGCGTGTGAATCCAACCTGAAAAGTTCCGTACGATTAAAAAATTTCGTTGATCTCGGCGCCGGACGAGCTAACACGCTGCTTTAAAATATGATGCGAATGTCGGTCACAAGTGTGCCGACGTCGATAAAATCTATTCGATCGCATTCAAGTAGGATGCACGACCGTGTGCGCTCTTAAGGTGGATAGCAGATTGAATCTCCGCAAAGCTTGCCGAGTCTGGGAAAGTCTGGGAGAAAAGCTCTATACATATGTAGATGCTTAGAGTGGCCTAGACGCTCGCCGATCGGTATTCAGCTTTCTATCTGTTCCACGTATCTGTCCCACGAGTCGTACACCCGTCGCGTTATTAATTTAAGCGAGCATTTATCACGCGTTTAGCGGAATTACCGAAAACTTTTCAACACATCGGTAGTTTCCAACGTGCAATTTGCAGCCCTCCAAGTTCCCTCGAAATAATACGTGCGAGACTAATCTGTACATCTAAGCATGTACACACGTATAGCTGGAGTAGATGGTACGTACACGTGGCAAATCCCAGAGCGGCCAAGAGAAGCTCCTTCTCATTGTCAGTGCACGCGACCACGGCACCGAGTCTCTCACCTGGCCACGCTTCTATCTCGGTTCTTTTTTTTACCTTATTTAACGTCGCTTTTTAAATTCTTCTATGAGAATTATTTCGCGACGGGACCTACAGTTTAGATTAAAGGTGGGTTCCGAACCACCTTGGGGGGCACCACAGTATTTTGATGGCACATGGAATATTTCCATAGGTGCCGTTGGTGTTCTATCCCGGTTTAATACGAATTTTCGAAAAGTCGACTTACCGAGATCCCAGTCACTGTCGTTCTTCAGTCTTTCCTTTTCCGCGATAACGAACCAAACGCAAGCCATCCAATGTGCCAACAGGATAAAAAGGAGCATCAACATTGTCAAAATAACGGCGCTGTATTGCGAGTATCTATCCATCTTTTGAAGCAGGCGTGCCAGCCTCAGCAGTCTGGTTAGCTTTACTAAATGTATGTTACTATGTCCCGAGTCCTGCGATAGAAGAAACCGCTGTGTTAAATAGAAAATGATCGGCTGGCGTCGGGCCGATGTTAATTAACGTTGGGAAAATTGTTCGCGGTAACGCGAACAGTAAGAATTTCCGCGTCGGATGCTTCGAATGCCCGATTCGAGGAACGGCGGGTAACTTAATTGCGAATTCTCCGTCGAGCATCGTGAACTTCGGATGATTGTATCATTCATCGTCGAGATAGCGAACCTGTTCTCTCGCGGAGAACGCGACGCGACGTGAAGAATCGAATACGTCGTTTACGGTAACAACGTATCGTCCTTCGGTAAACGAACTCTATTCACGGCTCGCGTCTTCGTGTCGCGTAACACGGCATTCCGTGCACGTATCTTTTCTTAAGGCTTCGTGACGGTGCAGTGCTTTTTTCCGTACATCGACGGAACAAATTTTGCCTAATCGGGCTAGACAAATTTGATCAGGCGACTCGCGAGAGAGCGCGTTCGAGATTCGATCGAGCGATACGTGCACACACGCGAATGGATTCTGGCGAGGTTGCCTTTAATTTTTGTTCCGAGGGGCCGGGACCAGACTTTTAGCGCACTTTACGTGGAATAATTAACGAACACTCACCTCACCGCTGTACACGTCCGAGGCGTAAAGGAAATCAAAGGGCAAAGCCGCGATTAGATCGACGATAAACCAGCCCTTCACATAGTTCGCTGCAATGCTTTTGCTGTTGCTGACCACTTCGCCCTTTCGATTCACGTAGGTCGTGCGAAAGTTCAGAACGATATCTGTGGAAAGGCAGGGAGAAACGTTTGCTCTGTTGCTGTGTTTTCGGGTGCGTTCACGGTTTCCCGATAATTGCGGCGTTCGACGATAATAGTTCCGAGAAATGAAAATTGACGCGCGACGCAATGGCCCTCCGTCGTCGGCCAAAATGGAGGCGATCGAACTGAAAACGTTCAGCTCGAGTCAGGATCAGAGGGCCGAGGAACCGAGAACAACGACTATGCGCTTCCATTCGCTTGTCCTTTCGAGTTTCGCAAACCGGGAACTCGGGACCGGGAGCCAACTGCTTTTAATCCCATTCGCAAACCAGATTTCCGCCACAAAATTTCTACACGCGACCCCCGCGAGCTTACGCCGCGTGCGAAACCGTCTAGTTTCCGCGCTGGAAGTTCTACCGACAGGCTCTCGGATGTCGATGGAAAACGAATTTACAGGGACGAGTAACGGTACACGTCTTTGTACGGTTCTTCGAGTTCGTTCTGCCGCTTCTCATCTTTCTTTTCCGTTTCGTCCACAAATCAGATTCCACGATTTATGTTCTCAAAGAGAGACGGTCTCTCGTCGAACACCTGTGAAGAGTTCTCTTCGGAAGATCGTTATTCGATATTCACCGCGAACAAGTTAACCGTGGAGCGGAGAATCTGTCGCCCGCCGAGGGTAATTCGAGGGGCTCGATTCCGCGACAGAATACTAATTCAGGGACGGAATTAATGCGTTTCGACACCGCGATATCGCCGCACGTCTCTCTCTCTCTCTCTCTCTCTCTCTCGCTCCCGGCGTGGAATCGACGGGGAATAAAGAAATAAAAAAGAAAAGTCATCGCAGGGTTTCTGTGTTCGGGGTAAACCTCTTGGAGCGGCAGTGAGCTCGATGGAAAAAGTGGGAGAGAGATAGAGACCCGATTGGTAACAGGGTTCAGGGAAAGAGTCTTTGCTTTCGGACTTAACGAGCTCCTCGAAATCACCGATTGGATAAAAAGAGCACCCTTCTCGATTCTTCTCGTCTGAATTAACTCTAAAAGCGGACCAATCGATACGTCGAGAATTCTAGATTTCATTATTTTAGGTCTGTTGTCGAGCCGAGATTCGCGCGGTCGATCACACCAGTCGGAAATAAATCGGATCGAGAAGAGAGGAGATGATATAGTATATACCCACCGATCATAAAAAGACCCTCGACCACGACATCGCTGACCATCGTAGGTCTGTCGATGTTGATGAAGCTCGCGTTAAACGGGACGACAATCGCCACGTAGAAGGTAGCGATCAGTATCAGCCAGTCCCAACAAGATTTGAAGCCGCCGTAGTGGCTCAACACGAATTGGGACTTTTTGATGCCCGTGGTTTTGTATTCCGGCAACGGTGCGGCGGTCGAGTGCAGAAGGTTCTAAAACGATTCGTAGGCATTTTTGAGAGGAACGGAGAATAGTAGAAAGGCCTCGCGGCCGAATCACTTACATTGTTCAGTTTAATTTTGTGCTTATTGTCCTGCTTGTAATGGCCCGAGAGTTGGTAGAGGACGGCGCGACTCCTTCTCCTGCCGTAATTAGCCGGCGGTGCCTCGGGATCGGGACCACCGTTTGCATCTGAAATTGCAATTGTACCATTGCACCGTGCACACTTTTAGCGCAACCGGCGCGCGGTTGCAGACATTTTCGATAATACACGTATACAACGTACCGCAATGTTATACGATACGCGTTATACATTTCAGCTACGTGCGCTGTACATTTGTGTAATTAATAATCGAAAGGAAGCGTTATCGTGTGCTAATTAGGCGGGCTGGTTACACACAGCTGAAAATACTCGTACAGTGCGGTTCCTCGTGTTGCGTACACAGTGCCGTAAAACTACCGTCTCGATCCGAGCCAGATATTCGGCCGGATTCTCTAGCTCGATTCTCGACGAGCCTAACACGTGCAACACCGCGGCGCAATGTATAAATTCTACAAGAAAAGCAAACTATTCGAGACTGTTGGCCGGGGTTTGATTTGTGCTCTTCGGTGATTCGCTTTGAAGAAATAGTTGTGTTGCGTTACGGTGTCACGTGCAGCGTGTGTTTGCGTGGCCGCGGGTATAGAAAGTACGAAACGTTTTGGCACAGCACGTCGAGCGAAAGAGTATCTAGTGTACTCCGTTGAGTTACGTTTCATCCGTTTCACCCATACTGGGGGTTCCCGGTTCTCCCTCTCACTCTCTCACATCTCTACTATCCTCTATTTGTCCCTCTTCGGATAGTCTGGAATGCAATTGATCGGCGAAGTCGATGGAAATGCATTCCAGAGAGAAAATCGTTTCGTCGGTTTCAGGTTCGGCGGCGAAGCATGGCTAAGACTCACCAATATTTTGCAACTCACAGATCTGAAGGTTCTTCGTGTGGGTGATGTCTTTGTGCGAGGCCAGGAACAGAACGACGTCGCCTTTCTCGTTTTTGATCGGAACGATGTCGAGCAAGCAATCGAATGTAACTCCTGTGAATTAAAGTCGGTCGAGTAGTTAGAATCCGGTTACGGTACGTCCGTTCTCCGTCTCGTGTAAAGAATGGACAGCGGAGACCGAACCGAGTAAAATATTAGCTGTTACGGGTACCCTGATAGACTCCGATCCAGGACCGATCGCTTTGATTAAACGTGTTCCGTTTTCAGCGGAGCTACGCGAACGCGTTTCCATCGAAATAGGTTCGATTAATAATAGCGAACGCGACCAATGGAACGTCAGTGGAAAAATTCCTCTTCCCCGTCGCAAGGCCAGTTTCCTTGGAGAAATAATTTCACGAGACCGCGTTATTATCTTGCTATACATTATCTTTCAAGGCGAGGAACGCCCCGACGGCGGAGACGAACAGTTAAGGTTGTTACACGTGAACATGAATTAAAGATCAATACGTTCTACTGTTTGTAATTGCCTGCCTCCGGCTGGTGGTGCCGGATCGAAGGCTACTAGCTCTAGGAAGACGCGTATATATACGTGAATCTTTTAAAGGGAACGAGCTCGGTAACCCGAGGAAACTTTAGACTTTAGAGTGCGCGACTTACTTTTCCTTGGATGGAACAGTAAGACGATGCGAGAATTCCGAATGCCAAAATCTTCTCGCGAAACTTACCGGCCTTCTTGTAAAACACGACCTCCATCTTCAGCTCGGTCTTGCTCTCGAGGCTCTTGTCGATCATCGCCCTCTGCTCCTCCTTGGTTTCCGGGCCGTACAGGAACTTGCAAGCGCAACCCTTCTGCATGATTTGCGCTCGCGCGAATCCTGTCAGCTCGCAGAAACCGTCGGAGCAATAAACGATCGGGTAGATAGTCGGAACCTGCGCATTTCCCAGCACAAAGTTGCTATCTGCGAAACGAACAAAGAAAGTGAACAAGGAGTCGTTGGTAAATATGCAGTTGTGTGCAGGTAGCTACCCTTTAAAGCCATTGTCGTCCCATCTCGTCTGTGTCCCCATGGCGCAGTCGCGCAATTTACAAAGTGAATTCGGATGGCTACTGTTACCTTTCAATTATTCCGTATCGCGACGATACTCGCGCAGGGATTCGACTCGATGCGATTCGATCGAACAATCGCAACGACAACGAGCGCAAAGAGCCTCATGGGGGAGCAGCAACGAGAGGCCGTGATTAAACTTTGAACCTCGCCGATCGGCTCGGTTATGTTCCTCGCAAAAGAGACTCTGCAGGAACTTGGATCGGTACGCCGGCGATGTGTCAGGCTTCTCTTAAGTGAGAATCGAGTCGCGTAAACAAGATTCCAATGGTTACATGCGTGACACACGCGTGATGCAAGGAACTGTTGCATGACTGCGTCTTGGTTCTGTACAGTTCATTGGTTGATAGCTTTGTCGACGTCTCTGACGTCACGCGTAATCTCTTTCAGGGTAACGACGACGCGGCACACTATGTATTTTTAATTCAACGCTTACCCCTGAAACACTTTCATCTTCTCCCTTAGCCTTGCGCAATCCCGACGCCCCACGCTTCCTGTTCTTCGACAGAAGCTGCTGCTGTTGTTGGATCATTCCGATTATGCCCGCCCGGTCAAAGAGATTTCGTGAAACATTAGCTTCTGCGAAGCTAGCTAGCGACACACTCGTCGATTCTCGGTGAATACACGTGCTCCGGTTCTTTTATTTCGCACGCTGTTTCCCGCGAGTAAGTGCGCAAGGGAAGTTCTCGTTTCGGTGGATGAGCATATTCCAAACAATGCCGTGAAACTTTTTTTCGTGTCATGGTGACTGACGAGGTCAGCCTTTTATGCAGCGCAGAAAATAATAAGTTCGGCTACGGAAGGTTTCCAGATAAAAATATAATATAATTAAAAGGTAACGAGCGTTGTTCCGATACGTTTTAAATGCCATGATGGAAGATCCGGGAGGGTTTTGTGCATCGCGCACAGTTATTGGAAAACGCGCGCGGGTAATTTCAATTGTAATCAAATGAATCGAGCATTCGCCGACGGAACGTCGAGTGCTGTCACAATGCGGGGACGACGATGACAATTACTCGTCCATTAGAGGATCACTGTTGCGAGATCCACGGCAAAAGATTCTTCTAGATCGTCGACACGGCATTTCCGACGAGTCTGTTCGATTACAAATCGACTTCTCCATTTTTTTGCTGTATAATTGTCCGGTCGCTTCCCCTTTAATTAAAGAGGATCTGCGTCCGACAGGCGTCTGTGTTTGCTTCCCCATACTTGTTACCCGTTTCTAATAAACGCGTGAACTCATCGTTCGACCATCCGTCGAAGAGCGGCGTGTATTTACGCACGTCTGCACAGTAACATATTTAAACTCGCCGGTGAGTGGTCGGGACAACAACAACGACAACAATAACGGCAGCAAGGGTTTACGATCACCGCATCAGCCGCTAAAAGCGGCGTAAACGGTACAGTTTCAGTCTGGGCAAAGACTAATGGAGCCGATTGTGCCCCGTACGTATGCGTCTCGCGTACATTTACCTGTATGAATCGCGCGCGATGTGCACATACGTGTGTGGTATCGCAAACGTGCACGCGTTCAACGGCAGCTGAAACCGGAAAATTTGCTTACCCGACACGGCACAGTCTCCCGATCCTTCCAAGAGATTCGAGTTTCCGTGGTAGAAACGTTGAATGACTGACGCGAAACTAAATTCTTGAATAATATCCGCTCTCTACCTCGGCAAATTAATGGAAGAGAACCGGTGATAAAATGTGCACGATACGCAGCGTGCATGATTGAGCGGGTTTGTCCATCAAGATGGATGCGCTCGGCGGAAGAGCATCTTAAACAAATACGAGAACGGGATAGATGATGGTGGGCAAGCTGCGCGCGGCGGAAAATTCTCGCGAGACCGAGTAAACAGGGCATAGGGTAGGTTTTGATCCGGTGTTTGACCGAAAACGTGTTCCATTTCTTTGCCGCGGGACATCGCACAGAGGCTTTGCGCCGTGTCACACTGGTTCCCGTTGTCAAAGATCGTATACGAATTCTACGTGTTTGTCGAGAGATTGGTGAAACCGCAGTCGGTCGACGCAGACTTTTAAATAGTTCCGAGCTCGAGTTTGCTCGCGATTTCCATATATCCTCGTGTCCTTGTCTATGCTAACGCGCGCGCGCGAGCGTTCTCTACCGCGTCCGGGTTTCCGGAAACGTGTAAATCCGATTCCAGTATAATTCGATAAAATTCGGCCGTAAGCTAGTCGCTCGCAATTATCGGATATTTTGGGAACTATGAGAGCGTGTTACGGGGCGGGCGGTAGACAGGTTTTCGCGTTTTCCGGTGGATAATTGAAAAGCGATAGCCGCGCGTCATAAGTTCGTAGCCATATTTCCCTGCTAGCCGCAAAATAATGAAGTGGATACACAACGGTGTGCTGGTGTAGCTATTGTGGTTAATGCGGCTGAATTTATAACCCCCGATTGGTGCGTTCGATAGTTATATTCGAGAGGATAGGATTCGCGTGTATTGGCCGCGACTATCCCGTATTTTCATTGCTCATCTGGCCCGGCTGTTAAACGCAGACAAATTCAATTTTATTGGTGCACTCGTTTATCGGAGTTTTGTTCGAATTACGGGAAGGGAACGTACAGGTTGTTCCCTTTTCGGAATATCGCTTTCATCATGCAATCTATGAACACCGGTATATACGTATATGTATGTATATAGGTACGTACCTATAGTACATGGAACTGTGAACCGAGCAAAGCGGTGCGGCTTTATTTGGTCGTTGCAACGGCGATGCGGAGAACAGAGATTAAGAAAACGTGATGCCTGAAAATATCCGCGTGGTAATGAAAACCATGGGAATGCGCGTTTAACGGTGCCGATACTGTTCTGTGGTCATTACGGTTTCCGAGTCGGTGTAATCCGTACACGTCGACCTTGCGCTTTTCATCACGTATCCCTGTGCTCCGTGCAAAGTTTTCGCAAATAAAGGGAGCGTTCGTGCTCGACACTTTTCCCCGCGTCTCATTCTTAATCGTTCGGTTGCGTGCGTAAATTAAAAGCCCCTGAGAGAGAATAGTTTTTTTCTCGATGTCAGCTGTCCGGATGCGGCGGCGGTTGCCATTTTCCCGTAAGCACGATCGGCCGATGGAGTTCCTATGGAACGTTGACGGGCAGGAAACGGGAGCAGATTTGCTTAATCGTGCTTGAAATTGCCGCGAAAATCGAGTGAAAGAAGAGAAAATTCAACAACAAATTACATCATCCTGTTCCGGGTTTCGCCGGGAGGGGTACCTCGTTTAAAGGGCACGGCTACGCGTTCGGTGTTTATCGTTTTCTCTGTGCGGCAGTAAACTTTTTTCCCCCGACGAATCAATTACATTTCGACGTTGTAATCTCTTTGTGCTCGCGCACAGTCGTTCCTGTCGTAATATTCTTGAAAGGATTGCGAGCAGCCGTGGAGGTTGACCTCTATTGCGAGCGGAGGGAGCCGCGCGGCTTCTTTTAACGCTCCGCGACCGAAAATATTCTCGTTCCGCGAAGAAACTTTTATCCCGGTCGAGCACTTAGCGAAAATATTCGCGTTACAATTCTCTCTCTCTCTCTCTCTCTCTCTCTCTCTCTCTCTCTACTCCCTAGCCTAAACTACTCGATAAACTTTAGAGTTCCGAATCTAGTAAAATTTTCACTCAGTTTCACCATATAAAGTTTGGCAGCGAATCAGAACAGCTGCTTCGACACAATTTAAAGAGCAAGGCTGAGAGACTCGTTACCTCCGTAGCTTTATCGCTGGTGATTGAGAGGAACAACGAATATAACTTAGCAATTTCCACCAAGGATCGCGGTGTACCGTTTCTCTAAATCAGATTCGAACGAAATTTCGAGCACGTGGAGAGAGGACGGCAGGTAAATGGAGCTCGGGGTCAACTTCCCTCTGTCGCTTGTCGCGCTTGAAAATTGCTTCATTTCCTAAAAGTGGAATAGTCTACACCGCCGGAAGACATAAAATCTGGGGTGTCTCGCGAGCCGATTGTTGCGCCATCGTGGCACAAAGAACCAGGCCACTTACCGATTCGTTTCCAATGCTTGTTTCATAAGTCTCCTCTTCCGTTCGAGCGGAAATGGTAAACCCGTTTACATCCAAATTTAGAGCAAAGTGATTTCCTCGTCGTACCTCGACGTATCGCGTCCCAATATTTTCCTTGTTATTCCACCGAGGAAATAGGGAACGAAGCGAGAAGAATAGGAATTTTATTCGAAAGTCTCAGATCGAACACGGTTCCTATCTCTTGTCTCTTCGCCCGTTCGCAGGCCTCTTTTGTCGCTTCGGAACGACTTCTTTTGCTACGGCATATGAGGGGATTAAGCCCGGTCGTATCGAGCCGATCGCCAAAGGGGAACCGAGTTGCCTCTCTGCAACGGTAAAATGGAAGGCTTTGTTTTTAAGGTTCTCCGTGAGCGTTGTTGGGTAGCTTGATTCGCCATGCGTTATCGCGCGACTGCGGTGAACGACAAACGATTTGTTCCCGTCTCTGGCAGGTTGCGCGCTCCCGTGTATTTTCATTACGCAGGGGAAAAAAATAGGGGAATCGAGTTTACGACTAGAAATCGATTTACGGCGCGTATCCCTGCCGCGAAGGAAACTACGTCATTTATCGAGTTACGCATTATGTCGATTGTCGCGCCGATAAGATAACCGGCTAACAATCATATCCCGTCCACTCATCAGATCGATCGATACGCGAATCCGCGACAGATTGTGTGCATTTTTCGCATTGTTCCGAGATAACTAATGCCTGGTGCAATTACCGCGCCTGGAGCCGGGATTAAGCTGTTTAATACTTTGGCCTCGCTAAGCGAATGAAAATTACCAGCAGCGTATCGTGTAACATCGTGACGCGTACCAGCTTGCCGGACTGAGTGATATTCACCGTTCGATGTAATTACGGCGGTCTACACTTTCTCGCCATCAAAGTTCCCTCCCATTTATCGCTTTTACATTGAACGCATTTTCGGCGTGCCGCTGGAACGGAGTTTTCAGGGTTTCATCGGTACCGTTCATTGCACCCACCATCGAAATTCGTGACACCGAATGTCGTGCAATTAGCATCGGGCTGAATTGCAGAAACAACGCACGTGGGGCACACTGTTTTCTCACGGAATAACCTGCCGCGTACACGGACGGAATCTAGGCCCCGCTCTGTTTTCGCAGCCAGGAACGTATCTTTATTCCGTGTCGCGTATCGATCAAAACTTCGCAGCCGTTCCGTCGACGAAGTTTCTCTCGCAAGACTTCTGAAATTTCGTGTCGCTAGATTAATCGCAAAGTCGGCCGGAGAATTTACAGAAATACCGGGCAGCTCCGAGTTTTCTCACGGGCAGGTTGTAAAATTGAAAATTTCATGGCTGGGCTCGCGGCGAAATCGACAACCCCAGCTCACGCAATTAAACTTATCAATACCTGTAGTGCCCATTGTGGGGCTTCTTGCGAGCAGGCAAGGTATTGCGGTCAAAACAAAAGCCTGCAGAACGAACGGTTCCCGTTTCGACATTTATTTGCGGCGAACGTTTCTATTAGTGGAAGTTTTGAGGTCGCGCGATGCGTTGCGCGCGTGTCTGTACGTATGCGATATGGAGCAGCGAATTCGTCGGGGTAGTGCTTCGAGCCTGTATCGCCGTTAAATGTACGTGTAAACGTAGCGACAGGTATAGCGTTTCGGCGTACACGAACCGGGAGAGCTGGCTTCGATTTCGACTGCTCTGGAACTTTCAAACTGTCGGGGATATCGAGTTCTGCTTTGCTTCCAATTTCTTCGTATTTCGGTTCAGTTCGAACTCGCGTGATGTATGTTCCGTGGACGCGTGCTGGCGGAAATATTTAACAGCGCGGCGCGCGCGTAACGTTGAATCTCGGCGCGGAGCGCCGCTCGTTTCGATTTCTCGGCTGACGTTTGCTTGATCGTTACTACTCGAGAGGGAAACAGATTCCGTGCACCGTGCTCGCTCGTCGCCGCGCATCGCCGTCTCCGTCGAACCAGTGTCTGGGAACTTGGAACACTCACTCGTTCGATGCTCTCCTCGGAGAATTCGTAAAAATGTTTTTTCGAGGAACCCCGCCACAGTCTTTTTTTCTTTGCTCTTTCCTGGACAGCTCCCCGGGGGCAGTCACAGATAAATAGCATGTTCCGCCGCGACAAGAGCATTTTCGTTTTTTTTTTTTCAAATCCCAGCAGCCTTCCCTTGCGAAATTGCCCGACCTCTCTAGCCTCCCTCCAACCTCTCCTCTCCGTATGCCAGGGCGATTATCGATTCTTTTTTTTTCTCTCCGGGCCGACAAGCCAGAGCCAAATAAATGGTGGAAGATAACCGTGAAGTATAAATAGGTCATTCGGCGCGGGCAAAGAGATTTCTTGACCCCTCTTATTCTCCTCTTAGTTGCCACTCGACGTCCACAGTTACTTTCCCCGCTCTCTCGCCGCGCTATTCTATTCCGCGAAACGAAGTACCTTCCTGCTAAAACTTCTGCAAAACTTCGCGCAAGTTCGCGACGGGAATATCGTCTAAATTGGACCAGTGCTTATCTCGGGACACTCGAAATTTTAATTGTCGTAGAAAAAAGTCCGCGGCAACCTTCGGAACTCGGTCGTTCCGCGTCGCACTAGCTCAAAATGTATATCGGGTTCCGGGCCGTGTCCGCGGCAACGGGAGGACCCATCGTAAATCTCGGATTATCGAATTTAATAGACAAAGGAACGGGTAATCAATCCTGCGCGGTGATCGGACGCGACGCATTCGCCAAATTACTAGGAACGCGAAGCGACGCGTTGCGTCGGTTCGCAATCGGGGACACAGTGGGATCTGTCCGCGTATCTATTTGTCATTTCAAATAATATTTCGCCGGTGGAATCCATTCGTGCGTGTGTCGTTCGCCAGAATTACGAGCGGGAGAGCAGAACTTTGTACGAACACATCCAGGTGTGAGACGCTGAAGGAGAATAATTAACGAAGAGTGCTCCGATCGATCATTAAGAAGAAATTAATGATCCTCAATTAAGGTCATGAAACAAGAGATACTTGCCCCCGGTGTTTCATCGGTGTGTTCTCTGCAACGGGCGTCCCACACCCGGCCCCGTTATTCTATTGTTTTCTTCTTTCGCGAACGCATGCATATGCATGTGTGCCGGGCGGACTGTTTGTCGGGTAAAAAATTAATGAAAATGCAGTCGACGCGGCATTTGAATGGCCATCGATCGCATAATTTGCATGGTTTAATCTTTGGTTTTCCGATGAATTGACCGCGTATGAACATAGCCCGATACTCGCGTACAATTATTAATATTTCATCACGAGAATCGAAAGGCGTATATATAAACATACGCCACTCCCTGAACAGATATCGCGATCGAGCTAGTTGGAATCGGTCCGCAAATATGTAAGCAGTCGGAATAAGGTCGATTTTCGCGGCGCGGCGTCGATGTTAGATTAATATTCCATGGATTGTCTGGGGTCGACGGACTCGATGATAAAACTAGGGAGGGCATATTACTCGGCATTCATGCGCCACTCGGCAGGCAACAGTAGCGTGAACCGAGCAGCTAGTAGAGACAGCAGCAGGAGGGTCGAAGCTGCGTAGCCCTTCGAATTCTTTATTCAAACGCGACGCGACGGCGCGACAAAGTTTTGCGTGCGGATAACTAACCGGCTAGCCACTTATCAAAATACGTACCGCTGCCGGATCATTATTGCCCCGGCTACAACCGAGAAAGAGAAAGAGAGAGAGGCGGACGTCCAAAGCCCGGTATCCAAGTACAAATATAACTGTCCTGTTAAATTGTGTCTCCGGTGTTGTGTACTCTGGAATCGATAAAAAAAACCGCAGATAGTCGCATAATGCTCCGCTAAAACGAATATTCCAATTGGTCCTCCATGAGTCTTGGTCAGCAAAGACAAACGAGTGTTTGAACAGTCGTCAACCATCCTTTAGCCCAGTTGGCGACGCGCCAAACACGCCTCGGAGAAAGAAAGAGAGTGCCAAAAATATCCGTCGGATAGGTACTTCGAGTATCGTTAACGAGCAATTATTTCCCTTTTTCTTCCGGCGAAATGCTGTCGGCGTGTTCACGCCCGCGGAAGGTCGCGAACCCGCATTTCTGTACCCTCGAACCAACCGCACACCCTCGCGTTTCTTTTCCTTTTCAACGACGCAACGCGACGCGACACGATGTTTCGCGCCCGTTCTGCGTCGTTTGTAAAAATTGAGTTGGTTATACGCTCCCGTAAATCCACTGTTTTCTCATGTTCCGAGAAGGAATCGTGACGCGCGCGTTGTCGGCGTATCGACATCGACGATGAGTACACGGTGCGGATCTTTTCTTCCTTTTTCCTCCTCTCTCTTCTCCTCTATGTTCACTCGATTATTTTATACAGGGCGGAGATGAACGACATAGTTATCTTTTTCCCGGAACGAACGATGGAGTTGCAAGAGAAAATACTCCCGAGATATTTGATGGAACACCAAGATCGAGCGTAATGGAGTAATTCCGGAGTCGGTGGATCCCCTCTCTGTTCACGGCGAGACGTCGCGTCTACAGCGACAAGATCGGCCTCGCAAGTGCGGCAAACAAGCAAGTACTCGATCACCGCTCTAAGTTACTTGAACCGCTGCAAACGCGATTCTGCGTTCGATCGGGCTAATCAAGTTTGACGGTGTTCTCGGATAGCGCGAGGGTTTAGTCGGCGGAATTGTATGAAACGTTTCGGTTAATTGCCGGTAAATTTCCTTGGTTTCGCGACCGATGGGAAAACGACGAGATGCGCGGGTCGGTCGATCGATATCGAATAGTTTCGACCCGCGCGAGGAATTAGAGCGAACCCGTGGCGCGATACTTTAATCGCCTTAGCCACTGAGTGGTCCAAGTGTCCCTTCTAAACGAATTCTTAGGCGGATCATGGTTAGACGCGTAACAATGCGTTACGCAAGCCGGACCAGCTGTCGCCGGGATGCGAGGAGTATTACAAATTAACCGGTTCCAAGGAGGATATTCTCGACTTAAATCGAAATGTGCCTTCTCTGTTGGAGATTAGACCGTGGCGAAGCGAGGGGACGAATGCAATTTCGTCCGAGTCTCGAAAAGATGGGGGAAAAACGCGATTCCATTACTTTCCAAGGGCGCAACGTTCCCGTAATTATCTTACGGCGGAACGATGACGACGAATCCGCGGTCCCTTTTTCGTAATTAGTTTTCCTCGGTTTGTTGGCCCGAAGTTTCCGTCGGTATCGGCGGATTCTTAACTTTCTATCCGACGGCTAAGTCGCCGGCTAAGACGTGGGGGTGACTTCGAAGGATTCGAGAGGATAAGGTCGAACGCGAGGTTGTGTTCGGCCAAGACAAAAATTGCTCACGGTGTCGCTGATCAAATAGGTGGACGAGGGTTGATGTCGAATAGACGCGGAGAGAGTTTCTCGGTTCGTTAAACGTTCACGTTTCGCTTAGGTTTCCGCGCTAGATCGTCGACGTTCCGTGTTTCCTGTTTTTATCGCAAATCAGAAGAGAGAAGGGATATCTCGTCGAAGCGTTAGCAACAGTTCGGATTACCGTCGTTCCTGTTACCGTCGCTCCACGGTTATCTCCTTCAGGAAGGGAGAACTGGAAGATAACTAAGTTGCCGTTCTCCCCGAACAGGAAGATTGCCGGCATTATTGTTAGCCGAACGACGATCTCGTTCGATCGGACTTTTCAATGTCTCTCGGAACGCCATTGAACGTCGTACGGATAGGCCCACGATAGAATCGCACACGCTATAATTCCGTCTAGGAAAATTCAACCTGTGCTCGGTTCTGGGACAATTCGGTTCTGTCGGTTGTTAGCACGTCGAGCTGCAATATCGGTTAGGGAATTAACGTGACCACGTCAACGGCCGTGGCGTGCGTATCAGGAGATGCTTCCGTACCTATTAATTTAGCAAGTTGATCGAGCGACTGGTAAATAGCGACGCTTATTCACCGAATCATGTTAGACATTGTGTGACGGAAGTGCCAATGCGAAGCCAAACATCCGTTAAATTCGTCCGATTCGACGCGTCGCCGGATGATAGCAAACACCGAAATGTCTTCGGGCCAATGAAATAATAGTTCGGACACGATACGTGTACGCGTAAGAAGATCGATATCTCGAAGGCGAGCAAGCGCAGAGAAATAATCGATCGGGAATCCTGTTTCTCCTCGCGGAAACGTCCGGGATTTACCCGAGGCTTTTTTCTATTGATAAATCGGCTCCATTCCCCGCATGACGACGCGCAAACGAGGGTCGCCTCGGCGTCGAACGCGTCGGGGATCGAGGCTAATCGGAAGGACCTCGACGGAAGGAACGTTACTCGATCCTTTCGTTCGCACCTCCGCAGAAAGTTATAGGGGAACCAGGAGAGGAGGCTGTCGGGTCGGTCCTCTGCGGCGTGACCGGAATACGATCGGTGGCGTTCCTGTTTTATTTATGCCCGCCGCGAATCCACGGAAAGTTTATTCTCGATTAGCCCCGAACGCTTTCAAACGAACCGGCTACGTTCTAGCGTGTGCAAGCTGGCATAAGCGGGCTCGAGCGGGCGCGCCGCACCGGTGTGGGCGGAACGAATTAATCGGCCATCAAACGCTGCTGCTCCCCCGAGGCTCCTTTTCAATCTAAGAAATTAATTGAACGGTTTTCGCCGTCGATAATACTTACGGGTTCCATCGAAGCGGGTCGCGATCGTATCTAAGAAAGTATTTTGTGGGGCGAGGAGGCCCTTCCTGACCGGCATTGGGGCCGCCCCGCCGCGCTGTCAGGCGCTCCAATCTGCAAAAATCGAGCGAAACATTGTTCCAGATTAGCGACGCTAGTTGCGTAGTACGTGCACCATCAAACTTATGAATTAATTACGCTTCGTCGGCGGATTTCGAGTGCACGCGCGCGCGCGCTCACACGGGCACACGGATCTCGAGCGAGCAAGCCGAGCACACGGTTCTCGTTCCGAAATAGAAATTGCCTCGCGAAGCGTGACTTTATGCACCTGGAAATTTATGCAAAGAGAGAAAATAAAAAAGGCAAAGTTTTTCGATAGGTAGGTCAGTGGTCCGAATGAAAATAAAGGATTGCGTGCAGCACAAGCGCGGTGGTCGCGGTGATAGATGATTACGAGGGCTAAGCAACGCCGCGGGACTCTGCTATTTTTAGCCGATAGCTTTTTTATTTAACACGCTCGTAAAATAATCGAGGTGATTTCGTGAGCGTATCGGCGGCCCGCGGGAAAACGCTCGGGAGACCGACCGCAAGAACGTATTTGCAGAAAACACGAATCCCGTTGAGACAGCCGGAAAGTCGACGATATTCATAGCTTTTCATTATTGGACAGTTCTATTGTTACACGCGCGTTGTTCAATGGTATTCTCGATTCCTGGAATTAATCCAACCGAAGTTACACTTTTCTTTCATTCAGGGGTATTCTCAGATAGTCGGTTCCATTATATGTTATAATTGAATGTCCTTCGGCGACGTAGGCCGTCGTCGATAACAATTTAAACAGCGGCGTTCTACACCCTCGACGATATTTTCTGAAAACGTTGCGGCGCGCCGTTGAAAATGTTATTAACAGTGATTGTCGCGAATTTCAACGGAAAATACCGATGAAACGATCAAACGATTTTTCAATTCGATTAATCGCGTCTGGCCTCGCAAAAATATTTCGGCAAACGAGATATATTGAAAAACGGTCTCCGATACGTATCGGTTGCTGGGTTCTCGGAGATACGCGCTTTGGAAATATTCGTATTAATCCAGCGCTTTGGTAAGCTCGATTACCCTGGCGTTTTTATGGTCGACTCTACAGTGCAGCAACGTATTATTTCTTCCCCTTGCGAGCACGAGGATGGTTGCATTGCATGCTCTCTCTCTCCCTCTCGGGTTTTCCGTCTGCCAGATGAATCTCTGTATCGTTATATAGGGATACGAGCAATGTAACAGGTGCGAACAGAGAATTCCGCATAGGATGCTATTCGTTTCCAGGCTTATCCTTCGCGAAATCGTTTGTCATACGACACCCTTCTCGCGCGTCGGAAATACAGGGAATCGGTATCATTTTAAACAGGTCCTCCCATTCCGCGATGCGAAAGCTCCTCGTAGCGAGTAATTTCGCGAGATTACGGCGTGCACATTGTGTCAACGAGTGCAGTGTCACGAATAAAAGTGCTGTCGTTTCGTTCCGCGGAACGGTGGCAACTGGTTCGGTTTTCGCCGATAAAAACCGTTCGTGAACGAGTTAAGAAGCATGCTCGGAGGTCGAGAGGGGGCGACGATTTTATTCGGTCGAATGGGTTCGCGGTTTTTTGATGGTCGCGTCGACGAAGCGTGAAATGCAATTGGCGGCGACAGTGGTCACCGATGTGCTCGTGGTTACAGACCTTCTCAAAAAAAAAAGTGGTAGCTCAGTGGCCGAGCATCTTAGGCATGTTGGGGAACATCACTCCTGGTTTCGGTATCCTCGAGGTTCGATGTTGCACGGTATCGCAGCACACAATCTATTGTATAATACAGCGTGTAATAATCGTCGCACTGACACACGGCTCGAGAAAGTGTAATCGTGCGTAGGGTCCCGGTTTCCGATAGATGCGAGGGGTTTTATCGTCGCGACATCGGCTCGAGGGCGAACTCGGGACACGCGGAACGCTCGCTGGTACTCGCGTAACTGACCGAGGGGAGAGATTCTCTCTATCCTGATGGCCCGGGCTCCTGGCTGACTTGCGCTTCGCGCACCAAAGCGCAACATGTGGTAAAGCGTTGAAGGTATACGCTCGCACACCCACGCGCCCCTGCACGTACACCGCCGCGGAACTGTGTAACCCGCACACGCACGCGCGCTGATTATTCCCAAACGCGTGTGTACCGCCAGCCATGAAACAGGGTCAAGACACCGAGCGAGGATCAAACGCGTACTGGGACTAGCAAAAGTCTTCGACGGTGTTCTTTCGATAGCTCTGTCCTTTGCCCTCTACCCTGTCCGTCGAGCTCGGACAAAGAACACAACGAACATCCTACATGTTGCCACGAGCCACCCCGTAATTAGGGAACCGTCGTCTAAGGGTTTGATCGTCCAGTGTTTGCGATCCATCGATCAGGGGAAGCAAACGACAGCTTCCTCCTTTCGCCCGGCCGAAAGTGAAATGCACTCGGGCTAATAACGGTAGGCCTACTTTGCCAGCAGGACGTTTCCCACAGGGAGTCTCTCGCGTTTCGATTTTTCACGGGGCGACCACGAGAAAATGCAAAGTGCGCGTAATCTCGCGCAGTCGTTCTCAGTGCGCGGAGACGTTCGTAAAAGATTATGGTCGGACATTAACTCGCAGATAGAATATCCTGGATGAACCGTTTTAGAGGTACTTCCGAGAGTCGTGTCGCTTTCGAAACCGTTTCCACTATTTCTGCGGGATCGCGTTAGTCTACGCACGCGAGCTGCTTAAATTCGGGCAGCGATCGTTGACAGTGAATCAACTGGTTCGCTTTCTGAAAGAAATTTCCGAAGATTAAGGGATGAAACGAACCGTAAGATAATATCGAAGGTCGCGGTCCCTGCGTCATGGGAATAGCGATATCCGGGGATGTTTGTTGATACCCCGATCCATCCGCTGAACAGGTACGCAAAGGTTATACTAACGTATAAATTCGCCGATATAAAGGAATTAATTGTTTCTTTTGAACGCTTATTCGCTTGGTCCCGACGCGTTGGGAATTTTTCAACGATTCCCCGTTACGTAAGGATTTAAGCGGCTTTTCGCGCGAAAATCGTGCTCGCTGGGAACGCTTGCGAAAGTTCGCGAGCCGCGGAAACAATTTCGATCGTTTATCTCCGGTGATCGATCGGCCCCCGGTCTGCGGCCGCTGCCAACGTGGAGCATCGTGGCCGGGGGTCGACTGCTATAAACGCCGCCGCGCCACGATAAGTGGAATAATACTGCTGCGGATGGAAATCCTGCGGAATTAACATCGCGGTGATTTCGTGCACGATTTCGATCGACTTTTTTCCTCTCGGCTGCGTGTCTGTGCTAGCGGACACTTATATATGCTGAATGAAACGTTAACTCAGGTCAGTTTCGTAGTATTGTAGAATATGGCCGGGTCGGAGGGGGTCGATGACTGTATTCGCGTGTTAGTTCCTCGTGAACAGGGCATGCAATCTGTAGGCGTTCCCGATATAGATCGCTGTAGAAAAATCTTGCTGGGTCGCCCCGTTCCGTTCAGTTCCGTTTTGAGATTTGTGGGTTTAACGATACGCGACGAACCATGAGACGAGGATGACGCGTGACGGTCCAAGGGTTCCGACCTGATGAAAACTTATGGCAATTCCGCACCCTCTCGATGGATGGTTTCTGTTCCGGGCCTCGTTCCGCGTCGATGCTTTATCCATCGTCGGTCTATCTTTCCCCGGAGCCTTGTTCCATCCCGATTTTATCGGCCCGCGAGAAAATTAGATCCACCGGGTGATGCGGTTCTCGAGAGCCGACGACGAATCGCTCCCTGTTCTCAACGAGATGGCCCGGGTTAGCTCGAGATAATCAGTAGCTTTTAACCGAGGTGAAAAAGCGAGCTTCTTTAAGCGCGACGCACGCGAAAGGTGGATCCGACTACGCCGGCCTATTTTTCAAGCACGAATCAAGCGGGCCGCGGCAATGTGCTCGCCGGAGCAGATTGCGCTTACACGTAATATCGGAAGCTTTTGTCGGTCGCCACCCATTTTCCGGAAAAGATTCGAACTCATTGATCGTCCGTACGGATGCTCGCTCGGTCAAAGTCCATTTCGATCTCTTCTCGTCTTTGTCTCTTTTATTTTCTCGATGGCTATGCCGTTGCTCTACTCCCGCTCCGCTGCGCCGCTATTGCTGCCCCTACCAGCGAGACTCTCCGTCCGCGATCTATTGTTTCGAATCGCTTTCCTCCGCTATATTTTCGGACATCGTCGTCCTGAAAAAAATAACAGATTGCTATTTGTGTGCACGGTGTTGCACGCGAGTTTGCGGCCCTTCGATTCGCAATTTTCTTCATGTTTTATTCATCGAAAAGCGGATCTTGAAGGTGAAACACGAGCAAATGGAGAGAGACAGATAGAGAGAGAGGAGCGGAGTGCGCGGGATAACAACGTGGCTACGGAAACAATAATCGATAAAGAAAAAAGTGTCTGTGCTGCTCGAAAATTGTCAGTGTCAGTGGGTTATCCGGGCAGCACGGTGTACAGACGGCGCGTGGTCACGAAGCAGGGTCCATATAATCGATACGCCACTACTTCGAGTACCTGACTCCCTCCGCAGGGAGGGTTAGAGAAAAGGAGATGGATTCGGATAAAAAAAAGAAGAAGCAGAACAGATACCGGGGGGTACCCTACGGTTTCACCCTCCTGTTTCGTTACCATCTCTCAGACCGGAGATCTCCCTTCCTTCCCTCCAAGGAATGCCGGAATAATAAGAAGTCGTTCGCACGAGCGACGGGAACATTAACGAGTCCGTTTCTTTGGAAACTTTTCCCTGCGGTTTTACTCGATTTTTCTCTTTTCCGCAAGGAAAAAAAGAAACCTCACCTTCGGAACCTTCCGACGGATATACATATTTATACCCTCCGTAAGCGCGCACTCCCGCGATGCGTGAAACATAGTTTTCCCAGCGAGAGCACACGAGACGCGCTCCTACGTAGTAATACGTATGCACGTGTGCGGACAGACGAGCACAACGAAATCATGCACGCTTGCCTTGGACGTTTTGTTCCTTTTCCGTTTTTATTTCTTCAAAGTCGGTCGACTCTGCGAGAGTTACTGTCCGTTTAATTAAAGCTTTGAAACGACGGTGAAACGCTCCGGCCGGCGCGGCGTTTTACTCGTACACTCCTACGTATGTACACCGCGGCCGTACGTGTCTAGACATATCCCGAAAGGGACGTGCAATTTGTTTAAGCCGGTGCTTTATTAAAAATTTACCCGCGGCATCGCGTCCGAGGACAGCAGGACCGGTGTTTTTAACCCGCTGTAGCGTGAAATAGGTGCGCCAGCCCGATTTATGAAAAGCTTATACATTATTCAGGTGCATGCAAAGCGTGGACGGATTCGGGTTCGATGTTGAAAACATGTAAAACCATTCGAAAATGCGTATTTATCGGGTGTTTTTCGAATGTCCGACGACAACACAAAGCGACGTCGCGGTGTATCGGGATTTCCATAAATCGTATCGTTGTCAACCGTAATTATCGCGTCGACGATGAATCGACGTCTCCGGGACATTCGTCATTTCACGTTTCGAAACGCTTATTTTTAGAGTTGGAACATTGAATACGCCAACGCGTCAATCTTTTGGCCGCACTTCTAGGTCGGCACGGGAAATTGCTTTCAGGTTAAAGCTCTTCACAAACTAAAGAACTTATTACGTCTTTCTGCAAACAGCAAGTCTTTCTAGACAAGAATTTATCTCTCCTCCAGACAGATACCCGAGGCATTGCGAATATCTAATAATTCCTCCAAGCGACAGTGCGCGTTGATTCGCTCCGCTTCGATTTCCCGCAATCGATCGCGATTCTGGAACCAGCTCGAAAGAATATTTGCCGGGCGACCGGTTAACCCTCGATTTCTCGTACGCAGCTATAAGTAAACTTGAAATACTTCTGGTCTGTTAAGGGTTAGCCGTTGAACGGGGGTCCGAGCGATGGTAGCTCGTCGATCGAGGGTGAAGCTATCGAGGTGGTGGTGTCTGGAATCGAGGGTAAATGGGCCGAGTTCGGTGGCACGGTAAATGGCCCGATGACATGTAACGTTTGCTAGCGGACCTGGGCCGGGTTCTGTCCGTGTACCCTGATTCTCCTGAGCGGTGCCAGGTGCGATGGCCGAGCGAACGGTATAACGTTGTAACGACGCGAACGGCTGCCGCATTGCCGATGTCGTGCCTGCCGTAACTACGGTACGCGGGGTACGTGTACCCTCGTGCACCCACACCGCCGACCTCTGACTCTCTCAAGGGGTGGACGACTTATCGACCTGGTGCAAGTCAGGCCTACCACCTTTATCTCATCGGTACTCGAATCGTGAAATCTGGTACGCGAGTACTCGATCTCTCGCCGTTTTTTCTCTCGAGCACATATCGGTCGAACGATCGATTTTAAAAGCAGAGCGGCGTAGCCACGCGCGGGGTACCGCCGTAGGTGAAATCTCGCTCGACGCCTAAGACAGGTGGAGGGGTGGGGTAGGAGTTTTTTCGGGTATCGAAAGATCCCGGCGATGCGCCTAGAGTAGTCTCTTGCATTCTACTCTGCTGCGGTCCGAGGCTTGCGCCCCCGATAGCGGAGGCGTACCTTCGCAGTGTTTGACGAGAGACCCTTGTCCTTCTAGGTCGTCTCTTAGAGTGTTAGCGAATCAGGCCGCGACCCCGTCGCCGCCACCGTCGACTTCATCGTCGCGAGCCTCTGTGCTGGTGGTTTGCAACGCGAAATTAGAACGTTGCATTCGTGAGGGTCGTCGCTGTCTCGCCCCGTGCTCGCGTTTGCGTCGAGCTAGGCCATCAATAGGAATAATACGAGGAACCATGCGATGCAACTCCGGCATAGGTAGACGCGAGTGTAACGACCTTACACCCCCGCAGGTAGCGAGATCGATGGGCTCCAACTCCGGGCAAAACCTCTCGTCTACTGCTCCCACCGTGCCTTGGGCCGACTGCCTCGACCTATGTCTGTACCCCTGTGCCTATTGCCAGTTAGCAAGCTGACTGGCTGACTGTAGCTGGCTTGTCCCACTTTTCCACCAAGTAGCTGTACTTCGGTTTGCTTCTTACGACCGCTATTCACCGGCTCGATGACCGAACTCGCAGTCTTCCACACATATGTACAATTGTTCCCTTTCTAGGCTGCGATCACCCTTGTCGCTTTTCAATAATTATTACAGAGACTTGATGGTTTCGGGAGTCAGGGTTAGACGGACCAATGAAAATTCATTTAAACAGTGTGACTTTCTATTTTATTTTTCTTTTCTTTGTTATCAGCAGGAAATAATACGCTAATACTGGCTGATTTCGCGTGCACATTGATACGGCAAACACTTCACTGGTAAAACGATTGCGTGTTTACTTGCAAACGAGGACATGCGGTTTAATAATCATCGAGTAGTCCGTGAGAGGTCAGCTTATTGTAAGGTAGCGTTTATTTTAAATGCACTGCGCATGTATAATAGTACGATGGGTCGAAAAACATCTATATAAAAATTTCTCTCTAAAATTTCATTCTGTAAAACGGGCCGCGCATCGTCCCGAATTATTTTGTCGCGCGACGCGAGACTGTAAACGATAGGCTGGCCCTCGATTGGCCGAACGTAATCGAACGGATAACATGATCGAACGACGTCGCTCGACGCGTTATAAAATTTCAAATGGATAGCGCGCGAAAATTTCGAAATGAGAATCCGTCGAACGCACACCGCCCGCGCTGTATCGATCGATCGCGTGCAACGTTTATAAATATAGGAGATAACATTTAATGGAATAAGATCATTACCTCTGAACAGTTACAACTAAAATGCTATTTCTAGAGACAACGTTTCGGCGCTGTCTTTCCCCCGCGATTCTATCCACTTCCCTAAATAACACAGATGTACAATTTCATTGATTCAGAATCGACTGTAATTTTCTCGTACAATCGCGACTCGTTTTTAGCGCACCGGTTTAGTTGCTACAAAAAAATTATCACATAATACTAAATAATATTCTACGATTTCATTTCTCTTTTTTAACGATCGGTTTTTTCGCTTGCCGATCGGACTCCGCTTCGCGATTTTTGCCTGGTTTAAAATTATCACATGTACGGGTTACGACAAGGATCTACATGTCCAAGTCGAATATTAGATCGTTCTTGAACTCCGCTTTGATCGTATCCTTCGCGATTTCCATCGAGCTGTCGTCGTGGATCTCGTTGAACATCTCCACCTCGATGTTGGATTTTCGTTTCGCCATAGTACGGTTGTCACCTTCTCCCTTCTTGATCTCGATATTGGCAGTTTTCGGTTGGACTGATTGTTTCTCTCGATTGAGAATAGGTTTCACAGTCTCGGAGGGCTCGCAGCTTTTCGTGCAAGACTTGTATTTGTCTCTTTCCTCGGTTTCCGAGTTCTCGCTCTCGCTCATTCGACGTTCGTGCGCGCGTTTCTTGTTCCGCAATTTTCGCTGGTTCTTCTTTCGCTGGCCGAGAATGCTGGAGTTCGATCTGAAAAAAACGAAATCCATTGAATATCCCTGTTGGAATTTCGATGATCTTCTACGAATGTATTTCGTGAATGGTACCTGAACAATTGTCGGGACACCACGTCGTTGAATCGCACCGTTTTCTTTAGACTGGAACACTCCGATTCGGAATTGATGTCCTGGACCGAGTCGTAATTGCAATCTATCGACGACATGGGCATTCCGTTCTCGTCGGCGCTCGATTCCGACACTGAACGCGAAAATTCGTGAGTACGCCGCGATTTTAGAATACCTTTCGCGAATGTACCCGTACCGCTAGGAAGACTATTACTTGTCAACTCGTCTCCGCTGCTCTCTGAAACAGATCTAGCTTTTGTCATGGCGAATCGCCGACTTTGTCGACGCTGCGTAGCTTTTGTACTCTGTTTGTTGTCTTCCCTGTGGTCGTCGTCGTCGGAATCGCATTGATTCGAACTGATGCTAATCACGACACCGTCGTCCTCCGCTTGCACCTCGATCGTCCTCTCCTTTTCCGGCTCGCTGTCTTCTATCTCCTGCAACCGAACGTAATTGAAATGATAACAGCTCCACGATAGTTGGACTACGATAGCTTATCGATCGAGAACCTACCGTCAACTCCTTTAGCTGATTTTTAAAAGACGTCGCAGTGGGGAAATCCCTTTTTTCCATAAATTCCTCGCTCGTGCCGACGTAATATCGCGCCAGATCTTCCGTGTTCCTTAGCGTGACAGTGAACACGACGTTGTTGTCCCACGGTTCGATAACGAGAGATTCGGGCTCCACGGAATCCTTGTATATCTTCAAACAGAACGAGTAGTGCTGCGGAAAAAATCCTGCACCGACGGACGTTAACGTGACGTGTATACCTAAATTATTTTGCAAAATTCTATGGCGAATGGAATCTGGATCCACGTTCTTTACATTTACAGTGATGGCTAGTTGATTATCGTATATATTACAAGTAAACGCTGGCAGTGAGTACTTAATGCTAGGATTCGTAAACGCGTCCGTGGTTTCTATACTACTAGTCCGTAGCGCCGTGTCACCACAATCATTCGCGTATTCAAATTTTTCCTTGATTTTCGGAGTCGCGAACACTGTTTCGCATTCTTCGACCAACTTCTTGTCGGATTCGTGCGGTGAGCTCTGCTCTAAACAATCTTCCACAGAATCCGCGTGATACAGCGGTATGGGGCTCCCGTGATCGCTGTCCACACCACTGTCCTCTCTGGTGTCGGATGAAGACACCGTAGGCGGAATCACTGGCAGTGTAACAACCAGCTTCTTGTACTTTGGATCGAACTTCGCAGTACCATTGTCTGGGTCCACACGGTAGGGCAATGGAAGGTCCAATAAATACATTGCTGGCTTCTCGCTTTTGATGCTCAGGAAACGTTCTTGCACGTCCAGAGATGCATCGGTGGCAGTTTTGAGCAGTGGCAGATCTACTTCCACTATTAATTTTTTAGGCACCGTAGCATTCATTTTTGCGTCTCTACTGGTGGAGAAGTCTTCCAGTTCGATGGCCGACTGGTGCTTGATGGAAAACTTCGGAGTGGCGTACTTATCGGTGGAGTCTCTGTTACACTCCTGCTTCTCCTGATAGTATATGCTAGGTGGAGGCACGCGCTGGGGCTTCTTCTCTAACCTCTTGGTCTGTTGCTCCCTCTTTTGATCGTAGTCAGCCATCAGCTTCTGGTAAATTTCTGGCTCGATATCCAACTGCTCCTTGACAGGTTCCTTGGAAGGCTTTCTGATCACTGTAGGCTGGGACACTCCTTTGTAGTTCATCTTTGGAAATCTGAGATTCTTTCTGTCCAATTTCACCTGGAAGGGGACACACTAGACAATTAAAGGGCTCTTGGAATGACGCGAGACGCGATTGGTCTTACCTGAAAGTTGCTCTCGACGCCGTCCATAGCCGTGTTGTTGACAATCTCGCGGAATCGTCCGTTCTTCGAAGCTAGATAGATGGTGTCGGGATGGAAAACCACGTCGAACACCATGCAACGTACATTTTTCTTGTCAAGGTCTTCCCTCGGCGGTATGAGCGTGTAGGGGATGGACCATTGCAGGCCTCGATGACCTTGCTCGTACGAGGGTTGACTGCTCGGCCGTGCCACGATGTCACTTTTGCCAATGTTCAGAAAACACTTCCTGTTTCCATTGACGCTGGTTTTAATGACGTAACCGGGCTCCGGGTTAACGAACGTAACGTCGACGCCCCGTTCCTTTTCCAACTGCGTGATCTCCTTCTCGTAGAGCTTCCTATTTTCCGGATCGGTCACCTCCTCGGCGTACTCTATCAACAATTTCCGGAACTCCTCTTTCTTGAGACACTCGGACAACGTTTTCAGCTCTTCCTTGGTCACGTCCAAGGCTTCCCAGTCTTTTCTACGTGTTTCGTACGCGTCCATCTTACGAAATGATGTCGCGTGTTTACAAATAAACTCGTCGGTAGAAAGATCGCGAAGCTCGTCTGTACCACGTGGATGGCTGCGCCAACTACGCCGGCCGGTTGAACGACGGTCGAACGCGGAACTTACAAACGCCAAATGGCGTGAACGCCATCTCGTCTTCTATTCGACTGCCGGATGACACCTTTTTCTCGACGAATCCAAGGAAACCCTGAAACCGAACAACCTCGTAAGGTTTCCTAGGGAACGGTCCCTTCGTGTCGCACCTCCGAAGGGACGGACACGCGACCGACGCTGACGCGCTTCGAAAGTCTCCCAGCCGCATATTTGAAATACCATTGAACCGATGCATCCGTACCGAGCCTGCATCGGCGGAGCACCGAAGGTCGATAGGAATCATCATCGGTCACCATTCAGATCCAGCGGCCTTTCACCGTGCTTGACTCGCTACCGCGCGCAAAACGCGTGTATGCATCGCGACAGGTTAACCCTTCGCAGTCGGAGCTATTTTAACTCTAAAATGAAACTTGTAACACCTCC
Organism: Lasioglossum zephyrum; assembly: GCA_028455615.1. Lineage (NCBI taxonomy): Eukaryota > Metazoa > Arthropoda > Insecta > Hymenoptera > Halictidae > Lasioglossum > Lasioglossum zephyrum. The sequence continues at coordinate 15,933,421 of CM052330.1, read as the reverse complement.
TCCGATACTTAAATGTTTAGTAATTGATTACATACCAACATATTTAATAATCTGTACAATATTCTACATCTCATTGAAATCAGAGGATTTTTGTTATTTCGATCGAAATTATTAAGATATAATAAATCAGAAATGAGTTTATCGGCGCGATCATATACTACACACAAATAGCTAGTTTGTAAGATTACCCAAACGTTTAGATTCATGGTGGAATCATCTGGTTCGAGACCAACGTTTGCTATTAAAAATGTTTAATAGTAGAGGAAAAGAAGGAGGTGTTTCGCTCTCATTAAATTGTATAGGACCCACACCATCGGCAACTTTACCGAATCGATAAACTCGCAGCGCGCTAATCAGTTAACGAATATTGGAGCTCCGGTTAAATCGGGACTATTCCTTGAAGAAACGGGTCTGCGTCTCGGGCGTCGGACAGGAATAATTAATTGATTAGGTTCTCACGAACAATTAGATCGAAACCGTTTCTCGTTCGCGATTAGGAAACGCGCACACGTTGGAAAAGCCGAGTTTCCCTTTTCGCGGGCCGCTCTCGAGTTGGTGGGAGTTTGGCCGAAGATGTGGGGATCAAGCGGTACGAAGTGTCTGACCCACTGACATTCTCTTCAGTTTCTTAGCAGTCGCAAAAGCCGATAATTCGTGACTGGGAAGTTCGATGTCGGTAATCAGGATCACTGGTCGAATATCTCTGAAAGGGAAAGGATAACGGTGCGCAGCAGGAACGATCGAGATTTTCCTATTGACATGCGTGTGAACCGGAGATTCCTGACCAGTGTCGTCGTTTTCTCGACAGTGATCTTCGTCGTTTTTCGATCGAGACTGTACGTTGAGTTCGCGAACGATCCGAAGACCCACACGGAAAAACGATCCGCGGGACGGCGACCGATCGATAAAGGCCAGGTGAATTGCGTCCATTTAATTCGAGCGGTGTACCTTCAACCCTTTGCACTTGAAGGGTGACTCCGAGGCGCCCATTGTATTCTATAAATTGCTATATCTTCAAATCTCGTATGAAGAAAACAGGTTTAATTTCATGTGAATAATGTAAAAAAGATCGCACAGAATAAAAATCTTCTAGTTTAAAAGGTACGTCTTGATTTCGAAATTAAAACTGCGTCGAGTTCGAGTAAGAACTTCGAGCAGCATTTTTCGAAATCAGACCGCGCTGCTCGAGATCGCGCAGTGCCCGACGCAGTGAAAGTATGACGCAGCGAAGGAGGATGTAATTGTTGGAAAGTGATATTTTCCCGTTGTGTCTGGAACACTAGATCGCCAGACGTCGCGCGAAACTAACACCGTTCATTGTTGGCTAAGATAACGAGTGTCTCTGATATGATTTATTGTGCAGTCGTATCGATATGTGACACCGTCCTTGGCGGAGCTGGGTCCTCGTAGAAGCGTGCCAAGAATGAACACGGATATCTTGATGTTGACGCGAGTCCCTAACGCAGGAGCCGAATTATTGGTCTTGGTTCTGCAACGCCTGCAGGGGTACAATGCTTTCAAACACATAAGATTGCCGCCCGGGGATCACAGGCTTTTGTCGTCTCTGCAAGAGGTAAATCCGATGCCTACACGAGAAAACTCGCATAAATTTCACTGTCGATCGTTGCGGAATCCGAACGTTGCCCTAAATAGCGATACTCTTCGGAATAGCGAAACGAGGATCGATCGAACTGCGAACGTTAACGCCGGGAACATGAATCAGCAGCTGATTCATTGATCGCATAAATCTGCGACCGGTTTAATCACGGCATGGTCGTTGCACTTTGCATTCACGTCAAACTCGGTTTTCGGTGTTGCAATCAAAGTTGTACCGGCTCCCTCGTTAAAGCGACGGGAACTTCTGTTTGGAGCGTACCTGTCCGTTGCGTTGCTCGCGCGAACCAAGTCGTGAGAGAGTCAATAAATATTAAAAGATTCAATGTATTTGGAGTACGGCGATCAATCATTCTGACAGGTGCACCCCTTATAGCCGCGCTCTCGGTTGCCACGTATAACGATTTCATGCGCTGCGGTGAGCAATGGTTACCGAACTAGTTCCGTAGTTCGATCGAATCGATTAAATCATCCTATGTTTTACAATGGTATCGTTCGAAGGAGTTGCTGGTGGAAGAGATTATGAACATAGTGAGGCAGGAGGCGATACCTCTGAGTTTCGACGGAGATGTCAGGTTCTTGAATTTCTCCAAGTTTGGCCGACAACCTCCATCGTTTATCGCTCTCGTGAGAAATCCCCTACACGCTCGGAACTTACAGAGGTAAGAACTTGAAGAGTTGCTTGTTCGTAGCTCTAACGATCCGATGCGTATAACGATTTATCTTTGCTGATATATATATATACAGGTACCGCGAAAAAGGAGATAAATTGGGACTCGAAAGTAGAGCCATCCCGATGTTTTGCGGACAAGATCCACGGTGCACGTAAGTACCATCGAAGCGCAAGCATTCTTCGTGTTGCGCGAGTATAAGAATACTTGGAACTCGCGAGATGTGTAATTTATAGGGTGATGAACAACAAGTGGGCACTGCAGCGAGCCAAAGCAAATATTATCGAATGGTATCCAGTCGTTGGTATTCTAGACTGCATGGAGCAATCGATAAACGTATTGGAACAGAAATTTCCATATTTTTTTCGCGGCGCTAAACAAATGTACAAAACGATTCGTAAGTATATTATACATACGATGCGAATACCTTTCGATAGTTTTGATTTTAATCGTTCTGGTCTTCGTTGTCTAGGACCGAGAAGGAAGCACGCTTTCGGTGTACCTTACACATTAGACCCACGAGAAAGAGATAATCTAACGAGACTCTTCGAAGACGAATTAGAATTGTATCGGTGGCTAAAATTTCGACTGTTCAACGAGACGCTGAAGAGCGTTGTAGGAACTTGACACTCACAGGCACCCGCGCGACAAATGGGCAATTACAAACTCTCACCAAAGATAATTTTTTATGAAATCTATCACAGTATTTTTTCATCGATTAGAGGGAGACTGAAGAAATTAAAAAGAAGAACAAATATCGCGCAAAAATATCCGCGCAGAAAAGTCCATTGTGGCGTCATCTAACAGTCATTTTGTGAAGTAGGCTATTCACTGTAGAAGAAACAGCTTCGCCATTCAGCGGTGGCGCCACCGACGTAAACAATTTAAATTCTCACCGCTAAATGGCGCCGCCATGCACTTTTCTGCACGGATTTTGTTATTTCATTACATATCTCAGCAATTTGCGATCACTTCGCGATGCTCTCCAAGACTTTTTGCATTACGCCGATGCAGAAAATTCCCCTGAACATCCTTCTGCCCTTAGAATATTTTTTACTACTCTATATTTGCAATAATTTATGTTTTTCACGGAGAGAGCCACTTGCTAGATGGCGAACCTGGCCAATGTCTCGTCTTAGATACTTATCCATAATTAAACAATAAAGAAATAATGGGGAATATATTCAAGAACTCTTTTACTTATCAATTGTTCACATGTTTCGTTTGCTTTCGCTGGTATTCAGTTACAAAAGCAGGATGCTAGTTATCTTACGAAGCCGGCTATCGTTTATGTACACCTATTAAGTTTGAAGCACAACATTTATGCGGGATTGTTATGAAACGTAAAAAACTGTGCTGCGATTACTTTAGCGGCGTTGACCGCGACATAAGGGATCGCGATCAATCATTGTTATCGTTTAAATAAAGGCCTCCTGTGCTCACCCTGTGATCAAACGCGAAACTATATTTTTACTTTCGATGATTGTTCATTGTGGTAAAACGATCGCGATCGATGATCGAGCGGTGGATCGGTTTCCGGTTACCGTAAGAAAAACTGTTAAGGGTATTGGTAAGCTATTTTGATCGTTTCACACGCATATCGCGCGTGCAACAGAACATGAGGATCATGTTGATGTAGAAATGGACCAGCAACAACATGAGCAACGCGTGCCATCACTTTTTCTTCGCATCTTTCAGCCCCGCGCCAGCATTAAACTTGAAGAAGATTATATCTCCGTCTTCGACCACGTAATTGCGTCCTTGCTGCCTATATCTGCCGGCAGCCTGTCGCAAAAGAGAGAACTCGTATTATCAAATGCAAATACAGATATAATCGCAGTCTCGCGTATAATCGGTACGGTCATTACCTTCACGGCAGCTTCGGATCCTTCGTTCTTGAAATCGTCATATTTCATTACCTCGGCCATAATAAATCCTTTCTCGAAATCAGTGTGGATTCTACCTGCTGCTTGTGGAGCTTTTGTACCTTTCTAAAATATCGACAGTACAGTTATTAGATACCCAACGTATGCTCGAATGAAAATTCTCCTAGTTACCTGAATCGTCCACGCTTTGACTTCGTCGTGTCCCGCCGTGAAGAAGTATTGCAGTTGCAACGCTTTGTAACCTTGGACAATGATTTTGTCGAGTGCGCTGCAAACGATACACACAATGAGAACGTATGCGAGACACAGGTGATTCGTAATACAGTAGAACCTCCTTCATCCAAATAAATCGAACGCATAATTTCCGATCGCGAGGAAGAAACAAAAAGCGAAACGATGTTGCAATTTCTATAATTGTCGAAGAAAATGTAAAAATCAAACGAATCGCAAGTTCTTCGGAGTGAATTCCTCGGCGATGGAAGGGGTGTAGTCGAAACATAGAGAGAAAGAGAGAGGGGGCAGGATTGTGGAATATGATTGTCTCGAACCGAATATCATCTAATGACAGGGTACGAGAAGGGAAGCCATCCTGTTCCGTAGCCCCGTCGGATTTCGAGACTTCAGAGAATACACATAAAGCTGAACGACTTAATACCGCAATTTTATCACTGGAACTCTGTCTGAGACCTACTTCGGCGCCCAAGTTCATCTGCGGTCTCGAAATAAACTCGCGGTATCCAGGAATCTTCCGTTTGTCCCCTGTGATTACCGAATGAGCCTGCGTTGCACGATCATTTCGAGGGATCTAGAGAATTTGCCGAGGCGCTTTGATTTGTGGCTAGCCATTCGGGCGCACGATTTAATATTTCCTACGTTAGCGTCGCGATCAAAACGGTCATCTCGGAAATTGCTTTTACTTTTCAGCTATCCCCATGGTCGGGCTTAAATCGCGATTACGTGGATTCTTCGGGATCGGTGAAGATGGAACACGTGCAGAGTCTCGTTTCCGAATGACCCACTATGCAACCGTGAACCGGTTGATCCACGTTGCCCTACTCATCCCTGGACCTGGCACGATGTGCCCGGGAGGGTAGGAGGGCTTTTTATGCAATTTCACAAGAATTTGAATAGCCGTTCGTAAAAATATAATGCGCCACGGCAAAGATGCCGCAGTTTTTATTGGTCGCCCTGTACGAGAGGACCGGGTCCGCGTCTAGACGCTCGGGCCACCGATCCCTCCATTATTATTACCGTTAGTAGATAACTCGGTGCATAGTTAAATGTGGGAACCGGACTTCCTCGGGGTTAGTTTCGTCCGGGCTTTAGGTCTTTTCCTCCGAACCTTTTGCGGTTGGCGTTCCATAATTAGCCGCGCGGACGCCTCCGCTATTTTCGACTAGAACGCGTCTCGTGCTTTCATTTGCAAGTATAACCACGGTCGTTCGCGAATTTTAAGGGCTGTTTGAAATAATAACACTGTCATACGGACCTAGTAACCTTTTGCTCCTCCACATACTTCGCACGCTCCGCCTCGTCCATATCAACGAGTTTGTTCTCGAAAGCGCCGCTGAAAGGGATTAGAACAGCTCCGGGATCGTTTTTGTCGACCCACTCTTTTATCTTGATTAGCCTGGCGAGAGAATTACGATTAGATTTCGAACGATAACGAGCGCGCGTTAACTACGTACCATTTATTCTTTTTGCGGATGTAATCCTTCTCGGAGAGGTTCACCAAATAAATAACCGGTTTCGATGTGAGGAATAAATATTTGTTGAGAACTTCGATCTGTAAGAGAGAAGGAAATTTACAATCGATTTTCTTGTTGTAGAATTAAAACGATTTAAACGTTGTCGACGTACGTCGGTAGCGCTCCAGTCGGCGAACCTGATGTGCCTGTTCTCCTCCACCACGACGCTTTTCACTTTCAACAAGGTGTCCTGCGAGAAAAAAAATGGCATTTCAAAGGCATTCGATGCTTCGGCAAACATTTTTCCACCGCGAATCCACTTGAATCTCGGCGGTCGGAGGTGATGCGACGTTTCCCCGTTTGGTATTTAGCCGCACGAGTGCGCGCGGTTGAGTGGAATGATTCCGTGATCGACCCGTGATTAGAGGACCGTGCATTCGCGAATCGTCGCTCCATTAAATGGGCCGAAAAGACGAAGAGAGAGAGAGAGAGAGAGAGAGAGAGAGAGAGAGAGAGAGAGAGTGCTGGCTCCGAGTTCTCGAAAAGTTTTAGCAAATTGCGAAGTCTAGAACGAGGGAGGATCGGAAATTGCCGTAGGTCGATCGACGGAAAGAGGGTAATTCGATTGATTCGTTCTAGGAACCAGAGTGTGTGTACCTCCTCTCTTAATTCCCTTGCCGCTTTCGTTTCGGCTTCTCACGACGTTAGTTGCATAGTACGTGGAACTTCTTTCGCGCCTAGGTGTGTTCCCGTGTACTTTTTTCTAATCGACGGTATATCGATCGCACACTCGGGAGAACAGAAAAGAAAAGGGAAGAAAAGATTAAACTCACGTATTCGGGCTTCAATTTCTTGTCGTTTCCTCGGACCACGAGTTTCTCCAGTTTCTCGAGGTGGCCGTTCAGGAACTCGATATCCTTCAGCCGCAATTCCTCGCTGATAATCTCGAGATCCCGAACAGGGTTGACGTCGCCTTCCACGTGGGTGACGTCGTCGTCGTCGAACGCTCCTGCGAGATCAGTTTTACCAGAAATTAGTACTCGAACAAAGACGAATATTGTCTCGAGAAACTTACGACAGAGATGAAAGATTCCATCGCAAGCATTGATGTGCGAGAGGAAGCTGTTACCCAGGCCCTGTCCTTCGGCGGCACCTTTGACCAGCCCGGCAATGTCCACCACGTTCAAGAACGCCGGGACTTTGCTGAAAATGAAGTCGCAAAACGTTTGGTAGTGAACGGTTAACGAGAGAGCTGCGAGCGGGAATCGGGACTCCCGCAACGTTGCACGGCTGTCTGAGGATCGGAAAGGAGGGTGTCGCGGTGACAACGAGCTGCATTTAAATGCTAATGCGAGTAGCCTCATTAAACAATTAGTCTTTGAAGAGAGGCGTCGGTGAAATGAACGAGAAGGGGAATTCCGCGTTGGAGCGGCTTTCATTAGGGCTCGTTGAATCATCCGACACGTGCCGGTAGTTGGACCGTGCGATGTCGTTGGGACGAAGAGTCGCTCTTTGATCTGCGCCCGTCTCGCATTTTAATCTCTTTGAATTCGCGGACTCCCGTACAACAGGCACGTGTCGCTAAGTAAACGCAACTTTTATCGGCAACTAGCTCGCTCGATACTTTATTTATTCGTCTGTGTGTTTCTTTTTTTCAGTTTTATTGCTCTACGTTTCGACACGTTGCTTGCCGATCCTCCCCGTTGGCTCCGCTGCATCCGCTGTCTCTGTACACTGTACATTCAATCTCATCGTGTCAGCCAGCCAGCGTGATGACGCTCGCCACGGTAAACAGCGCTTTCGTCGGTGGTTACCCGCGTCGATGTACACCGCAGCACGTACAGAGGTTTCCACGTGTTTCAATGAAACGGCCATTATCGCAGCCAGACCAGCCTCGTACACGCGTACTGGATTTTAATTAACTGCACCGGGGATGAATCTCTGCCGGTCTTTTTCCCCCGTCCCTTTTTTGCACAAAGATCGAACCGGGAAGCTAGAAAATTGGGTTGAAACGTTCGTCGATCACGGACGCTGCGAAACGAGCGCGGAAAACGACAATGTAAAGTCGGCCGACGTTTCAACATGGACTCCGTGTCGCGTAGACGAATTTAGTCGAATCTGCATTGCAGATCACGTACCGTTTTCTCTCGGCGCGGCATGGCCGCCCTGTCCCTTGCTCCGCGAAAATAAAAGCGAAGAAGTATGGAAATGTCAATAGTTATTCCGACTGGTTTCCCATCGCGAGGGTGCATTTGTGGATAGACGCGGCCGACGTACTCGTGTGTTAGGTAATCCACCGCGGCGGTAGCCTACACGGAAATTCTACCGACGAATAATTCAAATTGGATACTCTTTCATTTTTTCAAAATAATTTCAACGTGCCGTTCGAAACGTTCCTGAAATATATTTGCACACTCACCTGGCCGGTTTGAAGTATTCGCACAGGTAATCGAACCTTGCATCGGGTACGGGGACGCGACGTGCTGGAAAACAACGGGAGCCGAGTTAGACAACGTGCAGAGAAATATTTATTGCGAATCGAATCGCTGTACAACGAATCTTAAAATCTAACGCGAGAATTCTATTCGTCGGATAGGTCGGCGGGATCGATTAAATTCTGCGTCGGCGATGTACGACGGAACGTGATGGTGTTCGACGTTCGCGGGAAGAAATGAGACAGCATGGACACCTGTCTGCTGAATCGATATTGGTTATAGTTATTGTCAACCGGGTTCTTGGTATTATACACGGGCACTGTGACGAAAGGGTTCAGCAACTTCTTCATGGTGCGAGTCGCCGTTTTGATCATCTTGTAGTTAGCTTGTATTCTTTGATCGACCGACTTGTACAGTTGCGAGTCCTTCGTCGCGCCGGATACGTTGCGAACTTTCAGGTCGACTCCCATAAAGATGGCAGCGGATGCTGCAGAGGATAGGCCCGGAAGTTTCGGTCGATTCATGGTTAGTTGATTCACGACTTCGATGATCGTTTTCGCGACAGTTTGCTCGAGGAAGCCAAGGTCTGGTAGATCCTTGACGTTGATCGGTGGTAGGCTGCGACGAAACTTAATATCCACGCTGGCGTACTTGTTGGGATAAATTAAGAATTTGTCACGGCACTCTTCCGTGTGAAACAGATACAGCTTGTCCTGGTAGAGAGCTCCTATAGTCGTTTTGCCAGGAACGAGTGTACGCGCCGGGAGATTGTCGACGTAGCTAACTAGGCAATAACCATCGACTTGCAAGCGTCTCATCCAGCAGTAATGCTCCACGTCGATCGTTTCCGTGAGAATACGAGCTCGATCCTTGGGTAGGTTCGCCGTGTTCGTAGGCGGTAGATAGTTGAGCGGATTCGCCGTGAAATCGGCTTCGTGTTCCTTGCAAACCCAGTAGAAGTGTTCTCGAAACTGAATCATGCCCTCGTGATTGGCTACGAGCCCTGAACTTTTCATAGCTCCATCGCGAAGCAGACAACAGGGACAATAGGACTCGAATTTGCTCTGCCGTTTCTTGAACTCGTACGGCGAAACGCTCATAAACTTCAAGCTGTGACACTTGTCGTAATCGCTCTCGCGAAAGTACGATCGGATCTGTGCGTATCTGAGACACGCTTCTCGATCGGCTCTCGTCCACACGTGCCACGTGCTCTTCGAGGCGTCCAGCTCGATTACGTTCTGAGTGTACTTGTCCAACCACTCGCGGAACTCCGCCCGATCGATTTCCCAATTCGCGTAGCGGTGATCGAGGAACTTGCCGGAAAAGTTCGTCGGTTTCTTCGGGAGTTCGTCGACCTGGCTCGCCAAGCAACGCGAACAGAATTCGAGATCCGCGGTCAGATCGATCGTCACCAAGGGTTGAATGCCCAGCAGCGACAGTTTCTCGAATTCCCGGCGGTTCGACGGGAACCCGTCGTACAGAAGACCTTGAGCAGTCGACCGGGGATCGATCGAGCTAATCTCGACGGCGCGAACCACGTATTCCTCCGGGACGCAGTGACCCTCGCGAAGATAGGATTCCGCGAGCTGCGCTGATTGCGTCCAAGGAAAGTTGTCGGACAGCTGTCGCAGAGCTTCGCCTTGAGTTACCACCTTGACACCGTACTTCTCCGCGAATTGACGAGCCAGGGTCGTTTTACCGCATTTCGGTGGCCCGATAATGGAAAGCCGAAACGGGATCACGGGAGCGCAGGAGTCCTGTTCGACGTACTTGCAAGGATTCGTGAGAAACGCGGATCGAGCGTCCTCCCCTGCCAGAAAGTAAATGAACTGTCGATATATCACCGGGTAAATTTCTTGTCGAGCCTCGAACAGCAGGTACATCTGCAAAGGAGTTTCCTTCTGGTATAATTGCACGGGACACCATCGGCCGAAGGAACTTAGGAAATAGTAACCGCATTCGAGGAGCATTTCCGCGGTTTCGAGATCAATCGCGTATGGTCTTTCCAAAATCGTGACGTCCCGACTCGTGTAAGGTTTCAGAGCGATCATTAATCGCAGGAGAACGCTTTCGAAGCTCCTTGTGGCGGGGATCTTCATGTACGGTATCGATTCGTCTCTCAACGCTTCTCGCGTGGCGTCTATCTTCCGCGTGTCAATTTCGTACGCCTCTTCAAATTCTTGTTCCATTCGCTCTCTCGCTACCTCGTAGCTTTCCCAATCGGCGAAGAGCACAGGCTCGGGATTCTCTCGGCGCCAAATTTCCTGTAATTCGTGTCTCTTTTTCTCTACTATTTGCGACTCAATGCCGAAGATGATGCTGTCGTCGTATTCATCGTCGTCCATCGTGCTGAGTCTGTGTTCCCTCTCCATCTCCGTTTCAGATTCGCCGGACGAATCCCATAATGTTCCTTCCTCTCCTCTTTCCGCTTCCAGCAGCTTCAAAGCCGCGCTCAGCCTCGTCTTGGTCCACACATGTCTCTCTCTTTTGTAACGATCCATCGCGCTCGTGTAACGCGATTGTTCGATGCGTTTCTCCTTGTCGAGTGTTTTCGTCCACAGGTCCAACAGCTCGAACATGATTCTCTGACGTGCCGTCTCCTTTTCGCATTCGAGTTCTATTATTATATCGGGTACCGTGCGATGCTTGAGGGCTGCTTCCACGTCTTGCGGACAGCTTGGAAATTGCTCCATCGCGACACCATGCAGTTTGTACAATCCGTTAAAACATTTTAATACACAGTCTCTGAACATCCTCTGAGGAAGATCGCCTCCCTCTCGCCAGTAGCCTCGAACGAACGTCTGCAAAGTCGCGGGATCGCTGTTGTACTTCTCGTCCTCCAGATCGTCCGGCAACTCCACTGTCTCCAGATTATTCCGAAGCGAAATCAAAACGTTCCTGTGCAAAAGCGGCGAAACCGCACTGGCCACCATGAAATCGTTCAAGCTCTCGAAGTGATCGACGTGCGCCAAACCGTACTCTCGAGCTATCGCTTTGGCTAGACTGCTTTTTCCGCTGCCCAGTGGACCGATGATGCTCACACGAAATGGCGGAATCACGGACACCGGCTTTCGAAACGGGAACGACAAAGCTTGAGGATTTTGCACGAACTCTCGAAGAGCAGACTCGCTAGAGAGTCGATAGATCTTGTTCATGAAGATCGCGCTGAAGTCCTCCTTGCCTTTCCAGAAGACGTTGTGCTTGATCAGAGCCACGGGACAATACTGATCCGTGTCTCCAAGACGAGGATTGCTCTCCGGTGTCGTCACACGTTCTTCCTCTTCCAGTACCTCTTCTTCACCTACGTTCTCGGTGTTATCCGACATAGCCATGTACTCCGCAAGGTCTCTTTCCCTCTCCCGTTCGTCGTCGCTCATGATCCTCGCCTTGTCGATGTAACGATCTCTGATGCCGTCGATCACGAACCCGAAGACGTCGTCGGTCTTGCCGATATCGCAAGCGATTAAATTTCTACAGGAGTTCTCTATCGTCTCCCGGATTTCTTCCCAGTCCAATTGAAACTGCCGAATGTGTCTCTGGTACTCCACAAAATCGTGAGCCTCCTCTTCGCCCTCGTTCTCGTATTCTTCGTATTCCTCCTCAGCGCTGTGAATTTCCTGCCACTTGGACAGCAGATATTCGTACGGATCCTCGTCGTACAATAAAACTACGTCCTCGAACACGATACCCGAGCTCTCGGTAATCGCCTTCCAGGTATCGACGTCGGGATACATGCCATCCACGACGTATCCACCGTCTCTCAATACCTCCACGTCTATTTCCTCCTTCGGTATACTTAATATCCGACTAGCCAGGAAATTAGCTTTATCCAGCGAGGTTTGCTCCAGATCGAAGAAGACATCGGAGTCGCTATTCGATTTGTCCGCGTTCACCACGACACCGTGGAACGTCGCTGCCAAAACTTTGCAGAGGGAGGATTTCCCAGAAAGATTCGGACCGAACACCGCGATCTTACACGTGGGTCGGGGAACGAAGGGACACACGAAAGTCCTCGGGTTCTCGAGAAACAACTCGGCCGCCTCGTCCGACGAGAGGAAGAAGATTTTGTTCATGAATCGGACCGCGAATTTCGGCGTACCCTCCGTGGTCCTACCCCTAGCCAATTCCACCGGACAGACGAAGTTCCAAGTCGAAAGACCCCAGGGATACGTCGGCGAGACGGTGTCTCTGTTCGCTAAAAAGGGGAAAGCCTCTTCGTTCGACTTGTCGTCGAAATCGTCGATCGGCGCCGGACTCTCGACGCCATATGTCATCGCCGACAGATCCAGAAGTTTCTTCGGAAGAATCACTCGGAGTATCGGCAGCGTGCGCAATCGAGAGATCGTGGTTCGAAACATTTGCGACACCGTAGCGCGGCCATCCAGACGAATCACGTTCTCCGGCTTATGCAGCAAGATCCATTTGTCGATAGCAGGCATCGCGAAACGTTTGTACGTGTTGCACTGAGCCTCGACGTTCGATCTTCTGTCGGAAATTCGCCTGAGCAAGTACTTCCCCTGATTCTCGTCTGAAACGCGTTCCTCGCTCGTCAAGTCTTGATGGAGCTCCAGCGAAACGTTCGCTCCGTTCCCTGTTCCATTAGGAATAGACGTTTCCATGTTCCTCTTTCTCGCAGAGAGAGTTGTGTCTATCGTGTGTCCAGTTCCCGGGTCCAAGCGGAAATGTTTGCGCTTCCTCGCGAAGTCCTCGTCGGGGCACATGACGTAGATAATTATCGTCGGCTTCAGAGGCCAAGACGCAAACATCTCGTCGATCTGATTGGAAATGAAGTGCTCGTATCTAGATCTCGTCGCGCAGCCCGATCCGTCGTGAAGATCACGGGCACAGTTCGAAGCAGCCTTGCGATCGAAATCACTGCCGCATGTTCCTCCAAGTGGTGGGCCGAAGAGCTTCCTGAAATTCTCTCTAAGCTCATCCACGTTTGACGTGGACGAGTAACTCGAAGGATATTCGAGCAACTCGTTCGGAATGATCGGCAAACCTTCGACAACGTAGCCTCTGTGGAACACGTCCCTTTTGTTGGTCCTGGTGGTCACAAGATTACCGATGATATCGAAACCGAGGCTCTCGCCGGTCTTTAAGATCTCCGAAATTAATTTCCCTTTGTCAGATCCTCGATCGATCTCGTCTTTCGCGAGCTGCAACGGGGAAATCAATACGCACTTCCAAGAGTCAGCTATCATAGCTGCCAGCTTCGAGGTGTTCAAATCGGGTTTCCCGAAGATAACGAAGCAAGTTGGCTGGGTTCGGAGATACTTGGTCTTGGCATCCGTCTCGCAGTAAGGGTCGCGAGTCGTGTAAGGGTGCGAGGGTGGCTCGAAATGGGGCTCGACGTTTCCGTAACTCCTGGATTCGCATTTCGCGTTGAACCTCGTGAGCGGATTCGCGTCCTCGTGGAACGCGTAATACGAGATAGCTTTCGGGTAGACGCATTTATGGGGCTCGGGCCAGGGGAGGACGAACTCCTCGCGAGGATGTCCTTTGATGTAACGAAAGAAGCTCTTCTTCACGATAAAGGACGCGTCCGCGTAAAACTTGTTTCTCCCAAGTTGCTTCCGACGACGAGGAACTTTGTCGCACATCGCCGACCGTGCTACTGGATTCAAGATTCATTTTGAGGTTCGTTGCAGCACGCTCCGAAACGCGATTTCGAACAAATGAGTTGCGACGGAATAGATTAATAGTGAATGTAGATACTTATTTTCATTGGGATCGATGGTGCAGAACGGGAAGTTCTCGGCCGCCGCCTGGCTTTTCGTGAGGACGTTGAAGAACGTCGATTTTCCTACGTTCGGGATCCCGACTATGCCAACTTTCAAGTTGGTGCCGACGCGGCCGATCAGCGGCTTTCGTTCGGGTTCCTCGGCTTTCTTTGGCGCCATTCTGAGAATACGCGGAGAACACGATCGTTAAGAGATACATATAAAAACAACTATCGATGACTGTTCTCTACCTTGCCTCGGCGCATTCGGTCCCCCTTTTGTCTTTCGAGTTTTTCGCGGTAGCGTGCACCGTGCAGAAACGGACGCGACACGAATTTGATCGAGCGCGAAGAAGGGGAACGGTCGTGAAGGAGTGGTGGTGAATATCAGTTTGCACGGACAGAAATGAAAATGATCCAACGTGAAACGACCACGCCCTCGGTGTTCCTCCAACCCTCGGAATCTCGTGTAGAAGTCGAACATGGTTGCGTATACACGTACTGCCTCCGGCTTCGCGATGCTTCGAGACGAAACGAGACGAGTCAAGTCCGAGACGGGACCAGTTGAGTCAGGCCCGAGTCAGGTCGAGTCCAGTCGGCTTCTCGAGCATCGAGAGTCGCTTTCGAGCGCTCGGGGTGACTAATTATATTAATGCGGACGGCACATCAAGCGATTGCTGTATTTACCGCGAGATTACCCCCCTTCTCCGTGGCCGTTCTCGAACGTACAACGGGGCCCGCGCCATATCAAAGGACGAAGCAGGTACGAGAACGCCCGCGGGAGGTGCAGGGGGCGAACGAAAGCTCCGGAGAACGCCAACTCCGAACAGAGAGGGAACGAAGGGGGGTTACCAGAGGGAACCAGAGGAGAGATGCGAGGGAGGAGAAACACGCCGGGCAAAGGGGGACCGACGATTACTGGGCACCAAAGCCGCGAATCACCGGCATCACGCCGGGAATCTGCAACCGCGCCTCAGGCCGCCAATCCGCCACCGACTTCGCGGTTCCTCTTTCTCCCCTGCCTCCTCTTTCGGCTCCTACACCCTCTCCCGTTTCTGCCCTCGACCACCCCTCTTCGTTCTATCCCAAAACTATCGGCCCTTCGAAACGGTTCGACCCGTTTACGGACGCGAAACCGCGGCGCTTTCTCGGCCCTTCGTCCACGGTCCTCGAGAAATTTGCAAATTACGATAATGGAAGAGAACAGCCCCTCCGCGACGCTACTCCAGAATCGCTTCGGCGCCACTCTCCCCTTTCGCTCCGTTTCGCTGTGTCTGATCAATGTTTCTCTTGCTCGAAGTCGATTCTCGCAAACGAATCAAACGCGCCGACACGCCGGACTTCAAAAGACCCGCGCGCGATGTAGTGTCGGATTCCATCGGCTGGAGGAGCTTCGCGCACCGTCTGCGAACTGCACAGTGCTGCCTCGCAGCTCTCGGCTCGAAAACCATGCGAGATGCACACTAGACCTTAACCTTACTTTGCCGATGAAACCAGCCTCGAAAAAGGGTTACAGGATCGTAACAATTCCGCGATGCACGCGATAGACGGCAGGGAAACGTTAGGGAATCGTCCGACCGCGTTCTCGCGGCAAGTTGGCCGTCCTATCGGCCAGATTGGCCTCCTACCATGACCCCATGCACGCGCGTTACCTCGTTTCATGCAATTCCCAGCAATTCTGTCTCGAACAGTGTTGCGCCGCGATATTTAATCGTCCCGCGTACGGAGCACCGATGAAATTTGGATGAAATACCTTGTTTCGTGCCGGTACTTTCACAAAGTAAATATCACTGCACAACGCGTGGCACGATGAGGAACACAGCACCACAGTGTCGTCACACGTTCGACCGGCCTCCGGTTAGAAAACAGGGAACTGCTTTATCTTCGGAGAAACCATTTTGCCGAGAAGCAACGTACCGGCGAAAAACTAAAATGTTTTCACGAGAAAATTATCCGAACGGCACTTGGGCCAATCCGGCTGGAAAGATACGCGAAATCGATGGCCGATCACCGCCACAGTGCGGAACCAGTTTTTTCTTTTAATTGTTTGAACGCGCGCGCGGTGCTCGCGGCTCTGTAATCTCCGTAAAATGAGCCTCTAGTTCATTTCAATGATTGTATCTTCTCTAAGCGATCGTCCGCGGACAAATCCATCGTAATTCCGGGAATAGCTTTATAAAACGGTGCCTTTAATTTCTCGTCGAAAAAGGGGGTCATCAGCGGAGGACTGATTGCAATGCTTTCGCGGAAACCATAAACACGCACATTCTCGCCAAACAAATTCGAGAACCCCTTTCAGAAAAAGCGTGCCGCCTCGCTCGGAGCCGAGCCGATGGAATCGTGTCGCAGCAAGAAAAACCAGCTGCGGGTTGCGATGACGAGCGGTTGTTCCGTTGGCGAGGTAGCCGTAATCAGAAGGAAACCGTTTTCTCGTGAAATTTATGTAGGATCGTTGAAATCTAAGTCGACGGCGCGGCGTTGCTCGCGTCCGATGGGAACGCCGCGTCGTGGATCACCGGAGGGCCATAATTCGAAGGATAATATTAAGATTGCCGCGCGGAATGAAATAAAAAAATACCGATTACCCGTACGCATGTGTGCGTGCGTGTGCGTGCGTTCGCGGAGGATGTACGTCTTGGTGGCGCCGTGAGATCGGGTTGGCAAAGGGTGCGGCGGAAGGTTCGTTGACGAGTTTGGCCCTAAAACGGAAATTTCGATCCTGTTTTGACCGGCGAGGACGGTAAGGCAACGTTTCGATGATTCGTGGAAGAATTGTCGGTTGCTTGTACCGCGTTAACTGCGGTTCCGTTCGGTCAATAGATTTCTAACGTGAAGTCGTCCTTGTGGCGTGTGATTATTTCAATTATTTGATTACGAACCGTATCAATCTCGGCCCATATAATGCATATAATCAGCCGGCTATTATTCGAGGAGAGCGCACGGCCGGCGGAAAGGACGCCTCTTGTTCCCTCTGCCTCGCTCTCTTCCTCCGAGGTACCATAGTTCGCAGCGCGCATCGTCTCCCGGCTCGGTCGTTTTCGTGATATTGTAATTTGGAGACCGCAAACCCGCTGACGTCACTGGTGCACCGAAGCATCTTGCTAGCGCGGCGACCACGGCCCGCTCCCGTCTCCCTCGATTTTTTATCGGCCGACAATTTCGGCGGGAAGCATATTAACGAGCCTCGAATTATAGGGATTTCGCCAGATTAGATGTATGTTGAATCGAGGGATTACGTTACTAATTCCGGCGCGGCGATCTCCGCTAAGAGATTTATGTATTCGCGAATCTGGCGCGCGAGCAGCGTTTCCGCCGAGCAACAACGTCGTTAACGTTCGCATCGATTCAACGATACGACGAGACAACTCGAAGAAAGCTCTTTGTCGCACGATGAAAAACTGCGCCGTCGTCCGGCACGGATAACGAGCAAGAATCAGGCAGGAGGAGAGCTCCAGCAGAAAGCAGAACCAACAAAGAAACCGCATTAAGTCTTTGTTCAAATAATACACACCTCCCGGACCCTCCCGTTTACTTAGCGGCGATTGCACACTGTAACCGGCAACATTTCGCCGGTCGTTTCGTGGCCGTGCTTTCGAATCCGTCGAGCGGCTTTACTGCTAGAAAAAATAGAGGATGATGGATCGTAAATAGAGCACCGAATAACAGGGTTCGGGAAATAAGAACGGAGTTTCCATCGGCGGATAATAAATGTAGAAATGATTGTTTAATAAGAAACTCGCGGGCCTTGGCTTTACGAGGGAATAACATCGAAACTATCGAGTGTGGGCCAATTAGCCAGCGTAATAAAATTTTTGTTCAACGTGGTGTTCCGGCTAGGATGCGCGCACCGCAATCACCGTAAAAGATGACTTAATCGGCGTAGACGCTAATTGATATCCCGACGTCGCATCTCGTTTCGAATTAGAAACGTATCCCGGGCGAGATGCTAATTAACATTTAATCCGATGTATCCGTTGCTCGTTTCATTCGGACAGAGCCGTGCAGTAGATTTTCTCGTGGTGCCAGTTTTCGAAACTGTTGAATCGAGAAATTTGGTGACACTTTACTATAACTCGTTAAACATATTTTATATTATGCTGCATTTTATCAATAAACATTAGCGATTAATTTGATTATCTTTTAACTTGCCGAACTTATATCTTTTTAATTGTAGATTATTTTTCAGGATATCCCATGTATGCGCTCTTTTAAAGTCTTACAAATTTTTGGGCTTACACTTTCTCAAGGGTTTATGTTTTGTAAAGAGAACTCGGTTTAAACAAATCCTGTAAAACGAACCGTTAAATGTATACGAGGAAATTCGTGGTCTGAATTGGCTGGGCGAGGCAAGCAATGTGATAACGCGTTGTTCGTCGCGGCCCAGCGAGGCAACGTGTATTGTTTTCCTTGCCCGCGACCGAAAAACTTTTTCGGCTAATTCAGACATTTTTTCTGGGTAAAATCAGCCAAAATTTACTAGCGACGGAACATTTTGACCATTGAACTTTTATAAAAAATTATTCCTATCTACTGATAATCGTAATAAATATACATATATATTGTAATATTTTTCTAATTCATTGTTTAAATTTTATCATCTTCAAACAATATTTAAAATCGTTTACTCGTTACTTATTTAGTGCTTTTCCAGATAATTTAAATCGAAGATGCCTTTGGTTAGAATGTTCTTCGTATTTCTTGACATTTATTCATCTATATCCTTGAGTTTTGAACTGTCCTATAAAAACTGAAAATTTCTGCTATGGATTTGCAGAAGCGTGAATCGTTCATTCAGAGAATTAAGAGTAATGTCCAGAATTCAATTGAGAAAAGTTCAATTGAAATTTATTCTAGCGACGTCTTGCGTGAAGATTTCCCATTATTGAATAGTTCAAATTGTATTTTAATTTCGCCGCTTATGTTCCCTTTGTACGGTGCAGCCGCCTCTCTGTATCATAGCACGACACGGGCCTGTAATTCGATCCCGAAGCGAGGGAAAGCAGCGGAGAAAATTTGACGAGCGTCGATATCGAAGTTGCCTCGAGAGAAGCGGCTTCGATATCGACGTATTCCATATGTTTTCCTCGAGTTAGAACTGTGCCGATATTACATTTCCGCTCGACCATCGGTTTCCTGGACGCTCAGCGTGCCTAAATGAATATACAGAATCGAAGGAAGAGCTGGAGGAACTGTTAGAACGTAACGATGTTGTAATAACTTCCCAACAAGTTCGATATACCTCCGGGAACGGTCCATTGGCTGCATTACGGGCTCATAAAACGCGATGCTCTCCGTTGCATCCGCTGGTTTGTGCTTTTACGAGGCAAATGAAGAATCATAGGATCGCGAGAGCGCGCACCGGTCTCTCTTTTCTCGGTCGTTGGTGCATCGTTTAGGAGAGCGGAGCGCATTTCCTCCTTTTGCATATCCATTCGCGTGCGAACCGCGAGCATGCTCGTTGGGAAATTACGGCGGAAAATCTTACGAGCAAGGCCGGCGGCGGCAGGAGGCTCGCTCGAACTGTAGGAAGTTCCATACATTTTCTTCGAAGAAGAAGGAAGCGTGAAACTCTCGCCTCGTGTCCCGATCTTCCTCGCGAATCCTTTTTTCTCGTTGTTCGTCCGGTTCCCCGCTCGTGGAAAAGAAAGTCTGAAATTACATGCATTCAGGATGAACCAGATTGTAACACCGTGGCGAGATAGGCTATAGGTACGTCTCTAATAACTAATTGCGTAGGGACGTAAAGAAGCCTTGATAATTCCTGGAGCATGTAGCCGAGCAATTAAGGTGTAACGTTTCGGAGTTCTGGTCGTAAACAACGCGGGCAAAGTAGCGGAACCGCCGCGGCTCGGTTCCGCCCGTCAATTGTTACCAATTGTTGCCAATCAGAGTAATACGTGTCATTAAGGCAAGAAGATTAGCAGCGGTGTGCTCCACTCGGCCGTATACACCGATCCGATTGCGCCGCCGCTCCGCGCACTATATTAATTTGCCGATAATTATGTGGCGGACGTTCGACACGCGCGCTGATTCGAATTAATATATTTTATAGAGAGAGAGAGAGAGATCATGATCGTCCGGTTTTTTTATCGGTATCACATTGTTCACGGGCGCGATAGCCTCGTAACGAGCGTAGACATCGATTAAACTTAATTGCCGGGATACAAAGAGAGCATTCGCTTTCCAACGCCTCCTAATCGTCGCTGTTCAACTACCCAATTTGATTGAAATTAACACAGCGCGTCTAATGATATAGGGTCAAATTTATAATCCATAGATCCGGTGCCGCTGTCCGTAGAGACCTGTGCTCGGACTTCTTTCGCGACCGAGGAAAGCGTTTCCGATGAAACCGAGATCGTTGTCTCCTCGATCGACTCACGGGGGATCAGTGATTTTTTTCCATTTCGCATGGCTTCCTACGGCATGGTCGAAGCTGATTGGAGTATACGTTGCATAGTTTAACCGAGCCGTTGAACAGCGCCGGATGAAAAACGACTCGAAAGTCGCGACGTATCGTGCTCCTTGCGAAACCATAAAAAGAAGAGAACGAGGGACGCGAGCAGTGGTGGTAGAAGAAGAAGAATAAGAAGAGGAAAGAAGAAGAAGAGGAAGAAGAAAACCAATGCGTTCGTGCATCGCGTGGCAGAAACTGAACCAACCAGTGGCCACGCCTCCTTAGACAGCCGCCAGCCAACAATTAAGATTTGATCGGCAAAAATGGTCGAGGCAAAATGGCGCTGGCCACTGAATACGTAATGCCCATGAACGAGGCTGCTCCGACCTGCTGGCGGAACCGCCGCAACACGTGCTTCCTCGCATCCGGACTACAGTCAGCCTCGCAGTTATGATTAGAGGGTAACTCTGCAGCTAACATCGGCTCTTGTGCCTGGATACAATCTTCGGCGACGAGGGTAACGTTGCGAAAGTTGCCGCGGCTTATCTCCGCCTCTGCCAAAAATAAATCGTTAACCACGCTCGTGTTCGTGGCTGGCGTATCCCGACGATCGCGTCGTTCCTTGTAGATATCGTTTGTTTTGGTAACGTTATTTGCGATAAAAGAGATCGCGGGAACGCGGCCGGTGGAAGTCTGCTAGTTCCTTCGACGAGCGCCTGTTCGCAGGCAGCCGTTCGCGCGTCGATGCGAAAAGGACTGCATGGGAAACTTCATCGGCCTGCACCTTACACCATATATGTATGTACTAATAGACCCGGCACAGGTATAGCATGTGTATAGGAAAACCGACTCTGCAGCTCGGCGAAGATAAACTAAGGCTAACGAACCTCGCGACGTCACAAGATACGTCTTGAGATAATTTCAAAATGGCTGAAACAGCAAACCGACTGATATTAATAATAAAATCTATTATTAATATTAATCAAAGTTTATAATTGATTATTTCATGATGCAATGCGAAACACTTTGAAATTATCCTGTCCATGTGTACTTTCCGTGTACTGGGTACATGAGCATAGCTTATACATTTTTCGAGAATGTGACGTCACGCGGTTCGTTATCTTTGCCGAGGGCCAAATTATCTGCGCCGGGTCTATTAGTATATGTATATGATCTAAGGCCTGCACCGTGCACCGGGAAGAACGCTTTTGTTCCCGGTGGCAATTGCGTCGAGTGGAAAATGCACGAGAATTTTGTCGTTGAATATTCATGAAAAGTTCCCGGGAATACATGCAGGGACAGCCAACGCAGGCATCGCAGAGCGTCGAGTTAGAAGTTGTAAATCGCATTCTATCGGCAGCTCGTCGATTCGTCGATTATGCTCGAGTCTCGTAACTCGAATAGGAAGGCGTCTACGTAAACGAGCAGAGGCCGGCCACCGAACAAGGAAAAGGAATCGAGGTTGAACTTGTAACTCGGCGAGCCGATCGTTCCGCCGGCATTCCTTTTCGCCGTGGAACGTTTCGCCAAGGGAAGAGTCTCGGTACTGGAATAAAATTGCAGGAGCGATTTCGCGAACTCACGATATCGGCGAAAATACAGCCGAGGCTCTAATCATGGCGGATACACGCCGCGCCGGTAGCTGCTACCACGTTTTACCCCCTTAACTCAAGACTCTCATTACACTAATGTCCCACCAATCACGGACCCTCCGCTGTCCGCACCCCCTCGCAACCCCACACTTTTTTCTCGATCACTCGAATCAGAATCATGCAAACCGATGCAAAAATCGAATGTGCCCTTAGTGCTGTGTCGGGACACGCCGCGCCGTCGGTGTCCAGTAGAATGACGAAGAAACGGTTCTTCCGGTTTTGCGAGAGGAGACAATTGTGGCCGGGGGAAACGTTTCCTCGGTTGCTCGTAACACGCGTTATTCGATCCGTTAATGAGCGCGTTACGTATTAATTTCACCAGTTTACGATTTGAGACAAACCGAAATGGAGGCGCGTCCCGCGTAGAACGCGGTCTTTTGCGGCGTTCAAACGTTGCAACGGCCCATCGGAGTCTTTAACAGGGTACTTCGCGAAATAGCCGAAGAAATGCTCTTTAGCATACCGGCAGGGCCAACCGTTAAGGCGGTCGTTAAGTTTATGGGGGAGCGCGAGATGCGAGAGGTTGGCAATTAGATGCCTTCTGTGAACACTGTGATCTTCGCCACGCGAAACAGAACGACCGTGCGCGAGGAGAGAGCAGCCTGGGCTGCTCTTTCGACTCCGAGCAGAGGCCAGTCTCTTTAGAAGGTGCGCTCTTGCACGGCCAGACGAACAAATTGAAATACAAAAATCGCTTTGCTCGTGTTTCTCGAGCACACTCGTTGGTTTTCTCGGTTCGCGGTACAGTCCGCGCGCGGTCGATCGGGGGAAAGGTCGCCGTGGGGAAACCCTATGGAAGAAAAAAAATGCGTTTTCAACAAGCAGCATCGCCTTGACGGAATAAACGCGCGAGGCCTCGAGCGTAACGCGATCGATGCGAGTAATTGCGGTTACGCTCCTCTGCAGCTCGGTAGCGGTTGTTCGAGAATTATTTTTCCTCTCCGCCGATGGTATGAATTTTTCATGTAGCCGCCGCGCTGTCGCGCCGGTCTTTCGGGTGTCACCGATCGCCGGAAGAAACATGAATTTCGATGGAGACCGTCGATGGATCGGTTGCTCTCGTCTACCTACCAGCGATAATTGGTCTCGCGTCGCTTCGACGATCTCGGGAACCGAAAAAAAAGGAAAAAGAGATTGGAGGCCAGAGGGAAGGGGTTGCAAGAAGGCAAAGGCGGTTTCTATCCGCGCGGTGGAAATGGCGCTGGAAGAGACGACCGAAGGCAATACGGCTTCGACTATGGAAGGCCTGAAAGAGCAGCCAACCACTTATCATTAGCCGCATCTTCCACCGAGCAGTCAGGGTAATTGTTTCCTCCGGTTTATAGTTTTATTCCGACTCACCGGCGCGATGATATCTCTCCTCGTTTTATATTCCTCGAGGCTACATCAGAAACCAGCATGGCCGTCCACTTTTCTTCCTTTCTTTCCGCCGATCTCGCTCGTCGCCGTCGCCGTCGCTCTCCGGCCCAGACGAATCCGTTCGCGTTTTCAATTTCTCGCCGTTTCGAATGCATTTTCTTGCGTGAAATTTCGAACGCTACCAAACGATCCGCGCGCCGCTGCCGTAAAATCTAGAGGAGGTATCGGAGGGAGTTGTAGGAGCGGAAGGACGTCCGGAGGTGGAAGGAAAAAGCGAATCTCTTTAATGGCGCGCCATCTTCGCGAAAGGGGTTGGCTTGGGTTTGATGGTAGCATTAGCCTCGCCTAGTCGCGCGATATGGAAATATCCGAGCCGCGTATAATAACATGGTATCGAGCGGTTCTTTTGGTAAACGGCGACGAAGAACTGGACGCAAAGTATTTTCGTGGAAACCGTCGGGGCTGATCGGGTGGTGGTGGTTGCCCGGCATACTCGTTTTGCTTGGAAATTAAGAGTCTCGCGTACGAGGGCGGCGCTGGGAACAGGGCCTATCGTTTAAGCCGGATCTCCATGCGAGATTACTGCCCCCGGGGGTGGCAGCAAAGCCACACACCGGTGGAGGTGGTAGTGCCGCTGCCGATCTTGGTAGTTGTGGCAGTTTACTCGAAAAGGCGGACCCTTAGGGCTCCCCACCCATTCATGATCTGCCAGAGTTGTGGATAGAACGGATTCGCGTCGTCTCAGCGTCTCGAACGCATATTTACCGAAATCTTCTCGTTTTTTTCATCGTCCTCGAGATGCCCTTAGTTTTTCCAGGCTGTACGGAAGAACCTCGATGGTACTGCGGGGGCACACGCGTCGACGAAAGCTGTACGAAAAGCATGTCACCCTCCTTGTATCCTTGGGGGTGTGTCGGGGGCGTGAGAGTTGCAGCTGCACTCGTGAACGACTGCACGAGCGTTTTGTTTGTCGCGTACGCGTGCAGTTGAAAAGCATCGACAGAAAACCACCTATTTATCCGGTGTTCCGAGTCAAGTTTTCCATCGATCGCGACGGTTCGCGCGTAAATTAATTTCCACGGGACGACGCTACAGTATTGCGCTTGTATCCGTGCGACGCGACGATTGACTGTCGTTCTCTGTCGGCGACACATACGCGCAGCCCCTGGAAACATAGAGACTCGTGCGAAGGGCATGGTCGGGTAACACCCATCGACGCCGATGGCGTTCTCGCTAAATAACAAACGGCGTCGTCCAAAGAAGAATAACGAACTGCAGCCACCCCATTAGCCGAAGAATCACCTATTAGATCGGTCTAGTGGGTGGGGGCAGTTTTTCGGTGAAAGGGTCTCAAGTGACAGGAAGAGCTCTCAAACGAGAGAAAGCGTGCTCTCCGTTTTCAGGAGACTTCCGGATCTTCGGTCGTCTTTGAACTGTCGATTCGTGGAACAATTTTCTCGATTCGGGAAGGATCCTTTTAGCACCTTTCGAATTCGAACTCGTATCGGATGATCGATCTCCTACCAGAAGGATTTCTACCGCGCGAATCGCCGTTCGATAATAACTAGCATCGGCATCGAGAGGATTACAATGGTATCGAATCGCGTCGGCGTGGCGGCGTTTATCGGCAGATGGTGTGTCCCGTGAATGCCACGTGTACGGCTAATAGTCGTAGAAAGCAATTCGTTCTCGCAACATGGCCGATCACAGGCAGGCTGCCCGGACGTAGTACAATCGGGAAGCGGTTAAAAATTACCGTGAAATCTTTACGACGTAGGACAATCGCAATCCCGTAAGGTGATCTATGCTTCCCGCGGGATAAAAATCCTACACGCCCACGGAGAACCGTTTCGGTCTAGCTGCCGCGCGCCGACTCCTTACAATTTCATTATGTCCGTTGTGCATCGATCGCCGACAAGACGGAAACTTGTGTTACGGGCCTGTTGCGAGTCTTTAGAAAAAGGGGAGCCGAGGAAATCCGGCACAATGACGGAAAGACCGGTCGCTCGTCACGGAAATATACCGTCACAATGGACACTGGCCACTGTTACCATTGCCGCTTTCATCGGTGATCGCCGAGACATCGATTCTCGAAGACTCGAAAGACGGGGCGAGGCGAAATCGAAGAGGATCTTCTCTGAAAGAGTACGCCGAGCCTCCCAATTAAACCACAGGCACAAGACTAATCCACTGCCGACAAGAAAAAAACGCTCGTAAACTGACATCCTCTCTGAATAATGAAATCGTGCGTCCGCCGTTTCGTGTCAGTCATTGTTTCCCTGCGCCGCGACGCTCGTATAATTAACCGCGCGCAGGAAGGATGTATATTATGCGAACAGATCACTGTCGCTCGTTTACCGGAACACGGACTATCATAGTCTTATTACGTGGGGACCGCCCACGATCACGGACACGCGTATATTCGCGTTAGTCGCGTATTTCGCGCGATCCTGTCCAACGGATAAGTTTGCAACGAACAGGGTATCGTTGCGGGTTCGCGCGTCGGGAGCAGCCAGGATTCCGCGATGCGTGCAAAATCTCATAAAATCGTAGGCATCCTCCGTGGCCGCGTGCAAAGAGCACGTTAATGCACGACTCGTTAGGTTTCTTGCGAGCCGGCAATTATTAACGCGCGCAACCACGGCCCTTTCGCTGTCGTCCAGTTTTTCCGTGGTGCGCGATTTTACGCGAGCCACCGCAAACCTTTCAGTCGCGGCCGCTCTCGCGCCCTCTCCCGCCCTCTCCCGTATCCTGCTTCATTTGCGTCTTTAATCGGTCGCGACCGAGGAGTAATTACCATTATTTGCCGAAGCAAAATAAAATCCTACGGTCGGTAATGAGGATTTTGTATCGGGGTAGTCCGGGCGTAGTCGCGCGAGCTGTGCTCCACGTTTATATCTGCATCATCGTTCGGATGAAACGTGGAAGGGATTCACGGCGCGGCTCGGACGGAAAAAACTTGGCCGTTTTCTTGCCGCATCATCTTGTAAAATGTGCTTAAATCTCGCTGGCGAACGGTCTATCGCGTGCTGTCATTAAAATCAGCAGCTCCTCTCGCCTCTCCTCCCGCGGAGATAATTATAGGCGAGGCCATCGAAATGGCAAACAAACGCCAGCCGTTGTAAATTTCCATTGAGCAGCGCGAGAGGAAAGCAACGGGGAACCTCTCCTAGGTTCTCGATTAAAATCGCAGTTACGCTGAAAAAAGACAGCTCCCGGTAAGGACGCGGCCGAACCATTTTACCGTGCTGGACCAACGCTCTCTTTGACTTTCGCCGACGATGTCTCAATTAATAAACCCTCACGGAATTCGTTTACGGTCGAGAGAGAGAGACAGAGAGACAAAGAAGGCGGAGGATCTTCGGAGGCCTCTAGCATCGATTCGATAACGAGACTCGCGTCCGGCCTGGTGCATCGAAGATCAAGAGCGATGTTAATCTCGCTAACAGGATGCTCGGGATAACCAACAGATTTCGAGTCGAGCAGATGGAGGATTTTGTTGGAATCACTTCGCGGTGCGGCGAGGGAATGAGCATCCGCGGCATCGATTGCAATCTTTCGGCGATTCGAAGACGAAGTCATCTCGGCGATAGCTCATTACAGGAGGGGCATAATGCGCATTAGCCAGCAGGGAGGTTCATCCGTATTACCCTTGGCTCTCGGAGGAACGGGTTCGTAACGAAGGCCGGGGCATTCGGTCGGTAATGACGAGGCCAAGATCGTAAATTACGTCGGCGAGTAGAACGGAGATCCAGCGGGAAAGAGCACGAGCTCCGATTGTCGATGAAAGGGAAGTTAGAGCCTGGCACCGGCTCGCGCTCGCGCTCATGCTCGTCGTCGTGCTCGTGGATGCTCGCGCTGGGGGCTGCGAGTTTCTGCGGCGAGGCAGCCGTACGTTGGGAACGCAGTTTGTCTTATCGTCCGTCATCTAGCAATGGCGAGAGGAGCATTGCTTTACGACTAATGGACTTGCACCGGTAAATCACCGAGTACAATACGAGCCAGTCTGTGCAGAATTTACGAGGGTCCAGCCGCATCGATCCTCCCGTCCTATAAAAGATCCGGACGGTCAAGTTGAAAGTGGATTCCGCCGCGTTTACAAGTTCCAGGGGATAATACACGGCGAAGAAGCGTGGAGCTTCTCTCTGCTCCCTTTCGATAGGATCTCCTCTCGGGAATCGCCGCGGTTCAATGCAGCAACGCTGTAAATCACGGTAAACGCGATACCCCCCTCCGTGCCTCGCCTCCTCTTACCTTGCCTCGCCTCACCGCGCCGGTTTCTTAACACCTCGTCAATGACGAGCGAACGCTCGATGACGAGGATTACGGCCGTGCTAACTTTACGATCCGATGAATGGTTCACGGTTTATAGAATTTACGCCTCTACCAAACGGAACACCGAGAGAGAGAGTCGGCAAATAAAACCGAGAACGAATCCGCGTGTACGCGCGCGCTCGCCTATTCACGGACGATTTTAGCAGCGTTTCCATAAAGTTATACGCGCTCGCGCGCCAGCCTTATAATCTCCGGCAACGTTTGTTCGGGGAATAATAATACCAATCACCGACCCGAGATTTCATTTGCTAAGTTCGAAAGTTTCAATTACTGCACGGCGAACGTCCATCAATTTACGGTTGCAGCATTACCGGCGTGGACGATCCCGGATGCAACGGGAGATGCTTTTCGATCCAGGCGCGATCTCATCTTAAAAAGCACTTTCGATACTGCAGAGCGAAAGGCACTTAGGGAACGCCTCGGGTACGCTGTAATGGTAATAATAACGTTATCGAGGTTTTGTTCAAGAAGACGATAAATGTTTAGCGACGGACGGTTACGGCCACGTAAACAAGGATCCGGGGGCGTGAGTAAATCTATAAAAGTACGTCGGTATTTCGCCGCGTGCTCAATTCAAGTGTCGTCGTCATCACGAGATTCTTTTCTAGCCGACCCGTACCGAACCGGATTTTTCCGAGCTTTCTTCCTTTGGCAAAAATCAGGAATTTCGAGAGATTATGCTTCGCACCTCCGTCAGGTAGAAAGGAAACGGCTGTGTCGAGGATTAGTGACGTCGAGTGGAGAGCAGTTTGTACGAGTGGTCAGCGATCCTCTCGACTCGGCTTGGCTCGAGCACTCCACCAACGAAGCAGCTAATTAAATTACTCCGTGCATCGATTAAATGGTCCAACTATCCACCGACGAAAGTTTCGACCAGTCACCGCCGCGCCGCGTTCGAAAACCCCATTGTGCTCGTCTCGACGAATTCCGTTCATCTCTCTCTCCTTACGAATTAACGAGGGTTCGAAAAGCTGAAAGAGAACGGTCGGGAATAAATTAACTATCTTTTCGTTTCCTTCTATTCGACTCCGCCGGTTGTTACTCCCCCTCCCACCGCCTCTCACGGCTTTTATCTCCGGCGGTAATTGCGGTAAGGGAAAGCGGTCGATTAAAAAAATAAAATGAAAGAAGAATCTAAAAAGCGACTGGCTCGCGAGAAGATCCTGAAATAAGTGACTCTCGATTTTGCCTGCAGTGGCTTCTGTCCATTAGGCGGATAAGATCTTCTCTTGCCGGTCGATCGGACCGGACCTTTACTCTCTCGACCCCAATTTGTATCTTTCCCCCATCATCACGGTACTTTTACCGCGCCGGCTTTGTCGGAATGCGAAAACCGACGCTTAACTTCCCAGCCGATAAGATCGTGAAAATGTCGCACCTCTCTAATCGCCCTGCGTGCCACGGAGACGGAGCGGGATTAACGTGCCTTTCCCAAAAGAAAAATTAGGTTCGCGAACCCATTGCCTCTAACGAAGACCGGCTGACACTTTGCCGTCGGAATTCGTTCCTGTGGTTCAAACCAGCGACGAATCAGTGTGTTTGTTTAGCCCTCCAGTTTTCTCCATTCTACGGTTAAACGAACGAACAAATTCAGGACCATCGGCTATCGTATGAAATTGCTCTGCAACGTGGTTTTCCCGGTTAAGAAACTCACGAACCTTATCTCTATCTATATAATAAAATCGAGTCTATATGTCTGTTTGTTTCTACTAAAATTCATTAAAAAAATTATTCCTATCCACTTTATTAGCGAGAAATATGTTTTTTTCTAACTTGCGGAACTCATTTCTTTTTAATTGTAGATTATTTTGCAGGATGTTCTATATACTTGCTTTTCTAAAGTGTTAAAAATTTTCTGTTTGTGACATTTCCACTAAAATTCATTAAACAATTATTCCTACCTACTGATCACTAACGCAATATTTTTTCTAATCATTCTTTAATTAATTTCGTTAGTGGACAAAGTCGCGGGAACAGCTAGTATCGAATAAATTTCGAAACTCTGTCCCGAAGCCTGACACGGGTTCAGCGAGGAGAATCGGGTAATGAGTTTGAGGAGTCTCGGCGCCAGTGGCTTCCCGTCGTCGTAGTTTTGTTTCGTCAAAGCCGCTTTTTGTCGTTCTCTCTCTCTCGCTCTCTTTTTCGGGAACCTGACTGTTAGATATTTGTAATTATGCCAACGTGCAAAAAAGTCTCGTGCACCAAAGGGCTGGGCAAGCGAGGGATCGAGCGAGGGAGAGAATTCAATATATAAATGCACCGTATTGGAAAGGATAATTTGTAAGGTTTGAGTGAGTTGTATGTGTGTGTTGGACCAGCGCTGACCATGGTCGAGCTAATCGAATCGAACATACGCGACAATTCCATCGAAAGTTCATCACAGGGCGGATATTGATAGGCCGAAAGGGTTCGACTTTCGAGTGTCCTGTCGCATTCGATTCTGCAGCCGAAATCGAGGTTTCGATTCGAGCCGAGCCAGCGAAGAAGACGAGGGTCTGACTGCCGCCTCATTGTGTCGGCTCCTGCCCTTGCGCTTCCCCCGATAAAGGATAGCATTAGTAATGGGTTTTAATTACTTTATAATGAGGCCATGATTTGGCTCTCCGACTGGCGCCGAGATTGGAGGCGCAGAAAAACAGAGGTGGCCGCGGCTCGCCACGATTTACTGGCAGCTTGATGACTTTATACTCGATTTCGTGAAGAACGAGAAGCTGAACCTTGCACGGCCACTTTTTCGCGAAGGAATAAGGACCAGCGGCGTCGGGATCGTTCGGGACCCGAGCTACCCTAAATTTGTCAGGAATTCAGGAATTCAGAAATCGTTCGAATCACCTCGCAATCAATGAAACTAGGTTGACGCGATAAGAAAGGTGCTCTCGTCGCTTCGGTGAGACACGCGTTGTTCGCGGCTGCAGCTCGCCTATTAACGATTCTGAGCAGCTCATTTAGATACCTATGCCTTTAGCATCCCCGCCGATGAAGAGGGACAAGCGAAGAGAACGAGAAGAGTGACTAATGCGTCTGTGGCTACCTGAAAAACCGACCAAGCGGTGGATCATCAAAGGCTTGGTTGGCGCCGCCCGCGTCCACCAAAGAACAGCGTCGACGGCTTACACGATGCCTTACACCGCACCGTACGCCTTACGGACTTTACACGTTGTTGTTCCTTTGTTTTACACCGAACGCTTCCAGATAAGAAGATAACAGCCCGGCGAGGCGAGAAGTGTGAAAGAGTTGTTTGTCGCGTATCGACGCGACGATCTTTTTCTTCACGACAAATTAGTTGTCCAGATGGAAATCCCCTTTTAAAAACCGTTGCGGTATATCCGCAGCCGCGACACCTCCCACAAGCGACTTATCCGCGCGATCTAATCGTTTCTTCCCAGAGAACAATGACCGATCGTAAAATGTTACTCTTCTCTCGTTTGCCAGATTTCCTGAATCAGTGGTGGATCAGAATACACGAGGTTCTCGATCGGTCCTGTTTAATTCGATTAATTTGTCGCACGGAACGCGGCGTGGCGTGGCTCGTGATAAATTTTGCAGCTAAATCGAATGCAAATTACAAAGAAATTACAGCCCTATTCGTGGCTCGACCGACATGCAACTTCTGTGAAACGATTCCCCACCGGCTCGCCGCGGTTGCGCCTTGTCCTCTCTTTCTATCGACGCGGAGTGGTGTCTCCCGTGTCAATCAACTAATTGCTCTATGATCCAATTATATCGTTATTTAATTAATTACAAACTCGCGCGACCGCAGCTACGCCGCCGCCATCGGTGTCGCCCTCCGGCTTCTCCTCTGCGTCGGACAATTAAAACCCGCCGATGAGTCCCGCTCGAGTCCTTCCGTCCTCGTGTCCAGAATAAGGCTGTTATCGTTACTTTTCTTCAAGAGAGAGATATTTATTTAATGTTGCTTTAACATCAAAGGTCATTAGCAACACGGTACATTTTCTTACAATATTTTGTACATTTTAGTATCTTTGATATATTGGGCAAGACCGACAATGTGTTCCTCAGAACCTAACAGAATGGGTAAAGATCCAGGCAGTTTAGCATTTTTCCTTTCATTTTCATATTTTTTACATTCCAGTATAAGGTGATTTATATTAACTGGTACTTTACATATATCGCAGATCACGTTTTCTTTTTTACTTAACAAAAATGAATGGGTTACTTCTGAGTGCTCAATTCTGATTCTAGAAATTGATGTTTGAATTTGACGATATATTGGACTTGGAAACTTTTGCCACTCAAAATCTGCTCCTTCGTTATGGTACTTTTGTGTTTTCTTCAAGAGTCGCAGACGTTGACTTCGAATTAAAGTTTCTCTTTTATTTTTTCTATTCCGTGGAAGTTCGAAAGTTCGTGCACTTGAAATCCTTCGAACCATCGGAAAAGTAATAGCCGCAGAACATGTCGATTCTCCCCGCAAAGAAAATTGCAGGCGCGTGTTCGAAATCGGAAACGGATTTCTGGCAATCGGCGAGCACTGTGCCGCGAGTCGAAAAATGCAGGTTCTTCCTTCCGCGCGCATTAACCGCGATTTTCTTCGCGTGCTTCGAACAGTTATCAAACGAAAGCCGCGTAGTTCGATGTAACGAGGTGCATCGTCGTTATGCAAACGACGCTTCCCGTTCTGTTTTCGTGATGCAGCCGCGTCCCGCCAATCGACGAGCGTTGCGGAGATACCGCTTACGGCCGTTTTATTCGTTTCTCGGGGCGCAATTTTTCATTTCTTGCCCGAGCGATTCCCGTGTACGCAGGCAACACTGTTGTTCGGATAGCACGGTAGCACTTTTCGATCGATACGATGTCGGAGAAAACATGGCCGCGTTTGATTATGCGTTGGTTGCAGCCGCATCTCCTTCGACGATGCATCGATTTCGGAATTCGCGATGGGCGGAGAAGGACATTTGGAAGGAACAGATGCAAACCGAGGTAGCAAAGAGTGGCATTCTCCCCTGTGGCCTCTCTCGCTCTACCCGATGCAGCCACGAACCATACAAAAAATGATTTTTCTTTCGTGTCGGTAATTGGCCTATCAGCGAGAAACGATTCCCGGTTGAATGACCGTACGCGCGCAGTCGATGCTGTGTGTTGGCCTGTCATTATGCAAGGGCGAGGGTTTTACGAATCGCGTACAGAAGGAAGTGGTTGCATCCCTTCGCGAGGAGTTGTAAACGTAAGCGTATCATTATCGCCGCAAAGCTACGCCCCGGCCACATCAGTTTTCCCATCAATCGGTCGATTCGAATTGTAGACCATCGGGGCTGGCCCGTCCGCGGGAATATACACATAGTCGGTCCGTAGTCATAATCTGGTTCTTCATCGAAAACTGAAATTATCTCGGTGTCATAATTCATGGACGGTGTACAAGCAACATCGTTCGAGAGAAATGCCGTCGCGTCGCGTCGGATTCGTCGAGAGCGTGGCTCCTCGTCTTCCAATTCCATGGAAGAAATCGACCGGAGAAATGTGGAATCGGTCTTGAGAGCGTTTTCCAGTTAACGAAGAAAAGGAAGGAGGCGGAGAGACTGATAACGAATCCGTATGTGACACGCCGGCACCGCAATCGCAGTCGGACCAAAAAAGGGGGAACAAAATTCTGGACCACAAGGTAGGGCATTCGGTTCGCAATATCCGTAGACTTTATGTCCTGTCGTAAACCGGCGTCCTTTCTCTTTTCGGAGGGGGCGGTAGCTTCTGCCACCTTGGACTATAAAAGGCGACCGATCCAGCCCCTTCCTGGCTAATGAGCCGTGTGTGTTTATGCGACTCGCGATTCGACTACCGGATCTTGGTGGTCCTCGACGGGCCACCATCGTTAATTGGAATTTATTAAATGCCACTTGATTCAATCGTGTTCCGGGAACGCGTTGCATCAAAGGGACGCGCGTCGATTACCACGACGACGTTCCCTCGACGCATTGCTGTATCCTCTTGGTTAATTATCGAACGGATGGCCGTCTGGGGACGGACGTTTAACGATGATCGCGAAAAAAAGTGTATCGGTGGAAATATATCTATTGGAAGGCAATACGGTTTACGAGGAAGGACCCGCCGGCCCGGAATTAAAACGTGTACCACCCAGCGACGCCCTGGACCACCTAGGGGTCGACAGGGGCGTTCGTTCGAGGCGTCCTTGATACGCCCCTGCGCGTGCTGCAACAACTTCCCCGGAGCCAGCAGCTCCACGAACGTTATTCACTCATGGACAAAGATTGCGCCATGCCACTGTGAACCACGCGTCCCGCTTCGACTCGGAATTATGCTCGTAGAAGCGGAGGCGTGCCTCTCGGACAGCCCCCTTAAATTCAACGCGCTGGGAATCCCGCGATGAAAAAACCTCGCGCACTCCTGCTCATCCTGTTCCCGAATCTGTCACTCATTCGTCTACGATACAAGAATTAGCTCCAGACATCCTCTCGATCCGGAAAAACCGATTCCTCGTTCGACGAGTTCGGCTCTCCATCTTTGAGACCAACTGTCGTCTGCGAGCGCAGATGATCGTCTTCCTCTGGAAATAGGTAACGAGTTGAGCGCATCTCCGCCATCTGGGCGATAGCTGATGACGGCGGAAAATGGAGACAGCATGTGGCGAAGCGCGCGGCTTCGATATTCGATGAAATTCGTCAGGTTCAGGCTAGAAGGAAACTTGGAATACATCCATCGTTCCTCGAAACGCGCTGGCTCTTTCGGGAACGTTGCTCGCCGTCGAAAAACCAAGGCAAAAGGAGTCGTAATAAGGGTAGGATGGGCGGAGTTTCATCCGGTTCGGACAGCCGTGCAGGAACAAGAAAGATTTTTCTTTTGTTCCTCCGACGGAGTTCCAGGGAGCAATATTTCTTTCGTTCGTTAGACACCGCAGCGAATCGGTTAATTTCGAGCAAATCCCCCGGGGAACGCCGTCGGACGACGCCGCCGAGTAGGAAAACAAATACCAAGAGAGACAGAGTACTTCCGATCAGCTATCGTGGCCGGCGATTAATAAGGGTGGCGAGGCCGAGTTCTCGAACACGTTTGAAAAGGATTTGACGCGCGGCTCGACGAGAAACGGTCACCCAACGCACCCTGTGTCCTCGTAATCGGATCCTCGCGCTCCTATATCTTCTATCGACGGACCATTCAGGCGCCGGTTCAGCTGTTTCCGGTGGGCGTTCACGTGAAAACGGGTTCGCGATTCTTTCACTACCGAAATGCAACGAGAGCAACCCTCCGCTGCGTCGCCGCTGCAGACGTCCCGCGTCCTACGGTAGACCAAAGGGAAAAAAGAATAAAAAACGGAAATAAAGAAGCACGTTACAAAGAGAAAGAGAACGCGCGCGAACGGAAAGCGGGAGGAAAGCTTGCTCCGCGGCGAAACCGGCAAAAGGGTGGCCGTGCTGCATGCGTTCTTGCGCATATCTCAGGGGCGTAACCGGTGACCTCCTGCCGATGGGGCACGCCGGGTACTTTAGGGTGCCCCTACATCGAATTATCGTCCCAGGAGGTGCTGCACCGTCCGCGTCCCCATCCCTTCCATTTCCTTCCATTCTTCGCAGTGGTCTCTCTTCTGTTCTCTTACACCGGTGGACGCCCGGCGATGATTGCTGGTGTCTCGAGTTTCCTCTCAGCACGTGCGACCGCCTGCCAACGTCCCGCCGTGAGATTCGCCAACTTATTGTCTTCGTTGTTTGCCTGGTTTACGAGCGCTCCGTTCGCACCTATCGTTGGGAGCTCGAGAGTTGGCGCAGAGGTGGGCCACAAAAATACAGGAGTCAGTCCCGTGTCGCAAATTGTTCGAATCTTTATCGATCGGTGATCGGTGCGTGTCGCCTATTGGAAAATAAGTCCCGTTCAGACACGGCGGAAAGTCTTCGTATCCCTTCACACCTCTCTGAACAGGGCCCAAAGGAATCGTGGAAAAGATTGTTAAAAAATCGCAACCGTTATCGATCGGTAATTGGTGCGTGTTATCTATTGGAAAATAAATCCCGTTCAGACATGGCGGAAAGTCTTCGTATTCCTTCACCCTTGTCTGAACCGGGCCCAAAGGAATCGTGGAAAAGATTGTTAAAAAATCGCAATCGTTATCGATCGGTGATCGGTGCGTGTCATCTATTGGAAAATAAGTCCCATTCAGACACGTCGGAAAGTCTTCGTGTCCCTTCACACTTCTCGGAACGGGGCCCAAAGGAATCGTGGGATGATTGTTAAAAAATCGCAATCGTTATCGATCGGTAATTGGTGCGTGTCACTTATTGGAAAATATATCCCATTCAGACACGGCGGAAAATCTTCGTATTCCTTCACCCTTGTTTGAACGGGGCCCAAAGGAACCGTAGAAAAGATCGTTAAAAAATCGCAATCGTTTCGCGATAAGAAGCAAAGGGCGTAACGCGTGGGCAGAGAACAGGTTAACGGTGTTATTCGCGCTAATGGCAGCGTCGGAAACAATTTCGCAGGTACGATGAATATATCCACGTGCCGAAACTGCAATTGCCCGCAGTTTGGGAGCCGCGATTAATCTCGAGATTAAAGCGAGAAACTTTGATGGATGTAATTGATGCCGAGAGAGAGAGGGAGAGAGGCCGAGGGGGCCGCGCACCCAGAGAAGGTAAATAAGAATGGTAATTATTGTAATCTCCGCGCAGTGGGAGGACAGCTGGGAGGTCCTGCCACTCTCCGTGCTCGAGCCGTATCGGACACGCCGCTACCGCGGAATTATCTTCTCAGGAGGTCCATTCCTCTAATTTGTATTATTATTTAAGTCGCTTATAATTGAGATTACGCGCGTCGGACGCGGCGGAGACGCCGTTGTCACGCCTCGTGTCTCTTAAAACGTGGCATCGAGGGAGCGAATCGGTCGACAGGACGCGGCGTCGATACCGCACCGTGTCGTTATCGTGATTTCTTGAATGCGAAACGACTCGACGAATACATGAGCCGGGAACGATTGAAACTATTCCGGCAAATGTCACCGTTTTATCCGCAATATGTCGCGCTAGTAGGCCAATTTGCGAGACTTTGTTCTCGCATCAATTTCATGCACCATTATTTCGAGTATATTTGCCACGCGATTGTGTACTTTCCGGCGTATCGGGCCGGAGCCACAAACACGCCGTCTATAGATGTTGCATTACCTTGCAATTTTCCTATTATGCGCACTCTTATTCCGACGATATGTACGTATATATAGCATGCCGCAGCGTTGCATCGAAACGATACGTCGTGCATATAATATTCTCGATCGAACAAGGACAAATCGCTGCCGACATTGGTTGCTCGGTGTGCTCTACTATTCCATAGGAAAATCGACGTCGTCCTCTGTATAGACGCGCGTGCCACATCCGGGGACTGCGTAATTAAGGAGGCGCATCTCGTTGGTGGAATCGGTATCGCGAAATACATATGATCGATCGTCGGAATCGTACGTCGCGATGCATCGTCGTCGTGACCGGGATTGAATAGGGCGCGAGACGCGCGCGCGTCTTAGCCGTCAGGTTTGTTCAGGTATCGTCCTGCCCCGCGAACGCCATTGGTCGAGCAAAGACCACGCCTGCTCACCTGCGACTAACACAACCCGTCTTCTGGTGGGGATAAGACTTACCTGCGGATGACGTCACCGAAGTCACGATACTTGTGCAGCGCGGGTAAACGTTGTCAGGGGCGATCTCTGGAATCGCGCGACACTTTAACGTCGCGTTTCTGCATCGGCATCCCGTCGCGCGTCGTTTCGACGTATCGGGACGAGGAAATCGTCGGAACGGGTTATTCCACGAAAAACATTCCGCAGGATCAAAGAGAAATGGCACAGTCGGAATGAAACGCGCTCGATGGCTGATTCGTAGGAGATTTCGCGGAGGAACGCGAGGAACCCCAACGCGTATGAAAATTCATGAGCGCCTCGAGTCAAAGGCAGTTGATATCCATATTCAGAAAATGGCGTCGTTAACATTAAATGGGCACCATTATGCGCAGCTACCAATACAGGCGGGCTCTCTGGCTGGCAAACGGGTAGGGGGGAGGAGGCAGAGAGGCAGGCGGAGGCAGAAGTCGGTCGCGTGCATGTGCAACAAGCCTGTTACGAGTCCCAAGGGTGTCGGTGCAGCCAGCAACGTGGCCGCAACGCTCACGTAGCTACGTCGGCGTCTCCGCGGCGGACACGTCTCTCCAGGACATTGCTGTTTGGCATGCGACGATACCAGTCGCTCGGCCGCGCTATCATTTCAAGCCGTTCCATTCGAAAAGGGTGTGACTCGGGCTGTAATTTCAAAAGAAAAGAGAAAAGAAAACGAGAGCCGATCACTTTGAGATTACCGCACAATACGACGCCATTAACTCGCTTATCCTTTCCACGGTGCGTGTGTTAGAGCGCGTAATTATTCGGCATCGCCACCGCGGACAGCCGAGGAGTCCTTTCGTCGCGCTTCGATTCGGACATTGCAATCTCAGCGTTTTACAGCTCTCGAGCCACTTGGAATTATTGCCGATCGTTCTCCTGGGCGTGATTTACAAGGTATTTTCCCCTTGTCTCGGATTCGTCTGATAAAACTGTCGGCGAGAGCGTCTCCACAGGGAGGCTCGACTCGATCGAGTCAATATTGACGCGGACAGAATCGAGATAACGGAGATATTGGACGATTCTGGCGGATTCGAGGAACGGGACTGTGTCTGTTCGCCCCTCGCGTCGCTCCTTTGCCCCCTTTCAATAGATTTGCCTTTATAGTCCGGGCTCCATTGTGGCGTGCTCGATGAAGCAAATGCACATCGGGGCGCTCTTCGTCGGGGCTGCCGCCGCCGCTCCGCGTCCATACGTAAACTTCGATACTTGATCGCGCGTATATCTACGTGCACGCAGCGCGGCAATTTATCCGTGTGTAACGGGTGGCGGGTACAGATTCGGCGGCTGGCACACCCTGCGCGCTGCTGCGTGTATTTACATATCAAAGTAACGGGGCTCTCGGCACCCCTAGAGCAACGCCGCCGACAACCCCGTAGACCAGCGTGTCTAGAAAATCGTTTCGGATTCGCGGGTCGTCGTTATTGCCTTCGCTTATGTCGAATAGTTGCGCCTCGTCTACGTCGAATACCGATTCGAGCCGGGGGAAGGCACGCGACACGGCCGAGGTCTTTACCGTGTCGATTAAACGGATACGAGGACACTCTCTGGTATCGGAAATCTGCGGCGTCGAGGCGTGAAACGATCGGGTTGGAATTTTTTTAATAGAAACTTATCGATGATCGATCGAGAACCGTGTACACGGCGGCGCTTAGGCAGTCAATAACATCCATCATCGTCTCACGAATTTGTCAACGCCGAGAGGCGATCGAGCGATTAGCGCGAGGGTGCCCCTGGATTCATGAGCTTCCCCCCCATAGGGTTGCTTTTCCAGAGTTCCCACGTCGGAAGGGTGCACGACGCCATAATAAACACCCCGTGTCTCCTTCGATTCCTACCAGAAAATCCGTGCAAATTGTACGAGGGACCCGGTGTTCTCGAGTCGGTGGAAAGTCGTCGGAACTTTTTAATTCCCTTAACTATGTCGACGACTGCATAGCAGACTGGCTATGGTTTCGGCGCGTTGCGGTGGTCGATGGTTTCTCCGATTACAGCTTATTAGTCGAGCTTTCACGGCGTGGGTTTTTCCGTTCTGTACCTTTTATGCGGCGGAAGAAAGACCGGTGTTGAATTGCTTCGGGCTAATCCGACGGGCGTTCGATTTCCCAGCAAAAAAACACCTACTCTGATTCCGAGCTCCATAAAGACAAATTAGCCGTATAGAGCGGATGCGACGCGTTTCTGAAAGGCCATTCAATGGTTTCGTCTTTTTTCAAGAGAGGATCCGGCAGACGATCGGTGGCTAGGTGCGCATCCGTGGCATGGAATCGCGGATGATCTCGGCGACCTGCTGCTTCGGGGTCAAGGTAAGCCTTCGCCAATGGGTTCCCGTCGATCGAATACAGAAAATCAGCGGAACGACTTAATAAGGCACGATTGCGGGACGATTGCTTCACCCCGCCGCCGTGTGACGATTTGCATACACGATTATAGACCGCGGAAGGCTGAACGAACGAGAGGAGAAAAAAAAAGGTTGAATTCCTTGGGAGAGGCAGGTCGAGGCGAAATGCCAAAAATGTAGTTGTATCCGCCTGCATAGGAAAGTAACCGCGGCTTTGCTACTCGCGTCTACCCGCCATTGCGTACCGAGGTTCTCTTTCGAGTAGCCGGTGCACCGTTCCCACAAATGTTCGATCTGTTAGACGACTGGCGAACCAAATCCACGGGCGAACCAAGTCCGTTGATTTTTTCGGTCGCGGGGCCATAGTTTTTGCAACCGCTTTGGCAACCGCAGAAACGCTGCCCAGGACGAGAACGAATGATAAACGTTCCCATCGTTCCAGCGGATACGCGCGCAACACATGAATTAGAGTCAGACGATGGCCTTTTATTAGATTCGCCAGTGAAGTAATAGCGAGTCCATAATTTCGTAGCGACAGGGCATAACGTTGATACAGGGGGACGGCGAGGGGAGGCCGCGGAAAAGAATGGAAACACAGTCGATTGCGCTTCCATCGCGACACGCAACCACGCTAGAACGTTGCATCCAAATTTAATAAGGCGAAGTTCGTCATATTCCTGGAAGCAACTGAGAGATTCGAGGCTATCGGGTAGCAGCCTGTTGAAATGTACTTCGTACACGAGAAATTCTACTTCTTCGTACACGAGAATTAATCTAATTTATATAAAACTAGCTTTCCACCGCGGCTTCGCTCGCACAAGGAACTGTTTAATGCCCACGAAAATTGATATTGTTTCTCCATAAAACCTTTTAAGCCCTCATTCGCTCCATTCAGATTGTATCAATGATCATTCAGACCAAATATGATGTAAATCAGACTACGAACAATATACTCCTTAAACAAACGTTGCAACCCCTTTCCACCCCCTTAGGGGTTGAATTTTGTAAAATGACGAAATAGGTGTTTGATTAATTATATGGAAGAGCGTTAAGACCAAGTTTCAAGCAAATCGGAACAAGAACAAAATATTCCTCATACAAACATTGCAACCCCATTTCACGGGGTTGAATTTCCACGTTGGATTTCGAAATATCCTTTCTTATCCCTTTTATAGATCATAAAGGATACCTCTGTCCAAAATTTCAGCTTTCTATGTTCAAGGGTTTAGCCTGGGCGTTGATGAGTGAGTCATTCAGGACTTCGTTTTTATAGATATAGATAGATGATGTTTATTCTAGTAGATAATCTAATATAGTCCTCTTGGAATTATTCTAGAGGGAACAGGAAAAGGCAATCGTTCGGCGGATCCCGGATTCGTCGCACGATCGAGAGGTACGTCTAGTATCTCCGGTTTCGAGCGGACGAGCAATTTCCGATCGAGTCGATCTCGAATCGGAGGAACGAGCGGCGTGGGTGTAGAGATCAGATTCTGTCACCCGAGGTGGATTCGCCGCAGAGGCGGCAACATCAAAGAGTTCGGGAACGATTCGTGCGGGTCCATCATAAGCTTTCGCGAGGCTTCGGTCTCGCCTCGGATCGAGACGTGACGCGAGCGAAGCGATTTATTTGCCATTGCCGCTCCTCATCCCATGCGACTGATTCCGATGCGATGATGCGACGTGCCGTCGATGCCGGCAGGACGCGACGCGATTCGGAGACCTCGTTCCTCGTCCGCTACCCGACAAAGGCGCAGCGTTTCTCTAACCTTTGGGGGTTTCGCGTGTTTAAAGGTATTACGAGCACGTATAAGGGATCTCGTACAATAAAGATTGTCGCGGCGACGAGACGCCGCGCGAAACTCGATAGGCCTTCTCCTCTTCAGAATGCTCTCGGAGGTTGCCCGCCAATTCATCTCGAAGCAGTTGTACTCTGTCGTAGAGCTCTCTCTCTCCGCCTATCCACGCGACTCTCGAGGCACCCACGAACACGAGCGAAGCCTGTAATTCACCTGATGAGGCCGCCCGATCGCGACACTCGAGGACAAAAATGTCTGCGCGAATCAAGGATGAAGGCTTGGCAAACGACCGTGTCCCCTCGAGAAGAATGAACGTTGATAGGTTTTCATTCCTTTAACCCTCCTGCAATTTCGCAGCCCCTTTTCCCGGTTCGGTCGCGCCGGAGACGCAGGCGTGTTCTTTTCCTCTCGAAGTCGTTCCTTAAATTCCTGTGGAATAAGAATTAAAAATTCGAATGTACCGGATGTCGACGCCCTACAATATCCACGGGGATGATCGTTCCGAGCAGGTGCGACTTTCGAGCGGTGCTGCCATCTCGTAGCAGTGGATCGGACTGTTTGTCTGCGAAAGATTCGAGCCAGCCGGCTCGGACGCAGCCGAAAGAAAGAAATTGGCTTGCCCTGGCCTGGTCGCCGTGGGTGCAATTGCTTCGGGAATGTTAATCGTCGGGACGACGAGTCAGCCGGTGGTCCACCAGATCGAAATTACGTTTTCGGGCCTCGGGTTACCGAGCGCAGCGCGCATTAAGGTCATCGGGTTCGTGAAAGTCCGTCAATGATTTATTTCCTTCCTCGTTTCTTTTGCTCCTCCTCGAAACAGCCGAGTTTCGAGAATCGCATTTCACGTTCGCGATCGTCCACAGTTCGCTCGCCTCCTCGAACGAGCAGGATCCGTCTTCTCGATCACTTTTCTTTCAACGTCGATGATTTTGAAACTTTCATGGAGATATGAGAATCGAAGTCTCGAAGCTTTCGGTTAAAGCTTTTATTTATTCTTTACACGAAACTCGCAAGCTACAACTTCATACTTGATTCGAAATTCCCATCGTTCCTGCGGAAAAGTAGCAGCCTTAGTCGAGTGACGGTAGCAAAGACCGATCGAGAGCACATCGCGAGCGGAATGCGCGCGGTTTCACGGGTTTGTTGCGGATCGTTCGGGCGCGTTAACGAGGATCGCTTTATCGACGATTAACCCTCACCCCGACTGACCCCTGGCCCAGTGTTTGCGGGCCGCTTTCGGAAATTGGTTCGTCGTTCTTGCCAATTTCCGCAGATTGCTGTTCCCCTTCCCTTTCCCTCTCTCCGGACCCCTCGTCTCGTCCAAGGCATTCTTTTTTCTTGACGATCAACGTCGGCCGCCGTTCGCTACAAATTGTGTAAATTTGCCGGCTGACTATTTATCTTTATGACCTGCCGAACGACGAGAGGAGCACCGCCGTTTCTCCGGGGGCAACCCCCATGAAAATTTCCGCGGTTCACCGGAACTCCTAGGACCAAAAGATCCTGGTCGAAGTCGCCTCTTTTCTGTTCGTCCGACGATCCGCTTCCGGCCTTTCGACGCGAAATTTTCCAACGATTCATCTTGCGCCACTTATCGCGGTTCCTAGTGGCAGTTTTCATCCGTTTCGAACGTCCGTGCACGCGTTCGCGACACGTGGCCGATTTGTCAGGAACTGTGCGCGAGATCCGTACGGTTCGACAATGGCTGAAAACGATAGAGGGTTCGAAAAAGAAACGTAGAAGGAAGAGAGAGA
Organism: Lasioglossum zephyrum; assembly: GCA_028455615.1. Lineage (NCBI taxonomy): Eukaryota > Metazoa > Arthropoda > Insecta > Hymenoptera > Halictidae > Lasioglossum > Lasioglossum zephyrum. Next base: position 15,890,170 of record CM052330.1, on the reverse strand, counting down.
TAGAGAGACAGGAATGGAAACGTGGAACACCCCATTTCGTGACCCCTGCGGATCTATTAGCTTTATGGTCAGAAGGTAGGCCGTAGTTGGGCCCGCAGCAAACAGGAAATCGCTTCGAGCCGACCGAGATCGGGGTTGGTTCCGAATGTCCAGTTTATCGTCGGCCATTTTCAGGAGCGTCCACGACAAGTACCCGGTTGCCAAGGCCTTGGGCAGTAGTGGCCACTTAGCCGCTCCCTAATGATGGAAACGAGTTCCCGAGGGTCGGGAACGAGTGCGCGAGGGATTCGACCCTCACGACTCGGACGATCGTTACGTTTATCCTGACCAAAGGACTCTTTTTACCGGGTCGGGAAAGGGTGAGTCTCGGGATCGTAAAAACGCGGCGAAGCCCGAAAGAACCCTGGACTTACTCTTATTTTGCTCCGTGTCGCTTTTAGCGTATTCCTACCTTTATTTTATTCCCTTCCTCCATTGTTTGATCGCGGGCAGGAAAAGCGGGACGGCGCGTCCATATTCCATCGAGGGAAACACATGGTGACAAACAGCCCTTCTGTTTAGTTACACGCGGAACTCGAGCGTGGCCTGGAGGGGTTCCCGAGTCTGGTTCTCGGAGCTCTCGGGGCTCGAGTATCGGAACGAATGATATTTATTGACCGAGCAAATCTGAAGTCTACTCAAATCCCAAGGGTGGTCCTCGCGTTCGTGCCCCCTCGATAAATAACGTCCATGGAGTGGTCATAAAGTGAAAATAGTACAGACGTTTATCCGTGGTAGGGGAAAAAACCACACGGGGAAAAATGTAAACGCGTCTAGATGGCCCATGATTTTTTCACGACCGTGAAAAGACTCGGGGGCGACGGGTTCTTCTTCTCACCCCCGAGAAAGCTCACGGTTTTTCGATTAAACGCTCTTCTCGGTCGTCTTCTTATTTACGATCGTGGAGCTTTCTTGCGTCTCGGACGGACAAGACGATTCCGAGGCGGCTCGCCCGATCCCTTTGCTTTTCCCATGAATCGGATCCCCGACGGTTCGGTCTGAATGAACCCGAAGGTGAGCTATTAGTGTCCTGCTTGGCCGGATGAATGAACGGTCGCCCTTTTTTCGAAACCTTACGAGTCGCACAGGTTGCTCCCCGCTGTGGATCCCGTGGCCTCGGATTCCCGCAGGTTGCTATACAGATTAAACACCTATCGACATTCGACACCGATATCACCCTTCTCCAATCGAGGGTTGGTCTCGTTCATCCGATTCCTCAAACTCAAATTTCTCCGATGAGTTCTGTTCGAGTCGTTCGAAGCTCTTCTTCGGACGGTAATCGTCCGGGTCATGATTATTACATGAAGCTCTGCGGATAGGAAAACGTCGCGGGATGTTTGCTCGAACGAGTGTTACTTCTGGCCGCGCAAGAAACGCTGTTAAGCCGAGGGGCTGAGTCGAAGAGGTCTGTTCAACTCTCGGTAATGAATGTGTCGCGCGAGGATCGGCGATCGTCGTGAATAGAACGCGTCCGAATCGGACCAGGGTAATTTCAGTTCCCCGAAGTGATCTCCCTAAAGGCAGAAAATTCAGAAACCACCGGCTGGTTTTTTGCGTGGCCTGCTTCCTTCGACGATTTCTCTGTCGTCAATGTACACACGACTTAACGATCATTCCGTAGATGAGTCGGCCGATAAAGAAACCCGCACGCTCGGACCCGCGCCGTGGGCCGGTGTGCGTTCGCCTGTTTCGCGAAATGCATGCTCCGATGTTATTTGTTACGTGCAGGCTGCACCACGAGTTCGCGTGTAAAGAATCGTATACGCGTCGATGATTTATCGTCTCCTCGGATGAAGAAGTCAGGTGACAGGTCGCACGGTGAAGGAGGAGGCACGTGAAATATAAAAATGCATGCTGCCAGCGGGACAAGGAGAGCCAATAGTTGCACAGTCACTTTGGTGAATCGTAACACGCGTTTATCTTTACTCCGCCTCTATGTTAATTGCGTTTCCTCTCGGCTGTTCAAACGGCCCGCTCGTCCCACCGCAAGATTTCGTGCTATCTTTGCTGCGATCATGTGCAATAAACAAAAACCTGCCGATACTAAAGCACTATTGTTTGTAAACAGAAAAAAATCGACCGCCAGAGCACCAATACTGACACGTACAGGGCCACAGACGCACAACAATAAGCAGAATTCAATTCAGTATCTAGTATTGGCAGTTTTTGCAAATATGTCGGAACCTAAGTGAGGTATGCCTTATATGTATAGGGAAAAGTTGTTCAAAATGTTTAGTCTTACGTATAACATATCCAAAAATCATCGAAATCGGAGAGGAAGTAGCTATTCCACATTTTAGCTAATTTTCCAGGGTTTTGTTTCTTCTTCTTAGGGGAGGGATTTGCACCCCACTGGGTGCTCCACTGGTGTCGCTTTGATCAGACACGGCTCAGTAAATGAAAAAGTCCGAGCGACCGAGATCGTGGCTGTTTTAATAAGTCGTTCGCCCGTTTCCAGAAACAATTATTCCGGATGGTTGTCCGCGCATTCCGCGCTGCTACTGATGTATATATACATGTCGGACGAAGTGCGGATATGCCATAAATACTCGGGCGAAGCAGTATATCTCTTTCGCGTTGGTCCACGCCCCGAGCACATGCTGTCGGAGACACCTACGGCCCCTCTTCTCCTACAGGCGTCTTCGTAGGCTTCTTCTTGGACCAGAGGCGAGGCCGTAAACCCCGTTCCCGGATCGTCGGAAGTCCATCGCATCCATCGTGTTCGGCTTGAAAGTTTGTCCGACGAATTCTCGCCGGCGCGGTTGTCGAGGCTGTTTGACACCTGACCCTCGACGCCGTGCGTTTCTTTCGCGACGACGACGCCCATCCCCGTCGACCGGAACGATCCTTAAAAGTCAAGCGCATCTTCAAAAACCGATTTCCCGCCGCGAATCCTCGCGATGCTAGGAGCGATTCGATCCGTTCCCCGTCGAATTCCTTCGAAGCCCGTAAAACTCGAGTGGAACGGAGACAAGGACGCTGCTGCTGCTGTTGGCTCTCTTCCTTGCTCACGAGCTGACGAGCTCGCGACGACGACGGTCTCATAAAACAAGACCGACGTCGACAGAAATTCGTTGGTTGAGACTGCGCGAGGCGTTACGGAGGGCCAACTTTATCGCCCGGTGAACTCGTAACTCTTGCGAGCAGTTCTTCACATGGCTGACACCGTACCGAGGCTGTACACCCTTTCGAGACATTTTTACGTGATTCCGGAGACGCCCGATCGGTTATTTTCGGAAACTGTGCGCGCCATGGCCCCCGATCGCCCCGCGAGATACAGAACAGAGTGCTCGAAACGGTTAGGGGAGCTGATTGCCAGCGTTAAGGAGCTCGTAGAGCACGATCATTTGACGGACGATCCCGATGAAACGGCAATAAAACGTCGCTCGATGTTTCCTTTGACTACCGTTGCTCGTTCTACATTTTCGCCGCAATACCGTGCGAGAGGGATACGCTTTAGCCGGCGTGAAAAGGGAACCTTATTGTGCGGCTACTCGACAGATTTCTCGATTCGGTGAATGGATCTTCCTCGGGAAGACGAAAACGGTAACACAATCGAGGCGGCACGCAAGTTTTCTGGTTTCTACCGAAGGATCGCAGGGGAACACCATTTGTCATCGAGCAACGCATTATGGTCGCGCCTCTGTGCCACGAGAAATACCGCGACCGAGAGTTTCCCTGTTTCTCTCTCGGTTCTACCTTTGGTTACGAAGGGAGAGAACGATATACCGCGCGTCGAACATTGTTGCTCTGCAAGGTTCGCACCGATCTAGCTTGATTTATGCATTCCGGGGCCCGACAATGCCTTGCCGAAAAAGAAACCACACGGAAATGTCATCCTCTATTTTGGGGTGCGGAGTTACGAAGCCTAGTGGTATACCCCGCCGTGGCAATAAAAGGACGAGGTCGAAACCTCGGGGGCATCCGGCCGGGCCCTCGGCTCGAGCATCTGCCAATATTTGTCATCCATTATCGGCGTGTTGTTGTCTTGTAAACAGAAGTTTATGATCCGCTTGTTAAACGGCGCGCAGCACGTGCAACGAGCTGCCTCCGAGGCTCTTCGAGACTCGAAAGCTCGCGGCTCGTTCGGTCCGCGAGCATCCTTTAACCCCGGACAAAACGACGCCGATTAATTGCGCGTAAAAACGATCGAGTGGCGTGCCGGTAATACGTTTCGTTTCGTTTCGTTCCATTCCGCTCCGCTCCCGCGGCTGCTGCGGCTCCCGTATCGATAGATGTGTATTATATATTTCTCGTAGAGAGTACGCACCGCTGCGAGAGCGTCGGTGCCGAGCAAATTATACGTCTACACACACGCACGCTCTACATATTTCATATTTTACTACCCGCGGAATCATTTACGTTTAACGATCGCTTAATGAAATACACCGTCGGATTACAACTATACTCGTTGCTCGACCATCTGTCCGCGACCGTGGCTACCTCGCGATGACCAATTTTCGATTTTTACGATCGCTCTTAGACCATATTATATCTGTAAGATTATATTCGATTTCACGGGAAATTTGTACAGAAATGAACACGTTGCCCTGTCAAAAGAGATTTCAAACTTTATTATTGTAAACTATTTACATTATTTACATTATCTAACGTTTACCTGTGAAAAGAGAAACGATATTCAAGTTCTCTTCTACACTGTTCCCTTTCCTGTTCCCAAACGCTATTAATTTATTCTTTAACTTCTTGACTAGGTTATACATTTCGCAGGTGGGTCTATCTTCTCTCTTGATCGATCTCTGCTATCGATCTTACAAGGCATGACGTCATGTTTATATTAAGAAATGTATTTTCTTTATATACTCATAGACGCAGTATAGGTATAGTATGTGCACACGATGCAGTGTGATGCGATACAAAATTATTTGATGCCCACAAGTACACAGTACACAAGTATATTTTACAAGTTCATAATTTAGTAAAAATTTGAAAAAATCGTGCAAACTTGTTGCATAAAGAATTGTAAAGAACGACAAAACCGTGATACAAATAGTTAGTCATATTTAAAATAATAAGAGTAAAGTAAAAATGAAAGAGTAATAAAATAAAATACATGTATGCATATGAAACAGTTACAGTTTCTCAAAATATTTCTACAGAATTACATGTGACGATGATTCCTATTTCCCCTCTATTGCCACTTTAGCTTCGCGGTACATTTGCGATTTCTCAACATACTATAGCACTGTTTACTTTGTCCACCCCTGTCTTCTCCTCTACTATTAGAAATTCCTAATAGCAAACGTTGGTCTTGAACCGAAATGATTCAAACAAATCGAAACGTTTGAGTATCCTCACAAAATTACTTTAGTGTGTAGAATATGATCGAACCGTAGCGCCGATAAAATCAAATCCTATTTTACGATCGATACAAAGAGAAAAATTATTTTAAAAAATTTTAAATAAATAGGTTGAAGTTTACGGCGCACAGGTTCGATCCTATGTTACTAAGTAAGCTGTTTTGCAAATTAATATAACTTTTTCCGACGTTTCGGTCTAATTTAAGACCATTTTCAAGAATATATAATTGCGTCTGTAAAACTTAATAAATGTAAATTATATAATTCCGAGCGCCATAAATAAAATAAACTTCAACCTATTTATACAATAGCACCGTGCCCACAAGAGTCGTTTGCTAGGCGGTTTAATCTGGTAACGAGGCAGTTTTATCTCGTCTACAATATGGTCTAAGCGATCGCTAGACAACTATCTCGATGGCGGTGGCGACCATTACGGTACCCCACTCGACACGGTGAGACGACGAGCGTGATCGGGTACGCGGAAGATTCTTGGAGGTTGCCCGCGAGAGAGCAGATCACAGTTTTGCGGTTGCATGCGTGTACTTCTCTTCCCATCTACCGGATCGCTATTATTCCTTCAGACACATGTGGGACAGCTATTGAAACGAAACCTTCCCGAAGACATTGACGGGCGGACGGGGCAAGTTTCTCCATCTGTTGCTATTGCTCGCGTTGCCCTCCAGAAATTACAGTTACCTTATTGTTGCCCGGCAGTACGTCGAACAAAACCCATCTCGCAGCAGCCTGTACGACAAGGATAGGAAGAGAAAGAAAAGAGACGAGGGATCGAGAGAGAAAGAAGAAAAGTGCGATGCTCTGTCCGCGGTAACCGTACCGACGATCGTACACGCGTGTTGCCGATGTACCGTGCCGGCACGCGATATCGAGACCGCATTGTTGTCGCCGAAATTACTTTCAGTTCCTTCTCGCGTCATCTGCCAGCGTCCACGTCTTCCGACCACCTCGTGGGTCCAGTTTCTTTAGATCGTGTTCCTGACGAAAAACGTTTGTTTTTGCGAAGCGAACGGAAGAATTCTTCTATCACGCAGAAATTGGCAATCGATCCGCGGACACAAGCACTTCCCCATTTCGGGGATTTACGAGGCGGCCGATATCCTTCCCGACGCGTTATTTATGCACGCGTAGAATGAGATATGCCGGGTACCACCCCGACCCACCTGGGGGCGGAATCGCCTCCGCCCTGGCCGCCCCCGGGCGTATTCGGGTCGCGCGAGAGCTGCACGTTACCACTCGGTGTATCGTTCGACTCGGTGAAACCGTGGGGTTACCGATTCGATCCGGGTACGCCAGGGTCTCGTTGGAATCCGAAAGCGAATCGTGCACTCATACTTTGTGGATGTAACCTTTATTTATCGCTTCGCGTCAAAGTCTCCATTCGCTTCGTAATTCGTGATACATACGGTTTTATGCTTTTATGATAAAAATTAGTGTAATCATTAACCTTTTGACTTACTTTAACCAGTCAGACCTCGAGAGGAAGATTTGAACAAAGTCTAACAAATGTGAACGTTACGTATTTCTTTTTCCATGGAATAAAATTTGACTGGTTTGTAGTCAATATCTAGGCACATTCATATATGTAGGATTTAAGTCGTCAATAAAATAACACGTCCGCACGCGTAAAACACAAACAATTTAATATTTAATTTCAAATATAACAGATACAATTAATAACATTGTCTCGTTTAAATCTCCGTCTAAGATTAAACACGTTGAACCAGAATAATCAAAACTCGCATAATGCAAATCTGAAGAACGCAATCGGTAATCCTAATAACAAATATCGAATCGTTGCGTCGTTAGTTACTAGCGACGCGACATTCGATAGAATTCTCGTCGCTCGGAGACGACTTCTCCCTACATATAAAAGTAGCCATACAAGAAATACAAATTTTCTTTTCTATTCTACACGTTTGGGAATAAAGACGTGATCGCTGTGACTGTAAAGAAAGTGTTACGGCACAAGAGGTTGAGAGTGGAAATACATTTTTATTCAGCCTCTAATTCTCCTAACAGATGCAAACAATTTTATAATAAAAATCAGTATAATCATTAACCCCATGACTTACTTTAACCAGTTAGACTCGAGAGGAAGATTTAAACAAAGTCTAACAAATGTGAACGTTACGCGATTCTTTTTTCAACGAAATAAAATTTGACTAGTTTGTAATCTATATCTAAGCACATTCGTATAAAAGTAGCCATACAAGAAATACAAATTTTCTTCTCTTTTCTACATGTTTGGGAATAAAGACGTAAAGAAAATTGTGACTGTAAAGAAAATGTTTACTCATTTATATTGTATATTCATACATTTTTATTCAGCCTCTGCTTCTCCTAACTGATGCAAACAATTTTCATTCCGTATAATATTCAAGGTTGTTCGTGTGTTTTTCCGTTGAATCGGTAGACTAGCGAGCTCGCAACGAATCCCGAAAGCCTGACGACAGCGCAACCGGTTCGCGGAGCTGGCATTACTCGTACATCTCGGCGCATCCTGCTCGCGTATCTCGAACAATGCCTATAGATGCGTAATGACCGGCCGGTATTGTGTCTCCTCGCACGATCCCGTATGTCATACGGCGGGTCGGTGATTCGTCGGCTTCGCACACCGTTCTACTCTCCGCTTTCCTCTCCGCTTTGGCTGTCGTTGGTGTGCTCGCGCCGAAACCGCTCGCGTCTAGAGAACCGCGGTGCCGATGAATGCGCCTAGGTTCATGCGTACCCGGCATGAATGCGCGCGTGCACTATGTATATGGATTGCATGTGTGTGTGTGGGTACCTTTATGGGTACATCGACGCGAAGACCTCTTACATGCCCATGATTCAGAGGCGTGGTAGGTTCACTCCCAGGTGCGTCTCGCCCTGGGTAGTACAATGGCACGTAGGAAACGACACCATCGGACACGCCCCGATCTGCGTGCCCTAATATTCACTCGTGTCGCGCCCCGTGTCGCACCGGGGTCGTCGCGTCGTTTGCCAGATGCACCGATACGCGCCTCTCCTCTACGCCTATAGATGTATTTCACGGTCAACGAAAAGAAAGGAACAAACGAGCGAATAAATATTAAGCGACAACTGAATCGTCCGAAACAGTTTCGAACGAGAGAAAACCAGGTTCGTTCGACGACCGCGCATAGAATGAGCGAGAGGAGAGAGAGAGGAGTCCGATCGGTGGAAAAATCAGCGAGGGACGAGGAGCGATCCCAGAAACAGAAAGATCATCCACGCTCTCATCCTGGACGATTGTTCTCCGCACGATATCACGGCGGCATTATACCTGCGAGCGTGCCGGATCGTGGGATGACTGTCAGAAATCAATTCAATTCCGTCGGTATATCTAATTCAATAATCTGAACGCGACGAGTGGGCGAGGAGCCGAGCAACGGAGAATGTAAATGCGTGATAAACGGAGCCTGGGACGAGTTGCACGAGTAAAAAGGAACCGAGGGAACAAAGGGCACCGCGACTTCCGGTTGACTCGCATGGTCGACTCAGCCATAAATCGTTCTCGCGAACGAACGGTTTGCCCAGCCGTCTCGGGACGCGAGTTCGTTTGCGAATCTGACAAACGATCGCGGGAAGTCGATCAACACCTCTCGCGCGTTCTCCTCAGACCGTCGCGAGCACTTCCGATCGAGAATCATTTATCTTTCGAACGGTCTCGCGGCCAGACTGCGTTCCGAAAGATTTCTCGATTGCCTCGGCGCCGTTGCAAGTTTTTGGACGAGCAAAAATGCGGAGCCCGAGGCATCGTAAACGCTTCTGGGCCCGGCGAGGTAGCCGAGGAAAATATGGCGCGGTTGCGGGCCGCAGCTATCGGCCGATAATTTCATGGCACATCGAGTAGGTATGTCGAGAACGGATGGAAATTAGTCGAGATGGCCGTCGAGTTCCCGAGTTAATTGATACGTCTGCGCCCGGACCAGGGGCAGAGAATATATACGCACACGAGTAGTCGGGCCGACAGAGGGCTCGAAAGAGAGGGCGAAGCGGAGCAACGGAAACGGAGAAACTGCGAAGAGAAAGCGAGAACGACGAGGGCCTCGCGGTATGCGTGAATTGGTTGGCGTATTGGTGCGAGCCGTTCTGGGTTTGCTCTCGTATCCCGCGTGATTTAGCGGCACCGTTTCCTGGCGATCTAGTTAACACGCGTTCGCGCTTGGCCCGCGTGAAAAAGAGAGCGAGAGAGAGAGAGAGGTGGACGGATACACGCGCGTCTCTCCGAAACCCCACGGGCCATCGCAACATGACTAATACCCTTTCGACCGTATTTTTATCTCGCCACGAGCGAGTAGCTGTTCCCCGTGTTACGCCACCCGAGCACAAATCAAACAAAAACCGAGAAAGACACCGGGCCGCGAGCGGATGTGCCAAACAGACGATAGCGTCTTTGGCTATTCGCACGGTATCGAAGTGTTCGGCCAGTCCTCTTTTTGGCAAGCCTCAAAAGAACCGTCCCGTTGTCACCAATTAAACTCGTAACGCGTCTGAAGGTGCGTGTCCATCGGAGAGTAAACCATTTGCGAGCTCTTTTATCGTATTAAATACATTGCAACAATTATAGTTATAACATTGACGAATCTGTTCACGAGTATTCTCATCGCAATCGAAATTCATCCGACAGTTGCATGAAATTCAAATGTTTACATACTCCAGAGGACTTTCAGAGAATTGAATCTCACGTCGATCTAGAGCAAAACATTTCCGAAGTACATATTCTCAAACAGATAAGCAAATTATTATTATTATTATTTATTATAGACGGACTGAAGTCAAAAAGAAAAAAAAAAAGATACAAGACTACTTATCTAATAAGAAAGAAGGAACATGCGCACGAAGACAAAGAAAAAAAAAACAAAATAATACTGGTACAATCGATAGGTATTATCATATAATCCTGCGTAGTTGCATTTTAAAGGTTTGCAAAGATTCGATGAAAAAATCAATATTGTTATAAATAGTGCATGATTTTGCATATTATTATTATTTATTATAGACGGACAGAAGTCGAAAAGAAAAAAGAGAAATCGAAAGAAAAGAAAAAAAGAGCAAGATACAAGACTACTTATCTAAGAAGAAAGAAGGGACATGCGCACAAAGACAAAGAAAAAAACCAAAATAATACTGGTACAATCGATAGGTATTATCATATGTATAATGCTGCGTAGTTGCATTTAAAAATTTTGCAAATTAAGAGTACTCACGAGAGTAACTATCGACAAGAAATTCTCAGATGAACACGTAGCTTAACGAAGTGTCGGCGACGGAAAAACAAACGCAGGATATCGCGAAAGACGATACAGGCTACGTTAATAAGCTCTGGAAAGCTTGGACCCGCCGATGAAAGCACGTTAGGAGGAGAGCACGTGTCTGGCGTCGAATATCGAGGGCCACGATCCCGCCCCACTCTCTCTTAGCCAGACCTTAACGATCGTCGTTATTGAATAAATCCGAAACGTTCTATGTTAGCAGGTCGAGGCGCGCGTCAACCTCGAGGACCTCCTTCGTCGAATGTACGCCCACCAGAAGAGTGATCGATTCTGATAGACGAGTCCCGTATAATGAGGCATCCGAGCCGCGGTACAAGGAAGTACCGCGATACAGCGTGAAGATCGCTCGGATAAAGAAACGGGACAAGAACGAGCGAGGAGGTGGTCTCGGATAGGAAATTGCATGAAAAAATAGCAACCTCGATGGTGGAAATGACGCAGGGAAAAACCCGTTGCGGATCTGAAAAATTCTTTCGTTGGTAGGCAACGCGAGCGTATACATGGAAACAGCGCGATCATCTTGCTGCGAACGGTTTATCATTTTTTAATTTTTCGACCATGCTATTGGATAGTGCACCCATGGTGTATGCATACTCGATCGTGTACATAGAACAGCGCGATCATCTTCTTCGTGAACATTTGTTAATTTTGGAATTTTTCAGTCAAGTTGTTGGATACATTTTCGCGATGCCGGAAGAAGAAAAGGTTTGGATCCTGCGTCCATGGCGCATATACACTCGAACGTGTACATAGAACAGCGTGATCATCTTCTTCCCGAGCGTTTCTTAATCCTGGAATTTTTCGGGCAAGTTGGTGGAAACATTTTCGCGATGCCTGAAGGAGGACTGGAACGTGTGCCGGTGGCTCGCGTTCCGCAGTCAGCCTCGATCCGAATTCGCGGTCTCGCATGAATAAGGGATTGCCGTGACAGAAGCGGAACAACGGCGACGAACGTTACGTCGCGTCGGCCACATGCGAAACATCTGGCATTTTTCGCGTGAAAGAGAAAGACCGTAGACCGGGGCCAAAGACGAATTTCTGAAACGGTGTACGCCCCCCTGTCATGCCTCTCCGGGGAGACCGCGGGGAATTTTGTATTGTCGCGCGGCTTCATTGTACCGGACACGAGAAATTATATCGCGATTGTTCTTCGATCTGGCCGTTAATTAGAAATCAATGAGCTCACTGGTGCGTGGAGCCTCGTGTTTCGCCACCGGCCGTAATAACCAGCTAAATAAATCGCGATTGTGCCAAGGTGTTGACGCGGTAGCTAGATCTCTCTGATAGATCGCGACCACTTCTCGTTCACCGATATCTTTCCACCGAGCACGAGCTACGACGGGAAATCGTCTGTCAGGAAGAGAGAGACACAGAGAGAGAGGCGTACGACAAACGATTCTCCGTACGATTTTTCTCGGTAAAAATAAATTGCCGGTAGCACGGGCCACTAATTGTCTGGCGGTTTGCATTGGCCGACGCCGACATTGACTCTGACCACTCGGCGTAAGTAATCCGCTCGGGGGTAAGACAATGCGTGAAGGTGTGGCACGCAGCGCAGTCATTGTTCAGCAATTAAAAGCAGATTTCTTCTTTGTAGTTCGCCACCTGCCGCTTTTGTTTGTATTTTCGTGGCGATTAATGCGAGTGAGCGCGCATTTCGCGATCCGCTGGCCACGTCAACGAACGTTGCCGCAGTGTCGGTACGGATCCGATGTGACAGCTAACGCTACCGAAAACGGGCTCTCTCTATTTTTTCCCGCGATTGAATTATGTATAGGCTAACGCCGATGGTTCACACGAATCGTTCAAATGAATCATAAACGAAAAGCTGTCGGACTTGATGCTCGATCACCGGAATTCCCAAAGTTTCGTCCCGTATCATCGTGAACTCGACGCGACAACCACGCTACAACGGTCGATACGTTTGTCCTTCTCTCTCTCGCTTTTCTCGTTCCCTGAAAAGTTTCCTCGTTCTTCGGGTCGAACAATAACTATACCGTGCACCTCCCTGCAATAGAGTCCGACTCTTGTTTTCCATTTGGGGCGAAACAACTGGCACTAAAGCCGGCATATTTCCCGACCTAACGATACACGGTTATGCCCGCGCGCAGGCTACAACGTATGCGATAAAGGCTCGATTACGCAACGGCTCCGCCAAAACGAATCGGCAAATTGAACGGCCGGCAATTTACGGGCGGACATAATGCCAGTAATTCTCCCGAAGGCGCGCGTACTTTCCCGGTTCGTGGAAAATTCACTTCGATTTTCCCTTCGTCGCGCAATAATTCCGACGGCAGAGAGAGAGAGAGAGAGAGAGAGAGAGAGAGAGAGAGAGAGAAAGAGAAAAATTGCTCATTTATTTGCAAAGGCGGGCAAAGTTGCGCGCGAGCCAGCAGGCAGGCACAAGCAGTCAGTCAACTTTTACATCTCGCATTGTAAAATGTCCGCCTTCGCCTACCTATATCCCACGTAATAATTCGCATTGCCGACGGGACACCGGCCTCTCTCGTTTCGCAATCGAAAAACCGTGCGATTTGTCTCGCGGCGGTCTTTTGTGCAGAGGGGAGCCATCGCGAAAACGCGGCTATTACGGTTTTCCCTGGCGACGAGAGAACACCTTATGGTTGTACGGGTTTTCAAGGTTTTTCAATGTGGCGTGAGTCGTAGCCAAATGATCGTGCCGCAAATACGATTATTTCCAGCCTCCCCCGGGCATCGTTCCGAACAGCAATGATTTTCCTACGATAGTTGTATGAACGAGGGGCGTACCTAGACTCCTGTAGCTGGTGGACATGTGTTTGCTTTGAATTCGTCGCAGCGCTCCCGTGGGACCGTTTTCCCGAATTTGTCCTGGGAATGTATCATGCACCGGTTTACCGAAAACTTTGCGAGAGTCAAAGGTGTTTACCTCGGAACGATCATCCTCTTGAAAAGGAAGAAACACTATTATCTCCTGGACAAGGTTGCTCGAACGATTTACAGAACGGATTTGTTTGGGCTTTCTCGGAGGGCTCCTTTATTTCCTGTAGGACCTCACCGGGGTCGACTTTCGAGAGCAGTCCACTCGTGTGGTCGACAAAGTGGCCGAGAAGAAGTGGCCGGTTGCGTTCCGAAGCAGCTGGAAACGGCGTACGAGCCAATCGGTTCTGTCTTTTGTACTTTTGTAGGTTCGTCGAGTGCAGGAAACGATACGGTTTCGCAAAGAGGGACGGTCGATCGAGCCCCCACGTTCCGTGCGGTTCCACGGAAGATGGTCGTGGGCGAGCGACGGGACATACGGGGTGGACAAACGGACAGGAACATGCCTTCCGTTGGATCGGAATCCGTTTGTACATCCGCGAGCCTGTCGGGCATCGCGGACAGCTCGAAAACGAGGAAGTGACGTCGGCGGAATCGATGATTATAATTAGCGGTCGATATACCGGAACAGGAACGGACTGATTACGGTAATCAGTGGCACGCAGTCGCACGCGGAATGATTCACGGTGGCATAAGGACGCGAGGTGTACGGTGCGGCGCGCGGAGGAACAAGGAAGAGCCCGGCCAGTACGGGAAGGTGAAAAAGGGAGACAAAACACGGTGGAAATGGTGAAACGAAGGAGGAAAGAGACCGAAAGAACTGCGAAGGGAAGAGGAGAGGCTGGTCGCCTAGCCACGCATGCGCGTGCACAACTCTTTCCGTGAGCCGCTATTATTATATACCGTATATAGTGGCGAACAAAAGGCTCCCCATATGGCGACTCGCGAGCTAATGTATGTCATTAGTCGCATTACTCGATGATAATTAAACGTCTATATACGCGGCATTGTTGTGTACGCTCGTACCTTGCGCCGTAATACCGGAATGACATGTTGCGCTACAATGCTTCGGATGTCGTGAACGATTCGCTCGCCCGCTTCCACGCGCGTATCGTAGGCAAGCTCCCTTACGCTGCGTACCAGCGTTTGCAAACCGCCAACAACCGAGGATAGAACGCTGCGAGACATACCGCGGGAAAATACGAACCGGTCGGTTCGCTCGAACGATGTCCTCCGTCGCGCTTCGTCCTTCTCAAGACGCGAAACTTTGGTTTTCACGGGAAGTTGTGGCCGGGATTCTCCAATCAAAGAAAAAAGAAGAAAAAATGAAAACCACGGCCCAACAATCGTCTCGAAACTTTCCTCGGAAACGAGTTTATTCCTCGGCGTGGTTGTCGATGCCGAACGAGGTCAAAAAGTTTCGCGAGTCGCCGCTCGCGAACAGAAGAGAGGCGGGCACGAAGAAATCTGTTATGCCTCGACGACAAAGAACCGCGCAATTATAATACCATTGTCGGCCGGCTCTGTTTTGCATTTAATGCGCCCTTCCGCTCGAATCGCGCTCGAACAATGCGCGGCGGCTTCGAGCCACGATTTTCCTCCAGGTAAACGAAGGAATTCCGCAGGGACGTCTCAGCGTAGTCGTCCAGCATTTCCCTCGGCTGTCGGGATGACGAAGGTGGACCAGAACTGGGTCAGATGCGACTAAATGCAGGATGCAGTTCTGCCCGTGAATGGTCTGCGGTTTAGCATATGTGTATCGATTGGTCAACTTTCGGCCGCGTTTCATCGTCTCCTTTATCCGAAGTCTTCTCGCGGTAATCGCCTCGCGACCGCAACGATCGGTCGCATCTGTCACTCGAAGACGCGCAGGAAACGCTTCTTCCGATTCGCTCGAGGACGTACCACGGACGGTGTAGATCAAAGTCCTCGGACACCGGTTACGCGATCAACTGGCAAGCGAAGTTGAACGATGAGACGACGTGGAACGACGACTGCCGGTTACAGAAATATGATGTAGCGATTTGAACGTGTCACCGAGTGGCAGCGTTATTTCGTTTTCGCTCGTTCTAAACATAGTCGGTCCCGAGAGACACCCTTTTCCTCTCGAATCCTCCGAGGGAGAAACTGATTGGACGTCGCGCGAGATGAGTAGACGATGCGAGGCTGAACCCGAAAATAATTCGATCGTGAATCGGCACCGTACCGCCGGTAATTAGTTTCGCCGAGCCGTTTCAATTAGGGTGAACTTCTCTGACGAGGTTATTGTCGACACGATGTTGATTCACCGACGTCACCGGCTCCCCACGCGAGTGTCATGTGGACCCAACCAGATACTTTAATGACCTTTAACGACTCGCAATTACCGTCGAATCGGAACGGGGTAACGCTATCGGTCTTGCGTTACAAGTTCGGACAACACCGGGGTGCTTAAAGTTCGCAACGAGCTCGCTTGCCCGTTAAAATTACACCGGATCGTCGATCCAGTGTCGTCATTGTTTTCTCAGCTTCGGCGTGGACCGGTTCAGAAATCCTATACGTTTCTACCCGATACTAATTTGCCGATGATCTACGCGAGAGCGATCCACTCGAGAAGAGTGCTCCGATTTATGAACGACTCTCCGAATCCTAATCTATTTGTCGGGAAGTTGAAAAGACACCGAGAACCTTTCCATCGGGAGGAGGTCGTTCTCGAGGCTGCGGCACTTTGGTAACAAGACTCGCGTGCCTTTCGGGAACTTGCACGTGTGCGTGCGCGCACATGCGAGCTTCGAGAGGAACGGACAGACCGATGTGTTCCACGCATGTGTCCCGTAGACTTGCTCCGTGCTCCGGGATAGGTTGTCGTTAACCACATGCCCCCGGTCTCGTTAGCCTCCTTTATTAGGTACATCGTCGAGATCCTACGAGCAGCCTAATCTGTTCGCTCGTTACGCGCCACCGAGATTACCGGTCGGGGTTTCCGTTTCGAGGCAGATTCGCAGATAGCCGCGCGAAAGGTCGATAATGCGCGGGCTCCGGTGATCTAGTTCTCTTCGCTACCGATCAAACGGCCGACGTACAAATCTGTTTAAACGCACAATCGTTGACGATCTTGAAATTATCGAGGCTCCGAAGAATTCCCTGTGGTCCGGACCGAGGGGAAACAGGCGGGACACTTTTGTATACTCGAAACCACTTGCCCTCGAACTATAAACCGGGTCGTTAGCTTCGTGAGGTTTGTTAGCGGGTCCGGAAGGGCCGCCGGAGATACTTATTGCGAGCGTTTCGGCCTTTTGTAGAAACTCTGTTCTGCCTGTCGGCTGACGTCAGTCACGGTGTGAAGTTTCAAAGTGCCACCCTCGTTTGATCCGCGGTCGCTTTTTCCGCGTGGTTTTTTTTCTCGGTCGACTAAACTAGCTTCGTCGATGGAATAATTAGGAGGAGGGGGACGGTACATAAATCAAGACAAGGTTCTCTCTTTCTCTCGTGTTCTTTATTTCTCAGCAGAGTGTTTCTTCGTTCGGCTCATCGATCAGCAAGTCCTCGGAGGATCCTCGCGCGACATCGTTTCCCGTTCTTCTGCGACAGAAAGAGGATTATTGATCGAATTACGCGTGGACACTTTATCATTTTATAGTACAGGGAAAATATACCGGAGCGACTCACCTCGAAAAAACTGTTCCACGAGGTGTACGAAGCAGGCTCTTTAGACTTTAGGCTAAGAGGAGGACAAGTACTATGTACATCGCGGGGTTACCCGAATCGAATGGTTCATGGGATGGAAAGGAGATGAAACTATCTGGGAGTTGTGCGTCTTGCGGAGGGTACGTCGAATAAAGGGCGATCGTATTCCCGAAGCAAGGAGTTGGAAAAGCATGGTGACGGTCGTAAAAGGCGCGATGATCTGTGGGTAAAGAGGGTGAGCAGTGGCTGGTACCGAGGGGGCCGCAAATTGAATAACAAACGTTCACCCTCGTTGGTTAAATCACCGAAAAAGTCATCCCCCGTGCTTGTAGGCTGCTCGAACGTTAACCACACCCCCCGCGAGTCCTCGGGTCGGGTCGCATCGCGTCGTTTTGCATCGGCTGGTTCTCTGGCTTGGCCTCGCGACGCTTCCAGACCCTCCTTCGCTGCTTTGCATAACGATCTTGTGCGGTAATCTCTGGCATATTGATCCGATTTAGAGCTTACCGCGGTGAGAGCGGGGATCGTTTATGGCTCGGTCACGGTCTGTCGTTGTCAGATCGCTCAATTTTCTCGGATTGACGCGCATTGGAAATAATTGCCGGCTAGAGAAGATCGCGTCTCTTCGCGATTCGATCGGCGCGAACGTCCTCGGCGCACGCGTCTCAGCTTTAATGGAGCACGATTAAAAGAAAATTACGCGACGGTTCGAGAGAGAGAGGCCCGGGGTAATTAAATTTATCGAAGCTTATGAAGCTGCGTGTCGCGTATATA
The DNA here is from genome assembly GCA_028455615.1 of Lasioglossum zephyrum. Classification (NCBI taxonomy): domain Eukaryota; kingdom Metazoa; phylum Arthropoda; class Insecta; order Hymenoptera; family Halictidae; genus Lasioglossum; species Lasioglossum zephyrum. The sequence continues at coordinate 15,872,280 of CM052330.1, read as the reverse complement.
CGTCATTATTTAGGCATTAGCGGCGGAAGGCTCTCGAGCACGGGGATCAAACGAGCCGAGTCATCCTCGGTAATAACGTCGAGTGCTCGGATAGGTTGCGAGCGTTCTCTCGGAGCCCGTCGTAAATAGGCCAACAGGAATATACGTATCGTCGAGTAGATAAAAACCTTTTTCGAGTTAATCAAGGCGAGTAGATCGGGGCCCGGCTGGAAGAAAACGTTCGTGGAGCTTGCTTTTGGTTCGCCAACCAACCCGACAAAGGGAGAAGGGCGCCGGCTAATGATTTTAATGCAAATCACCGGTGCAACTAGCGAGAGGGAAAAAGTAGAGCCCGGTCTGTTCGTTCTGAGCAGTGAGAGGGGGGCTGGAAATTGCGACGGGATCTGCAAACTTACGTTTCTGGTTCTACGTCCGCTACGAACACGTCCGACGTTTCTCGCACCGGGGACGAACGTCTTCGGAGGTTATAGCGAGGAGTACTGGACATCCTGCGGGGATGTCGGAAGAGATGTAGCGAGTCTCCGAAGAAGCAGAAGAGTAGCGGCAGCGGGAGCAAGGGCCGTGAGAGCTAGGGGATGATAGACTTTTAGTGGAGAGAACACGATCACGGGGGGAATCATGATATTCAGAGGCACATCGTTACTCACAAAAGCATCGTTTATTTTTCCTCTTTATCTCTTTCAAAATGAATTTATAATCTTTATAATAATACATCAATAATAATAATAATTAATTAATAATTAATAATTAATCATAATAATAATAATAATTAATTCATAATATCGTGATATTTAAGATCGAAGAAGGTCGTCGTCGATCGATGACGGACGTCGGGATGCAGTCCGAATACCAAGTTCCAAACGCAAATCGCGCGTCAAGGGGAAATAATATCGAAAAGCGTCAATGAAAATCCGACGTATATATAGGGGACGCGTTTTTCTTTTCCTTTCTTTTTTTTATTTTTTCCCGTCGTACAACGGTGTGTGAATGTGCGTGCCTGCACGGTCAACGTCGTTTGGAACCTGCTCGGAGAGGAATCTCGATGTACTATATCCCCGGATGTTCAGATCGCGCACGCGGGCGCGGGCGTCGGTGGTCGGCGTCGTTCGAGAATATCTGGGGCTAGAGCTCGCGCGCACCTTTTTCGTATATGCATTTGTTGCGTGTATCTCTACGTGTAGGTGTATGGTACAGCGCGACAGTGCGTTTATATAGAATTTTTTACAACATTACACCGCTTAATTAATATAATATCTTTCTCACGCGCTATGTATAATATTTACAAGTAACAAAGCCGGCGGTGCATCGAGTCGGATGTGTTTCGACGACCGACGACTGCCGACCTAGAGAACAACCGAGTGTCGAGGATGTGGGGGACCAGGGATCCAGGTTGTAGTAAAGATAGTGAGAGAAAAAGTGAGAGAGAGAGAGCGAGCGAAAAAGAGAGAAAGAGAATCCGGTTAGCGACGGACGCGTAGATCACACGCTTCGAACCCGTGGTTATCGTCAGCAGACAGGAAACTTAGCCCGATTAGACGAGACAAGACTCGGTTCGATTAGCTGGGTTCGGTGATTCTAATAAGACCGAAGAAAAAAAGGATCCGTCGCTATCCGTTTGGTGTTTGGGCGTAAGAAAACGTAAAACGTGGATGGTGTAGAGAGAGTGGCGAAGCTTGAACAACCTAGAGACTATGTACAGGCGCGGGGGACGAGGGTGAGGGAGTCTGCGCGGTCCCCGGTGTGCCAGGATTTTGTTGCACGGAATAGGAGTTACTCTGGCGCGAGTGCTGTTGTTGGTGGTGATGATGGTGGTGATGGTGATGGTGGTGATTCTGGTGTTGGTGGTGCGCGGTGGTGGTGTGATGGTGACCGATGGTCGCGTGGTTCTGTACGGATTGTACGGACTGTACGAGGTTTAGGTTGAGGGGGTAGGATAGGGGGGAGCCCAGGGCCGTTGCGGCAGTGGCAGCGGAACTGCAGGCACCGGCTCCGGGCCCCACCGGGCTCAGTGCATGCTCATCCCCGCGTGCGGATGGTGGGCCGCCACCGCCGACACGGATGTTGCGTGATGATGCGGATGGTGCATTAGAGGAGGGAGATGCGGGTGGTGGGGATGGTGTGGGGTCAGAGGCGGTGGGGTCATCTGTATTGGGGTCATGGGCGTTGTCGGCTGATGGCCGAGACTGGTGGTGGTCTGGGATGTGGTGGTGTTGGTGTCCTGGCCCACCGCCGCTGCCGTTGCCGCCGCCGCCGCCACCAGAGCCTGTTGCTGCTGGGCCTGAGGCCCCGCCGGCTGTTGTTGGCCCGGCTGCGGCTGCGGCTGCGGCGGCACCGAGCTGGAAGTGGGACTCTGCTGACTCCCGTTGTCCTCGCTGTCGGAGCAGGACTCGGCCGACGAGCTCCCCGCTCCCCCCTTGCCCTTGCTGCCGCTGCTGCTGCTGCTGCTGCTGTGGGTCTTGACGTGCTTCGCGAGATGGTCGCTGCGCATGAACCGCTTGTTGCAGACCGGGCAGGCGAATCTCTTTTCGCCGGTGTGGGTTCGAAGGTGCCGCTGCAACTCATCCGAACGTGTGAACCGCTTGCCACAGAAAAGCCAGTTGCAAACAAACGGTCGCTCACCAGTGTGCCACCGTAAGTGGGCCTTCAGATGCGACGTTTTCCCGTAGACCTTACCGCATCCGGGTATGTGACAGCTATGGATGTTCTTCTTCCTGAGATGCACGCCGGCCGGGCCAAGCCTCTCGGCTTCTTGACAGTTTGGACAGTCACAGGTGGCTCTGCCGGTGTAGCGTCTTTGGGAGCGGGGCGAGGGTGCTTGGCTAACACCGCCGGCCCCAACGCCGACGCCGACGCCGCCGCCGCTCCCCTGCGGGCTGCCGGCACCGGCGCCAGCGCCCGCGCTCGCGGCCGCGTGGTGGTGCAGACCGAACCCGGGCGGGCCGCCGGGCAACATCGATTTGTACGTGTCTTGCAGGAGATTGTGGCCGGCGGTGGTCGCGGTGGTCAACAGATGATTGCCGGCGAGCGCGAGACTGGTAGAGTAGTCAGCCGAGTAGTTGGCCATTTGCGCGGCGTGGACGCCGACGCCGACCGTGCTGCTCACGTCCAACCATCCACCGGCGGTCGCAGCCCCGTGCACGTCCCACCAGCCGTCGCTAGCTTTGATTCCGCCGTGGGTCGCGCCCGGCATCGCGTTGAACGGCCACGACTCGTATGGGTGTCGGCCGTACACAGAGCCCAAGGTCGCTCCCTCGACCTTTCCGAGCAGGCTGCTCTGATGATGATGCGGATCGCCGGCCGGTTGGGCGCTCGCCGTCCCCGGAAAGTACAGGTCGCTGCCGTATTGGGGCGCCGTCGACGCGCAAGAAGTGACCGGCGCTCGAGCGTAGCCACCGGTCGTGCTGCCGGCGCTGCTCGTCGCCGTCGGTCTTTGACTGACTCCGGTCGTCGTGCATCCTCCACCACCTCCTCCACCTCCACCGCCCCCGCCTCCTCCTCCACCGCTACCGGTAGAACTGTGCTGAGGCGAGCTACCGCTGCTCTGAGGACTCTTTTTCCACGGATGAAAACCTTTGCCGACGGCTGCGTCTGCCAACGGCGGAGGACTCTTGCTGCTCAGCTTGTTGCACTGGGCCGCGAGCATCGCCAACGGCGTACCCCGTAAACCTGGATGGTCCTGAAACAATAAAAACAAACCACGAGATTACCGTCTTGCTCCCTCGTCTCATCTTTTCGTTTCGTTTCGTTCCGATTCGATTCTCTCTCGTATCGCTATCGCATCGCGTCAGATCGGATCGAGCCGGCCCAACCAATTTTTTTCGTTCGGTCGGCCACAACGCCGCAGCGACTAGCCATGATTTTATTATGGCGAAACGCGTTCCCGAGCAGGTGTTACCTGCTCGAATTATGGTCCCGCTCTTCCGATACGATTACGCAAACCGATAATAACGAGTTTCGGGACGAGCTTCGCGAATTAGGCGTCCGCTCGCGTATATCGATCCGGCGAAATCGAGCCCGGTCGATTGAGACGCTTTCTCAAGGCAACGCAGCCTCGTAATATCGAAGTCGAGCGGTTCTCTCGCTCGCCGCTTGCTCGCCCGCTGGATGCGGCCATAATCGCGGCTAAATCGACCCAAAAAAACCGAGGCCCGCTCGCCACCGGCCGAAGCGGCCTCGGCGCTCGAGCGACGGAACCGAGGCTTCCCCCGAGGGTGTATAATGACACAAAATTGCCGGTCCTATCCTAGAAGACGTGGAAGATTGCCGACGAGCCAACAAAACCGGGGAAACCGAATCGCTTCGCGTAAAACACTTTAAGCGCCGACTGTTCCCGGTATCCGTCCGCCCTCGATAAAAACGCGCGCCGCGAACCGTTTCGGGAACACAGAGAGAGCTTTTTTCCCAAAGGTTTACCCTGCTGTGCGTTGTCGGGACATTCGCGATCCCGTTCGAATGCAAATGCTCGCGACGTTGTACATCGGGAATGGGACCGAAAGACGAGCGAACGGTCGGTTAGGCGGCTACCGAAAGGCTGCAGGCCGTGTGGAGAGGCTGTGGAGGCTGGGAAGGGTCCGGCGCGGATTCGGACGTGGAAAGGTAAAAGGCAAAGGGTCCGCGGAAGCGGCAGGAAATTAAAGTCTGGCGGGCCGCGCAGCCATTAGCAGTCGGCGCCATCGAGGCGACACGCCCCCACACGGTTCAACCTTGCACCAACACCAGACCAAAGACAACGAGTGCGCGCACCCTTCGCTGATAGAGACCAACAGAATAGGAGAGACGAAGAGACGAAACCCTACCAATCCGTGGTCACCCTGTGACTTCGGGCAAGGTTGCCAGGGTAATAACCACGGTTTGCGGTCATCGGCAAGCGTCGAGCTCTTTGCTCGTTCCGCTCTTTAGAAAATCTCGGAGTCGTTTGAAGCGGGTCTTCCGATTCGAACGAACCTCTTCTTCACGGTCTACTTTCCCCGCGGGTCTTTCAAAGACGACTGCTTCTTCGAGGATCTTAATGGAGAGTCTGCGATAGGGGGGATGTCGAACAGGCTCGGCCTGGTTCCGTGTCGTCGACGAATAAGAAGGTGACGGTAAATTTCGACGCTGGTTCGTCGAGGGGTGGAAGACAAAATCGTCCTTCCTGGCCGCGTGGCTAGGGTGGCTCGCCACCAGCCAGGGGGAGAGAAACCGGAGGAGAAACAGAGGGCAAATCGGCGAGAGGGACCCAGCAGGAGAGAGAGAGAGAGAGAGAGTATCTCTCGGCCGATGGTGTACGGGCCACGCCCTCTTCGAGCTTCGTGAGTGCAGGTTGTAGGCAAGCTACCTATTGATCCGTCGGAACGATATGACAGTGGCCCGGTGGAGACAACGACGTCTCTCAATTAGCTTCCTCTCGTTTCGTTTCCGGCGGTCAACAAATCCGATCAGCTCGCGACTAGTTCGCTCTGCGATTCCCAACGTCGCTCTTCCTGATGTGTGTTCGTGCACGCCGCGGTATGTATTCGGCCGATCTGTTAACGAGACCGCGCGGAGCGTTAATAGGGTTATCGATTAGAGCGATATTAGCCGGCAGTTGTGGCCAGTCTATAATTACGCAGTTCAGAACGAAAAAGAGTCGTTATTGCATGCTGGCAGCACGAGCGGAGGCGCCTTCGAGTCGCCGATGTATGTGCCCGATTCACCCGCTCTCTCGTCTATTATACCTGTCCTCCGTCAATTACCGCGATTCTTTGCGAAACGTCTGCGCTTTATGCCGGCTACGCACGCATGCGGCGGGGTGTATACCCTGCTTTCTTTCGCTCGAGCCTTTCCAACTCGGACTCGTTCGAGGAATGAAAGCTCTCGCGAAGCGTGCGCTCTCTCTCTCTCTCTCTCTCTCTCTCTCGGATAAACGAGATTAGGTCGTACGGATTCGCGCCCTTCTGTCGGCACAGTTGAAAGAGACCCGTCCGTGGGATGGGCTCGGCTAGGATCCTTTGTTTTAGCCGCGTGACGTCACGCCCATCGCAGCCAGCTAGGACTAATAACGCCTTCGGCTGTGCCGCGCATAAATTAAAACCAGGGAGCTGTTCGCTCTTCGTTGTTTCTCGTGCTCTCTCGGCCGGTGGCTACCTTCCGAGAACGGCGTCACTCTCGCGAAGGGTTCGCGGGACGTCGTAAAAGCCGAACGTGGACCCTGTTTTTGCAACAACGAGGGCATCCATCGGCGACACGATTCGGCGTGTCTTCTGTCCACCGGGCGAGAAGTTCTCGCGAGGAATGTTACGCCCGAGTTGACCGCCGATGCGTGTCGAATCGACCCGACAGTGTGGCGAATGAGATTCATGAAGGCTCGTCGAAGGAGATCCATGAAGCCTCGCGACGAGCACATCGTGGAAACGTCGCGACCACAATGGAAAACTGATATGGACGCGATCGGACCCGTCAGTTCTTCCCCCTAACACTGATAGTTTGCTGGGCCGGTCTGCCGACGGTTAACCGACAGGCTGCCGGTTCGAGCTGGCCTACGGGGTGGCAAATGGGCAAAGTGAAATGGAACCGGCGGGTGTCGAGGCGAGAACACGAGCCACGCGACAGCTGGACGCGGAGGCGTCGGTGGCCGACAGGCGTGCGAACTCGGCAGACCATAGGGGCTTGCGGCGAACCGCATCCGACGTCTGCGCGTCAAACATATTTCCCTGGCAACTCCATCGAGTAATCCCGGTTCCGCCGCAAATAGAGTACGCTGCGGCTTACCGAGCGGCTTACTCCTCGGAGTCCCGAAAGCCGAGTATCGATGCAAAAACTCTGGAGGGCTCTCTTTCTGCGGTAATAGAGCTGGACGCGAAATTGGTCGGAGATCTTTTCTGGTTGTCCGTGGCAAAAAGCGACGCGACGGTCGTTCCCGAGAGCCATTTACCGAGGGCAACAGCGAACCAGCCACCTGCCTTGACTCCACCGGCGTTTTGGCTCCTTTGATTCGATTCACCTGCGTCCACCTCGAGGACGAGGGATCGACCGAATCTAACGCTCTGCTCACTTTGCTTTTCCGAAACCGCAGGGATTTCGACGAGCCTCGTGTTATCTGGTCGGCCGACTCGGTCCCTCGGAACACTCGTAAACCGCGTAATAAAGGTTTTTCATTTCCTGGCGGCCGTGGTATCCACGTCCGCCTTATGCCCCGGCGAACGGACCACGCGCAATCTTAATATCGATCTGGTTCCTATAAAAGCAACGCTGCGCCGGCTGTAAAAACAAACTCTAACGTAACAACTTGCCGCGGCAATAAAAACGGCCGCGAACGATTAAATTAAGCCGAGTTACGCCAGGCTCGCCGCGAAATTTTCGTATTTTCTGTTAATTGGTTCCTGGCCACCCAGGAAATGTCGTTTCCACCGCGAGCAGTCAGGTACATCCAGCGGACGCGATTCTGGTACATGTACTATGATCGTCGTTGTTGTCGCAACTTCTTTCAACTTGGCGAATATGTACGTATGTCGCCGTACACCGCAAACGCTATCGCGAAGATATCACGGCGCCCGTGGCTCCGCTCTTAATGCTAATTATTTGTTTATCGGTCTCCGCATGCAACTGCGTCGGCACGCAGACCTCGCAGACCTCGGATAAATCGCCGCAACCCTGCCGGTGCAGCAACCCGCGCAACTTATTACCGGCCTCTTGGATAGCGATCGCGAGCAACAAACGGCGCCGGTGACTTCCGACTACGGTCGTTTCGTTGAAAAAAATAATACTCGTCAATTGCAACTTTCGCGGCGGAAGATCCCGCGAGAGAGAGAGAGAGAGAGGGAGGTGAAATTTTTATGGATGATTTCTAGGGTGTTTGGATGCAGCGTTTTACTCAAGAACACAAACTTGTACATCGCAGCCACGTTGAACGCCCATCGTGAATCGGTGGAGTTTCTTCCGAAGCACAAATCCGTGATATCGTGTGTAAGCAGCGCGTTACGTTAGAAGAAGAATAGAATACGCCTCATAAAGGCCTCGTAGGAAATGCGATAAGTGTTTCGATGAAGGATAGCTTTTGTGAGCAAAATTTATCATTTATCTTGCCAACTGCAAATTCGAAAAAACCCGCAGGGCACATCTACAAGAAGAACAAATGTTGCGGGCTACGTAAACCGGACAGGGCATGAAATGATTGAAACGTCACCTCACGTCCTACAAATTCGAAAAAATCCTCAAAGCAAATCTGTAAGAATGTACGGATTGTCCTCAGTGCCCAGAGTCACCTGAACTGTGCCTACAATGTTTTAACGAATACCATCGTAACTAATAAAATCTTTTGTAATGTTTCAAAAGCAAACTCATATTAAAGTGTATTTCTCGTTTGTTAGTAAAAGTGTATTTTATATAAATTATTACTTTATCTCATGTATTCGTCGTAATTGTATTACAAATAATATTACCATAAACTGCCCCCAAAATCTTGTTTTAATTACACGAAGAAAAGTGTCATCCTATTATATATAATTATACTTGAACTTATACTTATGAAAAGTGTCACCCATGTCTGGGTTTTTTCATGGTTGGTTTCTATGGTGTTTGGATGCAGCGTTTCACTCAAACTTGTACGCAAACTTGTGCGTTCAGACGGTTTTAGGACATTTCCAGGCTTAAAGCGGAATTAGGGTCGGCGTTTCGTGGCTATTGGAAAACGAGAGATAGGGAAGGCCCGGGACACGGGATAGAAGTTTCGCTGGAAGACAGGATTAATAATTTTATTCATGAATAACCGAAGCTGCACCGCGACCGAGGAGCCTCCGTTAGTTCCCATCAAACGGCAGCTACCTGTTATCCTCCCTTCTAAATTATGTTTTTTAATTAAATCCATCGTGAGAGAAGAACTCCGACCGTCTCTTTCTCGCCCTTGGTCCCGGGTTCCCTTCTCGCCTCTGTCCGCGGCGCCGCGTTACGAAAGGTCCGATCGTATATCCGAAAAAGTCTCTACCTCTTGCTGTATAACCGTGGCCCCGGGCCAAAACAGGGAGCTACCCAAATTTATTCGGCTATCGAGCGACCGGAGGGAACAACGGAGGCTTCTTCTTCTCCTTCTTCTGCGCCTTCTTCTCCGCGTCCTTTCATCTTTTTTTCCCTCTCCGCTCTCCTCGGAACACAGAGTTTTTTGGCCCCGACAGATAGCCGTGCTCTCTCCCTCGAGACAAATTTCAAATTGCCCTTGGACCTAATGATTTCCGGGTATAGGATAGGAGGAGGGCGTCCACGTGATCGACTCCTAGATCGTTTCCTCGGAAGAGACCGCGAACACTGGAATCGTCTGTCGTCGCCGTGTTTCCTCTCCTTCTTCGTACGATACAAGCCGCGGAGAAACGATGCGACGGCTACCACCAATTCATTAGCACTCGTAAATCTGTCGTGGGCGACAGCCACCACGAATATTAAGCGGCTATTACCGGTTAGTTATAATTCGTGGCTAGTTAACACCAGCGTGCATCGCCGGCTCGAGAACGAGGGTCGAGAAACGCGGGCGGGGGGGGGCTCTTCGTGTCGACGCACCGAGGAGGATCGAGTTATTTTTTTATCGCCTCGGGAATGCGTCCAGCGTGTTGAGTCGGTCTCGTTGCCGCGTTCATTCGATTTCGGTACGGATTCGTCCATCGGTGTATGATACCGAACGAACGTCGCCGCGTTCTCCATCGAGAGGGGAACGGAGAACGACGAGCATTAAATGTCATCTAAAGTTGGAGAAGAATCGAGCGGATCGTTTCTCTCGGTTCCCGATGGGCTCGGGAGGCGGGATCGGGGTCAAGAGATAGCCGTCGATGCGGACTCGAGTCGATTCGATGCGGAATCGATCGGCAAGAACCCCGACAACGCACGAGAGCCTCGTTCGGATTCAGGTTTCGAGGTTGTTTCGTGCGATCGAGCCCTCGTGTTCCACCGTGGACGATCGTAAACGATTCGCGCAGTTCATTTCGCGAGATTTAGAAACCGGGCACGACGGGGGAACATTCTCGGTCGTTTGTCGCCGCGGGAGCGTCAGGAGCAACGTCGATAACGAGGGACCACTCGAAAATAGGCAATTGGTTTTCGGCAAAAATCGCGAGACTCCTTCCCCCAGCCCTTACGTCTTCATTAGGATAATGAGGACGGCGTAAATCTTACGAGCAGAACGGGGCCGAGTTTGCGCGTGCTTCTGGAATATCTCCGAGCGAACGACGGAAGCGGCTGCATTTGCATCGAGTAATTTAGTGGTACATAAAATTCTGCAGCCAATTAGCGGCCGAGTGTCCGATCTATCGCCCCGGCTAGTCGTTCCCTCTAGAAACGCTTCTAATTTCGGAAACGTGACCCCCTTTGCTCGACAGAAAGCCGGCCTACTCACGGAGAGTCCACCGAGAACAGTTTCGCCTTTTTACTGCCGTGTGCCTCCCTATCGGCGATGCGCCTTGCCGTTCGACTCTTGCGTAAGCACCGCTCATTCCGAAGGACAACCGGACATAAAATTCTACGTTTGCAGAAAACCTGGCCGTGTCTCGCCACCACCAGGACTCGTCCACCTTCAATTAAACGAACGTTACGAGGGTAGTAAAATCTCCGGATTCTCTCTCTCTCTTCCTCCGCTTCTAAACGCACATCTGTATTCCAGTTTCTTCGCCGTTCGAGAAATTAAGCGTCGAGAGCTAGTTGAAATTTGTTGGTACCGGTCTTCTTCCAAGCTCAGCCGACCGTCGCCTTCGTCTCAAAGAGGATCCCGGCTCTATAACGTCGACATTTTCCGCACCGTTTGCCCGAAGGTGTTTCGTCCGGGGGTGGAGCCGCGATGCGTCTTTATTGTTTGGTCAGGTAGACCAAGCGGCCTCGATTTATTCGAGATGTTATTAGGCTCCTAGATCAGCCTACCGAAAGCTCTCCGCCGTCCCCGTATATTCGAGAGTTTATTGGCTTTGCCGGCCGGTGGTCCTGGTCGGCGGCTTTCTTTCAATTACGAAAATTTCAGTAAATAGCTAAAGGCCGCGCGGGACCGGGAAACGGAATCGTAGGACGATAAATTAGACGAGTATTAGCATTTAAACGATCGTTCGCGGCGCACCGGTTCATTCAAGGACTCGACGTCCATTCTTGAACCCTGCGAAAATCGAGGGTCGGTTTCGAATCGATGTCGACTACGTGCGAGCGTCGCGAGTTTGAGATCTCTTTGACGAGCGTCGAAAGCTGGCGACGACGCGTCGCGACGTTCTCCAAAGAATTATTAGCGAGCAAGGGACCGATTGAAACGTGAGAACTGTGACGAGCGAGAGCACCGGCCACACACGCGGCTCTCACCTGCGCCCGCTCCATATTATTTATTCATCGTAACGTCGGAACGGCTGTTGATACGAGAAGAACCGTAGTTCCAGAGGTCGTCGTAATTTAGCCGCGGCAGAGTTTTACGAGACGCGAAGGGGCCGGATGAGCGAACGGTACTTGGCGAAATTCGCAAACGAGCGAACGCGCGAGCTGATAAATTTACACCAGAGAGCGGCATACTTCTAACAGCCTAAGTGCTCCTTTTACGAGGCAAGCTTACATTGAAACCGAAAGATGCGGCCCGATCTGTGTTCGCGAGGCGAGCCTCGTTCGTTCGTAATTACCGACGGAATTCGCGGCGACCAGACGACCGGAGATCTCGGCCTGCACCTGCGAATATTTACGTTCAATTAAAAGCTCGTAAACACCTAACACCGGCTAAATCTAAATGGACCTCGGCCGCCGGCAGCCCCTGTTCCGCTCGCCCGAGACGTCCAAACACAACGCTGACGTCTTCCTCGAAATGAAACGAACCGACTGACCCAAATCGACGCGAATCCGCCGCGAGTCGAAACGCGACGACCGTATCATCCCCTGCGTTAACCATGATCGCGCACCTGCTCCCGTGATAACTTTGCAATTTTGTTTCTGCGGCGCAAAAACGCGTTACCGGATTTTGCGAGGAGATCTTAACGAGGCTCGTGCTTTTTGGATCGCGTCCAGATCGGGCCTAATTAACCTTCGAACGAGCGATCGTGCTTCGAACGTCGTTGCGCGACGCATTTAAACGCAGCGGACAAAGCGGCGAGCAAACCCGCCCGGATGAGCTGTTACGGCAAATAGAGCATGACGAGCGTTAATCAATCTTGTCTCGATAAGGATCAAGATAGACGGTGCGCGCTTCTTTTCGCGGCGAAGTAGCCGACACGCGACAGCCTGGCCTCGCAACATCGCGGCGGCGACGCGAAATCGATCTTCCGCAAGAGATTTTCGAGAAGCTCGGCCGAGGGGCAATTTATCGGACAGGCTAAGCCACGGAATTTGCGCGTGTACTTGCGGGGCCCACGGCCCGTGTAATACAAGCATAGCGCCGGCTTGTCCGAAGTGTTGCCGACGCCGCTACGGCAACAAACTGCCACTAAATCACCTTTGGCAGACCGTGAACCCGTTCATCTCGTCGGACGCAGGTGTTTCTCCTGGACCGAGGATCCAATCTGGGCTCCGGTCCACGCGTTGTAATATCCGCCGCGCAAAAAGTAAACGGTTAAGAGATCAGGCTCGCGAGTAATTCGACAAGGTAAATAATCCTGCAGAGGGGAAAGAGATAGAGACTCGCAGAAATTTCACCGCTTGTCCATCCGCAGGCTTGTGCGAGAACCCGAAATCTCGGGTTCGGGAATTTTCGGTCGAGAATAGTCGGGTTCCCGAAAGTGTATATGGTTGCCTATGTTTCTTCGGGACCCCGACGCTTTCCGCACCATGCACCTGATGAACTTTATTAAATACTAACTTTCCCCCGCGACGTGTTGCTGTGGCACAGTATTTTTAAAAGTATCTACGTACTGAACGTGTTTGTGATAATCTATTTCGTTCAATTCCACTTCGGTTTTCGCGTTGCTTTGTAGTTCTCTCTCTCTCCCTCTCTCTCTATCTGTCTATCTGAAATTGAACATCGGTACTACCATTCAAAAATTGTACGCAGAAACATGCTCAAAAGAGGGCGAAAGAAATAAGATAAGTTGGACTTGCCCTCGCACGCAAGCCAGCGCAGCGGGAACAGTCCATAACAGTATTCATTATTGAAGGACATTAAAATCATAAATTATTCTGTTTTGTCGTCAATATGATGGCGAGTTACAACAAAGTGGATAGCGCGAAAATATTCCTCGTCTTCAAATACCTATGCATACCAATTTTCATAGCGATAGGTTCAACGGTATAGAAGTTGATCTATTGCAGCGCCATCTACAGGGGCGAGTTACAAAAAATTGAATAGCGTAAAAACCTTCTCCATGAAACAATACAAATAGATGCCAACTTTCATGTTGATCGGTCAAACAGTTTCAAAGTTTATCAATCATATATATTATACCTAATAATGATTATACCTAATAACGCTTATACCTAAGGACTGTAAACCACCCCTTAAACCTACAGTTTCAAGAAGTGGCAATCATTGCACACCAACAACACCGTCTCTTTTTCTTGATCCCCGCTGTCCCTCTAGAGATCTCGATACGTTCGTAATACGTTCATAGTTTAACATTGTACACGCGGTATTATTATAAGATTCCACCACTTATATTTAATAAAGTCCATCACTCCCGAAGAGATATAGGCATTCGGATACTTTCGGGAACCCAACTATTCTCGACTGAAAATAACCGACCCGAGCTTTGGGTTTCCCGAGATTTCGGGTTCTAGTACAAGCCTGTCCATCCGTCGATCACTCGCATCGTGATCGAACGTTTCCGGTTCGAGATTCCGTGTAAACGGGTGGAATAATTGTTGCGTATAATCGTCGCGTGACCGAGCCGAAATACTGTTGCTCTCGGTAGCCGCGTAACCTGCGAGGCAAGTCTAAGAAGAAGTGCCTAGCACTTTCTCCGAGCATGAATTACACGCGTAACGATTACAGGTTGTTACGATCGAGACCGAGCGTAGCAGGCACGGCTAGAGAGACTGTTAAAAAGGGTCCACGGCGATCGTTCGATTCCGCTCGGGTACAACACGTTGGACGACGAGACCAGGAAACCCGAGACGATCCTGGAACGAACGAATCGACGAGCAAATTGGCTCGCGTGTCCTCGGTCCGCGTGGAGAGGAGAGGACCTCCGCTCGATTTATAGCTTCATCGTGCTGCTGTAACCGCGGAGGAGAGATCCTGTATCCACGTTTTCCCTCCACGGAGTCGCGACACGTTCCCGAGATTATGCAAATCGAACGGACATTTAACCCGGCTGCCAAAGATTACGAGGATTTTTTAGCTGTCATGTTCCGTTTGTAACGATCGCGATTTTCCGAGGCGATAACGCTCGGCTGTCGTCCGCGGTGTACGTGCCACACGAAACCTCCGGTCCGTTCGCACAGCGTTCGTTTGTCGCTCCGCCTGGCACGCAGCTAGCTGCCGTTTAAAACTGGTTGCACGTCGACTTATTAAACAGACGTTCCGCGGGATGAAAGGACGTGGAACCGCGACAAAACTCCGCGGATCACGTACACGACCGACGATATACGATACGATCTTGTTTCCAAAGGGAAACTCGCCAGCAATCAACGGCTCGCTATTTACGGATTTGCTTCCGACGGGGGTGTGTGTGTGTGTTGTGAATTGAAAAACTAGGATCTGCTTAATTCGATTCAGGGAGACGCGTGTACGCGGGATCAGTTTATCGGATCGCTGCTATTCAATCACTCCATTAGAAGCTATCTATCCCCTCGTGAACGCAACCCTTAGGAATCGTTCTCTCTCTCGCACGGATCCACCCTCGGTGCTCCGACGCTGTTGCTAACGCTTCTGCTTCTGTGCGGAGAGATCGCTGCAACGGACTGTGACATATTAGGCTACCCCCTGAGGACATCATCCCCGTATAAGAGGCCCATAAAGAGGGTGACTCCGCTCCTCGGATTTATTGTTTCGCGATTTAGTGGCCAGGCGAGTCGTGGGAGCGGTTGCGGTCGCGCTACCAAAACCCTCCCCGCTATATTCGCCCCCAAACTCGTAAATAAATTATCGTCCGACCGAAAACAACGGCTGGCTAAATATCCGTGACGAGCCGAGACGAGCGTTCTCCGACGTTTGAATTTTTCTTCGAAACCTCCGCGAGCCTACGTAGCTTCTTAAAGAGAAAGGCGTTGCTGCGTTTTTTCGAGGATTTATCGCGTTCCTTGTTCCCACGAGACTCGGACGACTCTGTTTCCCCTCGATAAAAATTCATGAGCCAGCTAAAAGCCAGAGTTCTCGACGGTTCCGCGGATCCAGAGGCGACAGAGAATATTTCTGGAGCATCCCCTGGCGGATCGAGAGCGTTCGACGTTATAAATCTAACGGGACGTACGCGGGGGTCGTTATGCAATATGTCGAGAGGATAATTTGTGCCCTAAGGGGAACTAGCGTGATAGCGATACGGACGTGAGCACCGAAATGCAAATTATCCAGCTGGCAAGGACGCGGGGAGAGCGAAATGCGGTGGTAAATTGCGGCGATCTCGTTGGTACTGTTCGGCATTCCGGTTTCACTCGGTTCGTTCTATTGCGTTTTCTTCTTACGCAACCGCGATCGTAGACACGGCTGTGTAGAATCCGCATTGACGTATCGATTTCACGAAAATCGAACGAGTCGAGAAGAAATCTCTGGTCAGGCGAATTGGATCGCGCGACAGTCGACGGTATCTTTCTTTTGTTTATAGTTCGAACTATGGATTGCAATCCCGTAGGATCCCACGTCATTTTTTGCTCCCGCATTTCTTAAATAGGTTATGTGGAATCCCGCTAATTTTGCCGGACCATATGCGTATAAAGAAAATTTCGCGAATGACGACGCGCACGATTAACTATTTCGACGTTTTGTCGAAGATATATAACATTATTATATTATATATTTGATATTATCACACACACACATATATATATATGTATATATTTCAATTGTAATTCCAAAAAGAGATATATTTTCATTTAAATTTATGTAGATTTAGATTTCGTTTCTATTTCGTTCATAAATTTTGACTAATACGATCAATGATAATTATCTCATTAAGTAAAATTTGTTTCTTTATTAAATATACATATATTAGCTCGAAGAACTGAATCCTTAGTTCCACAGGACCCCGCGGGAGGCCCGCGAGATTGAAATAAAAATCCCACATCAATCCCTACTTGAAACGAATCGAGATCAGGATCGACAGGAAGCGATATGTATATTTCGATGTGCGGGACGAGTGCGTGAGTTGAGCGACGGGTTGCGCAACACCGGCGAGACGTTTCAGCGGCTGTCGAGCCGATTTAGCATCGATTCTGTCGCATTCCACGGTAAACGCGATCCGTCCCTCGCAATTATCCCAGGCATCGTTGAAAACACACCGGTTCCTCCTTTGGCTCGCGGGGCACACGCAACGGCGTTCCCGTGGCTCCCGAGCAAGCTGCGAGCAGCCGGACGGCCATATGCATCTGCTACACGGAAAATCGCGGCTGTATACCTTTCTCGTGCGGAGTATACCGGAAGTTTTTACGGGCCTTGGAAGGGGTCGTTGGCTCCGCAACGGTCGTGAGAGGCAATTTTACTTTCGAGAAGCTGCCTCATCCGATCGCGCCAACGCGAATTTAACCGGAATTAGCGTTCTAATTGCGCGACCAGAAACAAGTTGACGCCGATATTTTTTTCCCGGAACGAGTACTGGTTCGTTATCCGATGCCTAATAGAGAGGATCCGCGACAACGATACACCCCGCGGGATTATCGTTCTTTACGCGACCCGGCTCGTTGTATTCGCCGCCGCAAACCTATCTCCGTTTCCGCCGTACCATTCGGCGAAAATGACCGACGATATATTACAGGATAATTGCCGGTGGACGGGCTCGGAACAGGTTGCAGCTTGGTTAAACGACGATCAAGGTGTAAAGAATCGTTTTTTCTAGAGCGCGAACGAGGAGCCGCGGCTGTTGCTCTTCGTGGGTGAAGAACGACGGAGAAAGAGGGGTGAGATTTGGTTCGATGGGACCGTGGTATAATGCGCAGTCGATAAATCATTGCGCTCTACAGGCCGGTGAGCAAACGTTTGGTATTTTGGTTCCGACACCGCGGGGGTTTGGCACCCCTGCGGAGCATCCCTGCCGTTGCTGCCACGCTTCTCTTCAGATCGCCGCGAAGCCTGGAGGTGTTTCGCCGCAAGAAGCGACGACGATCCGTCTCGTCGAGACATCGATCCTCTCTGTTCCCCAAAAAAAGGGGACGCGAGAGAAAAATTCAGGGGTCTCGTGAACCCGTAATAACGGTGACGACCTTAGAGAGGACCGATCGGATCGTGCAATCTCGCTGTGGAAAACTCGTCGCGTTTAGCGCGGGGATGAAAGTAGTCGGTTTAATAGAATCGAGCCGTTAATGATCGTTCTTCCACTTTGCTCGAGTGGCGCGCGTTAAGGCCTCGAGGTGTCGACCGGATCGAGTATTGTTCATGTTTCCCATGATGGTCCGGTGAATGACGCTCGGCCGCGATGATACGTCACGATAATGGCCGGTAATTCGACGTACCGATCTCGGAGGGGAGGCTAGGATCCGAGGATGGGGCTGAGAGGAGCTCGCTCGCGCGCCTCCAACCAGGAATATTGTTTACAGCGACGGTACAACGCCGAGAGAGAAGTCTTGGCTTTTCAATTATCGAACCTTCGAGCGATACGAGATGATGATGATGGTCTCGATGGAAGTCGTGCGCGCGAGTTGTTGCACGCGGTCGGTAAACCCACACGCACGGTCGCTGTATCTCTACCAAATTGCCGGCTCGAACTCTCTATCGCCACGCTATCCTCCTATGGGCTGTCGCGGACCGATCGCCAGATCCTTTTCTGCGCTCTTGGCCGGAGCGCAAACGGCGCCTCTCGAAATCTCGAAAAACACGCGTGCCTCGACCAGTTCCTTTAACGGTTTCTATTCGTCGAGGGGTTCTACCTTGCTCGGTGATCGGAGAGCTTAAATTGGGATGATATTCCGCGGGCGCGCTCCTATGGGCTGTCGCGGACCGATCGCCAGATCCTTTTCTGCTTTCTTTGTCGGAGCGCAAACGGCGCCTCTCGAAATCTCGAAAAACACGCGTGCCTCGACCAGTTCCTTCAACGGTTTTCCGTTCGTCGAGAGGGTTCTATCGCCACGCTATCCTACGTCCTCCTATAGGCTGTCGCGGACCGATCGCCAGATCCTTTTCCGCGTTCTTGATCGGAGAGCAAACGGCGCCTCTCGACAAACACGCGTGCCTCGACCAGTTCCTTTAACGGTTTTCTATTCGTCGAGAGGGTTCTATCTTGATCGGAGAGCTTAAATAGGAGACGATATTCCGCGGGCGCGCGCAGGGAATAATTCCGTCGACGACGATACCGCGCTCGAATAATGAACGATAATTCGAGGTAGACGGTCTCGCGCGCGTGCACTAGAGGAACACGGTGCGCGGCAACCAAGGGGCGGCTAGGGTTTTCAATTATCGAGCCTTCCACGATAACGACTCGGCCCCGCTGCAGTTGCGTACGTGCGCTGCACCGCGAGCGCGCCCTCCAGACCGAGGCGAGGCCGCGAAATTGCATCTTTGACCGTTTAATGGAAACCGAGCGTGCCGCGTAATGAATATCCTACGCCTCGTTCCTTTGGGAACGGCGATCCGTTCGCGATCGGCCTCCGTGGAAAAACTGTCGGAGAGGCCCCGATTAGCGCAGTCGAGCCGTCGAGATTTCACGTGTTCGTTCCTTTTTTTTAACTCTCTTTTTGCGAAACGTCGCTCGGCCGACGAACGTCGACGACAAAGGACTCGACAGAGGGCCGAAGGGCTCGGAAATTGATCGATCATACGCGAAAACGATTTTCCAAGACCGGGCGCGTCGAGCTGGCACAACAACGGCCACGTCGTCGGCCCCGAACATCTGCCACTTTTCGGTCCCCGCGCGTTTTCGAAAGGGTGTTTACACGTCGGGACTTACAAACGTGCTCGACGAAAATAATTCATTAAGCCGACTGTTCGCGCCCGACTGCGATGGGCGTGACGGCAATCGGAAGGGATTTTGTCATCGGAGCATCCGAGGGAGCGAGAGGACACCGTTCTTTTTTCCGTCGTGGGGGCGGAGACACTCTGCCGGGAGTGCGCTTTGTTCCCTCGCTAAGAGAAACCGAGCGGCGGTGTTTTTCGCTCGATAGCTTCCACTCGATAATTTTACTTCCGTGTAGCCGGCGGAGAAGGAACGGACGATAATCGCGCAAGCATTCTGCGGTTGTCCTCTCGGGGAAATTTGTTCCCGGTAGAAAGAAAATTAGGATGACATCTCGGTTGCATCCGGTGCTCCAGGTAAAATCCTCTTAGATCACGGTAAAAAGGCCGCGCGTCGGCCAAGGCTTTTATCCCCACCAGCGTGACGAAGGACGTATTTTCGCGACAAACGGTCCCGGCACCGTGCCCGTTCGCAGTCCATTGTTGTCCTCGAGAATGTCAACGGGGCGTCGCTTAAAAGGACACTTTTATCCTACGAATCGGATTATCGGATTACCAGACTGGAAGTGAAGTGGAGCGAGGTATTCGACGACAGCAGTTTTGTCCAGGCTGTCGTGTTCTTCGTCTAACAGGCCTACACGTTCCCTCTGCTAATTGCGCCGTTTCTTCGCCTAGAGCTGTTATTCGTTTGCCCTCGAGATATACGAGCGAATATAGGAATCGACAGAACCTATCCGCACGGTTGTAACGTTATCGAGATCCGATGTTAGTTTGCCGTAGCCGCGCGAGTGGCGGCAACAAAGAGAAAATGCTACGCGCTCGTGCAGGAAGCGGCGGGGCGCGGTGAATTCGGTCGATGAATTAGTAAAGCGAATTCGAACAATATTCCTGTTTCCCACGATAAATGTAATACGTATCGAAGTAGCCGTCGATCGATCGTCGACGCCGACAACGGGCAACTTATACTAGTCGCTCGGACTACTTATAGCTCGACGTATTTGCCCGGGGAAAACTTCATTCGACGTCTGATTAATTGATAGGTACACCTGGACGTACAACGGGTTTAAAAGCGACGTAAGCGTCGACGGAATTCTTCGACTTTCTCACGCAGGAATAGAATTTCTGCAAGTTAACGAGGAGACGACAGGCACATCGTGTGTCTACAACAACGACACACGATCGAACGCGACCGAAGGAAACACGGACAGAGAGAGAGAGAGAGAGAATAGTAGTGTGTATGGTACGCGGAAAATTCTTCACGTCGAGATAACGCGTTGACGGGGATCGGGTGACTAGAGGAAGTACGTATCGTGTTACCGTCCCACGCATCCTGTCAAGTGGATCCTCCTCGCGCACAAAGAGGAGCAGACAAATAATTGGCTCCTCGGGCGCACAGGTAGAGGCCAGTCCCTTTGATCCCTGAGAACCTTGCGCAAGGACCATTATACCAAGGATACTCGATACATAAGGGACCCCGGCTGCTTCGGTGACGCGAGAAGGAGAAAAGAAGAGACGAAGAAAAATAAACTGTTCGATACATTCGGAGCACGGACACAGGCGACCGACCCGTTTCCCCGATGGATCTCCGGGTCTCTTTTCTTCCCCCCCTTTCTCTCACGTCGTATCGACGGGAATCGCAGTTAATAGCGCGAGAAGACCTGTAGCGTTTCGAAAGTCACGACGGAGCCTCGATTGCGAGAGCAACGTCGGCAAAAAGAGCAAGGTCGATCGTGAAACGGAGCAGGAAGAGGCTGGGAACCGGAGAACTTTCCACGGAGATTAATTTTCGGCGCGACGCACACACCACCGACCGAGAACTTTTCTGCTGACTTAATTAATACTCGTACGCGTCTCTTTTTCGATGCCACGGATTTAATTACTTTTTTACGTCGACTCGTAAATCATCGTCTCGGCGAGGCCACGGGGCAGCGGCGGCGGCATGCTCTCCGCTGCGAGCGTCCTTCCTTCTTGCCGAGTCATAAAATAAAAAAAAAACTACCGAAAGACCCGTGTGCGAACAGCTAGTGAAGGAACACGTGTGTTGCAGAACGCACAAAAGCTGGCCCCCGAACGTCGCACTGCGAGAACGCGGTTCCCGAGCCGCTTCTGTCAAAACAGAATAGATCATCCTGGATGATCTGCCGGATTACAGACGGCGCAAGCTGATAATGCCTCGCCGCTCAGGTAGTCCGGTCGAGATCCTCTGTGTGCGGACAATGTCGACGACGAGGCTGCTGTTGTGCGTCCAACACGACAATGCTGAACACAGCCACCGAATGGACCAACCGGAACGTTGCTCGTTTTGCCGTCGCAGCGAACGTTCGACGAGCGTCTCGATCTACCTCGAGTTTCCCGGTTCGAACGGATATCTGATTTTATCGCGAAAAGCCCGTCGAAAGGCGTTTTCGAGATGACAGGACGAACAGTAGCACCTGACGCGCGAGATCACTGATTCGTGGTCTACCTGAAGGGATTAAGATCCCAATCTCGGAGCAGTCTCGGTAATTGACCTTGTCCCGAGAAAAGGTTGACAGCTACCCTTTTTCCCTCGGGAACCCGACCATCGGTCAACTCCTAATCGAGTAGAAAACTCGAGAGTTTTCGCTGGCGCAGTCAAAGGAGAGAATCTACCGATGCGACGTGACGCGACGGACTGCTAAATTCGAAAGCGCGCGGACTCACCACATGTCCGTGAACCGGTGACTTGGCGATAGATTGCAACTGCGGGTATAGTTGACCAGCCGCAGCTGGTGTCATGTCTGTCAACATCCCGTTGACGGATCAGCGCCTGGGCTCGGTTGATCGCGGAATCCTGACTGTTTTCCTGGTGCGAATCTTGTCCGCGTCCGCGGCAGCGATCACGGTCCTGGACACACGGTGTCCCGACGCCAATTGTCCGTTCTTTTTTGTCCGTAGGGTACACTTTTCACTTGCGGTATATAACACAGGACGAGGCTTCTCGAATGCCTCGGTCGACAGGGAGAAAGAAAGGGCCGTGAAGTCGAGTCCACGGCCGTCGGGGTTTGGATAAAAAAGCGAGTGGGTCGAAAACGTCTTGGTGCTTAGGGGAAACCGGTTAACGTGGTTCCCGTTCTTCGCCCCGTGACAGACTGCCGGCTATCCGATCGGCTTTGCCCTGACCAGACAGAGGGGAATGGTAGTAGGGAAGCCAGCGAGACTTCGGCCCCCGGGCAAAAAAGGGGCAGAGCCTGCTGGGCGGTACCCAGACCTAACTAGTTGCCGCCCATAACCGCCTCCGTACCGTGCCCGCTTCCTCTTTACTTTATTTATCCCCTCCGATCTTCCTCCCACTCTCATCCCGTCCACCTTTCCTCTCTCTCATCCCCATCGGGCTTCCACTCGTCCTTTCTTTCTCGCTCCACCGTTCCCTCCGGTAAGCCTTTCTCTCTCGCTCTATCCACGACCATCCGCGCAGCCCTTCCCCCGGACAATTTAACCGTGAAGTGCGCGCGCACAACGCCACACCGTCGTCGTTGTCGTCGTGAACTTTGTCGTGATCGTCAACGTTCCGCGTCGCGAGAGAAGGAGGCACGCGTGCTCCGACTTCGGTGCCCTCTCTTCCAGCGTTTTCAGCTTCAGCGAGTCTCTTTCCACGTTTGTCCTTCCTCTTCCACTCTCGTTTCCCCACCTCTCTCTCGCGTTCCAGGCTTACGTGACCCGAAGTTGTCGTATTAGGCCTCAGCCTCGTTGTTTCACGTAACGGTATGCAACGCCGTTGGTATTTAAATACCGACATGCCACTATCCGATACCGGCGAAACGAGCAAAGTTCATCGACCGCCCTCCCCCCCTGTAATTGATATACAAATCGGAGAGTCTCCCTCTTTCTCGGTTGATCCGATAGCCCCGAGAGCTGCGAGAGAGAGAGATCTACGGAATGCGAAGGATCGCTCCGAATACGACGAACACTTCGATCGGATTCATTAGTCGAAGCGTTGGTTGCGAAGGAAACAACACCGTGGCCCTGTCGGCCCACGCACGGCTCCCTCGTTCTACTTGCCGCGAGTTATTCCAGTTTCAGCCAGAAACGCGTCGTTTCGAAAGAGGCCTGATCCGGTCCTAGCACACCTTGCCTGCGGAATGAATTTGTTCCAGCGAGCACCGTGTCTCTTCCGTTTCGTTCTTTAATAAACCATTCGTTCCGAGGTAGGCTATATTGATTAATCGTTCTCCTCGGACTCTCTCGACCGTCGGACCGCGGTTAATCTACGGCGACATTTGCGCCGTCGTCGTGGACGAGCTTGCCCTTGATTCTCGGGCATTACGACGTCCCCGGTGAGCTCCATGCAAACGGAGAATAAGAAACGGGCCGCGCGCTGTACCGTCTTACGAGCGTCTAATGCGATTTTAATCGAGGAGTTTGAATTTCAAATGCTATTGACTCGGCCGTGTAGACCGACGTACACCCGGTTGAATTTAGGGAACGGCAACTATTATAACTGTTCGCCCATTGGCGTTGCTCGTTCACGTTTCCACGACGACCTCGCCTTATTATGCAAGAGGTTCCTACGCGGTCCCCGAGGAACGGCCTACGCCACTGTTGCGAGTAGGAAGGGACGACGCAGTTCGGGTCGCATTAGGTCCTAATTTTCCATAATGGCAGAAGATCGAGGCGCCACTGCGGCGAGGCGGCCGTCTAATCGTAGTCCATTCACAGCAGCCGCCCCCCCCCCCCCCCCCCCCCCCGTCGCTCCCGAAAGAAGGCCGTCCACCAGAGTTGGGCAAATTTTATTTGGAATAACGAATAAGGAATAGCAAATAAAGTCTTATTCTAGTAGGAAATAGATACTTGGTCCGCTCAGGGTTTCAAGTCCATACACCACTACTCTCCTTCTCTTTCCAATTTCATCTATCGCCTAATTGCAACCAATTCCAGCGGGACCTACTGTTTTTAAGGTGGGTTCCGAACCACCTTGAAATAAGTCTTATTCGTTATTCCAAATAAAATTTGCCCAACTCTGCCGTCCACTAAACTCGAACGCTTCCGCCGCACCGTTTCGATTCGGGCCTGTTCAGACACTGTGGAACGATGCGTTTTCGATCGCGCGATTTTTGTTTTCGATTATTTGACCGCGCGGTCACGTTTGAACAAATGCAATGACGCTGATTATTACATTAGCGTATAAATGTCAATGCATTTGTTCACACGTGACCGCGCGGTCGAACAATCGAAAACAAAAATCGCGCGATCGAAAACACACGGTTTCCGTCATGTCTAAACAGGCCCTTCTGGTCTTCGTTGATGTATCGCGGTCAGCTCGGTGGAATTCTATCACGGGCGTAATGCGTTTCGCGTGCGTATCGAGGCTACGTGTGTAAATCGATGCGAGTCGCGAACAAATATTTCGCGGAACGCGCGCCCGACCAAGCCATTGTCGATAACCACCCCCTGGCCGACTCGAGGAGAGGATGATGCGTAGATCGCGTGCGATCGGGCCACAAAAGGTGTGATCCGCTCGCGTTCCCCCCCACCTCCTCGAGGTCACAGGATACCGGCCCACCGTTATAGCAAACGAGAAGAGGGATGAACGGTGCACAATGAATCGGGGCCACAACCGGGCGTTAACGTCTTTTCAAATAGCAAACGGCTCGGATCGTGCAAATGAGGGTGCGAGGCGTACTCTCGTGGGGCCCTCGATCGATCTCGTTCCCTTCCAGGTCGTACGTTTTTAGATTTTTTTCGGATAAAAGCGCGGCCCAGTGATTTATTATCACGAGACGATATTAGGTATCGTAACCTCGCCGTCACGCAGCTAGTTGGATCCGAGTCGTCCGAGGAGGATGGGAAAGTTGTTCGAGAGAGAGGCGACAATTGATTCCCTGGGTAACGATCGAGCGATATCGACGCCACGATATGACGGATCGCTGATTGGCAGAGTACGGGGGGGGGGGGGAGAAGGGGGTGAACGGGGTTGAAAGGGAAATGGGGCCCACGGGCCTGACGGGGGCGGATAATGACAGGGCGGCCTCGCGGAGCTAAGATGGTCCGCGTTGGGACCAGCTCGGCCTTTTGCCTCTTATACGACCATGTGGCCATCGGGAGATGCTGATGGACTAATAATTACCAAGGAACCAGCTTCGCATATAGCGGCTGGGACCGTCGAAAATGAAGATTCACCAGACCAGGCTGGGACCAGAGTGCCCCGTTCTGCTGTATCCTGTATCGTTGTGTAAGGCTACTCGGGGACGAGAAGGTGCTTCGAGTTTAATAACCAACGCGTTCGCTATCTGTTTGGTCTATCGCTATCGAGTTCGGTATGGAACGGGTCGGAACAGCCATTATGTTAATACGAACGATTCCGGCCGCTTGACGCGTCCTCGGTGTGTACGTGATCATAATTTATCGTGGTCGCGCGATACCACGAAATCGGTGCTACGCGATTAACGACTTCGAGTCTAGCCTATAGTCTGCCGCGTATCCTCCCCGCGTCGTTTCTCCGTGAAACAATTTGGATTCGCAACAACCACGACCGGTCGGAGCGGCCGGTTAAAAACGCTGCGTGCCGTGTGTCAACCAGTTCCGATGCTCGTTTCATAAATCAAACACTCGCGTCGAGTATGTAATGGAAGAGCGCTGATAACGTGCAAACATTCTTTGAACGATATAGGCCGCGTACAGCGGTCGGCTCGTTGCACGCGATTGTTAGCACCCTCTAATGGCGGACGGTTCTACGGATTCGGTTCGCGTTGACACGGGGAAACGGGATTTCGCGGATCGTTCTCTTGATCCTTCGAGCCGCGCCGCGGACGACGATCCGCGATCGATAGAGCTCAGAGTTATTCTCGACGCGGAACACCGGTCTATGGTCCTACGGTTGGTCGCAGTGGCGCGCCCAGGGGCCAAGTCTCCCCCCCCCCCCCCAAGAAAAAGAAACAAAACCCTGGAAAATTAGTTAAACTGTAGAATAGCTACTTCCTCTCCGATTTAGATGATTTTTGGATATGTGTGTGTTTTTATGATTCACTATAACTTCTTCATTTATTATTTTTTTAAAGTAACACTTTAGCACAACCTAGAACAACTTAGCACAATTGAGAAAATTGAAAAAAATGAAAAGTGGGGGGCTACTCAAAAAATTGTTTTCCTCAATTTTTCATCTTATTTTTATATTATAGTTGTAATATTCGAACACACACATAGCACAATTCAGCACAACTGGTGAAATTATTTAATTCGACAAGTGGGGGGCTAACTTTTTGGGGACTGTTATATGTAAAACTAAACATTAGGAACAACTTTTTCCTGTACATATAAGCCACACCTCACTTAGGTTCTGACATATTTGCAAAAAAAAAGTGTTCCCGCGGTCGATTTTTTTCTGTTTACAAACAATAGTGCTCTAGTATCGGCAGTTTTTTTTTTTGTTTATTGCACATGATCGCAGTCACTTCGGTTACACGTCGCTAAAGAAAGGTGATTT